>CM070521.1:0-600000 GCA_036346375.1 Guadua angustifolia | reverse complement strand
AATTTTACTATCCTTATATATAGATTTTACTATTGATATATATATGTTTTACTATCATACAGTAGTAAATCGATGTTCATTTTAGTAGTAAAATTTGATTCATGCAACATTTATTAGCGAAACTTACATCATGTTGTTCCTCTAGTCATCAGTAATCTATTAGTGAAATTTGTTCATGAATCGGAGCATCGAATAAAAAGTTATAACTAAAATAAAGAAAGAACAGATATGTATACAAACTATGAAATGAAGTAACTAGTGAAGGAGTAAGGATGGCCGAAACAACTAGTAAGCGTATTTGTTAGTTTATATATGATTCTGTTCTTACTTTATTTTAGCCATAACTTTTTATTCGTAACTCCAATTAACAAACGGTTTTCACCAGTAGTTTACTGACGACAAAAGGAACATAATGATATAAGTCTCGCTAATAAGCACCGCATGAATGAGTTTTTATTACCAATTTACCGAATGTACCGTAAGATTTTACTACCACATGACAGTAAAATCTATGTATAGCGATGGTAAAATCTATAAGTCTCATTAATAAATATTAATGTTTCTGGCTGGTAACAAATTTTACTATCATACAATAGTAAATCGATGTTCATTTTAGTAGTAAAATTCGATTCATACAACATTTATTAGCGAAACTTACATCATGTTGTTCCTCTAGTCATCAGTAATTTATTAGTGAAATTTGTTCATAAATCAGAGCATCGAATAAAAAGCTATAACTAAAATAAATAAAAAACAGACATGTATACAAACTAGAAAATGAAGTAACTAGTAAAGCAGTAAAATCTAGTTTATACGGTGAGACTTATATCGATATGTAGCTCTCGTCATCAGTTAACCAATGATGAAAACCGTTTATGAATCAGAGCTACTAATAAAAAGATATGGCTAAAATAAAGAAAAAATATATTCATTTACAAAACTACAATTAATATGCATTAACTAGCTGGGTTGACCAATGCATAAACTAGTAACCAATTCGGTAGTAATGCAGCCAGTTATTCTATAGTAAAACGTATTTGTGATTTACTATCAAATTAGATTCAATCAGTACGGTATAATTTATATGCACATCGCCACGAAATTCATAAGTTGTTCTATAGTAAAGTGTTTTGTGATTTACTACCGGGTTGCATTTACTAGGGTTGTTTGCAACACATTAACTCAGTGTTGTTTGCTTACGCTTCTCCCAGCCGGAGTGTAGAATAGCGACACAAAGTGTGTGTGTGTGTGTGAAATGGAACACGTAGAGCCTGGGCTTCTTGATTTCAAATGTGCAAATTCAAGCCAAATTCGGGTACAATTTTGAAAATTTTAGTTTTAGGGTATATACCCATCTATAACAATTCAAATGAAGCACATACCTTTAAAAAATATGCTCGAATTCAAAGATTTTGAATGAATTTAGATCGTATGCTTTTTGCCAATTTATATATAAAATCATCACAAACGTACAATCAAACTATCATCAAAAAGAAAAAACTCTACCTTGAATTTCAGTTCAAACTTATTTCAACTAATTAGTAAACTAATTAAACTCAACATGCTACCATAGTGCGTACGCACCATGATCGAAAACGGGTATTTTCCCTATGTGTTGCATTTGAAATCTTTAGGATGTTGAGTTTAGCTAGTTTACTAATTAGTTGAAATAAGTTTGAACTGAAATTCAAGCTAGAGTTTTTCTTTTTGATGATAGTTTGATTGTAGGTATGTGCTGATTTTATATATAAATAAAGAAATTAAGTATGTGATCTAAAATTTTCCAAAACCATTGAAATAATTCGAGCATATTTTTTTAAAAGAATGTGTTTCATTTGAAATGTTATAAATGAGTATATATATATTTGAAAAATAAATATTTTAAAAAATATATAAATTTAAATATGGCTAGAATTTGTGTATTTAAAACTATGGTGCCCAATCTCCGTGTAGCTGGCCCGTTCCGGCGTCATATATTTGGTGCAGGGAGTGGCGATGCAAATTAATTAAGGTGTGGTGCGAGGCGAAGCTTCCGGCCGGGCATACAACTTGGTCGTCGCAAGCGTGCAATGCATGCATCTGCCTGTCGTCGATCTGTCGAATCGATCCATGGATGGAGGGAGGGACCAAATAATTAACGTGCATGCATGCTAGCTGTCTGCAGAACGGGCGGCGCGTGAAATTACTCCATTATTAACGCGTGCATGCACTGCACTGTTTCCTCGTGATCCATCTCCTGCCTAGCTAGCTAGAATATCTCCCGGCTGGTGACGGACGGACGGACGGCGATTTCATCACAATTAATATAATCTCACATATATACATGCGGCGCAGGCAGTAGAGCTAGCGAGCCTGTAGCTACATGCATGAGGAGGTTGGAATTAGGCCCTGTTTGTTTCAGCTTTTGATTCTGGATTTTGGTCCCAAAAGCAGAATCAGAAACAAATAGCCTGATTCTAGAATCCGATTCTCAGAATCCAATCCACCCATATACACTAGAATCCACAATCCACTTCATATGTGCTTTTGGATTCCAGCTTTTGGAGAATCAGCTTCTCCACAACCACAATCTAGAATCAGCTTTTAGAGAATCCAAAGCTGAAACAAACAGGCCCTTAATGGATCGATCGGGATTGCGATCGATCGACGCATGCATGGGGCCGGGACGTCACACCTACGTCGGATCGGAGGAAGGGAAGGGAAGGGAAGGGAAGGGAATATTTGCATGGTTCCTCAGATATTTCAGACGCACCGGCAGCACTAGAGTAGCGCTTCTTTCAGCCTCTTCAATTCGTCGGTATTATTATTTACGGTGGCGGAGCCAGAAATTTCTAAAGAAGGGGATCTAAGAATGAAGTGACGGCGCAGACGAGCAGGCGCAGGCACAGCGGTGTGCCTCATGCTTATTGTTAGCACTTAGCACACAATACTCCACTGCTCTGTGGATTAGACGAATAGTACTGTATCAAAGACAAAAAATGTTCAAAAAAATTGGACGTACTAGCAATTCTGTAGACCAATCACAAATTCACAATCATATGATTTGTACAACTTGTCGCTGGTAACTAAACTAATAATTAATCAATCGATAATTAGCAAAAAGCACGAACTGTTTATGGATATATGACATATGCATATGCCTGTGAAAATGCGACAAACATGGAGAAAACTAGATAACATCTCAAGGGAAGGGACAAAGATTCAGCGCACCACACACGTCGTCGTAAACCGGCCTGATCAATTGGACTGTTTCTGTTAGAATAATCTAGTCGCCGTTTGTCCTGAGAGAAACGAAGAACAGCAAACTGAATAATCTAGTCGCGTAGCATGGAGAACGAACGGGAGAAGGCCGAAGGCGAGACGTTGGTTCGGTCTTTGACTCGATGTTTCATTCGCAGCACATGAGAAGACGAGAAGGTGAGACGTCGACCATCAGATATTTAACCTTGTGACTGTATATATACATATACACTCTCCGTTCATGGGCCAAGGGGGGGCCAGGCCCCATCACGCCCCCCGTGGCTCCGCCTCTGGTTATTTATACAGTGCGTAGTGATCAATGAAGAACATAATTAAAAGTAGGAGTAACCACATGACATGATTAGCTAGGTATATATATGCATGCATGGCAGCCCCTAGCTAGTTAAGTATAGTAGTACTAAGGCTATTCACAGTGCATTGTATCATGTCACAATATCCAAAGCTGCCATGTCATATGATATTATAGAAGATACAACTATCCCAATGCATGGTATCATGCATTGTTTCTTAGTCCCCACAAGATAATTAAATGCTAGATGTGTATGAGAGTATGAATTGTGGGCCACTTAGATGATTCAGGTTTCAATGTCTATGATTTCGTGTCCAAGTGGTATCTTCCTTAAGATATGACTTTCTTTCTCTCCTCTTAACTCTCTTGCCACATCATCAAAAATCTTTATGTGGATACATTAAACGAAGTATACATTCTTGACCTGAATAGCCAAGCAAGCAAGCATGCGGAGGAAAGCCAAGTGGCATGCACTCCCCCAGGCAGCTGCTTCAGAAAGAAAGAAAGAAAGAAAGAAAGTGGCAATGCTTGACGCGCCACAGGATCCGATGAGAGTTGTTCACACGTAGCGCTGACGGCACCACACAGGCAGGCAGCTACAGTCGTCGTAGCAGAGCAGGGCTAGCTGCTGGGCTGGAGTAACAAACAAGCAGCAGCAGCAGCAGCAGATAGTTCGCTGTCATCATTGATGGATGGATGGGTCGCAGCTTCATCGGAAAGCTACGCTACTGGCCAAGAGCGATGGATGGATGGACGGATCACCCGATTATTAGCAGGACAGGACCGAATGGCGCCTCCCCGGAAACGCACGACCCCGGATGATCTCCCCTCGCGATTGCCATGGCCGATGTGAAGATCACTCACATATGTAACAGGAAAAATTGATGATTTACTGTTATTTATATGTGTTGTTGATGATTTATCCTGTGATATCTCGTTGATATAATGTCAGCGCAAATCATCAACTGCATCAACTAAAATACGGCAAATAATTGAACCACTTCTTCACATGACAACCCTACCACACAGGGACAGATCTACAGTGTACAGACTGAGGTCAAACGACACTAATACCCTCCAATCCAGTACATATGGTTCCTTTAGCATATAAGCGTATAATCCTTTTATTACAAGCTAGAAGTTAGTGCTACAAGCTCGTAATGAACTCGGCGACCCTGATGAACTTTTCTTCTGGATCCGCCCTTGCTACCACGCAACCCAAGATGCAAATGAAACCACCGTTGGAGAGGAGAGGTGTCGTCCGTCGCCCACGCAATCTGTACATGGGCCTCTCGGGCGCCAAATTGAACCACTGGCGATGACCTCCACGGCTCGAGAGCGCACCGTCCGTGACAACAAGGACTGCGGTGTTGGTCGTCTCGTTGGCTTATGGGCTGCACCGCAGGGTCTAAAATTGATTAAATTTGATAGCGTTGATTAAATTTGGTCAGTATTTAGTTTGCTATCAAAGTTTCGCAAGCTTTTCTTCTCTCTTGGTTTTTTAGCTTATTTTCATGTGAACCATTGGTCAAAATATTGACAGCTGATTTAGTGATCAAATTTTTAGTAAAGTTTAATAAGGTAAATTTGTCGTCAAAGCAAGCTGATTCTGATTCCGCGTCTGGTCTGGTGTGGTGCTGACGTGGAGTTGTGGGGTCGATGGAACGCGGAGCCACCCAGACATGTCTCCTCTCCTCTGCTCTCCTCTGCTCTATAAAAGAGGTCCCTCCCTCCCTCCCTCACTCACTCATATCAGAGAGGCTCGATCGATCGCGATCGATCCTACCATTCTCTCTCCGCTCGGCTCGCTCGTGTCGTGTCGTGTCAAGCTATATTAACCCAGCTAGCTAGCTAGCGAGCTCGCTCAAGGTAAATTAATTAAGCTGGTGCCTAGGCTGGGCTCGCGCGCGGAGCTGGCTACCCTGGAGCCGGTCGCCGAGACCGAGGAACAGCTCAACAAGTTCCTCGTCCTCCGCCTCTACGAGGCGCTCAACGCCCGGGACCACGCCGCCGTCCAGGGACTCCTCGCACCCGACCTCGAGTGGTGGTTCCATGGCCCGCCCGCGCACCAGCATATGATGCGCATCCTCACGGGGGCGTCTTCCTCCTCCTTCCGCTTCGTGCCACGCTCCGTCGACGCCTTCGGCTCCACCGTCATCGCCGAGGGGCCGCCCGCCACCGACTCCTCCAGAACCTACTGGGTGCACGCGTGGACGGTGGGCCCGGATGGGGTGATCACCCAGCTGCGCGAGTACTTCAACACCGACCTCACCGTCACCCGCCTCGCCGGCGCCTCCAAGTGCGTCTGGCAGAGCAGCCGCCCCGACCGCGCGCGCAACTCCCTCCCGGGCCTCGTCCTCGCCCTCTAGCCAGGCCACCTTCACTACTACATCTCTGCTAGAAATTAATTAAACCGGCCGCTAGCTTAATTTGCCTACGTCTCTCCAAGAGATTACTTACTCCGATCCAATTGGATGGGCTGAGGCTAATAATTAAGTTCCTAGCCAGCTAGCTGGAGTAGTAATTTAATTACCAAGTCGATCGGAGTCACGGTGATTAGTGACTTCATATCATACTAGCTACTACGTAAGTACTACTTAATTTGGTTTGCTTGCTTAGTAGTACTACCACTGTCTGGTTAGTTCTGGTACGTGTACGTGTATCTGGATCGCCACTACTAGCCTGGCCGGTCTTAATTTCTTGCATGGTCTCTGGCCTGCTACTGCGGCCATGGCTGCACTACTGTTACCACCGCCTCTATGTTATGCTCGAATGATGATTAAGTTGCCTTTTGCATTGGAGTGTCACGCGCGCACGCAATTCCTTGCGATTTGTCTGTTGCTTTGCTTTATATACTCTATATTGGCTTAATTAATGCTTCGGTCCGTCCTATTCTGTTTCTTTAATCTAAAGATTGGCTTAATTAATGCTTCTTCTGCCTGCCGTAAACTGTTTCTTTAATCGATCGATGTAAAGAGAGCAAGGCGCAAGGTCCAACCGCGCGTCATGGAACGCCGTAATCCACTACGTACTCCCTCCATGGAGATTCGTGGTACGTACGTAGTAGTTTTGACTTCACATATATAATGATTAAGAATATGGTAAAATTACCTGACAAAATAACTTACGTACCCATTGTAATTGTTTAATTGTTTGGAAAGATAAGCGAGAATACTTTGTACAGGTTGTCATAAATAAATAAATTGGTAAAGAAAAATAAATAAAAGCATACAAGGAAAAACCTTATTGAATCTACATGCAAGACCTGTAATTATCAATGAGAACTTTCAAACTACAGAGCTTATATTTCTAAATGGACAAAGTATCTACCAGAATATACACATTTATTTACTACTTCGACCACATACTGACATGCTGCAGTATACATATATGTGCAGGCTTGGCATAATTAACATACAATAAATCTTACATTAATTGCAAGCAAGGTAGGGATGAACCCCAATTTGATGACGAGGAAAAGTACCCCGCCGATATGCTTCTCAGTAACGCAACTTAATTGTTGATTCTCGAATCATTCGGACGAAAGAAAGAAAGAAAGAAAGCACAAATTAAAAGTCCACAAGATTATTTGATTTAATTTAATGAATTAAGCAAAGCTTGTCTTGAAAGCAAGAATCTACGTAAGTGGCTATGGGCTGCAGAGACAGAGAACTACTCGTAAACACTACTCCATATACATAATCCAACCATTTCTCCTAGAGATTCCTTAGCCATTGGTATCTACTTCCTCATTTTTTTAATGGGCATACAGTCGTTGTCTGATGTGAAGCTTTCTTTAATTTCCCCGGCCGATAGCTGTCGGAAACGCCATTCACGACTTGGCCAGGCCTCTAAATTATATTGTCTTGTGCAGACCACTGTCCAACTCCAATACGCATGCATGGCTGGCCTAGCTAGCTTATCCCGACTCACTCCCAAATGCTCGAGTCGTCGCTCCTAATTAGCTTGTTTGCAATTATAATTATACAGGACGGCCTTGTTTGCAATTTCTCTGCTTGTTAATTTGGACATCCAGACCAGACCAGACCACTTGATTAATTAGTATTTTTAGAAAGAAACTAACAAACCAATTAACCAGCAGTAATCGGAGTCGGTCCATCGACTGAATGTTTCTGCCAAATTAACCAAATTGAAGTGGCTAGGCGTGAATCATGCGATGAGTTCAATGATGAAGGTAGCGGGAAAGAAGCTAGGTGCGCTGCTCCGCTGAGGTGGCACTGCCTTGGGACCTGCGTGTGGTGGTCGGTCGTACAGGAAATAATGGAATCGCGCGGAGGGAGCAACCACAAACCGCTCTCCATCTGTCCAATGGCAACGCGCCTCGCGTCACGTGTATGCCGCCATCTCATCCCACGTGGCAGGCATGTCCGATGAGAGGCAAAAGTCGAATATTCCTCTTTTAAAAGTTACATAAATAAATATTAAAGCATCAATGAATATTAGACGATGATTATCTAGCTATTTTTTTTATTTGTTTTGATATTTATGCAACTTGTAACAAAGAAAGATGGATATTAATTCTACATGAACTGGCCGGTGGCCTGAAACATGTGCGAGCTAAGTTACTGTGCATTTAGCTGCATGATTGGTCCGGCAGGAACGTACTACTTGATGAGGTAGCTAATTGACAGTAATTAACAACTTGTGAGAGCGCAGATGAATGATCTGTGGTGAGTAGCTTCAAGTGGCGCAACAAAGTGGAGTATCGCCGTATATATTCTTTTCAAGCAAAGTAAGCTGCAAGCATGGGGCATCGATAGATGTATCCTGCTTTTAATGTCCTACTAGCTTATAAAGGCTAGCACTTTGTTCGTCTAGGTGGTCACATAGCACACATGTATCTCAGATGACATGACTGCAATTGGTGCTCGAGAATATGTCTCCTTATGCTCAGCTCAAAATGGGAGCTCGCAGGATTGCTAGCGATGGGCTGGGCATTGTTTACGAGCTAGCATCTCATGTCATGCCCTAGACCCTAGCTAGCCAGTGGGGACTGGCCCTGGGGAAGAAAAGAACAGCCATGCATCAAGCTATACAGAGACTTGTGGATGAGAAGAAAGAAAATGATTTGTCCTAGCTTGTGTGACGTCCAATGGCGATAAGCAATAGTAGCTAACTAGCATCCAAAATTCTTCCGTTAATTTCCAAGTGATGGTGAACGTACATACTGAGACCAGCAGTACCATCAATTTTTCCTCTTCGATCGATCTGGTAAAAGTATATATGCAGCCCTTGACCCGAATAGTTTACCATCCATTGTTGAAATTAGCTGATGGGACATGAGAGAGAGAGAGAGAGAGAGAGAGAGAGAGAGAGAGGTGTCAGTAGCTGACTCAGATGGCATTTCGGCCGAGCTGGACCCCGGTTTCATTATATATGTTTTTCTCGAAGAAAATGGTGGTTGTCATTGACACTGTGAACTCCTGCATGCCGTTCGTTCAGTCCATCTCAACAGTAATATGTGACCAAACTCCCAATAATGCATCGGCCGCTTTGAAATTAATTTCAACAACGACACTAGGAAAAAATACCAGCCTTCTACTCGTGCGTGAGACGTACAGAGGCAGGCTGAATACCAGCCTCCCATTCATGTGTCTTACTTGGTAACTCGATGTTGTACGTAGAACCTGAACCGCTGAAGGAAGAACCTGCACCCCATATTTTGCCCCACGAAGTCTTCTTACCTATCGTGTGTGATGCTGGGTCGTTGCATTCAAACTTTTTGATACTTAAGTTCGTACTTTTGATAAGCATCGGATAATTTAGTATAAACATCTGAAAATAGTATTAGAACATCAGTGAATCCTCTAAGTTTAACTCCGAGATCTAAAATAAATGAAAATACACACATATCAGTGATACCCTTGTGTAACACTATTTCATTTTAATGAGCCTTTGCACAATTAAAGGAAATATTGTACAATACACTCTGGATAAAAGCAATAGTGGAATCATAAAAAGTTTCAAAAACATAGTAACTTTTCAGCAATAAACCAATGATGCTCAGTCAAAACTGTATTATTATCATGGCTGTGATAGTGTGTGTGAATAAAAACAGAAAATGTGCTTTTATAGGGTAAAAGGTTCTTAAGCATCATGTAAGTAGAGTTCCATCTTACTAGCATATCCAAAACCGAATTTTCTTGGT
Source organism: Guadua angustifolia (assembly GCA_036346375.1). Lineage (NCBI taxonomy): Eukaryota > Viridiplantae > Streptophyta > Magnoliopsida > Poales > Poaceae > Guadua > Guadua angustifolia. The sequence goes on along the minus strand of CM070521.1, from coordinate 590,281 downwards.
CGTGTATTCATTGCAATGCAAAAGTTCCGACCTCTTTAAGCCACATTTAAATATAAGATTAATAATATGACAGTCACATCATTGATGTGACAGTTGGTCTCACTGGGCTGCATCGTCTGCCCAGTTCGTGGCCAAGGTGGAGGCTACCTATCAAAATCGCCAAATCGGCCGCAAAGGCGAAGAGGACAAAATTTTTCACTAGGTAGCTATCGATATCTTTAAAATTATTTAGATTAGATTGATAAAAATCATATATATATAAAATATTTGTTTTAGAAAATAATTTCATAATATTATTATTTTATTGGTCGTATGTTTTACAACATGTGAGTATGTGACTCGAACATGGGTGCTAGAGATTGACTTAGAACAAAATCATAAACCAGTCTGTCTAATCATGGTTAAGAATAGGGTGTGCTTGTTCCACGCAATCTAAGAATAACCAGTTACCCTTCATGTTCGCGATGTCAATGACATGCGACCACATTACGGGAACGCTGAAAATGGTGGTGTCCTTGGGTTTATTTCAGACCGAAACAGCGTCTATTTGCAACAGAGAGGATTATCTCATTGCTTCAGTTCCTCCAGTGCAATCAGCAGGCAACAGCTCTCTACCTGAATTCTGAATTCCTAAGTACGAAGAAATTTTAGGACCAGCAACATGTGCAATTACAGGCTTCATCAATTTCCAGCTTAATTAGCTAGTAATGGGCAAAGAAATTCTCATTTTAAACAGCTCTTTCCAGCTTAATTATCTCGTAATGGCCAGATAATTTCTAATTTAAACAGATTAACTTCACAAAAAGTCAGTCACAAGTTGGACACACTGCCAGATCACCCCGCTACATAGGAATTTCGTGGGAAACTTCAGTTCTTTTTCTGCAAAACTCTTACGGAATTCTCACGTTTCAAACAAGGCTTAAAACGAGCTAAACAAACCCAGATCGAACCAGCTTTGGCTGTGTTCAAAGTACAAGTATATGAATCTAGTCAACATAAAACCACTAAGCTTAATCCTTGGCTGAAAAAAAAATGATAGCTAGTTATTGATGCCTGAACCGGACAGATTTAACTTTTTCTTACAGCAAAGCACACAAACAATACATCAATCAAGATACTTTATTGTATTCATTAATGCCGTGCACTGCAGCAGGCTTTGCGCCCATGGGCCATACAGGCGGCTGGGCTGAAAAAATTAGATGGGCCAGTGCCAGGAGCCCATCCATTTTTCGGAGAAGATGGAAAAACTGAAACTGTAAAATAGTTATTAAAATACACGAATTAACTATAAATCCTAGAAAATAGTTTTCTAGGTCATAAGCTTCTGTAAAATTTTTATAAATTGACATTTAGCACACATTAGAAGTTCCATGCTTTGAGTTTATTTTCTAGCATGATGCCATAATTTATTTGTTCTGAAATTTATTAATTTTTGCTATTTAAGTAATTCTAAAATTTGCTTAGTAATTAACAAAAATGCTAGAAAATTATGGAAAAATATGTATGACCCATTGCTTTGTGCCATGTTGCTAGATTAATTTTTCTTAGCATATTTTCAAGTTTATATATGTTGGTCATAGTATTTCCTGTTATTTCGTAATTCTGAAAATTACTTGGTAATTAACAGAAAAGTCTGAAAAATGCTAGAAAAATTTCATAGAGTGTATTGAAAGCTCCATGTCTCTAGATTGATTGTCCTATCATAATTTCATATTGATATGTGTTGAAATTCATTTTTGTGTTACATGGTAATTCTGAAAATTGCTAAATAAATTAGCAGAAACCATGAAAATTGCTAGGAAGATTCAGGGAAATTTTAGATAATTATATACTAAATAGATGTAGACCGAGCTTTACTGATTGAAGAGTGAGCATGCAATATAATGATTTTACCAGTAGTAAAAGTCATTTTGCATAAATAGAAATAGGATATGTTGGACATCATAATGCGGGAACTTATCAAGCTTGCCCTGAATGGCAACAGTTAACTTACCCAGGCAATGAATACTATGATTAATCTGATAGCTCGATCTTTTGAAATTACTGTTTTCCCAGTCTGAAGCTGGTACCCCTACTCTTCTCGAAGCCGCCAGATGTACGGCTCTACACCTCCTGAGGCACCATCTTCATATGGACCTGAAGACTAAATAGTTGATGAAAGATGACTACCTGGTACTTTTGAATTCCCTAGAGGAAAATATATAACCAATAAAGATCCGTCCTGTTGCCAAAAGCATAGTGCGAATGGATCCTCCCGTGCTTTCAGGATTCTAAAGACTGTGACAGCATATAATTTTTGCTATACTCAAGCTTCTCACTTATCTAACATTATATGACCAGAAAGTTACTAATGCTAAAAAGATCGACAAGATATTATGCACCTTTCACCCCAATATGAGGATACTGCCGTAATAGTATTGTCATACCAAGTACCAGAAGTACTTATATGTATTTTGCTAGAAGTAAAAAAATATGATGAATTCTTGATGAAGAATCATCACGTACTTCCTAATAGGAGTCTTGCAGTGTCTAAGGCACATGCAAATCCTCACCACGCTTGCAATAGCCGTGGTCGTAGAAAGGGCAAAAGAGAATAACGGGGAATATCAATTCATAGTGGAAAAGTAAAGGTAAAGGGTCAGGGACTTCCAGAAGTAAGGCTGCAAACCCTGAATAACCTTGTTTTAAGTATGGATGCACTAACCATTGGTTGTGCAACTATCACATCCCAAAGTATGTGGCGGACTTTTACACAAAATACACTGGAAAAATCAATAAAACCCAGGGTAAACAATGTGAATCATCCTTCATTGTTCAATCTGTTGTTAACACGGGTCCTAAGAAGTGTGATAATATGATTCTCGAAATCATAAAGTTCGAGGAGTCCCAGAAGAACATATATGTCTCATATGGAGACCTGGATTAATCTCCTAAATATTACTTCGCTTTGCTAGTCGATGTTACATATTCCTTATAAGTCTCCTTATTAGTTTAGCCTTGTTCCTGAATGAACATTTGGTCTACGCTCCTGTTGAGCTATTATCATTCAAAATTGAATAAATTGATATTTCCCAGATATTTGTTTAATTGTGCTATGTTTGTTCTATATTCTATTTTTTTTGATGCAACAATTGTTTGATTGATAAATCATATTTCTAATATAGAACAAAGTATAATCCAATAGCAGAGGAGAAAATCTATTTAGAAGACAATTGTACCACACTAAGTGAATTTAAAATATTATGATTACTGCCAGAAGCGATACTCTCACAGTTGGCACTAGAAGAATGCCATATTATACCCGAAGTTCAGTCGTACTCCCTTAATTTTTATGAATCGTTTCCATATGAAGATAAAGAATAAGGATAGTACAAAATATCTACTCATGACTAAGTTCAATGGGTGTAATTAATGTGTGGTTAAAAGGCTCTATTCATTCTCCTCCAGATTATACTATGCACATATAAAACCTGAAGTTTGTGTTGCGATGAAAACCCAGAAACATTTAAGATCTAGCAGATCGACTGTGTTATCTTGAGTTGAATATTATGAGAAGAATAATTATAATTCAGCTGGCCATAGCATAAAGACTTTTCTAGACCTGAAGTTTTCTTATGCCCTGGTTGTGCTAAAGAAAAACTCATACTTAGATCTTCTTACCTAAAAAGTTAGGGAAGAATTACTGAATTTCTTGGAGAAAATTCAAGGTGATATCTGCGGACTTGTTTAGCCCCTGTTGGGTCCCTTTTAAATTTTATAGTACTGATAGATGCTTCTACTAGATGATCCTATGTATGCTTCTACCAAAATTAATTATCCAAATTATTAAGTTAAGAGCCTACTTTTCAGAATAAAAGATCAAGTCTATTTGAATGGACAATGCTGGTAAGTTTATCTCAAAACATTTAATGATTATTATATGGCTTTGAGAATTAATGAAGAGCATCTCGTACCTAATGTCCACACTTAAAATAGCCTTGTAGAGTCATTATATTAAAAGAACAAAAATTATTATATTGCTTGGCCGTTCTTGCAGAATAGTTGGCTTCCCACCAGTTGTTGGGGCTACACAGTGCTGCATACTACGGCAATAATTCAACTCAAACCAACTGCATATTATGAAATTTCCCTGTTGCAGATAGTGCGTGGAAAAGAGTTAAGTATTTCTCATTTGCGAAAATTTAGTTGTATTGTATACATGCCAATTTCTCCACCACAGCGTACCACCATAGAATCTCACCAGAAGTTAAGGACTATGTAGGTTATGAATCTTCGTCATGTATTAAAATACCTAGAGCTTATGACAGGGGATCTGTACACTACTTAGTACGCTGATTGTACTAAGGATATTTTTCAGCATTAGAGGGAAATAAGTACCACATTAATGAATGCTAAGTCCTTAGATCCACGCACTTAAGAGACCGAACTTGAAGTTCGAAGGATAATAAATTTGCAATAAATAAGCTAATAATCTGTCAAATGCCTTCACTAGTCATAAGGAAATGAAAAGATCTCATATACCTGCAGTATATACACCTAAAAGAGTGGAAATACCCTAAAAAGGTATTGAACCTACTCTTGACCCTTATGATAAGAAGAGGAGGAGGCCTCCAGGAGATAGTAACATCCCTGATGTTGAGAAAATCTTTGAAGTGAGCCATCCTGGAGATGGTAATATTCCTGAAGTGATCCATCTAGAAGATGATAACCCTAACATATATTTGTGCGCACAATCCCACGCTGGGTAGTCAGAACACCCAGACTCCATCGTTGTGGGAAATCATGAGGAGCTGGAAGAAATTAATATAGATATATCCCTGAAGTGATGCAGGAGAAATGAATAAAAGAAAGACTACAAATATCGACATATATTTGCCTCTAAAATTGGTAAAACCTGGATCCAAAACCAAAGTCCATGGCAGAGTGCCAGAAGCGCTCAGATAGGGTCAAATAAAAAGAAGCAATTGAGGCAGCGCTCGCTTAATAATAGAAAAGTTTTTGGTCCTGTTAACCGAACATCTCCTAAAGAGTTCTCCGTAGGATCAAATGGGTTTTTCATCCGGAAGAAAAATGAAAATGCCCAGGTGGTGTGATATAAAAGCGAGGCTTGTAGCACAAGGGTTCATGTAGAGACCCGACATCGATTACGATGAAACCTATTCTCTTGTAAAGAGTGGAATAACATTCTGAAATTTAATATTAATGGCGGCAAACTTAAAACTTATCAAATGCAATTGATGGATGTAGTGACCGCATATTTATATGTGTCACTGGATACGGATATTTATATAAAATTCCCTAAAGGAATCACAATTCTGAATCCTAATAATCGCTATACGGGTTTAAACAATTGGGAAAAATGTGGTATAACCGACTTAGTGAATTCCTCCCGAAGAAGGGATATTGTCCCTATGTGTTCATATAGAAATCCCAGAATGGATTCTGTATCATCTCGGTATATGTTGATGATCTGAATATCATCGGAACCACAGAGGAGATAGACGAAGCAAGTGCTTACCTCATAACGGAGTTTTGAGATGAAAGATTTTGGTAAAACCAAATTCTGCTTAGGTCTACAGCTAGAGCATTTTCCAGAAGGAATCCTTGTACACTAGTTTTCTTATACCCGGAAGGTATTGAAGAGGTTTAATATGGATAAATCGCATCATATAAAAACCCCCATGGTCGTAGGATCCCTTGAAGTGGATAAAGACCCTTTCAGACCGTGGATGGAAAATAGGGAAGCCTTAGGACTTGAAGTCCCATATTTAAATGCCATTGGAGCACTCATGTATCTTGCAAAATTGCACAAGGCTTGATATTGAATTCGTAGTGAATTTGTTAGCAAGAAACAGTGCAGCCCCAACCAAAAGCCATTGAGCTGGTGTCAAGACTTTACTCAGATACCTTTAAGGTACTCAAGATCTTGAATTGTTTTTTCAGGAGAACCAAGACTTGACCATGGTGGGATATACGGATGCTGGCTATTTGTTTGATCCCCACAGTGCCAGATCACAGACTGGTTTTGTGTTTCTCTGCGGTGGTATAGCCGTTTCTTCGCGGTCTTGTAAGCAGACCTTGGTAGCTACTTCTACTAATCACTCAGAGATCATAGCTCTGTATGAAGCCTCACGTGAATGTGTTTGGCTACAACATGTGATTAACCATATCCAGAAGACATGTGGTCTTAACACCGTCGATACTCTCATAATTATCATGAAGATAATAGTGCTTGTGTTGCACAAATGCAAATGGGTTATGAGAAATGCAATATCACGAAGCATATTGCTCCTAAGCTTTCTATCCTCATGAACTCTAGAAAAATAGTGAGGTAAAGATTGTTCAAAACATGAATATCCAAATTATAAACCTTATTACAATAATGAATATAGACATATAAATATAAGTATGGTAGGTGCAATGCAATTGCGCAGGCCACTTGCCTAGTTACTGGCGGAATAGACGAGGAAACGAGCTGGTGAGAAAATTTAAGTAGCTAGTAGTCATTTGATCATGGTGATTTTACACAACACTAGAAATCGTCGTGGTGGCAGTAATAATGTTTTTACAGCATTTGCACAGAATCTCTCTCTTTTTTTATTTTGCGAAAATATATAAAGATTTGTGATCGAGTCAAATAGCAAGAACTAGGCCTGGCATGGAGCGGCCTTTGGACCTTGTGGGCTGGCTCTGCCATACGGCCTGGCCCATGTGGTCCTTATCGGGCCGGCCCAACTCCTCGACGGTGACGGAGGTATTGAAGTACTCGCAGAAGCTGGTGATAAGCCCGGCCCCGGCATCGAGGAGCCAGGCCCAGGCGTGCACCCAGTAGGCGTGCTCTCCCTCCCACCCTCCACCACCCACCCTCCTCCGCCGCCCACCTCCGTCACCCGCGCCGGCGCGAACCGGAACGTCTCCACCGGCGCCCCCTCGCCCGTCAGCAGCCGCCTCATGTGCTGGCATCTAGAATTATTAGGGGATTTAATTTCAAAACTTTTTTAGTAGCAATTTGCATAGTCAATTTGTTTCTCTTTTCTTTGGTCGTTGGGGCGCATCATCCCTATATTAAACTTGGGAGGTTTTGCCGCCTCTCGCCACGTCGATTTTGGGCCGACGTGGCCGCGCGCCGTCGCGCCGCGTCGCCACTTTGTTAACGCGTAAATACGGCTTAAGTATTTTTCCGCGGGTGCTTTTCGCATCTGAGCGCGTGGCGTAGCGGTAAGATCGTTCGTTTGCAGCCCTGCCGCCCGCGTTCGAGCCTTCCCCGCGCACACCCGGCTGGGGTTTTTAGCTGGCCGACGCGTGGCGCTCGCGCGGTTATTTTTTGCCGATTCGTGCTGTGCGGACCGTTCTTTCCACTGTCTGCTTATCCCGCAGTCGCTCTCCCTCACCCCGCGCTCTGGCTTCCTCGTCGCCTCCGCCGTCGCTCTCCCTCACCCCCGCGCTCCACGCCACTGTGGTTTTCGGCCAGATCCGCGTCGGGGAACGCAGCTCACCCCTTTGATTCTTTCCTCCTGCTGCGGTTTTCTGAATTTTAAAGACGCTGTTTGCTTTTTTCCCCAATTTGTTCTCTTCCGTTTGTTGTGCGCTTTTTATCAGATCGATTGCTTCTCTTCCGTTTGTTTTGCGCTTTTAAAGACGCTGTTTGCTTTTTTTCCTCAATTTGTTCGATGGATTGTGACTCTTCTTTGCAGGTTTGTCGTCGATCGGTTTTATCTGGGAAGCGGCCGGTTGCTTCGCCATCTCTTCCTTCGTGTTCAGCACTGAGTTGTTCTTGGCCACCGCCACCTCATGTCGGAGATCGCTTGCTCTGGCCAGTCAGTGCTCTTCTCCTGTACGTCTTCCTTCTCTCGTCATACCGTGAAAAAAGATGCAATCTTGATTTTTGGCAGTTACTGTGCTTCCATACTATTTAGTTTTTTAAGGGTCCGTGCTTATTTAGTTCTTTCGACGAACTACCCTCCTTTTTTGGGGTTCATCATGCGTTTTTTGTGAGATCTGTTCTGCGGTAAGTCTGCTGCGCTGGCGTTAGCTCGTTTACGGTTTGATGATGTCTCTCGGCCGTGGGCAAGACGAGGCGGCGCTTGTTTTGGCGGAGTCGTGACCCATACGCTGTTGCCGAATCGGATTTACGACATGCATCGGCCCATTTTTTTGGTTTCGAGCCCCAGTTCTAACTTCTGAGTACTAGAGTAAAACTAACAATTGGCGTCTCCATTCTTAAAAATCTGAAACTTTATATTTCAGGTATGAGTCTCCCAGACGCATTGGATTCTTGTATTTGGACATTTCTGTGCCTTCCGCCCTTTTAGAGTAAGGTGCCGTGATTTCTTGCTTACATATGTCATCCTGGTACAAACTATGTTGCCTCTACTTTTTTTCCCCTCACATACAAAATCTTTTAGTACTGCTTCTCAGTTTTAGTTCTTTGCAGCCCTGGTTTCTAGATCAATATCACCAGCGTCAAGCTTAAGGTACTAATTGGCACACCTCAATATTTCATCGCCATCGGTACTGCCCCCCATTTGCGCCAAAATCAATTGCTTGCATTTCATGCTCAGTTTTCTCAAACCCGAAACTTATCATGTCACTTTCATGAAAATTGGTCTCCTCTTGGAAAATGGAATTATATTTGCAGCACTATAATGAGATTTTTATATTCCTAGCAAACACCTTGTCCTGCATAAAAAAGGCACCATATGGGCAAGTTTCCGAGATATCTTAGTTGATCTAGGCGTCATGCTAACAGCTGACCATCTTCTTTATGAACAAGTATGTACTTCATCATATATTAATGCAAGGTTCAGAAAATACAAGAAAGGCCTATGTCAACCAAATGTCTTCGATATTTTATCTTTTTACTTGTTGCTAAGTCGCATCACATGGTTCTTCATCATTCTTAGTTATGATACTGGTCTTTCAGCTTTATGAGTGGAGGGTTACAGCTCTGAAGGCCCTTACTTCCTCTTCCACAGGTAGTTCTGGGATGTTGGAAAAGCTCTATGAGATTTTGTTTGGCATTTTGGAAAAGGTTGAACATTGAGATTAATTATCAGTTACGGCTTATACACTCACAGTAGTTCCTCATGGATTTACTTTTGTAAGCTCATTTTCATTATTCCTTCCTGGTTTCTGGTTTGAGAGTTAACTATGTTCTGTCCATGATGCAAATGAGGATCATATATTCGATATGCCCTGCCCTTGTGCTTATCATCTGCTAATGCTTTTATACTGGCAGGGAAAAAAAAAGATTGCTCGAGATATTCAATGGTTGGTGCGGTAATGCCATAGATCTAATAAATGCAACTGAAGAAGAAGCAATTCTTCGTTGGGATGTATATGACTGGCCACCTACTATGAACTGGAGAAAAGGTCGTGTCCCTTTGCTTGGTGATTCTGTCCATGCTATGCAGCCAAATTTGGGACTAGGTTGATGCATGGCTATTGAGATACACAATTACCTGGTTTGGCATGACTATCGAGATACGCACTTAGTTTGCCATGGCTATAATGTCGCTATCAGCATTGGTGGATGGATTTCTTGCCTTGGTGTTGTGATATAGTGCTTTATTCAGGTAAACTTTTTCAACTTGTCTTGATGGGATGGCTACCAGCTAGCTGTAGAACTTGAGAAGGCCTGGCAGGGGAGTGTCAAGTCTGGGGCTCTTATGGATATTGTTCCCTCCTTGAGGAGATAACTCTTTTCTTATGTCGTAGTATTTTGTGTCTATTTAGATGGTATTGCTTTTAGCATCCACTCGATTTTTATTTCTATAGAATCCAATTTCAGTGTTATCCTATTATAATGTTTAGATTTTGAGGTGGTCCTTACTAAGTCGACTAATGAACACAGTATTTGTCTGCATGTTCGGCTACAGTTATGGGAAGAAGAGAAGGCTATGTGTGGCTATTATACAGGGATTAGCAAGAATAGCTGCAATCATGGGTACCACTTACAGACCATATTTGCATGTGGGTCTGGGACCTTTGTCGGTGCGTCAAGAACTTATGTTGCTTTATACTTCTAGATGTACTTATGATTTCTATCTGTCAGCCAGATTAAAACTGCTCGTTTAATTGTGCCACAATAATTTTATTGGATTTCTGAAACAGGTTTTAGAATTAAATTACCAGCGTCATAAGAGGGTCATTGAAAATCTGCAGACTAAAACTGCCAGCTATTTGTATGGATATATTTGTTAAATGTAGTTTTTGACGGAGTTGAGGATACCACATCCTGGAAAAGTTGGTGGGAGATTCTTCGTCAGGTGTGGAATGCGTTTAATGCTAAGCTGGGTTTTAGGTGGCAACAGGTAATTATTTTGAGCTATAACTTTGTTTTCGTTTCGAGCTCATATGCGAATAGTACAGCTTTTTTTAGTGGAATATGTAAATACAAAATTGTACTAGATCTTCGTTAGTGTTGGATGCCTCACCTTGAAAAAACCCCATTCCATTTGTCTCCTCTTATTCACCATATATTACTCACCGTGGAAATGATATATGTCATCGATGTGCAGCTCAAGGCTAGAAGGAAAGCTGTTAGGTTGCCGTCTTTCTGACAAATATGTTTCTAGAAGATATGTAAATACAAGTCAACACAATAACTTGGCCTTTTCTGACATTTAGCATCCCACTGAAGGCGAATGACCAGCTTTGTCGATGGTTTGAGAATGGCGATGCATTGGAACAAGCTCTGGGTGGAGAGTACGCTATTTACTTGTCCTCTGATTTTATTTTAGCTATTTGTAGTGCATACTCCTACTTTAATTTCACTAATTTTGACAAAAGCACTTATTAGAATACCTATGTAGTGCATACTCCTACTTTAATTTCACTAATTTTGACAGAACCACTTATTAGAGTACCACTATTCACAGGTGGTAGCGATTTTTAAAGATTCTGGTAATGGTACTAATGAATTAGAATTTCATACAGTGTTACAATTTTTTAGGAAGATGGGGTGAAATAGATGTTGATGTGGCAGCTCAAGCGGTTCAAATTTCAATCAAGCGTGGTCTCCCAGAGATTGAAATATACTGTTACTTGCTTGTGTTGATTTTTCTTATTGATCATAAGAAATATGACGAGGTTCGCCTGAGATTTGCCTCCGCTTTGTTATTATTAGCGAAACATACCAATCTAATGTTTTCTCCAGGCTAAAGCTCATGCCTCGGCTTGCATTGCTCGTCCGAAGAATCTCAACAGGAGAACAGTTGATATTTTAGCTTCTAGGCTGTACTCCTATTACTATTATGTCCATGAAGGAGATATACACCCGTCTGTGCAAGCCCACCCCCTTCGATGGGGACACCAAGGTAGTTTGTTTTACCTTTACCATTTAGAATGGTTCTTGACTTCTTGTTATTAGCTAACTTTATCACTTGCATTATGCATGGTTGAATAGACTGACATTGACATGTTCAGGAGTCGGTAATTGAGTATCGAATTCAATTCTTATATGCTTTCTTGTGTAAATTGTTGTTCATGTTATAGTGGTTTTCCATTACACGAAGACTGTTTAAAAACCACTATAACATCATGAAATTCTCAGAAAGTAATTGAGCTTTGTAGTATCCAATGTAATTTTATGGAAAACTTTGATGAAGTCCAAAATATAAAGACAAATAGCAATATCAAGACAAAGCTTAGGAAATAGGAGAGATTGAATTTGTTGATTTGATTTTCATAGGCATTTAGTAATAGTTAAGGAGTAGACAACTAGATATATTTAAGGTACAGTCATACAAAGATTTCACTTTTTGTTGAATTTGAAAGCATATTGGAAAGAGAATATCTCATAGTAAAAACAACAAACACACATCATAGCGTACTAAAGAACACAAGTATAACAACATAACTACATAAGAATCCGAGAGGTGCATTTCAATGAGCATATATGCTACAGGTCTACATAAGACTTGTCGACAAGTCTACATAAGTCTTGTCGACAAGTCTACGATAGTAAATCTGTCTGAGGAAGTTCAAGATTACTTGCCTATTCTAACCTGAGTGCCAATTGTTAGCTTAGAGAAATCTATGCTCCACTCTTCAAAAGGCAATAAAGGCTTATTAAGAAATGGGGAGCTCTGCAAAACCTTGTTCTACTCCAATACCATCTTATCTTTGCTTATAAAATCACAAGCATTGCTTGTTTCAGAAATTTGACCCCTATATTCATGAGGAGAAGAAGGCAATGACACAGCCTTTTGAGTAGAACCGGTTCGGTTTCTTGAGCCATTGTTGGTGGCAACAGCTCTCCCAGATGTACCATCCTAAGAACTAAACTGAGACTCTGAGCCCAAGCTGATCAAATTCAGATAGCAACATGTACAAAGGATAAGGAGCCAACATAGAGAAGATAAAACATTGAAACTTGTAGGAATGTGCACTATCTGGGCAGTCATTTGCATTGCTTTGGTCCTCCCTAATATATGAACATGAACCTTCATCAGCATGATCCCTTTGGAGGCGATTCTGCTTTAGTGTTTCATTCATATCCCAAACTGTTATGTCAGAGATTTAAGATTTGAACAATAAATACCCAATGCTCAGTGAGGATATATAGCAGAATAAAGACATTTATTGGACCTTTCATGGTTTAGCCATTGCTAGACTATCATATGATAGCTCAGAATCCTTTTGTATTGCCTATCATATATGTTTGCCAAGTGCTGTTTATTTTCACCAAGATAGGAAGAGAAAGATCTGGCTAGAAATTTTATAGATAGAAGTAGAACAAAGACTGGTACTCAGATTGGTAACGATGAGGGGATGTGCTGTAATTCATTTCAGCTTAAAAAAGGCTATTCAGAAAAGAATGGTTCTTTCTGCATGTGCATTACTAATTGGCAAACTTGTCAATGCTAAGGTTTTTGGGTCGTAAAAGTGAACATTGCAGATTCATCTGATGGCCAGTGTCAGCAGGAATAAGAAGTGCTGTTGTTACTTGGTTGTGCGTCTCTTTATTAGCATGCTTTCTGGTGGCAAAAAGCCTGTTCGCTATATTGTTTAAAAGAGTTTCTGTGCCTCACCAACAAAATAAACAAGATAGATGCTCCTGTTCTGTATTTGGCTGTTCTAGATTGAGTCACTGGTATATTTCTCAGTTTTTAGACTTGGTACCTCGCTGTATTGTACCATATTGTAGATAATGTATACTGGTGATTAATTTCAGCAGGTTGGCCCGTATTAGCTTGGCATACTTCCTCTGGGTATTACTGTTTTGTATGGTCTTGACAAGTTTGAGCTCTGATGGAACCAAACCAGTATGGTCTGGAGCCTATGCATTGTTCGATGATCAGATCGATAAGTTCCGACTTTTGAGCGATTCAGGTGGGACTATCGTCTTATTTATAATTTTTTTCATATTGTTCGTAAGTGGTCGTTCTATGTTCACGTGGCGAAAACAACGCTACATATTAATCTAGGATCTTGAATGGAACAAAACGTTCTAGACAGGATTAGATCGTTTAAGAATGACGACATTCTACATGCAAGCAATTCATGCACGGACAAGCTTGTGATTTACTTCACCTTGTATAGCAAATACACAGAAATGCAGGGAAAAAGGAAGCAAAAAAACTCCCCAAAAAACTGCATCCGTCACGCTCATCGAGAAGAAAATTCGACGCACGCAACAATCCTGCGCAATAAAATATAGTTAGGCTTATAGTTAACCATAACCACCGGAGGCAAAGTATATTCATGCTATCTTAACTACATGTGTGACATGGCGTCTCACGATAAGTCTTTCCAGTTTACGTCTTTGGATATTAGTTGTGGGCGTAGCATTTTTTATGCGAGAAAATCCTGTAAACTTTCAAGATTTTATATAGCATCTTCTGTATTTTTTATAATGAGAAAACCCCTAAAATTGTCTCAAAAAATACAACTAGATCCATTTTTAGAACAACAAAACCTTCAAAGCTTTCAGATTTTGTTTTAGTCGTACGCAAATTATTTTCCAAAATTTGTTGCTGTTTTTTGTAGTTTTTTTTCCTGCTACGTTTTGTCTATGAAATACATAAAAAAACATCTAGATAGGTTTTTTTTCGAATAAGCACTTCAAACCTCTTACATTTTTCTTACGGTTCTTTTCCTTGGTACTAAAATCCTATGAAATACCTCAGAAATTACTTCTAACTAAGTTTTTTTTTACAAAATTACCCTTGAAAAAACTTAGATTCTTGCTACTATTTCTTTCTTCGATCAGAAAATCATCTATACACATTGCCACCTACCTGCGCGGCGCGGCGTGTCGCCGCGCAAACGTGCCTAGTAGTTCTAGGGAAGGGGGAAATAGACAGAATGTAGTGTACAGGCCTTGTTTCTACTGCACGGAGGAGCAAGAAACACAAGAGCATTTGCCAAGCATATGTAGATAGCTTAATAACTTCAAGGCTTACTATGGTTTACAGTATCGTATAATAACAATAATACAACATAAATAAAGGTACAGTGACAAAAGTTGCTGGGGCCAGCAGCCTGCTACCCAGCCTGATTGAGATGAGGAGGCCCAGGTGTCGATGATCGGGGCATAAGACCTCTAATCAAACTTACAGGAAAATAACGTACAAAACCACGACAATGAAAGAATGTTACATAAATGAATTCGAATTAGGATACAATCTCATCGAGATAAGATTATCATTTTTAGATACCCAGGCCATCCTATTTATGCTTATCTAAAGGGTAGCAGTTAATACTACTACATATGTCTCTTGTCTTTATGCACGTGTATGCCATATGCGTCAAGTTTTCAACAATCTAGTTCTTGGGTCAACCAGCATGACCCTTAGCGAACCGCCGTAAATTGCTGCATGTATCAATAACTACTCTCAAGTTAATCATGTGGGAAACCATCATGTATTCCGACCAATTAATCCGATCGAGGTTAATTTATTAAATTGTATAACCGGTCGTACCTTGATGTTAACTTGTCGTCATTAGCCTTCAACTAATTTATTACTACAGAGAATAAGGCTTGTTGGGATCATGGTTTAGTAGAGATAATTGTTAGTAAAATGGGCCCTTCATATGTCGCTCAGAGATTTTAATCATAATAAAATATTGACCACGTGGCCAATAACACTCAGTCGCCGAGCAGTCCTGATGCTGGCCTGCCCCAGCCGGGTAGGAAGAAGGCCCAGGAGCGGTCGGCCCCGGTGGAATAAAATTTTTTCAATCATGTTGCATTGGAGTATCTTAAAATTATTATTAGAGTATACCGAAAGTGATAAAGGAGTATAAAGCATTCATTTAAGTGGTATATTAGAGGTGGGAGTAATTAATCCGATCGAGGTTAATTTATTAAATTGTATAACCGATCGTACCTTGATATTAACTTGTCGTCATTAGCCTTCAACTAATTTATTACTACAGAGAATAAGGCTTGTTGGAATCATGGTTTGGTAGAGATAATTGTTAGTAAAATGGGCTCTTGATATATGAGTCGACTCTCCAGAGAGATTTAATCATAATAAAATATTGACCATGTGGCTAAGAACAGTCAGTCGCCAAACAGTCCTGATGCTGGCCCGCCCCAGCCGGGTAGGAAGAAGGCCCAGGAGCGGTCGGCCCCGGTGGAACAAGCATTAACCGCCGGAGTATCTTAAAATTATTATTAGAGTATACTGAAAGTGATAAAGGGGTATAAAGTATTCATTTAAGTGGTATATTAGAGGTGAGAGTAATTGATCCGATCATGTCTTCCGAGCAATTAATCCGATCGATGTTAATTTATTAAATTGTATAACCGGTCGAACCTTGATGTTAACTTGTCGTCATTAGCCTTCAACTAATTTATTACTACAGAGAATAAGGCTTGTTGGAATCATGGTTTAGTAGAGATAATTGTTAGTAAAATGGGCCCTTGATATGTGAGTCAAAGATTTTAATCATAATAAAATATTGACCACGTCGCCAAGAACACTCAGTCGCCAAGCAGTCCTGATGCTAGCCCGCCCCAGCCGGGAAGGAAGAAGGCCCAGGAGCGGTCGGGCCCGGTGGAATAAAATTTTTTCAACCATGTTGCATTGGAGTATCTTAAAATTATTATTAGAGTATACCGAAAGTGATAAAGGAGTATAAAGCATTCATTTAAGTGGTATATTAGAGGTGGGAGTAATTAATCCGATCGAGGTTAATTTATTAAATTGTATAACCGGTCGTACCTTGATATTAACTTGTCGTCATTAGCCTTCAACTAATTTATTACTACAGAGAATAAGGCTTGTTGGAATCATGGTTTGGTAGAGATAATTGTTAGTAAAATGGGCTCTTGATATATGAGTCGACTCTCCAGAGAGATTTAATCATAATAAAATATTGACCATGTGGCTAAGAACAGTCAGTCGCCAAACAGTCCTGATGCTGGCCCGCTGGGTAGGAAGAAGGCCCAGGAGCGGTCGGCCCCGGTGGAACAAGCATTAACCGCCGGAGGCGGAGGCAGCAGCGCAGCACGACGGCCTGTGATTTCCCACACAGCCACAGCGCCGCGCAGGGATGAGAGAGACGGCCGAGAGGAGAGGAGAATATATAAAACTTTGTACTTCGTACTTGCTTCCTTGTTTTCTTCATCTTATTTGTCCGTGAGGCTAGATGTGAATCATGTTCATGTGTCCTTGCGTTCATTGCTTCCTGAAAACAACTGTACACATCCAATTAAGCTGCTGATTACCTCCGACTAGTGTGGGAGTATATTTTCTACTCCCGGAAGCAATTATTCCCTATACCGTATCTCATAACATATAAGGTATCTCGTGCGACAGAGAATATGTACGCGTAGTATACGAGTACATAAGATCATCTAGATGGTATGTACATTTTTCAGAGGTGGTATGCACATTTTTTTGGACATACTCCTTTTTATGTGTATATATGAAGGTATTTGCAAAATACGCCAAAAATCGTAGACTCCCTTGCAATTTTTTCATGTGGCTCACGTTGGAGTATCTTATAATTAG
Organism: Guadua angustifolia; assembly: GCA_036346375.1. Classification (NCBI taxonomy): domain Eukaryota; kingdom Viridiplantae; phylum Streptophyta; class Magnoliopsida; order Poales; family Poaceae; genus Guadua; species Guadua angustifolia. Next base: position 573,314 of record CM070521.1, on the reverse strand, counting down.
TGTATGAAAGTACCCAAAGTGATAAAGGAGTATTTCAAGTTTGTTTAGGTGGTATTTTAGATACGGGAGTAACTACTCCGGAAGTAAAATATATATATATATATATATATATATATATATGCAGATCACAACACTAACTGGCTTACTGGGGAACTGGCTTGCTGGTTCTAATCCCCAGTCTACGCCCGTTTAAGAATGTTATTATTGGACTATTGGCACACATATAACACGTACCCGATTGGTATATGATGACTCGCACTACATTCACGCGCCAGAGATTAGTATCAGATGACTCGCACTACCGTATTAGTATATGGCACAAACCTGTGACATAGAAAGCTATAGAAATAAAAGGTATAGTTAGCCAAACTACAAAAATAAAGGGCTCTTAAGTGGAGGGTCCGAAAGGCCAAGCTTAAGTGGAGTGTTCGAAAGGTCAAGCCCAAATACCAATACACATATTGCGGTGATATACATGAGGTTCTATGGTAGAGGCACTTTCCAAGGATAAGAGGAAAACAAAATGCATGGAGCTGACTTGGAGCGAATTTTTGGAATAGCACATTGACTTTAACGAATAAAAGTCAATGTAAAAATTGTTGAATATGGTGACTCGATCATGCCTAGTCTTTTAGGAATTAGAAGGTACGCTAGATGAATCCTAATAGGATTAGGACTCTTACTTTCTTTCAGAGTAAGATTTCTACTTACTTTGGAGAACTAATGGGATTATATGAATTCATGAAGTAGTCACAGAGAACCTAAGCAACTAAGAAACTATAGACTAACTAATCCAAAGGAAGAGGTGTACAAGAGAATTAGAGACTAGGTTATTCTTTAGCACTAGATTCTTGTATATGACAAGAATCCAAGAGGCCTAAAAAGCTTGAGAGGTTGTGTGAGAGCAACAATCCTTTGTTCTCTTTTGAGATTGTGTTTAAGGAATTCGTGGTTGGCTTCAGTAAATCTTCCTTTCTCGTCGTGGTTGTTTCAACGTCGTTATTTTCGTTTTCTCTACAAGATTTAATTAGTTTGTTTTTGAGACTATACATGCTCATAAAGTATCTCACAAAACTTTTATGCGATGTGTGGATGTTGTTACATTTTTTTTAGATAAAGGATTAAAATCCGCCTTGCAATCACACACAGCCGAGTTCTTACAAATATCACATCCGCATAGCATTATTGAATAATAGAGACAAAGAGAGTGTAAAATTAAAAGCAAATTCTATAATTGCTTCTCCATCCATTCTTGGAAAAAATGTCCAACGCCACAACCTCCAATGCATTGCAAACCAGTCGAATGGTCTCCCTGTTGTTCTCAGACTGCAATAGAGCCCAAAACCGTATCCAGCATGTTCCCCTGAATGTAGCCTTTATTACTACCAGCCTGGATCGCAGAGCACTCCCCCTTTTCATTGGATTGCTTAGCGATAACATCATCAGGAATCATATTCGCAGAAGCAGTCCGGAAGCCCCCAGGGTTTCCAACACTCTGGGCGCCACCAGCAAGAACACCGCGACTATTAAAATCAGCGCGGCCCCCAAAATCTTGAACGCGAGCACGGACTCCATACCGTCCACGACCACGCCCTTGAAATCTTAGGGAATGAAGACCTCCACGAGCAGAATGAAGTTGACCACTATAGCTGCGACCATGAAATCGATCGCCACCAAAGAATTGCCGCAGCCCACCAACCAACCGGCAAAGACCATTCAAATTGAATGAATGACAAAGTAACATTCAAACCGATGAAACAACAGAAACCGAGCGAAGAACACGCTGACTTGATCCATCCATCAAACTTTGAATAGATTCTTAAAGCATCGTTGCCCAATATGCAGCACATCCGGATGCACTTCGCCGAGATTGGATTCAGGAACAAAGGCAGCATTGCTGCAAGAGGACTGGAATTTGCCTCCGGCAACAGGGGCCGAAAATCTCCGCGACAAACGCATCTTCTCCCAATTTGAAGAAGAAAGACGATACCTTGTACTATCCAACTCACCCTGCGAATTGCACCTCATAATTGATAGAGAGTAACACTAATAGTGCTTAATTTAGAACTCTTTGCCTGTGGCTAAAGTGTCGAGATCCATCGTCAATCATAATTGATTGAATACTATACTATGTCATATATAATGCACTGTTGCCTTTCCAGGTCTAATCTGTACTTTGAGCTACTCCAAAAGACAGCCTCACCTTCCTCTCCCGTTCTTCTTCCCCACCTTTTCATCACTGAAATCGTATTAATAGTCTACTTACTTTTTTTTGTTATTCTTTCCAGCCACAGAATCTTGGGAGTATGCATTCTATAGTAAGAAGAACTTTAAGAGTTCTTAGAAAAAAAAAGGGACAACTTTGCAAGAGTATTTCTCTGTGACTTGTGAGGTTCTCCATCCATCCCACAATATAAGTCTATACGGCGACTAAACGTATAGTTATTTCAATATTTTTATCATATGTCCATTCTTTAATGCTGAAAAAAAATACATAAGTAGTGTTCATAGTATGATAATTTAATAGGAGTATGCATTATTCAAAGACATTAGCTTTCTCTTAAATTTAACGCTTCCGATCTATGGGCAAAATAAGCTTTCATTTCGATAGAGTCTCATTTTGAAAGCATCAGCGATCTGTTGATTGTAGCACGAGGGCATGGGCGATCTACTGTATTGTAGCATGAGAGCTCTATGGTAGAGACAGAAAAAGGCTAAGGCGTTAGACATCAGTATTTTGCCTGCAGAGACGCGATGATCGAGAAGGAACAACATGCGCTTCCTAAATGTTTAATTGTTTTGGTTGCCATGGTTCCTAGTATCTACTAGTACTAGTGTATTGGCTATCGTAAAACTTTTCTAGTTAGAAACAACATAGCCACCGTCAAATAGGAAACTACTCCTACCTGTCGCGGCTTGCAGAAGAGCACTTGCTGAATACTGTAGTATGTAGTAGCAAATGATCTCATCTCTCTCAAGTAAAGTCCTCTCGCTGCCACTCTCATTTGCTGTCCATTTAGTAGCCACCAATCTCATATAAGCTTCACCTCACCTGCGTTGATTCTGACATGTGACGGGGAGAACTTGTCGCAAGAGCAGTGATGCCGTAGCTAGCTAGTACTTGCCATTGGGTACTGGAGAACTTTTCGCTTTTAACCGTGCCATCCATCCATTTTGTCCAATGTTTCTGTTCTGCCATCTAGCTTTTCAGTTAGTTTTCAGGGCTGCCAGATTCTTGTCTGCGGTCGTTATTATCTTGTGTGTGTGTGTGTGGTTTCTCTCTTCTTTCCTGTATTCAGATCAGGCCATTCGGTGGGGAAAAAAAACAAGTAATAGTATATTTTAAGTCTGGTCCAGCAGAAAGTGAATTGACAAACTCACTCCGAAACATTCCGATGACGACTGAACTCTTCTTTGTTTGTTCAGTAGCAGCCCAGGCGCAGAAGCTCAAACGAAATCTCACACTCAGGCAGGACTGAACAGTTCCTCTTCTCCGTCAGTTCCCAAAAAGGAAGGAAGGAAGGAAGGAATGAATGAATTAGTACGATTAATGAAGAACAGAACCAATTAGCACATCAAAGGCAAATGTCCAATCCATGGATCATCGTATGAGCCAGTCAAACAGAATTAATGAGCAACCAGTAAGTACTGCCAAAGTACTGGATTAGCTAGTGGGTGGCCCAGTTCAGTTGAGTTGTTGGTGCGACTGACATTCGCACGCACCTGACCTGCTAAGTACATCTATCTGAAAGCGGATGCACTCGTGCCCACGGTTGATAATTCACTGAGCACACTTGGACTTCACAGCCCGATGACGTTTCTGGAGGTGGTGACGCCGCCGTCCACGACGAGGTTGTGCCCGGACACGTAGCTGGACTCGTCGCTCGCCAAGAACAGTGCCGCCTCCGCGATGTCCGCTGGCCTCAGCGTCTGGCCCTTGAGAGTGGCCATGCCTCGCACCATTTCCTCCGTCTTCTCCACCTCCTCGTCGCTCGGCACCGCGGCCTCGCTACCGTCGGCGTCCTCGCCGTGCTGGCGCCACGCGTTGATCAGCATTGGGGTGGCCACGCCGAAGGGGGAGATGCAGTTCACGCGGATGCCGTGCTCGCCGAGCTCGCAGGCTGCGTTCTTGGTGAGCCCCACCACGGCGTGCTTGGAGGCCGTGTAGGCGTGGGGGCCTAGTCCGCCGAGCACGCCGGCGACGCTGGCCACGGACACGATGCTCCCGGCGCAGCGCGGCAGCATGGCGCGCGCCGCGTACTTCATGCCGAGGGCCGCGCCCAGCACGTTGATGCGCAGCACGCGGTCGAACTCGGCGGCGTCGAACGTCGCGATGCTCTTGGCCGCGCGCGTCTGCCGGCCCAGCACCCCGGCGTTGTTGCACAGCACGTCCAGGCGCCCGTGCAGCGCCACGGCCCGCTCGACGGCGCGCTCCACGTCCGCTTCCTCCGACACGTCGCAGTGCACGAAGGTGCAGGCCTGCGGCCGCAGCGCCGCGGCGAGCGCCTCCCCCGCGGCGTCGTCGATGTCCGCGATGAGCACCCTCGCGCCGTGCTTGACGAACACCCGCACAATGGCCTCCCCGATGCCCCGCGCGCCGCCGGTCACAATGGCCACCTTCCCGTCCAACCTGCACGCGCGCGCGCAAAGGAACCAACCAACAAGAGTTCAGTCAAGAAGAAAAGGCCAAGTAACAACTAGAACCAACCAACCTCTTGTGCATGGTGGCAGAGCCGCCATTGTTGGTGTGGTCCGGCCAGGTGGTGGCGGTGGCATGGAGGGAAGAAGGCGGGATGGCGTTGGCGGCGGGCTGGTGGGTCTGCTTGTCGGGCATGAAGTCGGCGGCAGTCATGGCTGGAGCGGCGGAGTGGTGGCAGGCTTGGAAAGAGGAGGCGATGGGGGCCGTGCGCACCGGACGAGAAGCTAGCTTAATTGGATCGCACGTAGGAACTTATATAGGAATAGGGGCCATGGAGGCTAGCTACGCATGACACGCAGGTACGTACGTGCGTGCGTGACGATGCATCATATATCGGCTGGATCGATCGGTGGGTGGGTGCATGGCTGCGTCCGTCCGTCCGTCCGTCCATAAGCCTCCGGATCGCTCGCTCGTTGACTCATCTGTACGTCGAGATATGTCGTCAGAGCAACGTCACTGCAGCTCAATTCGCTTCCATCCTGCACTAGCTAGACCGGCCGGGCCAAATAATTAAATGCATTTGGAGTCGGAACAGAATTTGGTAGCCACACAGAGGTGGTGCCTAGTTACTTATTTCACACGTACATCATGAGTATATTCGACACAAGATCCGATCGATCGTCAGGCCAAGGTATTAAATGTCCAGCTTAAGAAATAGTAGACCGTAATGGGGAGAAATTACTCTTCCAGTCCAGGTGCACGCACGCATTTTTTATATGCTGATCAAATGAATATGGCTCATTATAGCTAATTATAGCAGATTATTATAGCTAATTATTCTTTTCTGATTTACAGTCAGCCATATCTCTCTAAATATGGCTGATTATTATAGCAAAATCTCTCATAATTGCTGGTAATTTATAGCCGGGCAACATTCCTTTTGTACTCTATTACTTTTCGTAGCAACGCATAAGCATTGATCTAGTACTAATATAAATCTACAGTTGGTGGCAGCAGTCCATTTTTTCTAGCCCCTCCCCCCATATCTGCAATAATGGCTAGTCATTATAGCTAATTATTCTTTCCTGATTTATAGCCAGCCATATCTCTCTAAATATGGCTGATTATTATAGCAAAATCCCTGATTATTGCTGGTAATTAATAGTCGGTCAATCATTCTTTTTGTATTTTATATATGTTGTACAGTTTTAATAGAATCAATCAAGGGAATTCATTCAAGATCTCCCATATCGTGCCGTCGCGGCGAATGAACTCGACGAACTGATCAATAAGTGACGGATCCTTTCTCCGAGGCGACTGACCACACGGCCATAGAGTGCGCAACAAAGTGGGCGCGCGAGGAAGATGAACTCCACGGCGCGCCATGGCGTGCTCGGCAGGAGGAAGAACGCAAGCGCGAGAAGGACGACGGATGCTACGGCGAAGACGGCGGACGCCCCGAGCGCGACCGCGTAGCGGCCAGTGGTCCGAAATAGCGGTGGCTTCGGCAGCAGCGCCTCGTGCTCGGGAGAAGCCCCGTGTTGCCCCTGCGAAGGCGGTGGATGACGAGGACGAGCGAGGCGACGAGGAAGACGAGGTCGACGGCGCCAAGAAGCGTGCGCTGCGAGCATGGCAAGAGGAAGAGGAACGTGAGCTGGTAATATAATTTGCAAAATTGCTTGACCTTTACATTTCGTTACCAATTTTATTTTTCGTAGCAACACATGGACATTGATCTAGTGTGTGTGTATATATATATGTATGCTTGCGAACCAATCGACGACCGACCAAATCTTGGCCTTCAATTCTCACCTTGTAAAAGCTTTCCGAAACAATAATACGTACGGCAGTATCTTCGTCCTCATACAGTCGCAACTCGCAATCGATGTATACCTAGCTAGAGTACTCTACAGGCGCTGTTGATGGTAGGAGTTACGTACGTACAGTGTGTCAATTCGAAACACAAGCCGAGGTCACTTTGGAACATGTCAGTAGAAGCACTAGCTAGACGCGACCGAGACCCTACATGGTACAGGTGTCCGGTCTGGATCAAATGGCGAACCCGCAGGATACACACTAGTGGCAAACGTAGCAGCTAGAGACGGAGACGAGAGAGTATATACATCTGTTCTCCGGAAAGACCACTACAGCACGCAGGTTGACTGCAATTAGAAATTGGAAGCGTGCAACACGATCTGCTGTTTCTTTTCCCATCCATTTCTTTAAAACTAATATTTGATTACGTACTTGAGCACATGAAAGCATTGATTGATCCATCACTGTTCAAATTGCTAGCCACATTATATTGTGTTTCGTTCAAAAAATAAGCTAGAGAGCTGCTTGTCCCTATGATCTGAATTAGAGTAAATTTCAGAAAACCATAGGTTTTTTTTACAATCTATCAGAAAACTACATATTTTAGTTTTTATTTCACAAGACTACAGATTTTAGAAGAACTTGTTTCACGAAACTACATATTTCTTGTGTAAATTATTAGAAAACTACAGATTTTAGCTTCTATTTAACAAACTACAGATTTTAGTTGAACTTTTATCACAAAACTATATATTTTAGAATAATCGTTTCATGTAACAGATTTGATAGTTTGACCCACATGACAGTCTCACGCGTGAGTGAAACGGGAACTGGGGGTATGTGAGACCGCCATGTAGGCCCACACTGTCAAACCCGTTACAAGAAACTGCCAATTCTAAAACGTGTAGTTTTGTTAAACAAGTTTTTCTAAACGTGTAGTTTTGTGAAACAAGTTTTTTCTAAAACTTGTAGTTTTGTGATAAAAGTTCTTCTAAAATCTATAGTTTTGTAAATAGAAGCTAAATTCTGTAGTTTTCTAATAGTTTGTACAAGAAACATGTAGCTTTACAAAATAAGCTTTTCTAAAATATGTAGTTTTGTGAAATAGAAACTAAAATATATAGTGTCGGGGATTGGATACACTGTACCCAGCGCGACCTTTGAAGCCCGGCGCCAACCGACCATGGCCTTGCTTTCACCGGGCGCCAAGACAGATCGACCTTCGGGTAGCAGCTCGTGGGGCTACCCCATCCCCGAGCAAGCCGAGCTCGGGGCTCACGGAAAGCGACGTGGCATTAAATGCCGCATGCTCGAGGAACCGCCGCCGGGATCTCGCCGACGCGGTCCGCGCCGCCTTGGTCTCGCTCGCATTGTTCCCCGTCGCAGGTACCCGTGAGGCGCGGCTCTTGCCTCGCCCACGCCTCTACAAGAGAGCCTCGTAATAAATAACTTGTCTCCTGTAAACCCCTATGAATACTCCCTCGCACGATGTATTGAGGGCTGGACTTTTTTCGGTACCACACATACTCAGACACAGAGCTTGCCCACCGGAGTCCTTAGGCTAGTTCGAGGTCCCTCCGAGCAAGCACGTTGTAACCACTCCCTACTCATTAGTGAATCTACTGGACGTAGGGTTGTTATCTCCCCCATGAGAGGCCCGAACCAGACCCAAAAGCGACCCTTGTGCGCGTCCTGATTGTCTTATTCGCCCCGATCCGTAGCTCGGCACACCCTCAGACGTATAGCCCTTGTGGGAAAGGGGCCTTAGGTTGATCCCCCATTCAACAAGTAAGCTCGGCGAAGGATCCCTGTCCCGAATCGTCGACATATAGTTTTCTAATAAATTATATAAGAAACCTGTAGTTTTGTAAAATTTATTCAATGGATTAACAAGAACGTAACCTGCCTACGGAACTTACACTAGTAAAATTATTCGATACTGTATCGATTCCGCTCTGTATTCGACTCGAATCCGCAACCGATATTATCTATACCGTATTCATATCCAGCACTATACGAATCTGATTCCGAATATGACAAAAAATATGGTTTATGATACGGAAAGAGTGATATCCGCCCGAATCCGATCTGATTGCACCCCTAACAGTTAGTGATAAAAACCGTCTGTGACATCAATTTATCACAGACGGTTCTTATTAGCACATCCAGTTACTTGGACGGTTGCATTAGCAAAACCGTCTGTGATTAATTTTAATACAGACGGTTTTGAAAAACGTATGTGATAAAGCATGTAATGTAGGCGTTTGTACAGTAGTGTTGAGCTAACCGCATAATCTCACATTAATTTAATTGCATCCGTCAGCGTCGACCATCATTTCGATCAAACCATAGGGTCGCGCGTTTCTCATGAAATTTGGCACTACTAGTACAGCTAGCTCCCAACCGTGCTTTCCTCAATCTTTGTACGTAACAATTTTTACTGCAAAATCTATCGAACCTAACTGCATGTTAGACATGCACGCATGAATGACACGACACACTAGCTAGGTAGCTTGCAGCAGCAACGAGCTCTCATTAGTGGTCGCGCAGTGCGTTCCAGAAGTTCACTACGGCTCTCGTTGCATTTCTTAATTGAGAGAGTGAGTGGACGCAGGTCTTGAAAAGACAGATAAAATCTTCAAGAGACTACTCGATCATCATTTGTTGATGATATTAATTCATACTATTTTTGTACGAAAAAAAGTATAAACAAATACATGCTAGCTAATTAAGGTGATAATTTAGATGAAAATAAACATACGTACGTACACTAAAAGAGCTCCTGTGGTGTGACGATGATGTGATCTGGATCAGTATATGTGAGGAGGCTAGGCTAGGGGGTCCGGCCGGGTCCTTGTCAAAGGTCAACTGATATCACATCAACTTAGTTTCACTAATAATCTTACCTGTCAATAATTAACCTAGCTAGGCTGCATTCATGGCAGCTTTTGTGTGCCTGTTCTGTTCTGACTCTGTTGGGAAGGCCCTGCGCTGCGTTCGCTCAGTTTTGGATTGCATCTCATCTCCACATGCCAACTTGATTGGCCTCCAATAATAGCCTTGCAACTGCTTTCTTTTCAGTAACCTTCTAGACTTTTTACCTCTTGTCTCTAGCAAATATACAGGTTAGCTAGTACTGGCTGCTTGGTTGTATTCTTGAGCAAATGCTTGTCTTGTAATTGATGCGATTCACAGACACTTCCACTGCTTTCCTTAACTCATCCATGCACAATTAAGCGGGGGAAGTGAAAGAGGGCGATACATTTTTTTATACTTGACATTTGAGAATGCTACCCCTCCGTTTAAGTTTATAACATTTATTTTTTAAATAGTCTTATTCATAAATATAAGACTTGTATGTAACTTTAATGAGATCTTTCCTTCTATATCCCTATTAATTTATTCTCTCTCAATCATATGTGCGCATTAATTCATTACCATCTACACGAAGTGTTATCTTTCATATTCTAAAACAATTAAGTGGAGGTATCTAAGTCATTTTCTCTCATACCTTTCTCAATTTTAACGCAACCTTAATTTTTGTGCAAAGTCAAAATACATCTTATATTTTTTAACGGATGGAGTATATAATACCAATACAGGTTGGTCCTCCATTATGAGAATGAGATTGTATCTGAAGATGCCAGCAGGCCGATTGACACCTACTACCAAATTAAGCTCCCAATTGTTCTAGCTAAACAAATTACACCAAAGCCACAGCAGCACAGTATCACCACAATATCACATTAAGTATCACCTAACCAGCTGATCTTTGTGTATTTGCGTGCACCCCAAAGAAATGGAGGAGGCAACCAGAGCTTAATTAGATACTGTATGCACCATGCATGCACCATATCGATCGAGCTCGCTCTCAAAAAAAATTTATTAGAGATCGCACGACCAGCATATAAATAAATAGGTTTCTGTTGAGCTCCGACGACGCACATCCTTGCAATATCCATCTATCCACCATAGTCGAACGACGAAGCTTCGTTGTACTGTATTGGCTGGCCGGATCAGTCGTATATTGTCGCCTACGTTAGCAAATCGGTTGGAATCTTTAGATTACGACCGGATTGTATTTGGATTCGCGTACGCGCGCCTGTGGTTGTTACCTCGCGTCATACCTTGTAGCCGGCGTCACATTTTGCAACTTGCACCGTTCGACCAATCCCGATCTGCCACGCTGCCGCCTCTCCTCATGTCCCGCTGAGCGGCCATGCCCGACCATTTCCTCTCCTGTGCCGAGTCGCAGAGCAGCGCCGAGTTCATCTGGCCAAGTTCTCCACTGGGGCATGGCCTATCTCCCCCATCTCCACCTATAAATAGCACCCTGAATTCGTAGCGAAGTGCATGTTATTTCCCCTCTCCTTCCTCCCACTTCTCCCTAGCCGAGACGCCACAGTTCTCTTCCAATCCCGCCATAGCCAAGAAGCTTCAAAGCTCGGCAAAAACAAAAATGGAGCCGATGCACTCAACCAATACCAAATTCCTTTGAACACCAGCACCGTAGCCCTCTAAAGGTCAAAACCCCCCAAAAATGATTGGGACATTTCGCCTGGAACCTCACTGCCACGACTCACCTTCTTCTCCAAGTGCAGCGCACGGTGGTAGCCTAGCTCAGGCCTCTTCCACAGCCATTAGCTGGTAAAATGGACTGATTAAAACCTATGAATGCTTAATCTGGAACTAATTCTATCAGGACAGAGCTCAATCACCAAACAGGCCCTATATATACTCTGAGTTGTAAATTTAACTTGTATAATAGTTTCAGCTTTAATAATATAATGGATGGTTATGATTCCAATTGTTGTAAATATATCATAGCTAGTTTGTATGACTATCACAGATTGTTTTTATTTAGAACTGTCTGCGATATTAAACTATCACAGAACGTTTTTATCAAGAATCGTTCGTGATATTCACATATCACAAACGGTTTTATCTAGGACCGTATGTGATAACTTTTTTTCCTTACCTCTCTTGGCAAAACTTCCATGAGTAGAATCTATTATTCCAATTTTTTTTCTCCTTAGATATTTCTTCAATGGTATTTACAACAATTTGTGATATATTACGGACAATTAGTGATAAAAACCGTCTGTGATATCAGTTTATCACAGACGGTTCTTATTAGCATATCCAATTAGTTGGATGGTTGTATTAGCAAAACCGTATGTGATTAGCTTTAATACAGACCGTTTTTTAAAATGTGTGTGATAAAGCATCTAATGTAGGCTTTTATACAGTACTGTTGCCGCTAACCGCATAATCTCACATTAATTTAATTGCATCCATCAGCGTCGACCATCATTTCGATCAAATCATAGGGTCGCGCGTTTCTCATGAAATTTTCGCAGTAAGAATATAATTGTCTAATAGTCATGAAGAAAAATTCTCAAAAATTTCTGGACAAGAAGTTATCTAAACCAGTGCACTAAACTTGATCTGTTCTTAGCCAAAATCCTAAATTCACTTCTCCTCTCACTGCCAGAGGGTCCCGAAGTCCCGTTGGGCCCATTTGCCAGTCTCAGTGCAGTCATCTTCAACCTCAGCTTGCTGGCTCCCCGAAGCGAAGGTCGAAGCCCCCTGTAGCCATGTCACCAGTTGTACCTCGCGTCATACCCTGTAGCCGGCGTCACATTTTGCAACTTACACTGTTCGACCAATCCCGATCCGCCACGCTGCCGCCTCTCCTCATCTCCCGTTGAGCGGCCATGCCCGACCATTTCCTCTCCTGTGCCGAGTCGCAGAGCAGCGCCGAGTTCATCTGGCCAAGTTTTCCACTGGGGCATGACTTATCTCCCCCATCTCCACCTATAAATAGCACCACAATTAGTAGCGAAGTGCATGTTATTTCCCCTCTCCTTCCTCCCACTTCTCCCTAGCCGAGACGCCATAGTTCTCTTCCAATCCTGCCATAGCCAAGAAGCTTCAAAGCTCGGCAAAAACAAAAATGGAGCCGATGCACTCAACCAATACCAAATTCCTTTGAACACCATCACCGTAGCCCTCTAAAGGTCAAAACCCCCCAAAAACGATTGGGACATTTCGCCTGGAACTCACCTTCTTCTCCAAGTGCAGCGCACGGTGGTAGCCTAGCTCAGGCCTCTTCCACAGCCATTAGCAGGTAAAATGGACTGATTAAAACCTATGAATGCTTAATCTGAAACTAATTCTGTCCGGACAGAGCTCAATCACCAAACATGCCCTATATATACTCTGAGTTGTAAGTTTAATTTGTATAATAGCTTCAGCTTTAATAATATAATAGATGGTTATGATTCCAATTATTGTAAATGTGTGTGCTAGCCACTGATCATGGGACTAGTACTGTGTGCATATGAGATTCTCGTTTTTGCATTTTATGCAAAAATAGGGGTCGTTTCATAATACAACGCATCACAGACGGTTTAGAAACCGTCTATGAAACATATATCATAGCTAGTTTGTATGACTATCACAGACGGTTTTTATCTAGAACTGTCTGCGATATTAGACTATCACAGACCGTTTTTATCAAGAATCGTTCGTGATATTCACATATCACAAACGGTTTTATCTAGGACCGTCTGTGATAACCTTTTTTTCCTTATCTCTCTTGGCAAAACTTCTATGAGTAGTATCTATTGTTCCAAAAAAATTTCTCCTTAGATATTTTTTCAATGGTATTTACAAGACACAACCAGTTATAGATATTATAGTTGAATGTCTAAACATCTTATATACTTTGAGGCACAACTTGTCTGGCCGATATCATCTTAAAGTATGAACATTTTTAGCACTTTCATCTGCTTTCTTATTCTAATGTTGACGGATTCCAAGGGGCGCTAGGATCGGGTGATGGGAAACAAAAACTACTTATAGTGGGAGAGGGGAGATACCACAGCCAGTTTGTGATAAGAACCATTTGTGATGTATTACCGACAGTTAGTGATAAAAACCGTCTGTGATATCAGTTTATCACAGACGGTTCTTATTAGCATATCCAATTAGTTGGACGGTTGTATTAGCAAAACCGTCTGTGATTAGCTTTAATACAGACGTTTTTTTAAAATGTGTGTGATAAAGCATCTAATGTAGGCTTTTATACAGTACTGTTGCCGCTAACCGCATAATCTCACATTAATTTAATTGCATCCGTCAGCGTCGACCATCATTTCGATCAAATCACAGGGTCGCGCGTTTCTCATGAAATTTGGCACTACTAGTACAGCTAGCTCCCAACCGTGCTTTCCTCAATCTTTGTACGTAACAATTTTTACTGCAAAATCTATCGCACCTAACTGCATGTTAGCTAGACATGCAGATGCATGAATGACACGACACACTAGCTAGGTAGCTTGCAGCAGCAGCAACGAGCTTTCATTAGTGGTCGCGCAGTGCGTTCCAGAAGTTCACTACGGCTCTCGTTGCATTTCTTAACTGAGAGAGTGAGTGTATGCAGGTCTTGAAAAGACAGATAAAATCTTCAAGAGACTACTGATTTGTTGATGATATTAATTCATACTATCTTTCTACAAAAAAATATAAATAAATACATGCTAGCTAATTGAGGTGATAATTTAGATGAAAATAAACGTACGTACGTACACTAAAAGATCGCTCCTGTGGTGTGACGATGATGTGATCCGGAGTATATGTGAGGAGGCGAGGCTACGTGTCCGGCCGGGTCCTTGTCAAAGGTCAACCGATACCACATCAACTTTTACATTAAAGATTCTAGATGAACAATATATCACTGTCATGTCCTTGATTCGAAGAAGTGCATGCTGAATTTCTTGATCTTGCTGGAAAATTTGGATGTTGCAACGGCATCACATCACGATTACCAATGATCACGGCAACGGAATTTAGTAGATTATATAGATTATCTTTATCAAGGAGTAGGGCCAATGCCTCCTCGGTACGTAGTAGCGTTGTTGGTCACAAGAAAATGGGAGGAGATTTGCCTATGCCCAACTTGGCTTGCTCGTCGTCGTCGTTTAGGTAAACTAGCCAGGTAACGCGCTACGCTGCGTCGTGCACGACGATGCAACGTATAAAATTTGAGAAATTTGATCGTATTTTCGGTTTTCATTAAAAAAAAAAGAGTCATTAGGACCCGTCGGCGAATCTATGAGCTGCTATAAACCTTTGACGAATCTGTGTTTTTTTTAAAATCGCGGTAGTTTTTTTACGTAATCTTGGTAATTTGGTCGTATTTTCGATTTTCGCATTTTTTTTAAAAAAAATGGGTCGTTAGGACTCGACGGCGAATTAATGGGCTACTATAAACCTTCGATGAATCTGTGTTTTTTTTTGTGAAAACTGCGGTTAGGACCCGTCGATGAATCTATAGGCTGCTATAAACTTTCGACGAATCTGTTTTTTTTTAGAAAATCGCGGCTGCCTTTTTTTTAATGTATTTTCGGTTTTCGTGTTTTTTTAAAAAAGGCGCTAAGACCCGTCGGCGAATCCGTGGGCTGCTATAAACCTTCGACGAATCTGTGTTTTTTTCGAGACATATTTTTGTTTCTGAGCCGCTTCTCTAGAAACTATTGAGAGGAGCTAAACGTAAACCGTAGAGGGATCTAAAGTAATATAATTTTTTTCCGAGGTTCGTTCCGCTAAAAACCACCAGAAGGACATAAATGTAAACCGCAGAGGGATCTAAACGTAATTTTAAGTTTTTTCAGAACTATTTTATTTAAAAACTGACAAGAGGACCTAAACGCAATTTTGCATTTTCTGGAAGACCTTTTTGCAAATATGCTGATGTGGCATGCCTCCCAGGCCTCCAATCCTCAGCGCTATAAAGATAGGTATTATTATTATTGGTCCGATAAAATCTACCGTGAGTAAATAAAATCCAGAACGCCGACCCACCTGGGAAAGGAGATGTGCGCACGAGTTTCCTCAGCCCAGAAGGACTCGCGCGCGCTTGTGAACTCTCCCATGCATCTCGATCAACGTACGTACACCCAACCCAGCCCAAACCAATCTGGTCTGGGATATGTATATACCACACATTACAAGACAAGATCCCAACAAATTCGCCGCCCGCGGCCTAGAAACCAAAAGTCCCGTGTGGAATTCCCTGCCCAACCTTCTCCTTCTTCATCGGCTACGGCGAAGATGCCGGAGGCCGGCCGGCCGGCGATATTATGTGTGTAGGGATTTTTATGCCAAGACACAGCACTAAATATTACCCAAGGCTAGCTTATATACATCCCATCTTCATCTTAATTTCTCTTCTCCCATATATAGTAGCTAGCTAGCTGGCCAGCAGGAGAAACCAGGAGTCGTCCACCTCACTTGAAAGCCAAGAGATCGACTATTCATCATGTCGTACGTAGTCCTTCTTGCAGTTTTACTGTTTTGACATACTGATTTTTTTTTAATAACAGAACTTTAGGCCAAAAGATTAGTGGGCAGTTTATGTTATAAACATGACAGCAGAATTAGAATTGAAGCCTTAATAGATCAGTACAGGTACGTACGTAGCTGTTGCGCGCGAAACAATTTTTATTTGAGGTGATTGTTGTTGCATTGCAAAATAGTATGATAGTTCAACAAGTAGCTAGCTAGGATTACTATATATAATATAAGACTAAGATCAGGTAATTAAGTAATTATGTCGACATTGTTGTTGCTGCATTTGCAGTTGTTGTGATAAAAACAATCGGTACGTACGACTAATACACATTATTACCTTACCCATGAGTAGCTTTGAAGGTGAGGAGCGAGCTAGCTAGCTAGCGTACGTACACATACATGAATGATGATGGCACGGTTGTGCAGTATAGCAGTGAGAGGATAAGGCCGATATATATATATGATTGTACCCAACATCTGCTTCGATCCGTATGTGCGTGCTCGATCACAAGCATGCACGCATCCGTGCGTTTGGATCGGCGCATATATAGCTACGTTTGTATCTTGTCCGCTGGCTAACCAACGAGCTAGCTAGGTTGCATTGGTAAATCACGAGAGCAGCATTAATTTGTTGTGTATTGCCTGCTTGTGATGGAATGAGATCTTGTCATGTAATGCTAGCTCGATTGGAAGTAATTGGGATCTCAAATTAAGGTCATGTGAACCACCCACGCCCGGGTAAAGCTAGATCTGTAGTAGCTCGAATTGTAATCGCAAGCTAGCTGCTAGGAACCTCATGAGCAAGAGTTGCAATTTACATGCACGCATGCATATATTCTCCTCTGCATAACATGCAACCTCATGATCGATCGAGCAACTCGCAACCTCAACGGAGAGGTACAATACAACACAACCGCATGCAATACCGTATGTATTAAAATCGTCAGTCACATATATGCATGTAATGTACCCCTCATCAACCGCTTAACTTGCCCCAAGAAAACGCAACAGACACGCGTACGAAACGTACCTCCTCTCTCAGGAACCAGCCGGCCCCACTGGTTGGTGGGCCCCTTCCGCGTACAGACCCGTCCAAGTGGGGCCCGCTTGAGAGAACAGAAGAGGGATGCTGGCCTGAACGAAATTAACTGCCTGCGGCCTCCACCTGTTCGATAGTACTCGAGTGCCTTGTCCCTCCTCGCTCCTCCTCCTTCTTCTTTACAGAAGACGCAATCTTATTCGCAGGTTCAGCGCAGGGAAAGGAGGAGAGAGAGGGGCACAAAAGGTGTCCTTACGTGCTTGCAAGTGTACCAATGGCCACCCACACCACATTGGCCTTTAAAGGCTTCATGGGAGGCAAAGGCAAGCAAGATCTTTATAGGCAGCTGTAGATCGATCGATCAGGTATTTGTCGCTGTCGTGGGCTCTGAACCATTTTGGAGGCAGAGCACCTGCCTGCGGGAGGCTAGGAGTTGCATCGCGTTTTGCAGCATCGGTAGCTTGCCGGCCAGCGAATAATCGACAAGCTAGTTCGAGAGGAGCCCTCAACTGATCATGCCACTCTCGAGGTACAAGGTCAGCAACGAGTACTGCCTCGGCAGCCGCGAGCTCTACCGCATGGCCGCCCGCAGTGAGCCCGAGGCAGTCCTCGAGGGCGTCGCCATGGCTGGCTTCGTCGGCATTCTCCGCCAGCTCGGAGATCTCGCGCAGTACGTCCCTCCGTCTTGCTGCGAATCGGTTTCTTTATCGGCTACTGTAGTAGTGGGTGTGAAACTGACTGCTTGATTCCTCTGATCCTTCCTGTGCGCGCGTGCTTGATTCCTGTGTGCATGTGCTGCTGATCCACTCTTCAGGCTTGCTGCAGAGGTATTCCATGACCTTCATGGCCAAGTGATGGCCGCGTCTGCACGAGGGCACGAGCTCACACTACGGGTGCAGCAGCTCGAGGCGGAGTTGCCGCTCATCGAGGAGGTTCTCTGTCAGAAAGAACACTGCCTGTACGTTGCTTCCAACATAGGTACGCACTCGTACAGTCATGTATGTCGCCTGCAGAAACTAATTTGTCCTCCCATGCATGCAGTTCTACTAATTCAGACTGACTGAAAAGGAAGGTTGTGCCGTTGTGTTTTTTGCAGACCGTGTCGATTGGCGCGCAAATCTGAAGGTGAGCCGTGGGATCGTAGCGGCAGAAAGCACGCCTTGCTTTATCGTGGAGTATATCAAGCGGTGTCGCGGACCTCCAAAACTGTCCGTTCTTGACAAGTATGATATGCAATTGCACTGCTAGCTCTTCCAATTTTGCTCTCTTGGACAATCTGGACTGTATGTAGCTATCTCATGTAGATATGATACGGGTGGCGAGGGAGCATGCTTGAAGAGATACACGAATCCCTCCTTCTTCAGGACTGACTCTGCCAGCTCTACCAAGCTTCAGGGAGGCACTAAGCAAGCAAAAATATCTCCAAAAATATTGGTACGGGGTTCCATACACTTCACTGTACAGAGCCTGCAACTTACTAGTGGTACCCTGTGCGGTTTCACCATCTTTGCTGAATTTCGAAATCTATACTAATAACGCAAGGAGATTAGTGTTAGCTCAGGAATGCAGTGCTTATGTTCATCGAAGAAATGCTACAAGACAAAAACGTCATCCTCATTTTTTTTTGGTGCTGAACTTTTACAGATCTTGACTAAATTTTTGAAGGATTTACCACATTGCCTATTGGTAAACAGTAATGCATTGGGGGGTTTGACTATACACAAGACAGAAATATCGTAACAATAATTTTCATTTCCTGCAGGAAATCAGACCTACTTTTCAGAGTTCAGAGAACTCCAAGCCTCCAAAGGCAGCCCACACATGCTCCAAGTAACACTTCTTTCTCCATAATTTTTGCCAAAGTTAATTTTTACAGTGTTCATTATCAACCAAACTTGCACCTTTACTCTCCTTCAGATCCGAGACAGATGTTTCTGACAGATTCCTTGCGATGTTCCGACAACTGAAATATCGACAGAGACAGATTAACGGGTCCGTCTTCCGAAGCACTAAGCCTCCAACGCAGAACTTTCGCAAGGAGGATTCGTCAGAGGGGAAAGCCTACGCTATACATCACTCCGAAGTATACACATCTTCCACTGATTCACCTGAACCAAACATCCAAGTGACTGACATTACAGTAGGTGCTGCTTCAGTCAACGAGGAAACCTGTGACCTGGGGAGGACTAGTTCTTTCGAAGCATGGCTCTCTCCAGATGCTCGTACTCCTGAGAGTGAGATAACAGAAGAAGCTTCTCACGATACTTATAATGGATTTGTAAGTCATGCTACATCAAATGGAACCCTTGTTGCTGCCGGTACCAAGAAGGCTAAGGAGAATTCCAAGACTGCGGAAGAAGTTACATACAAGAAGGGCGTGATTAAGAGGTCGAGGTATAAAGGTAGTGTCGAGTTCATCACCTCAAGAGTCAGCAATTTGCCGAGGAAGCTCTTCGTCAAGAAGCACGATCCATTGACAAATTCCTTCCGGAACATGGCTAGAAGCTACTTGAGCTGAAATACGACACCATTCGAGGCAATGAATCCTGTGGCTTTGAACAAGACAGCAGCGAGGATTATGATGCCAAATGCCTAGAGATGTCTCGATCTAACCTTGCTGATGAAACCAAGGAAGAGAGGAATGTCACGGAGAATGTTCCTTCCGATTTAGCTCGACACAGCCATGATTCTTGCGAGCGTCAGCCTGCTCAAGCTGCTGCTACTATTGATACTGTACATGACTCTCCTGCTGATGGAGATGTCCTTGGGAGAAATGGAAACACGTGCTCGCTAGTTTCAGCCTCTACAAGTTTCAAAGAGGAGCTGCTTGCACTTGTACGGGCAAGTGATGTGCCTTCATCCCCTGACGCTCTCGATCACGAACCGACATGTAGGCCTGTGCACGCCATGAAAGCTTCTGACAAGGCAACCGAGAATTATCGGAACACAGTACCTCCTGAAGATGTGCCTGATCTAGATGAAGTAGCAGTACTGGATGGTATAAGCACCCAGTACATACAGGATCAGGTGATTTCAGATGCTGCAATCGTCTCCTCGCCTAGCACATCAGGGCAACCTGACGAACCTTGTGAAGTGTGCCCTCCCGATAGCATGGGTGAAGATGCAAGTGACAGCGTCGTCAACTGCAACTCTGAAACCGTCACAAAAGAGACTTATCTGCCTATATTGGTTACTAACCCAGTATTTAGTAGTGATACCTCCGTGCCAGATACTGAACAGTGTCACTTACACCCTGAAACTGCTACACTGCAAAGCACCAGAGGTCCATTTTATAAGGCATCAGAAGGTGAAGAATTACAAGGATTGCCTCAGCCTAAGATACACCAGGAACCAAATGGCCTTTGCGTTCCAAATCTGTGCAGCAACAGAAGAACCCCTGAAAATTGTGGAGATCCTACATCTACTCCTGATACGAGATATTTGTTGTCATCGAGCATGCGAAGTTCCACGTGTAGGCTTAATGAGCCAGTGCATGAACCACCTAGTTTGCTGCCTTTAAATGTCTGTTCTGAAGATACAAAAAATGTCACAATACCGCCACTTCCACCTATTCCTCCGATGCAGTGGTTATCAGCCAAGGTTCATACAGGATCTGGAATTGCATCTCCTAAACTTAGAACACATAGGCCAAAATCACCAGCGATAAACCGTGCAGATCAGAGCAACTCTTTGGAACCAGTCAAAATGCAGAAGACTGAAATGATTCAGGCAAGTAGTCAGCGCAGCAGCTGGACTTCGCAGACGGAAATGGCACAGTCATTAGTTTCTAATGGGAATGCTAATGCTGATATCTCCCATTCGGATGGACTCTGCAGAGATTCATTTCTTAATGAGGGGTCTGAAGAAATTAGCCATCGAGAATCATTAAGAAAAGATCCTGTCCCGCCTTCAGAACGTAAAATTCTGAAGACTATGAAGTTCCCTGAGCTTACAGTACATTCAGACGAGGTTTGGTCCGAACTAGTAAAGGTAGAGCACGAAGATCAATATCAAAAGGCGAGAAAGATCTCAGCTGCACGCGGCGGTATATTGCCAGTTTCAGAGGTAAACAAACCTTGCAACGGTGACCAGGTCGATGTGCAGAATTCACCAGCATGTCAAAGTAACAAAGAGCGCAGTAGTGATGTGCACGAAGAGAGTGTGTTCTTTTCTGCAGTAGAACAGCTAAGAATGATGTCCCCTCCTTCAGTGCCGAGGCCAAAATATTCTGTGCTTGAAGTTGGGTCTCATGACAGAGGCACGGTATGCTTTCTTATTTTTCTATTCCTGTTTTTCTTTCTGCAAATGTATGATCTGTGCATGAACCACATAATGACTTAAGGTATGCACCTGATGTTTGCAGCTAAAAATGGCTCCAAGTATGATCTATCCTTCAAGGAAGCTTCCGGGCGAGAGGAGTATATTACTAGAGCAGATAAAGGAGAGGGTAATGCACTTGTAATGGCAATCTGTAATCATGCTGTTATTCCTGCATGTAACAAAGTACATTTAGATTGTCCTGACAAAGTTGTGATATTCACAGTCTTTCAGTCTGAAGCCAGTTCTTGGAAGGAGCTCAAATGTGACGGTTGGTCCTTGGAACTCAAAGGTTGCGACCATTTTGCAGAGGGCTGATCACATTCGCGAGGTAACACCGAGTTCGACTACGTTTCCTACTTCAGCAGAACAAATCAAGTCCATCTATGGCTCTGTTCTGATTGTTCATTGTAAATCAGGCTCATGCGGACAACAACGACATTGACAGTGAGGATAGCTGGAGTGGCACTGACTGATATTCAACATAGCAACATCTCATTGATCGAACTTGGCAAGGCATGAATAGCGGATCAAATTTGCTGCAAGCTCGGAAGATGAAGAGGAATCTTCTCATGTGTATCAGAAAAAAGTTTCATGACAAAATTTGAGTAACAAATATCTGTATCAAGCGCTGTTTACATTTAATGTTGAAGAGGCACTGTATACTCCCTACGTATATAGTTTGACATGATTCTCGTAACTTGAGTGTACAGGGATATAAGCATAAAAATTATGATATAATCATCACTGAAGCAGACGTGCAACGTAAGAGCCAAGAAAGAAAAGTATATAGAATGCTCAGGTATTATTAGGGTGCATTATAGTGGTTGAAAGCGAGAGGCAAATGAGTGCCTGTTTGTCTCGAACAGAATATCACGAACTTCCAATCCTTTTAGATCACTATATTTTATATTATTGTTCGAATCACTATCAGAGTTGAGATGGCCGAGTTGGTCTAAGGCGCCAGATTAAGGTTCTGGTCCGAAAGGGCGTGGGTTCAAATCCCACTCTCAACAAAAATTTATTTTTCTTTTTTTATAAAGATCAGATTATGGAGATATAATCTCTCGTACACAAATGATCTATACTCTGTTTTTTCTTCAATTTAATTTCTTCTCGCTTCATATATATATTTTTTGGGTGATACTCTTGTTAGTTGTTATACCAGTGGGTTGTGGCTTTATACGTCGGTTGAGAAAATGCATGATGGGCAAGCCATGAAACGAGATTTCCAACATTTTCCATGTGAATCCCACCTCACACGAATGGAGTCAGAAACACCATGTGATGTGGAGTGTGCTTCACCTGTCCTGGAATGCTATCTATTGCTTGCTGCCTCAAGTCAAGCCGACCGGGCCGTGCCTGCATACCACGGTTACAACTGACCCGTTGCGTTCGATTCACGAGAGAGGCATCAACACAAGGTAATACTTACTAGGGAATTATCCAATCGCTCAAACCAAGACAAAGTTACAGCCAATTTTTCGCCTATTTTCCAAACCAGGGCAACATAGCCCATGATAAACCAAACATATGTAAATACTGGAGTAAAAGGCTATTCTGCCACTCAAGACCAGTGAACAACTCGTCACATGTAAAGCCCCTCCGGCACACCTTCCTTCTTCTTGAACATGACCTTCTCCTTTGCCTTCTTGAAGTCAGCGTGCGTCACCTACGGGAATCAGCAAACACCACATCACCATAAGAATTTCAAGTAGAAACCATGTGATTAACAGCATTTTCCGATGTATTTTATGATAAGTACAAGGCGCACACCAAAATTTAAGGACGCTGAGGATGAACATGACAAGCTAGCACTGAAACCAACATACTTCGCAGAAAGGAACAGTTGTCAGTTAGGAAACTAGTTCGTTGCTAAATCAATACTGCTGCTTGGCTTCCTCCTCTAGACGATCAGCTCAACAAGTTGATCTATCCCTGGTTTAGGAGTGCATGACATGATGAGACTCATGGAGATATGCAAGTATGCAACAAAAAACCATGCGCTTTTCTATCACATATTCGCTACTACTACTGGTTTGTAAACAGCTGGGTCTAAGCCAAATGACCTAACTGGTATTTCTATTTATAGAAAATGCAAGGTCGATTTCATTAAACTCCCCGAAAAAGGTTAAAATAAATTATTTCAACTAGAGATAGAAGTCCGGTCCAACCTTCATCCTACGCTCTCTCAAAGCAAGCAATCCAGCTTCAGTACATATTGCTTTGATATCAGCACCAGAAAACTCATCCTTAGTCATGACAAACTCCTCCAGGTTCACATCATCTGCCAATGTCATCTTAGACGTGTGTATCTGCACGATTACAATGTTCATGAAAACCAAAGGAACTTTGCATCCTGTAATGTGAAGTGTACCATATACTGATGGAGAAGTACCTGGAAGATGCGTCGCCTAGTTTTGATGTCTGGCAGGGGAAATTCTATCTTTCGGTCTATTCGGCCGGGGCGAAGCAAGGCTGGGTCAAGACTATCAATGCGATTTGTTGCTAGAATAACTTTAACATCTCCACGCGAATCAAAACCATCTAGCTGATTCAACAGCTCCAACATAGTTCTTTGAATTTCACGCTCCCCTCCTGAATGAGCATCATACCTCTTTGTTCCAACGGCATCGATCTCATCAATAAAGACTATTGAGGGAGAAAGCTCATCTGCCACTCTGAACAGTTCTCGGACTAGTTTGGGACCATCACCAAGGTACTTTTGAATAAGTTCACTTCCAACAACACGTAAGAAAGTTGCAGATGTGGAGTTAGCAACAGCCTGCAATAACAATATCAAGTAATCACAGGTCATATGTTACCACAAGTATATATTATCTGAAAAGCGTAGAATGCAAATTTGGGCAATTATTAGACTACGCAGAATTAATTTGGGCAATTATTAGACTACGCAGAATTAAGGACTCCTATAAGAAAAAAAAAAGCAATATACTGATGTCCAATATGTAGGTCGGAACACTAACCTTGGCGAGCAGTGTTTTCCCTGTTCCTGGTTCTCCGTACAATATGACTCCCTTAGGTGGCCTGATTCCAATGTCTTCATATAGCTCAGGATGGGTCAACGGAAGCTCAACTGCCTCTTTGATTTCTTGAATCTGAGCATCTAACCCACCAATATCGGCATAGGATTCTAGGGGGCTTTCTCAACTTTCATCACAGATACCATAGGGTCAACTTCATCTTGCAAAATGCCAACCACAGACAGAACCTGTGGAAAGGATTTTAGTGAGCGAGCTAACTTGAGTATCTTCTTATTAGTTGCAAAGCAGTACAATTGAGCAACTTATGCAAGCACAAGAAAATGATAATTATTTTTTGGAAGTAACCAAAGAGGACAACTGAGTATGTATGGAAAGAGTCTAGGATAATTCTTCTGAATGCCCATGAAGGAAATTAGAACGATTTCATGTTTTATTGTTTGAGGAGTTGCACATCCTTCAGTATGGCTTCTCGGATATCTAATACAATACCAAGCCTAAGAGAGAAGCAACAAAGTAATAGTCAGCAAACACATCGTAGGAATAGAAGGTTTGTCTGCACCCCAAAATGATTATGGCTCTACACATGCATCGACAACCATCAGGTCCATCACATTTTATGATTGCCACAAAAACCAATTTGGACAGTAAGACGTATGGATTTGGAACAGTGGCAGAACAAGAAAATTTTTGTTGGGATGCACACTTTCACATGTACAACTCTATAGTCTTGTCCAATGATTTCGTAAGATCATAAATCCAACACATATATTTAAAATTTACTAAAAGTACAATACAAATAGTTGTAAGGTCTTAAAAATCCCAACCACTAAAATTGAAACCAATTCAATAAACAAATTTGGTCCATCATGCCCCGGCAACCCCGGAGCGGGGGTACCGACCCTGGCTTGGAAAATCAACTTGTTATAGTACATATCTAAAATTAGTTCTCCTGGAATAGAAGCTTTCTAGAGTATGGTGTCGCACAAATCGCAGAAAGACGTATTGTTCTGCTACACTTAACAGCTCCACAATTAAACCCAATGCTCTACTAAATTACCAGTTCCACTATATAAACCATCGGATCCCCAATCGCCGTTGTCGTAGTACACTATTACGGTTAACTTAATGTGGGTTCATACAAGGTCACTTCGAATTAGAGCCCAAGGTATACCAAACCTTTCGTCTACGCAAATCAACTAACTCTCCTAAGAGATCCTACACTGAACAAATTAAGGCCAAGGACGAACAAATTCCAGCCATTCCCTCACCACCAGATCCAGAGATCTAAGCCAGACAGATCCGTGGCGTGCGCGCAGCTGGGTACCTTGTTGTGCATGAGGATGGAGCACCCGGGCTCGAGCTGGTCCTTGTCGACGAAGGAGAGGATGCCGACGTAGTACTCGGGGCCGACGGAGGAGGAGACGATGGCGTGGCTCTCGTCGATGATCTCCTCGAGGGATCCGACGCTCATGGGGGTGCCGCGGAGATCGTCGACTTTGGATCGCTCCTCCTCGGTCTTTTCCTCGGTGGGGCGGAGGCGCTCCTGCGAGGCGACGAACTCCTCCTCCATGAGGAGGTAGTCCTTGACGCGCTCGAGCTTGAGGAGGCGGAGGCGGCACTTGGAGAGCGGCGCGACGGGGGGAAGGCGCGCGGCCGCCTCGGGGCCCTTCTGCTTGCGCTGCTTGCGGCCGACGCGGGAGGGCGCCGCGGGCGGCTCGAACTTGCGGTCCTTCCTGTCGCCGTCGCCGCCAGGCTTGCGGTCGCTGGGAGCGCCGCCCTGCTTGCCCATGCCGCCCGGCGTGCCCTGGCCCATGGTCGTTGCCGCCGCCGGTGGTTCGAGGGATCCGAGAGGAAAAAAAAAGGGATGATCTGTTCGGGTGCGAGCTGGGACTTTGCTTCTTCAATCAACTTACTCTGCAAGAAAGAAATCTGGTCTGGTCTGGTCTGGTCTGGTCTGCAGAGCCAGAGAGTGTCCTCCGATCCGGACCGTCCACTGCACGGCACTGATATACATACAGTCGTCTTCTTCTATACCGTATATTGTATTATATTATATTGGGCCTGTTTAGATATATTCATACGGATTAAGGAGAATCTACTTTGCACTGTTGCCAACGAAGTCCCTTGCAAATACCCGAAAGGTATTTCGTCGGATTTAAGAAATCCAAACACACCTAGAACCACCGGGATTAGCTGAGAATTACTAATTTAAGATC
Source organism: Guadua angustifolia (assembly GCA_036346375.1). NCBI lineage: Eukaryota > Viridiplantae > Streptophyta > Magnoliopsida > Poales > Poaceae > Guadua > Guadua angustifolia. The sequence continues at coordinate 546,926 of CM070521.1, read as the reverse complement.
ATTTTTATTAAAAATTAGTGAAAACATCTTCTCTTTGTGACAATGTTAGCATCTCTCCTCAAAAGGCTCTCTTTTTATGATAAACTCTCCTTGTAACAAGAAGTATCACCTACTTTATTCGTGAAAATTTCCGGTTTTCGTTCTTTTTTTGCTAAAAAAACTCAAAAAGCGGTTGAAACAACAAAAGTGCATCTGCCTTTAAATTGTAAAACAAGTATTTTGAAATTTTTTTTTCAAACAGCGTTTTTTAATTTTTGAATCGTCAAAATAATGAGTGAAACGTGGGAAAAAGTAGAGAGATAAAGGTGTAGAAATATCTATTTCGAATTATTTGAAAAATATTTTTAGTTGAATGGGAAAAAAGTCTAGAGGGCGAAAAACTATTAGAGGCGACAACATTTTTTTTTTTTGAGTTCTAAACTTTCTCAATGAGTAATAATACACGCTTTAAAAATATCGAGATCGAGATGGGAAATCGAGATGGGAAAAAATCTAGAGTCTAGAGACGAGTTGCACATATATTTACGGTGGCGAAAACAATTTTTCGGGGAAAGCAGAGAAAGGACCTAATCGAAAGGAACAAGGACGAATGTTACTTTTTGGATCTGAAAGCTATCCTTAAAAATTGAAAGGGCTTGTTCGCGATTTAAATCTAACGGGTTTTGCAGTAAAATGTTGACGAGGACTTTCGTGATTTTAGAGGAAAAATTTCTCAAAAAATCATGAAGGACCTAATCGTAATTTTGAAAAGAACCAAAAGCGAAAAAATATTTGAACCAAAAGTTGTTTGAATCGCTCAAATTTCGCCATTGAAAAAGCGCAGAAGCGGAGGATTTTTGAATTGAAAGTGGCGTGGAGGCGGTGCCATCGCGTGAACTTTTGCCACTTTAGTATAGGGTATGATGACATCACCTCCTTTCTTTTCTACTCTTTTTCTTTCTCAAAGGCTTCTCCTTCTAACAAGTAGCATCACCTACTTTATTTCTCTTTCCTCCTCCATTCTTTTCCCCTCAAACTCAAAATAATTTTTGTATTTCAAATTATTCCCTCAAATTTTCGAAAACAAGTATTTTGTAAACCACTTTCGAAAGTATTTTAAACAAACTTTTCGAACCAAAAGTTCGTTGAAAAAATAACTTTTTAATCCGATTTTTTTTAATTTAATGCTTTCAGAGCTGAAACTTTCCAATTTAATTTTTTACGAGTTGAAACTTTCTAATTAGAATTTTTTTGATTTAATTTTTTTGAGTTGAAACTTTCTGATTTGAAATTTTCGTATTCAATTTTAAATCAAAACTTTTTGAATCAAAAATTTCAAACCGAAAGCTTTTGAATTGAAAGTTTTCTCGGTTGAAACATTTCGATTTAAATTTTTTTACGAGTTGAAACTTTCTAATTTGAAAATTTTTGATTTAAAATTTTCGTGTTAAGTGTTAAATTGAAAATTTTCGAACCAAAAGTAGTTTGAATCGAATTTTTTCAAAACCGAAAGCTTTTGAATTGAAAGTTTCTTGAGTTGAAACTTTTCGAGTTTAAATTTTTTAATTTGGAATTTTTTTATTTAAAACTTTTCATGTTGAAACTTTTTCGATTTGAACTTTTCAAGTTGAAACTTTCTTGTCTGTAACCTTTTGAGTTGAAACTTTCTAACCTATAACTTTTTGAGTTGAAACTTTCTAACCTGTAGCTTGTTGAATAGAAACTTTTTGATCCGAACAAATGTTTATGGAGATGAATCTTTTTTTTTATGAATTGAAACTTTCTAATTAGAAAATTTTTTATTTAAATTTTTTCTAGTTGAAACTTTGAGATTTGAATTTTTTGTGTTGAATTTTAAATCGAAACTTTTGAACGAATCGAAATTTTTCAAACCAAAAGATTTTGAATTGAAAGTTTTCTGAGTTGAAACATTTTGAATTATTTTTTTTATGAGCTGAAACTTTCAAATTTGAAATTTTTTTATTTAAATTTTTTTGAGTTGAAACTTTTCGATTTGAAATTTTCGTGTTGAATTTAAATTGAAAATTTTCGAACCAAAAGTTGTCTGAATTGAAATTTTTTGAACCAAAAGTTTTTTAATTGAATGTTTTCTGAGTTGAATCTTTTTTATTTGAAACTTTTTGAGTTGAAATTTTTTAATTTGAAATTTTTTGATTTAAAACTTTTCATGTTGAAACTTTCCAAATTGAAATGTTTTCAATTTGAAACTTTTGGAATTGAAACTTTCTAACCTAGAACTTTTGATTTGAAAATTTTTATTTAATTTTTTTCAAGTTTTAAATTTTGAGTTGAATTTTTTCCAAGTTTAGACTTCTTATTTGAAATTTTCAAAGTTTAATATTCTAATTTTAAAATTTTATGTTAGAGAGAGAAAGAGGTGAGAGAAGTAAGTAGGGAAAAGGCAAAGAGGAGGTAAATGGAAAAGATGACACGTGATATTTTAATAACGTGTCCTTAAATTTGTTATTTTGAGGTTAACCTCAAAATAGTCCTACCTAGATTAGCCTGCCCACGAGATAACCAAGACCGGCTCACAATTACCTATGTGGCCAGCGAATACTTATACAGGGTACCTCACGTACCTAGACTTCATCCTCATAAAGAGGGATTATCATCCGAAACAATCGAAAGCTCAGGTGGGCCAATTCAGACCCACCTCAAAAACGGGGAACCTCATGGGCGGAAAGGAGTCATGGGCTTCGCCGGCCACCGCCTCGACCCAGAACAATAGTCGGAGCCGTCAAGGCTCAGACCAAGACCAGTCAAGGCGTCATGAAGCCTCCGACCAAGGGTCAGCTCGGACGCTCCAACCAGGTCCCCAGGCGAAGCCCTCGACGAGCTTCAAATCGGGGCCTCCGCAGCAACGCCAACAAACCCCGGGGTGAACGCCTGTCTCACGAATACAACGCCCTTGTCAGGAGCAGGTGGGTCCGTTCCGAGGCAATCGAGAGGACGCCAAAGTCAAGCGGTTGTCCCATCGCATGGTCATGTATAGTAAAGGAGTACGACACGCCCAAGGCAAGCCCAAGCCGGCCGCCCCAGACGTCGACGTAGGCATACGCGCAAATTGATGCAGACGTTTCCGGAGGGCAGGACACCCACACCAACCCCGTGTGTCTACCAACCCGATATGGCAAAGACAGTCGACGGACGGATGTCAGAGCCTTGGAGCGGACTTCGAGGCCAAAGACTCAACACCTCAGCATAGAGCGCAACGCCTAGCCGTTAGGCATCCCTTCCTTGTTTCTTGCATATCCTCCGGACTCCCGTGTAACCCGTCTTCCCAGTGCCTATATAAGGAGAAGCGGGACCCCGAGGGAGGGGGATCGATCAACCACTCACCCAAACTATCACGGTAGCAAAAGAACTCCCTCGGACCTGTCCGAGTTGTAATCAAACGCAGTCCTCTGCGCCCCCATCAATACAATATCACCACACGAACTGGACGTAGGGACATTCAGCCCGAACCAGTATAAACCCTGGGCTCCTGTAGTCTAACCATTCAAGGAAGTGGGAGCGCGCGGCCCCTTGACTTACAAATTTACTTGCCGGTTTACGAAACGCCGACAGTAACCATACAATAATCGATGGGTCCATTGTGTGAAGTATGTAAAAAGACGAAGCATTGCGTCAAACATTGCCACATATGAGTTAAACAAATTTCATTGAGTTAGACGTTTGTTTGGTTCATAGCCACACTTATGGTAAGATTCATTTCCTACCATCCAAGATCTATGCGCTAGTGACTCAAAAAAGTATGATAAAATTTCTTTTCCTAGCCAAATTGTCACGTCAATCTTGGTGATCTAACTTTAGACGAGCTTAACTAAAATAAGATGATAAAATATGGCAGTATTAGTGATGATAAATCACAGCTAGACGAGGTCAGAAATTTTGGTCTTTTTCTGAATCCAAGTGCAGACAGGAAAAGAAAACAAGGGCAACAATCATGCCATAATTAATTACATGTTAAAGCATGACAGGATATATAGCAACCTAGTAACCACTAGCAGGTATCCTGAGAAATAATACTAGTATCGATCGCTTACATAGGAGTACGTACTGCATAAATTTCACACGCAAGATCAAGTGGCACATACGTGTGTACAATCTTTTTCTGCCAAAAAGAAAAGAAAGGGAATCGCGCGCCTGTATGGCCGACCATATATGCATCTCGATCGGCAACTACGTACAGCTAGCTAGCCTGTATCCGGCCGGAGAGCGTGGCGGACAAAGCGAGCGCTGCGAAGGCGAGGAAGCCCAAGCTGATGGACGCTGCAACGGCGTCCGTGAAGATATTCAGCACGGCCGACCTCATGCGAATCGTGATCGGAAGAGCAGCGGACGACGCCGTGATCAGCAAATACGCCACCACCTGCAGATCACACACATGCATGCTATATCACCTCTTTCCTTTCCCTACTCTTTTTCTTTTTCAAAAGCTTCTCCTTGTAACAAGAAGTATCACCTACTTTATTCCTCTTCCCTCCTTCGTTCTTTTCCGTTCAAACTCAAAATAATTTTGTATTTCAAAATTTTCCTTTAAATTTTCGAAAACAAGTATTTTGTAAACCACTTTCGAAAGTCTTTTAAACAAACTTTTCGAACCAAAAGTTCGTTGAAAAATTAACTTTTCAATCCGAAATTTTTTTAGTTGAATGCTTTCGGAGTTGAAACTTTCCAATTTAATTTTTTACGAGTTGAAACTTTCTAATTAGAATTTTTTATTTAATTTTTTTTAGTTGAAACTTTCTGATTTGAAATTTTCGTATTCAATTTTAAATTAAAACTTTTTGAACCAAAAGTTGTTTGAATCGAAATTTTTCAAACTGAAAGCTTTTGAATTGAAAGTTTTCTCAATTGAAACATTTCCATTTAAATTTTTGCATGAGTTGAAACTTTCTAATTTGAAAATTTTCGATTTAAATTTTTTGTGTTGAATGTTAAACTGAAATTTTTCGAACCAAAAGTTGTTTGAATCGAAATTTTTTCAAAACCGAAAGCTTTTGAATTGAAAGTTTCTTGAGTTGAAACTTTTCGACTTTAATTTTTTAAATTTGAAAATTTTTTATTCAAAACTTTTCATGTTGAAACTTTTTTCAATTTGAACTTTTCGAGTTGAAACTTTCTAATCTGTAACCTTTTGAGTTGAAACTTTCTAAACTATAACTTTTTGAGTTGAAACTTTCTAACCTGTAGCTTGTTGAAAAGAAACTTTTCGATCTGAATGTTTTTTAATCGAATGTTTATGGAGATGAATTTTTATTTAATTTTTTTTACGAGTTGAAACTTTGAGATTTGAATTTTTTATATTGAATTTTAAATCAAAACTTTTGAACCAAAAGTTGTTTAAATCAAAATTTTTCGAACCAAAAGCTTTTGAATTGAAAGTTTTCTGAGTTGAAACATTTTGAATTATTTTTTTATGAGCTGAAAAATTCTAATTTAATTTTTTTTATTTAATTTTTTTCGAGTTGAAACTTTTGGATTTGAAATTTTCGTGTTGAATTTAAATTGAAAATTTTCAAACCAAAAGTTGTATGAATTGAAATTTTTTGAACCAAAAGTTTTTGAATTGAAAGTTTCCTGGGTTGAATCTTTTTGATTTGAAACTTTCTAAGTTGAAATTTTCTAATTCGAAAATTTTCGATTTAATACTTTTCATGTTGAAACTTTCCAAGTTGAAACGTTTTCAATTTGAAACTTTTCGAGTTGAAACTTTCTAACCTGGAACTTTTGATTTGAACATTTTTATTTAAATTTTTTGAGTTTTAAATTTTGAGTTGAATTTTTTTTCAAGTTTAAACTTCTTATTTAAAATTTTCAAAGTTTAATATTCTAATTTTAAAATTTTATGTTAGAGGGAAGGAGGTGAGAGAAGTAAGTAGGGAAAAGGCATAGAGGAGGTGAATGGAGAATATGACACGTGATATTTTAATAACGTGTCCTTAAATTTGTTATTTTGAGGTTAACCTCAAAATAGTCCTACCGATGATGAGGACATCACTATACTGGATGCACCCATAACCTCATCTCCACCACCCCCTATTCAAGGTCCTATCACAAGGGCACGTGCACGACAACTAAAACAACAGGTGAACTCGTTTCTCGGGTTGCATAATTATATTTTAGAGAATAGACCACTGCATAATAATGTGCTTGTGCTTAGGAATCATGGTTTAGAGCAGCAAGGACATCATCCCTCATCAATACAAGCTAGAGTACAAGTTATTTTCGAGGAAGAAGCTGGAACGTCCACCCAGGAGCAGTCCACCTTCAACTGGCCATAACTTTTGTATGCGGAGTCCGTTCGGAATGAGAGAGTACTTGATTGAAAGTTAATTTCATGCTCTTTCCAATGGATCTTGTCTCATCATCAAATTCCACACACGCCATATGCAGCAAGCAAAACAATCTAGCGGTTTCAGACTCTTCGGGTGCTGCACCACCATTATTGTTTGGATGAGTTCACATGTAATTATAGTGGTGTGAAACCAACTCTTAGCACTCTTCGGGTGCTGCGCCACCATTAGATGAGTTCACATGTAATTAGAGTGGTGTGAAACCAACTCCTAGCAGCCATGTCCTTGGCTATATATAGGACAAACCCCTATCTATCTTCTCGGTTTTGTTAAGTTTAGTTACCCCATGTATGGAACTATAACCTTGTTCTCTGACTCGGCTAAAGCAGCGTAAACAAGTTCAGAACCTCATTTCGTGTGTGTGCTTTATCCTTGTTCTTGCTGGTTCTTCGATTGCTTGAAAGAATAGACCTTCGTGGTCGAGTCATCCGGGTTTTTGGCACGGTTGATAACAACTAGGGGTGTGGTTTAGCGATTGCGGCGCTTATCCTTGTGTGGTTTGTAGCGGATCGTCAAAGTCACCCTCCGCCTAATCGAAGTTATCCCTCACGGAAGATCGGGCACCGTATGCGCATCATTTGTATCGAGCCCTGATTGACCGGTGAGTTCTTGTATCTTATTGTTTGATTGTGTTCTTCCTAGAGTCCAAAAAATTTGCCCCACAAAAATATTGTTTGTTCGCTGTCCAAACCCCGTTGTGCCTTCCAATCGTTAATTTTGTTTTTGCTAAATTGAGTTTGTGTCCGTTCTAGTGTTGTCTTGTTGCTGTTCATCTTCTTGTTCATCACCCCACACCAACATCCATCCAGAAAACCCAAAAACAAACAAACCCATCTCGGCCTGAAACATCCCCATTCTGCAGCCCCCATCAAAAATGCCATAACTCTCAATTTCTGCATCATTTTTGAGTGGCACCAAAAGGAGAAGTTTCCTTACTCAACCCAACATCTACACGCCAAGTTTTGTGCAAATCCATTCAGGGAGTAAAGAGTTTGGTGCGTTGCAATCTGACCTAATTGCTGTCCCGAATTCTGCATCTGTGTGCATTTCCGAAATTTGTGCAAAATTCTCAATTGCTTTTCAGAAAGTTTGCCCAAAAGAAAAGTTGTTGAAAAAGCAGTCAGGAAGAAGAAAAAAAAGAATCATTGAAAAAGAGGCATCTGACCAAAAGTTACGGCCAAAATACCAACCTGATGTCTAGTGAACAGAAATCAGCAAAATAGAAAGTTGGAATTCATCTTGTGCTCCCAAGTTGCAAATTGCAAATTCGTGAGTTTTGCTGTGTTTATCACTTGTATCCACTGTCATATCATTTGTTTTAGCCTAATATCCATCCTTATTTGATCAGCAACATAGGCTAATTGCTAGACTCGAACGCTTATTCAGTTTTATGCAAACAGGCCCGAACTATTCGAAGGGTCTAATACAATCGCAAGACTCTGCCCGCCCGCTGGACCGAGCCTCGGGGGAAAACAGAGACTGGCTATTTGCAAACGGGCTGTAGTCTGATCGGTGCCTGCCTGTCTATGCTTGTTAAAAATCTCTACTATATAAAGCAAAAGTTTTTTTCCGTATCACTTCATCAAAATTATCTATCTTTGCCACTGCTTTTTAATTGCTCACCTTTGTCATTGTTAGTACTCTTTGCAAATAAACTTTTCATCGCAAATTGAGTTTCCGTTGTAACGCACGGTCACATGACTAGCGTGTCTTATGTAAGTGTTTGCCGGGCCAGTTGCTTGCCTTTGTATCCCAAAAAAAAGAGAAGCATGAGCCAACACAAATCTCAGCTAGACGAGGTCAGAAATTTTGGTCTTTTTTCTGAATCCAAGTGCAGACAGGAAAAGAAAACAATCATGCCATAATTAATTACATGTTAAAGCATGACAGGATATATAGCAATTAACCTAGTAACCACTAGCAGGTCCTGAGAAATAATACTAGAATTAGAATCGCTTACATAGGAGTACGTACGTACTGCATAAATTTCACACGCAAGATCAGGTGGCACATACATGTATTGTACAATCTTTTTCTGCCAAAAAGAAAAGAAAGGGAATCGCCTGTGTACGTGGCCGACCATATATGCGCGCATCTCGATCGATCGGCAACTACGTACTAGCTAGCCTGTATCCGGCCGGAGAGCGTGGCGGACAAAGCGAGCGCTGCGAAGGCGAGGAAGCCCAAGCTGATGGACGCTGCAACGGCGTCCGTGAAGATATTCAGCACGGCCGACCTCATGCGAATCGTGATCGGAAGAGCAGCGGACGACGCCGTGATCAGCAAATACGCCACCACCTGCACATCACACACATGCATGCTATATAGCGCCTGTTCGTAAGTACTCTCCCTAGCTACGTACGTACGTGCTGCATCATGTCATCTTCGACCATGTGCCTAGCTAATATATATATATTTAACTTGCATCATTCACTTCGACATATGCATATACTACTGTACAGTGGCACATATATAAGAGCGTATCATCAGCCAGCGACCAGTGCATTTTTCAGACATTAATTGCTTAATCCACCACTAGTTAGAGCATCTCAGAAGACGCCAAACAGGGTCCTATTTTGGATTTAGGGACTCCTATTTTAAGGGCATGTTTTGAGACATGAAGTCAAAGAACATCCTCTAAATCTCAGCCCTATTTTACTTTTCTCCTATTTTGACATATCCGCTATGTATAATCTTCATTTGACACCACTAAAATTCAATCAAAAATATTTGTAATACATAAAACATAAGCATATTAACATTTACAATTTAAAAACATGATATTTAAATTTTAAATTTAAAATTTTCAAAACATGATATTTAAAATTTAAATTTAAAATTTTCAAAATTTTCAGAGCGAATCTGGACTGATGCATTGCAACTCATCCGCAAAGAACACGTTAAATTTGCAGAACTAATGCAAGCCATCTTTCACTTAACTCTATATTTTAAGGTTTAGAAATTTGGTTTAGGGGCTCCTAGGAATTGGGTGAGGAGACAAATTTAGGGCCTCCTAATTTTAGGGGCTGGATTAGAGGCTCTGCTGGAGCTGTATTTTTTACTAAACTCCCTATTTTAAGGTTTAGGGGCTGGTTTAGGGTCTCTGCTGGAGATGCTCAAGTGTTAATCGCTAGCTGTCTGTCCATTGCATTACAAGCCACGCTGGCAGACTACTATTGTTAAGTTGCTGCATATGTATCAGGTGAGAGCTAGGTCCAATGACTAGAGACTACTAGCTAATTAAGCTAGGCAACAATTGATGGCTTGACGGTCCCCCATTTTTTGTTTCCGGCCGGCCACCCTAATTTTTTGTTTCCGGCCGGCCATATACAATGTTATAGATAGTTACTATCTATAGTAAATTGCCATGTCACCTATAGACAACCTTATACAATAGTATAGACAATCACTTTTTTGGTTCTCGTGCTACAATCAATTCATCTCTACACACAACCAGTTTGGTTTCCGTGCTACAGTCGACTGCAAATGTATAGACAGCTTCTTTCTCTTTCCTTTTTCTCTTTCATCCACATCAACAAATAGGTGATATGGCAACTCTTATAGACATCTGATGTCAACCCACTGTACATGCTCTTATGTTGAAGAGAGGAATGGATCAGGGGCCGTATATTCTCCAGAGAGTAGTGTAAAAAATTAAAGATGTTGTTGTTGACGTATATATGTAATTGCCTAATTGAATTAAGGCTCACGTAATATATGCAAATCATCAATCAGACGGATCGATCGGTTACCTGATCGCCGGCGGAATCAAGAAAACTCCCCGACCTCGCCGAGTATGCGTCGCCTCCACGGCGCATCCGGCGAAAGTGGCGCAGAGCCTGCGCCGCCGAGTACACGAACGCGACCACAGAGACCCCAAGAAGATACCTAAGATATATATATCAAATTAAGTAAAACCATCAACACGTACTACAGCACCACACACTCGTGTCAATCAGCATGCATGACCGAATCACGATCAATTAACCTATATACGTAGCTTAGCTCGACGACACACCTGTACTCCTGGTAGCGTGCGAACTCCATCCAGTCCCCGTGGCGGCAGGAGGCGACGAGCGCGACGGCGACGAAGGCGAACAGCGCGGCGGCGGCGCGCAGCACGAGACGATCCCGTGCGACAGTGCAGTACTAAAAGATGGACAAAGTATGCAAAAAGAGAGTTTTATTATGAGAAACAAAGATTTGACAAAGAAACTTTAACAACACATGCTGCGCGAATCTCTCGAAAGGCCACCTCTGTTGCATTGAAGTGTGCAAATTCGAAGGAACTTCTTGAAGATTTGGAGAAGGCTATTGATAAGTTGGACCTAGAGGCAGATAAGTTACTAATCCAAATACCTAAAAAATCTTGCCAGATAAGTTGTAATGAATATGATGGAGAGGTATTAAAAGGTAAAGTATCAATTAGAGTTCCTCAGGTAATAAAAGGTCCAAAGACTAAAAGATTAAGAAATATACTTGAAAAGAAGAAAGGGAGCAAAACGAGGGCTGCTAAGGAAAAAGGTAGTGGACTACATCAGGAGGAAATAATTGTAAGCACACGAAAATTTGTTATTGTGTTTTAATATCTAATTTGCTTGTAGCTATTATATTGTCAACAATTTGATATTTTGCACAGGGATCTTTTGATGCAAGCATTGGTGACAGTTCTACACTCGAAATGCTTCAATGAATATGCAGGGATTTTCCGATCATGGCTCGCCTTTGATCCATGAAGGGTATACAAGTCTTTTACTTGGACTTGATCAAGATGCCACGGTTGCTAGAAAATTACATTTTGATGATAGATCAAGTAAAGGAATATTTAAAGAGTAGACAGTTCATTATAGGTTAAATAGTTCTTTTGGTGATCAAGATGCCACAGTTGTAGGTTAAATAGTTCTTTTGGTGATCAAGATGTCACAGTTGTAGGTTAAAAAGTTCTTTTGGTGACCAAATATATATGTGCAATTCTCTCCAGTTGTACCAAACATATATGTCAAGACTGAACTGGACTGAACTGAACTTGGTTGTACATTCTCCAAAATAACTTCTCCTTCAGCTTTCAAAGATTCTAGGAACTGATTCGTCTTCTGTGTTTTGCCTAATTTCATACCAAAACCTTTACCAGGACTTAGTTCCATGTTAAGCCCAAAGCAGTAGGTAAGTTCACAAATTTCATGAACTTGGTTAGATTAATTTGTGTCAGTGCATATTCCACCAAATCCAGAAACCACTTCCAGATATTGATTTTGTCAAGTAGCTTTCTTCTTCATGCCATCCCTGGTTTGATACTCATCAATATCTGGTTTCATTGATTTTGGCTTGCATCATCCAGCAAGGGGGAGTATTCAGGCACAGATACCCTCCTTCCTTATTCAGATAAACATAACGACCATTTTCAATAGGTTCACAAGCAGCACATATAGACCTTCAATCCTTATGTGAGACATGTCAACAAATTGTCTTCAAACATGAATCATAGCAATATGGATTACAAGGAGCCGCACATATGACATATCAACATTTCTGAACATTGGGCACAATATAAATTGAGATTTCTAAACATTTCTGCAAATCTGATAGTTACTGAATTAGATACAACTTGTTGATTCAGTTATTTAGCTGCTGATCTGGATATGTCTTGTTGGTTCGGTTAGTAGAAGTAACTGGTTGCTTATCGGAACATTGCTTGTTATTTAGTTGCTTGTTAGTCCACTAATAGCCCATCTTGGCTGCCTTACTGGCCCAAAGGATGCCATGCCAAAAAGGTGAAACATTTAAATCAGAGCAAGAGAAAATATATAGGTTAAGAGTTTTATATTTGTAGTCAATCACCTGATTCCACATTTTGTCCCCCAAGAAGAAAGCAAATACACATTTAGCTCTCTAAGATTTGGAATACCCAAACCACCATATTCTTTCTTCTGACAAACCAGATCCCAGTTAGCTAAATGATATCTACGGTGCCCCTCATAGTTGTCCCAGAAACAGTGATCCATTTGTGAAGTAATCATTTCAATTTTTAGATCAACAGGACATTCACAACTTCACGACCCGACCGCTCAAAACAAAAAAAAAACAGCATATAACCACAGACAGTCTCAACTGGAAAAACAAAAACACAAAACTGACTTTCGCCAACACTCCAGACACGTCATGCGCACCAAAACTTTTACCAGGTGAAACCAGAACACAACCTTCCTCTTCAGCAATATTTCTCCAGTAAAGTCACCATCTAGCAACCTCCCAGAAACAGACACAAGTGTAACCATTGGCCTTCCAGGAGCCCACTGCCAGATTTTTGTTGTTAATCTATCAAGGCACTAATGAAAAGACCACGGGCTTTCGTCTCCAGAAAGCTATTTTCATCCAGATCCAGAAAATTTGGTCCATTTTGTTGTTAATCATTTCAATTTTCCATTTACAAAACTTAACCACAGACGAGATGAGTAAGTGCATAGTCCACCAAATCCAGAAACCACTTCCAGATATTGATGAGTATCCTCCTTGAAATCCAGAAACCACTTCCAGTACATGTCAACAAATGATGGATTACAAGGACCATTTCTGAACATATGACAGATCATAGCAATATGGATTACAAGGAGTCGCACATATGACAGATCATAGCAATATGAATTACAAGGAGCCGCACATATGACAGATCAACATTTCTGAACATTGGGCACAATATAAATTGAGATTTCTGCAAATCTGAGAGCAACAATTTTGAATTACATCAAACTGGGCTCAACCAGCTGCAATGTACATCAAACTGAATTACATTGTACATGATACAACAAACTAGTTGTAGCCTGATTGCACTTCACTACACACTAATTGTTCAGCAAAATATGAACTACACACTGGTCGTCAACTCTACCATCTAACTGAAGCAGCAGCACTCATCAAATTAAGTAAAACCATCAACACGTACTACAGCACCACACACTCGTGTCAATCAGCATGCATGACCGAATCACGATCAATTAACCTATATACGTAGCTTAGCTCGACGACACACCTGTACTCCTGGTAGCGTGCGAACTCCATCCAGTCCCCGTGGCGGCAGGAGGCGACGAGCGCGACGGCGACGAAGGCGAACAGCGCGGCGGCGGCGCGCAGCACGAGGACGATCCCGTCGAGGAGGCCATCGTGCCCCCAGCCGACGCCGTCTTGGTCCCGTTGTACGCCGTGGTCTGGAAGGCCGGCGGAGGGGGCTTGGCGATGCGGTCGCCTTTGGGGACCATTGCCGCCATGCCTTAGCTGCCAAGGAAAGGGAATTAGCAATCGATCGGCAATGGGAGTGAGTAGATCGAGTGTGCTGGCGGCGACGACGAGAGGTAAAGAGGCTTTATAATATGGATTACTCCACTAAAATTGCATTTGCTGTGGGCAAGTAAAGCGAGATGGCTCGCCCAGCTTGTTGAGCTCGTTAAGCAACTGCACCAGAAAAGAGCAACGCAGGCGGCGCCCTTTTATCTCAACACGCGCGGTGTCCCTTTTGCACTGCTCCTTCCAGATCCAACGGCCAGATTCCCGCACAGGCACAGCACTGTTGTACATGTATGTAAGCTGCTCGTATACAGTACAATTACCTGGACGTACACCACCTAAGATAGATATGTTTTTTTTCCTATGTACCACATACGAAAAAGTTCAAATTATTTTAGATGTCGAGTTTAACTAGTTTACTAAGTTTTTGAGGCCATGTCGATATCCAAAACGATATGTATTTGTGACATATTTAAGTGTGAAATGAACAGGGTGGAGAAAATAAAGACAGTCTTAATCAGGCTTTAAGAGCAGCAACGGACGTAGTTGCGTGGCAAACAGGAGGTGGAATGCTTCACTTTCGCAGTGACTCACGCCGGCGCCCTTGTCGACCTCAACAAATAAAACTCGATCAGAACATTCAGGATCGAACAGATAGATTGCTTGATTGATTATTACACTGATGGCCAATTAATTATCCCAAATAAAGAAGAAAAAAATGGAAATATCCTAATGGATGACATGGGGGGTCCATGGGGCAGTGGCCGAACAGTTTGCCATTGGAAACGTGAATTGCGGCTGTGTGAAGGACCCGAGGAGGCTGGCAGGCAGGCGACTGACCAAACCGACAGCTGTCAGGCGTCACAAGGTCAGAATTCAGGTGAAGGCCCGAACCTTTCTTTCTTTACCCAGTACTGTTGGAAATTGACGCGATATTTAAAATACAGTTTTAGCTACTTATTTTTATTATAATATATATAATCTAATAAAATTAAAATATTATAAAAGTACTTTTTAAGATAAATCTACATATGATTTTATGTATCTAATTTAAATATTTTAAAAATATTAACGATCAAAGTTTCAAAAGTATGATTGCACCAATCCTAAAACGACAACTATTTTTGACCGAATGGAGTATCTTTATTCTTTTTGATAGACATTTACTTTTTAATTATATATTAGAAAATATAATAATATCAAAGTATTTTTGGGCAAATCTAGGGATACCTTTTTTACATGATAAATATTAATACTTTTCACTTTTATTGATCAAAATTATAAAAAAACATTGGCTGCACATATTCCACAACGACATTAAAAAACAAAGAAGGGATGCTACAATAATGTAGAGTACTTCCTTTTAGTTGAGAGCTGTCCAGACTCCAGAGTTTGTCCAGACTTGCATCCGGGAACCGCTTCGGGGGAGGTCCAACGCGCGTTGGACGGCGCCGCTCGTCCAACGCACGCCAGACCGTCGGATCGATCGCGATGCGCTTAATTTCCAATGCGCGCTAGACCGCATCAGCTCGGCTCGCTTCTTGCACCGCTCCGCGCCCGCAGTTGGCCTCCAAGCGGACCGCTGCTGGGCCTTAACGCGCGGCTACACGCGGAGCCGAGCGGCATCAATGCGCACGACCAGCAATGCGACCATCAAGCCGTATCGCTGAGCTATACGCGTATACGCGGAGCTATACCGTATCCCAAGCCTGAACAGGTAATACAGGAGAAGAACTTCAAGCCTGAACTTTTACTCGTATAGACTCGACGCCTCTCTGTTTCGTCGAAACAAGCACACTGCAGAGTACAGGAAACGACAAAACAATACTGCAAACAAGTATTCTTTTGGTGCTGCAAAATACTGCCTGCAACTTTTCTATTTTCTCATCTATTGCTTTTATAGCTAGAGATTACAAAACATAATCTGAAATCAGTTACAGATATCAATCAAGACTAATAAAACTTAACTGGACTCTGCCTTCAGACTCCCAGCCGATGTTGTACAAAACATACCAAAATCTGAAGATGCTTGTTCAACAAAAGATATCAATCAAGACTATATACAAAACTATAATCTGCTAGCAGATGACTCTGATTCAGAATACAAAAACAAAGAAACCGACCTGGACTCTGAACTGAATAACAGAGGACTCTGATCACAACTAGCAATCTGCTTGCATGACTCTGATTCAGAATACAAAACAAAGAAACCGACCTGGACTCTGAACTGAATAACAGAGGACTCTGATCACTAACTAGATTCAGATTATGTTTTGAGATCTCTGCTTACAAGCAATAGCATGAACAAATAGAAAAGTCTGCATGCGTACTTTTGAAGCTGACCAAAAGAATACCTGTTTCAGTATTGTTTTGTCATTTCTTGTACTCTGCAGTGTGCTTGTTTCGACGAAACTGTTCAGGTGGCGACGATCCGCGCGGTGCTGCATTTGAAAGCGCCAGCAGCACGACTGCACAGAATTTTCTTCCATATTTAGGAAAGTGTGAAATGAACAGGGTGGAGAAAATAAAGACAGTCTTAATCAGGCTTTAAGAGCAGCATCGGACGGACGTAGTTGCGTGGCAAACAGGAGGTGGAATGCTTCACTTTCGCAGTGACTCACGCCGGCGCCCTTGTCGACCTCAACCAATTAAACTCGATCAGAACATTCAGGATCGAACAGACAGATTGCTTGATTGATTATTACACTGATGGCCAATTAATTATCCCAAATAAAGAAGCAAAAAAATGGAAATATCCTAATGGATGACATGGGGGGTCCATGGGCCAGTGGCCGAACAGTTTGCCATTGGAAACGTGAATTGCGGCTGTGTGAAGGACCCGAGGAGGCTGGCAGGCAGGCGCTTGACCAAACCGACAGCTGTCAGGCGTCACAAGGTCAGAATTCAAGTGAAGGCCCGAACCTTTCTTTCTTTACCCAGTACTCTTGGAAATTGACGCGATATTTAAAATACAGTTTTAGCTACTTATTTTTATTATAATATATATAATCTAATAAAATTAAAATATTATAAAATTACTTTTTAAGATAAATCTACGCATATGATTCTTATGTATCTAATTTAAATATTTTAAAAAATATTAACGATCAAAGTTTTAAAAGTATGATTGCACCAATGCCTAAAACGACAACTATTTTTGACCGAATGGAGTGTCTTTATTCTTTTTCGATAGACATTTACTTTTTAATTATATATTAGAGAAATATAATAATATCAAAGTATTTTTGGGCAAATCCAGGGATACCTTTTTTACATGATAAATATTAATACTTTTCACTTTTATTGATCAAAATTATAAAAAAAAAATTGGCTGCACATATTCCACAACGACATTAAAAAACAAAGAAGGGATGCTACAATAACGTAGAGTACTTCCTTTTAGTTTACCTCTCCTGGGAAAGCTGTCCAGAGTTTGTCCAGACTTGCATCCTGGAACACCCTTCAACTTAACCTTAGCGCGTGGGCTAACCAACGGTCGGGATAACGTGTGAAAAGACCACCCATCTGGAGGAACCGCTCCAGCCAACGGATCAGATCGCGCCATGATCCATATCTTCCCCGCTCCATATGTGCTGTGTTGTTCCTCAATCTAACAGTTCATCACTTATCTGGTCTCTGTATCTCATGATTTTTAAAATCTAGCCCTCCTATGTCTACATATTTATAAATTTAGCCATTTCTTTCATCACAATAAGTGACACATATCCACTATTATGCTCGAAGAGCGCAAAAGGCGAGGGAACTCGGCCGATCATGGGAGTAGTGTGCCCCATCGCAACAAGTGGCTTTTGCACTACCCAGGAACAACAGCGAGCTCTTGCCGCAATGCCGGTCGACTTCCATGCTTTGACGCCTTTGACTGCAGCAGGGGACATGTGTTACTTTTCGTGGTGCGAGAGAAGACTAAATTTACAAATGCATACATGGAAAATTATATTTGCAAAAATAGAGAGATACAAGAGCTAGAGCTAGTTTAATGCCCGTGCGTTGTTATGAAAAATAAAATTGGTAACAAAACATAAAGATCAAGCAATAAAAGAAAATTGTGCTACAAGATCAAACATCTATTTCTCCCGATTACAAAAGTTTTTATGGTTTCTCCTCGGTATGAATTAAAACAAAATATATTGTACGTAGCTATATATATTACCAATCTTTTTCTGTTTTAAGATAGCAGCTGTACCAGTACAGATCGATTCAACCCGTTTCCATTTCCTTCTCTCTACCTATGGCCCACCCCCTAGCCCCGCCGGGAAACAGCACCCACGTCCCTTGCGCACCGCCGTCGTAGAGCCGCCCCTACCTCACCCACGGATCCCGCGCTTGATCTGCTCACCGCCTCCACCCCATTCCCCATCATCCCCGCCGCGGCCCCCCAGCCCCAGGCCCCGCGTCGCCAAGCCACGGTGCCAGGCGACCGCTTTCCAATTGGACCACCCCGTTGCCTTCTCTACTAGATGGCGCCCCAGCAGGGAGTTCCCGAGCTTCGCGTGGGCCAACGTGGTTGGCTCCAGTTCGCGACCGAGCACCACGGGTGCAAGGTCGGCGAGATCGACTCCCTCGGCTTTCGTCTTCGGCAGGAATGCGGCGTCGAGGAGGATTCGTCATCGGTGAGTTCATGGAGTTCCTCTAGTGCCGTTAAGATTGTGTTTGGCAGCGGCGTGTCGGGGACATCAAAAGTAAAGAGGAGCTTCTCGTTTGGATCCGATGACATCTCATTGTCTAGTATTTCGGCAACAATTTAGGAGCTCGTCTTAAGTTATTCTTCTGATAAACAAAGCAATGCCAATACTGATGTTTTCAGAGGAAATGATTCGATCGCTGGAGCCTGGAGATGAACGTTGGTGATAATTTTGATGCCTGCTAAAGCAGTTTGAACTTGCATGAGGTTTTGTGTTTGAGCATTTTTCATGAAGAGACCAAGCAACTCAATAATGGGTGTGGCGTACAGTCTCAAATAATAGGATGCGAGATTACAAAGACAAGCTCGTCATTAGCTAGTCTGTAAAAACTGTACAACATATATAGAATACAAAAGGAATGATTGTCCGGCTATTAATTACCGAGCACTAATAGGGATTTTGCTATAATAATCGGTCATATTTGGAGAGATATGGCTAGCTGTAAATTATGAAAGAATAATTAACTATAATGACCGATCATTATTGGAGATTGGGGGATTGGGAAAAACTGATTGCTGCCACCAAGCGGTAATTAGAATAGTAGAGATAACAGCACATGATAGCCTCACGCGTGAGCGAAACGAGATGAGGCTGTCATGTGGGTCTATACTGTTAGACCAGCTAAAAAACAATTAATTCTAAAATATATAATTTTTTGATATAAATTGTTCTAAAGTATACAATTTTATAAAGTAGAAAATAGTTTGTACAGGTTTCATGAAATAGGAAAGAAAAACGGGCGATGGATCCGAAAGATGTCCGAGGCACGGCAGTGGCACAACGGTAATACCCACGCAAGGCCAGGCCCAAACTCCGCCGGGCAAAGCAGGAGAGGAAAGGAGCGGCTTCCTCATCCCCTTCCTTCCTTCCCCATCTCCGTCCGTCCCCGAATTCCCGATGGGAGGAGCAGCGGCTGCGCATCAAGCAAACCACCACAAATAATCATGGAGCCTTCCAATTACCCCCTTCCTGCGCCCCTGTATTTCCAATCCACTCCTCTCCTCCCCTCCCTCGTCGGCGCCAACCACACCTCCGCTCGCTTCTGCTCCCGTTAGTCTCCACGCCGGATTCGTCGTTCTGCGCCTCCATCCTCCGCTTCCGTTAGACTCGCCCTGTCGCCGGATTCGACATGGAGCCGGCGGCGCGGAAGTGGACCGGCCGCGGGGTCCTCACGCGCGTTCTCCTCCTCGGCGTCGCCGCCCTCGCGCTCCACCTGCTCTACGGGGCATTCGTCGCCATCGGAGGCGGATGGGTGCTCTACCCGCCCGTGCCGCCCGCCATCGTAGGGTGGAGGACCTACGTCCAGGCGGCCGTCGGGTCGCCTGAGGCCTGGCGCAGCCACGAGTGGCGCAAGGCGGTGGACTTCCACGCCGCCGTGCTCGGCGGGCACCTCGCCGACGGTCTCCTAAACCCGTCCTCCCGCGCCGTGTGCCTCGGCGGTGCACAGGAGGCGCTCGCGCTGCGGGAGCTTGGCGTGCCCGGCGCCATCGCCGTGGCGAAGAAGCGCTCGCCCCCGCTCGTCGTCGCCGGAGACGACCGCCGCCTGCCGTTCCCGGCGTCATCAATCGACATCATCTTCGCCGGCCGCGCTCTTGACTCCTCCAAGCGCCCATCTGACCTGGCCGGCGAGGCCGCACGGATCTTGAAGCCGGAGGGCCATCTCGTCGTGCTCACTTCCAGCGCCGGCGGCGCCTACAGCCTCCGCTCACTTCAGGCAATCCTTCCATCCCTCCGGTTTGTCCGTTCTCGCGAGATCAGTGGCCCCGACGCTTCCACCCTCCGGGAGCTAGTCTTCCAGAAGCTTCGTGCTACTCCATCGGCCACCTCCACTGACAATTCCGGAAACAACTGCACAATGGGGGATCACAAGCTCCAACTCCTTGCGCATGCCGAGCCACTAATCCGGGAAGAACCACTGAAGCCATGGATCACGCTAAAGAGGAACATCAAGAACATCAAGTACCTCCCAGCGCTCGCCGACATCAGCTTCAAGCGCCAGTATGTTTATGTTGACGTTGGTTCCCGTAGCTATGGCTCCAGTATCGGCAGCTGGTTCCGGAAACAGTACCCCAAGCAGAACCATACCTTCCAGGTGTTCGCCATTGAGGCTGATCCGGCGTTCCACGCTGAGTATGCCACAAAGAAGGGTGTCACATTGCTTCCATATGCCGCCTGGGTCAAGAATGAGACGCTCAAATTCGAGATCAATGATGACCCTGGAAAGGACGACGAGGCTAAGGCCAGTGACCGTGGCATGGGGCGCATCCGCCCCACTGCCAGGAACAAGATGTCCGGTGAGGTGCGGACTGTGCCGGCATTTGATTTTGCCGAGTGGTTGAAGCGGACGGTGTCAGAGCAGGACTATGTGGTGATGAAGATGGATGTGGAGGGGACTGAGTTTGACTTGATCCCAAGGCTTTTCGACACGGGCGCAATTTGCTTGGTTGACGAGCTGTTCCTTGAGTGCCATTACAACCGGTGGCAAAAGTGCTGTCCTGGTGAGCGGTCACCCAAGTATGAGAACACATATGAGGAGTGTTTGGAGCTGTTCAGTTTACTCAGGGAGAGCGGTGTTCTTGTGCATCAGTGGTGGTGAATGGTGACTACTGGTATAACACTTTCAGAATTCTTGCAGATAGAGTTCAACTACAGATGACAAAAGGGTTTGACACTTCAATTACGTATTTGATTTCCAAAGTATATTGTATTTTTTCCTTGTAAACTTAGGGAATCACAAATTGGATTATTTTCTATTGTTAGATTATGTAGTTAAAAGGAGTAAAGAAAGGTCACGTTTAACTGCATCCCCAGTTAAACTTGCTGTGGATTGCCATTGTCATTATTGAGAAAACGAATCATTCCATTGGTAAATTGTTTTAGGTTCACCCGTCTCGAGATTTTTGTCACTTGATTCTTGCAGCTCCACTTATTACTATTGTGTGCTGTAGCATTCAAATTGTCTCAGAAATTGAAGCTGTACCGGTTTCTGTATACTTTTAGGGCAAGACGCCCCATTTTCTCTGATTAAAACCGAAAAGCCAGTTACAAATCTTGCGTATGCACTATGCAGTGATAATGCATGATTTTGTGGTAGCTTTTTTTTCTTGTCTGCTACTAGTATTAACAGATTATCCAGTTCCCTGGCATCTGCAGAACTTTTTTTCAGTATCCAGTCTTCTGAATTGGAGCAGGAGTAATCTGTAAGATGTAGTAGTTTGTTTATCTGATCAGAATATCATGTTCAACTATTGTCGGTTGCTCTATCGACAATAGACATTATGCATGCACACTATCGACAATAGACATTATGCATGTGTGCATGTGTCGTAAACGTTCTGGTGTAAGCTATTTCTTCAGTATCTTGTGCTCTGAGGTGAGGGTAGGCCAAATTTGTGTCCTGCATGTACATTTGTGATGACAATAGTGGCGCACATTTCTAACATTGTGGAAGCTACCGGAATGTCTGGTTTTATTGTTGTCACTTTGGGTGGCCCTGTTTTCTTTTCCTTTTCTTGCCAAAGATGATAACTCCCAGGATGCTTTTCTAGGAATGCTTCCCTTTTGACCATAGAATGTTGTTGTGCCTGGTCATGATGATAGTGATTGGCAACTGACAGCATTCAGAAGCTGGAGACTATAGAATATTGCTTGCTGTGATGCTGTCTGAACTGCTTTTGACTATAAAGAAGCTGCACACCAATCACACCGTTTCTTTATTAGTCTACTTCTGTTACTATTGCTATTAGGCTTTGGAATCGAGGAAATTACATGGTGGAAACTGCAGTTCGCGACATCCACTATTAGTCTACTTCTATTACTACCAGGCTTTAGAATTCATTTACGTATGGGGTGACCAGTAACTTAATTTCCAAGAACTGTTCTGGGTACCGTGTTTTTTTTTTGGGGGTTACCGTGTTATAGCTGGTCAACAATGTATGTTTGTTTCTTGCCTTTGCATCAGCTAAGTTACATAGAGTTTTTTTTTCCAGAGGAAAAATCTGCTGTCAAAACCTTTTACTTTCCAGCACAAGCAGTCAATAGATACTAGAGTGAAAAGTGCAAATTATTTTTAATGTTGCGGCGATGCTATAGTTTTACTTAGAAGTAGTATTGCATATTAACAAATAGGTTTTGATTTTTAGGATGTAGGTGACTAAATTCTTCTTGTGCGCGATGTTAATAATTATTGAAATATGGATGCTTTCTAACCACAGTATGAATGTTTCTGGTATGTGCAGTGATGTAGGAATGGATGCGAGCCTTCGGCACCTCTCTCCACCGACGTTATATATGTAGGCGAGGATTTCAATTGTGCACCGCCTTCTGAATGCAAATTTGAGCATTTTTATAAAACCGGTGCAATTATTTGTTTGGATGGCATTTACGGCGTATTTGAATTGATGAAATGTTCCTACCAATAAGTTTTTGGGCATGTAATGGGGGCAGTGGCATAGAGCAGCTTGCCGGCCTCTGGATGTTTCTACTGCCACAGTTGGCAGCAGGGTTTCAAAAACCGACAAAAATTGTGGTTTTCGATCTTACCACTATGGTTCAAGATTCAAAACCGCTCGGTAAACCGGTCTAATTAAAAAAAATTCAAAATTTTTGGAAAAAATTATGCGTTGAAAACCGCTCGAAAACCATTTTTAAGAAATATTTAATTGGTCAGTTGGTTTTCGGTGAAAACCAAGAGGTTTTTCGTGGTTTTCGATTTTTTTTAATTTTTTTTTCAAATTTTTTTATTTTTTAACCTTTCGGTTTCTAGCGGTTTTCGAACGTTTTTTTAAACAGCTTTTGAAACCCTGGTTGGCGGTGTGGTTAGCAACAAAGATGTGTAAGATTGCAGAGAATTAACCGACCATCCACCAGAATGCTTAATCAACTATTTTCAGTAAAATTTCTTTGAATTTTCAACGTTCCAAACGGGTCATGACAGTGAACATTAGTGGGAGCAATGGAGCGCGCGCCTAGATATTTAGATAAAATTATCTAATCGGTGGGAACTGAAGAAAACTTGATTAGAAAAATAACTGTGTGACATTATTTGCTGATTAAATGATTATGAACCTGTTTAGTAGAGCTCTGGTTCCGGATTTTCAATTGGAGTAGCTAAAGTTGAGCCAAACACCTAGCTCCAAGTTTTAGATAATCTGGATCACTTGAGGAGCAAAGTAGCATGTAGTGTAATTTCGTGGAGCGTCCTGGAGTAGCCATCCAGCTACAAAACTGCCCTCAAAGTTAGGGTGAAACTACCCACAAACTACCATTGAACAAAACCCACCCACCTCCCCTCACCCCCTCAGTCCGCATTGTTGCTTCCCATTCATCCTCTCTCTTCTCTCAGGCGCATGGAGCTCTCCAAAACCTAGCTGGGCTAGAGGCTGTTGTCGGCCCCAAAGTAACTTGCCGCCGAGCAAGAGGAGCGAACGGCCTTGACGACTGATAACCTCGGTAGCGACATCTCCTTTCGTCCGCATCTCAGTTAGCTCTATCTACGACCTCTTTTGTACCAGACCTAACCATAGCCACCGCCGTCACTAGAGTGAGTAGAAGGTGAGGGCAGTGGCTAGGCAAATAGAATCTTGGTCCCAAGGAGTTTATAAATTTTCAAACATAATTTTTTTGAATTGAAAGTTTTTGAATCAAAAGTTTTTGAATCAAAGATTTTTTGTTGAATCAAAACTTTTTTGAAGTGAAAGTTTTCAAACCAACAGTTTGTAATTGAAAGTTTTCGGTTGAATCAAAAGTTTTCGAACCGAAAGTGTTTAGATGAATAGAAAGTTTTTGAATAAAAAATTTTTGAAACAAAAGTTTTGATTCATCCGAAAGTTTGGAATCGAATTTTGTTTTTGTTAGAAGAGAAGGAAGGGGTGGGAAAGAGGGGGAGTGAAGGGAGAGACACTGTGTGGCACTATCGTGGTATGTTCTCGTTAAAAAATTGGGAAAGGCACTCTCAAATTAGCAATAGTCCTTTGATCCAATCGGACTTGAATTGGCCACTAAACCGGTCATGTAAGTCAAGGTGAATTTTTTTCTGAGAAAGAACTCTTATTTATATTAATAGTCATGTGCCTGTGCGTTGCAACGAAAACTCAATTTGTGATAAAAATTTATTTGCAAAAAGTACTAACCTTATCTAAATAATACTATTCAATCTGAATGTACAATGGTTGAAACTCAATTTGCGATAAAAAGTTTATTTGCAAAGAGCACTAACAGTGGCAAAGGTAGGTAATTAAAGAGCAGTGGCAAAGGTAGGTAATTAAAGAGCAGTAGCAAAGGTGGGTAATTAAAGAGCAATAGCAAAGATGGGTAATTTTGATGAAGTGACGCGGGAGATAGGCGAGCTTGCCGCCGGCGTTGCAATAGCCCATGCTCTTTGTACATCAGTTCAGAATTATAATTAAGTTGCCCAAAACAATGCTTTGCAGATTTAAGATACGAACAGAGATAATCAGCAAACTTCTGAATAGGGGCTTTAGACATCTGGGCAGCCTCAACCAGAGAAATTATCTGGCTCAAAACTGTTCCTGATCCTACTTTAGTCGCTTGTATATGAAGGATGCCATGTAAGTTCATTGTGCCTCCAATTACTAAACTGGATACATCCTTGGAGATAGCTACTGATTCACGATTACCATACTTTCATCAACATGGCTTGTACCCCAAATGGCGACACCATCGGCAGGAACCTTTGAACCAGCGAGAACTTTTAAGACATCACCAAAGTTGGATTAAGGATGCATCAATCTCCTTCTCGCCAACGTATTTTCCTTCGAATACAAGAGCGGTGCTAAGAGTTGATGTGTGCAACTCTGAGAAAATACCTTAAGAGCATGTGTGCAAGGTTGCAATTCTAAGCGGTCGATTAAGAAAAAAAACACACAAAAACAAACACAAAGAAAGAAAGAAAGCTACTATATGAAAATATCTTGGATATGAACTTTCTAAAAGCGCTAATCACTATTCTTTGTATGCATGCTAAGTGTGGTCCATTACAAATCGATACCTCTGCTTTCGAAGTAAAAGGGTCAGTGAGAGGACCACTCTACAAGCTTCTTTATAGCATCGATGTCTTTCCTTTAGCAAGCACCTCAAGATACTTCCCAAACAGACAAATGTAATTATCATTGCGCTTGTCTCAAAATAAATTGGAGGATGAAATCCAGTGAATGCCCCATAAAGAAGCGCACAAGCAGTACACATATGATGCAGTGGTGCCAAGAACAACTAATACATCCATATTTGTAGAGCCATGTCTTAGGGCCTTATAAGTCGCAACATAGAATCGTTTGCCAACAACAAAGCAGTATTATGCTCACCAAAGATCCACTTCACAAATCTCCTATACGAAATGATCCACAGTGCATGAGTAGGAATGAACTAATGAACAGTATGCGAGGGCATACCATGCGCATAAAAAATATAGGAATCTATTGCAAGGAAACCAGTGGAGAGAATCAAGATGGAGTAACACAACAACATTCATGTTAAATTGTATTTTACTCCCTTTAGTTCACAGAAACATGTCATTTTGGGATACGTGCAGTCAAACTTTTGAAACTTTAGCTATCAATATCTTTTTAAATATTAAGATTGGATACATGAAAATCATACATGTAGATTCGTCTTGAGAAGTACTTTCATAATACTATAATTTTATTAGATTTTACGAATATATTGTAGTCAAAGTTGTGTTTCGGGGACTATGTCGATGTCCAAAATGACATGTAGGGAGTATATTAGTAAGAATATGGCATAAGGGCAGTTGTCTAAGGGCATACTGACACTTCAGATGGGTCTGCTATTTATATATACAGTAGTAATGAACTAATGAACGGTATGCGAGGGCATACCATGCGCATAAAAAATATAGGAATCATTCAAGGAAACTAGTGGAGAGAATCAGTATCACGGTAACACAACAACATTCATGTTAAATTGTATTTTACTCCCTTTAGTTCACAGAAACATGTCATTTTGGGATACGTGCAGTCAAACTTTTGAAACTTTAGCTATCAATATCTTTTTAAATATTAAGATTGGATACATGAAAATCATACGCGTAGATTCGTCTTGAGAAGTACTTTCATAATACTATAATTTTATTAGATTTTACGAATATATTACAATAGAAATTAGCAGTCAAAGTTGTGTTTCGGGGACTATGTCGATGTCCAAAATGACATGTAGGGAGTATATTAGTAAGAATATGGTATAAGGGCAGTTGTCTAAGGGCATACTGACACTTCAGATGGGTCTGCTATTTATATATACAGTAGTAATGAACTAATGAACGGTATGCGAGGGCATACCATGCGCATAAAAAATATAGGAATCTGTTGCAAGGAAACCAGTGGAGAGAATCAGTATGCAGGTAACACAACAACATTCATGTTAAATTGTATTTTACTCCCTTTAGTTCACAGAAACATGTCATTTTGGGATACGTGCAGTCAAACTTTTGAAACTTTAGCTATCAATATCTTTTTAAATATTAAGATTGGATACATGAAAATCATACGTGTAGATTCGTCTTGAGAAGTACTTTCATAATACTATAATTTTATTAGATTTTACGAATATATTACAATAGAAATTAGCAGTCAAAGTTGTGTTTCGGGGACTATGTCGATGTCCAAAATGACATGTAGGGAGTATATTAGTAAGAATATGGCATAAGGGCAGTTGTCTAAGGGCATACTGACACTTCAGATGGGTCTGCTATTTATATATACAGTAGTAATGAACTAATGAACGGTATGCGAGGGCATACCATGCACATAAAAAATATAGGAATCTGTTGCAAGGAAACCAGTGGAGAGAATCATTATGCAGGTAACACAACAACATTCATGTTAAATTGTATTTTACTCCCTTTAGTTCATAGAAACATGTCATTTTGGGATACGTGCAGTCAAACTTTTGAAACTTTAGCTATCAATATCTTTTTAAATATTAAGATTGGATACATGAAAATCATACGTGTAGATTCGTCTTGAGAAGTACTTTCATAATACTATAATTTTATTAGATTTTACGAATATATTACAATAGAAATTAGCAGTCAAAGTTGTGTTTCGGGGACTATGTCGATGTCCAAAATGACATGTAGGGAGTATATTAGTAAGAATATGGCATAAGGGCAGTTGTCTAAGGGCATACTGACACTTCAGATGGGTCTGCTATTTATATATACAGTGAAAACTATGACAAGAGTGTGACTATGAGCAGAAAATATACACTTCACTAAAAATATGATGAAAGCCATAAACCTCTAGAATAGCAGGGAAAAACAAACTTACACTTACGGATAAGCTAGAGCGAAGAAGATGGAGCATTTTGGAGGCCTCTTGTGTATCATTTGATGCAGCCCGTATGTATGGATTTTGCACATGGGCTTTCAATCTGCCATTGCTTTCCATCTCAATGGTATCCACAATTGATCTCGGACCAACAACCTCTGGATCAAATACAATTTCAACTTCTTCATGTGCAAATTTTACATCAAGCGCCGCAAGCCTTCCGTTTTCTTCAGATTTCATTCAATACATCTATATCTCTCTCGGTATGCAGATCTGTCGGACCTAACAAAACATTGTCTTGCTCGCTACCTTGTAATAAGTCGACTTCAAAACCAAAGATCCTCAATAGCTCGCACAATTTCATCTTTGCTAATGGCGATCGGGTCATACTCGACTTCCCTAATGAGGTCGCTAATGCAACGATCGCTCTTTTACACAGCAACTTCTTTAAGATACCCTCAACCGAGTTCACACAGCAAAGACAAGTCATTCCCCTATCCTAAATTGGCCTGACAAAGTCTTCTGTGACTTTGACTGAGATGCAACGAGGGGAGAAGCAACAAGAATAAGATGGAACCAAAGCAAAAAGGAAAAAAGAAAAGAACTTCTGTGATGCATTCAGATGCAAAGTTGTGTATCATATGGAAGAAGGCAAGAAAAATAAAAACTGAAAGATTGGAGGATCTGTAGTTACTCAGTGGTGGCAAATAAGATTAATTGGTTCGATTCTGCCAGCGTGTCTCTTCAATGCTTTCAGAAGAGGGAGCTTGTTTATCCTCACCGCAACTCAACCTCCAAGAAACAAAAGCAGAAATCAAGACGAAAAGAACCATAAAGAGAACAGATTCAAACAAAGAAGGACAAGTAAACCGGAGATGGAAGAAACCAGATGGCTCGGTTCAGCGGGAAAGTCGGCATACAGATCAATCTCCGAGGAGAAAACCTGTGATTTGGTCTGTTGAGCTTGAATATTACCGAGTCGTCACTGCGATCGCCTGAATCAAAGAAACTAATCGGCGAAGAAACAGAAACAAAACAAAAGATGCATCTACCGAAGAACAGATCTGGCCTTGGAAGATGGAGATGAGGGGAGAGAGCGAAAGCACTTTTCATTGAAGCAACGGCGCGCGGGTGGCGTCACGTCCACCACGAGGCCGAGGCCGGGGCGCCACCGGTTCGTCTCGTCCACCCAATCGCGAGCTCGCGACAGTTTCCCGCGCCTCGCCCCGCGCGTCTGCGTTAAGAGGTGGATGCCTGGATGGTGCTGCGTGCCGTCGTGGCAGAACTCTTCGTTTCTTGCGGCAGTGTAAATGAAAGCAGTGTAAGGGCCTGCTTGGAAGCCTTGAAATTTTTTACAAGTGTAAATGTCTTACACTTGTATATTTGTGGGCACAAAGAATACATCCGGATTTATTTTCCTTTGTAAAATTTCTAATTGTTGTTTGGGTATTCACGGTTGTATGTCTTGGCGCTTGCTATTTGCGTAGTTCAAAGTTCAGACACCGCTAACTCATTGAGCATGTCGTGCCTAAGTTTCACCAGATGGAACAAGCACCACCAAAGCAACAAAAGGAACAATGGAGAGGTAATTGATTCTTTAGGCCATGGAAAGAGCATGTGAATATACCAAATTTTATGAAACATGAGAATGAAGAGCACAAGGTGCATGGACAAGATGAATTGGAAGGTGATGCAATGGACGGCAAAATGGTGCACGAAGACATCTCAAACCGACAATCTTTGTTGAGCCAAAAGTTTATCTCAAAGCAAGGCGAATCTGAATCAAGAAAAGCAACAGAGGAAACCGAACTCGCAAG
This sequence comes from Guadua angustifolia, assembly GCA_036346375.1. Lineage (NCBI taxonomy): Eukaryota > Viridiplantae > Streptophyta > Magnoliopsida > Poales > Poaceae > Guadua > Guadua angustifolia. Next base: position 517,461 of record CM070521.1, on the reverse strand, counting down.
CATATCAAATATTCTGTTGATGAGGTTGTAGTGAAGCACTGTTGGAGTCCAAACTCCTCTAGAGCTCAATGTGGATGATTCGATGCCCTTCCGGATACTATTAATGGAAACAAAGAAACAGTTGAACTATTAGAGATATTGTATAGCATATATGCCTAGATTAGCTCCTTCATTTGAGGATATTTGTACCTTCCTAATCTAGGTCTAACCGCTATATAAATACACATGGTCACCCCTTGATTGGGTGTGGTGAATCTCTCAATTCTCTACATGAACAAACAAAAGCAAGCACTCCGAAGATAAAGGTGTTGCGAAAAACATGATGAGGTGACCAAAGTAGAAAATCAACAGAGTAAGCCGCTCCTCTTTGCCGCCAGAATACACCTCGTCTCGCTTCCTACTGCTTTCTCTCATCACCCTTCTACATTTTGTGGTCATTACTTGTTTTTGTTTCTCAAGATATTCGCATCGATTGCTATGTGTATCTTCCGAATGAAATGACGACCTAAAAATGACATCTTTTTTTTTCGAAAATAGTACGAAATATCGGTTAGGTGTTTTCAGAATTTTTGTTGAACAATGAAGGGAATGATCTACCACATAGAAAAAAGAACACATTTTGCAATTCTTTTATTCCCATTTGTTTTTTCTCTCACTCGGATTTGGAACAACAAGATGTTGCTGTTCCTCACATACACAACATAATTTCGCCTCTTATTCTTGTTTTTGCTCGGTACCCCATACATCGAGTGAAATTTTTTCTTTATCGAAGTCTGCAATTCTTCATATTTTGCTATGTAAGCACCAAATTTTAACCAAAATTTTCAAATTGAACACCACTCATCAAATCATCTCCGTAAAAATTTCCAAAAGAAGATTTTGAAGTATAATTGTTGACCATCTCCACTCCTATGCCTCCTCCTCCTCGTCGGCGACCGCGATCATGATCGCCTCCCTGACCCACCGGTAGCGCCGGCCAGAGCATGTACTGGCGCCGAGCTGCCGAGCACATAGCGTAGTACCATTGGAGATGGGCTCTCGAACACGAAGTGTTCGGCCGTGATGGATCACTGTCGCGATCTCGTGAGGGCGCAGCGGCGGAATGTCAGACGTCTTGGCAGGAAGTGGTGACGGGGCCCTTCAAACTCACCACCACTTCACCCTCTTTCTCCACAATGAGGTCCGTCATCCTCTTAGCGTCGCGAGTCAAGAAGAGCCATGAACCGAGTCTCGAAATAAATGTGGCATGCTCAGAGTGAAATTTGATCCGGTTGCAATGTGCCAAACCGGATGTAAATTTATTAGTTTACCGCCCATCCAAGTAGCCTTTTACAATCGGCTGAAAAAAGATTAGGATCCGAGATTTTACACCGCTTTTGGGCTTAAACCGATTCCAAGCGAGCCCTAAATGGGTAATGTAAATGAAAGCGAGGCCGTTTCTTCTTGGCGAGAACTCTTCGTATGAATGGTTAATTAAAGAGCTGTCTTCTATCCAGGCCTGAATGGTTAATTAAAGATTAATGGCAGAAGTGGTAATTTTGTTGAAATGACGTGGGAAAAAACTCTCACTTTATATAGTAGAGATGATAACCTATACATAAAGTCATAAAGTACATGGTGCAGTAACGGGGTTCACGAGAAAATCGGAGAGATGACATCTGTGTGGTAGGCAGGCGCAAACCCCACCAGACAATGGTGTCCTTGGCTAAACCAAGCACCAGATTTCATTTCTTTATGTTTACAATCAAACTGTATTGCTGCTGATGATTAATAAAATCTAAGTTCTATGGTCTAAAAACATTTTTACTGTACTTTATTATCTTCCCCCTCGTAGATTTTGGAGATAATTTTTCTCAGCAAACTGTAAAAGCAGATTCAGCCTAACTTCCAACTTTTAGCTTTTGTTAGTTACATATGGTTTCTAGTTTATGCTAAAAGTCGCTTAAAAGATAAGCTGTTTGGGGGGGGGGGGGGGGTTTGCTGACTTTTCAAAAGGTGAAACTGGCTTACAACCTTTCAAACAGGACTTTTGTATATTGCAACAGAAAAGTAGATTGTCGATGATGTCTATGAACGTGTGAAATATGGACAAAGTTCGATAGAAATACATTCCCTCGGATTTTTGTAAATCAAGGTGAATTAAAAGCTTAAAATCCCTGCAACTCGGATTGAAGCCCAATTCAACTGGCTACACAACTGTCAAGGCAACAGGCACACCACGCGCGTTAATTGGGTTCTGACAGGCACAGTCCATGACATAGGGTCTTGGCCTCTTCTTCCTTCGCTCCTGCTGCCATCTGTTGCCTTGCCTGCCCCCCCCCCTCTCTCTCTGCCCCCTATAGCTGGGTGCCATTTCTTGATCCCATTCAATTCAACGCAACAGCCAAGAAGCGTCCTAGCCTAGAGCAGAGGTGGGCACTCGGATCGAGCTCTTTTGTATCGGTCTGAGACACAGCGGGTACGGTACAGTTCGAAGCCTAGTCTAGTACGAAGTGAGTCTTGCCGAGCTGACACGGCACTGTAGCATGGACTGTGTCAGGCCTAAGAACTAGGCACGGCCTGGCACGACACTGTAGCACGGACCGTATCGGACCCGATGACCCAGGGCATGAGGAAGAAGTTCAGTATAAAGATCACCGACCCACAGAACGTGAGCTTTATGGACGTACCCAACAGTATGAACACCACACCGCCGCCGACACCTGAGAGAGATGGGTCAACGCTCTCTGCCTCTCTCTCACCCGTCTCTCTCAATTTCTCCCTCACTCGTCTGTGTCTCTTAATCTCCATTGCCTCTTTTTCTCACTCTGTTGTTACCCTCTCTCTCGCTCGTGTTCAGCGCATCCCCCTCGTTCTAAGAATAAATAAATTTTAGTTTTTTTTTCTATAATATTTGTGTCCACTGTCTTAACTCCATGTGTTTCTGGTTTATTTTTTTCATCACAATAGTGCAAATGGGTTGGGCCTGGGCCGACATGGCACGAAGCAGGCATGAAGCGCAAATGGGCCGTGCTTAGGCTCGCCGAAGGTGAGTCGGGCGACCGATGCAGATCTGACGACGGCACGACAGTCGTCACGGCCCGCCCGGCCAGTTCGGAACCACAAGCACAATGGTTCCGTGCCGGGCCGGGCCGGGCCGGCTCGGCACGACGCCCACCTCTAGCCTAGAGCTTTTCTTCTCCCCCACTTCTACACTTAGGTGTGTTTAGTACAACTTCGTAAATCTGGTAGAGCTGGGTATTTCTAGCTGTACTAAGTTACAAGTTTCAGATTTCATATGAAACTGAGATCTGAAACTCTACTAAATAGGACCTCACCAACCAATCCTCCTCCCCTTCTGTTCGCTCAGGTATCTATCTATGCTGTTTCAGCCTCCGGTATTTGCATCCTCTTTTCTCGGTTCCCCTTTCCTTTGCTTTCCTTTCCTTCGCAAGAATATAATCGGCGTGTTGTAGATGGTAGGTAGCCCCGAAACATCTGAAGATCGCAATGTCTGTTCCTCTTTTCCTCAATACTGCACTTCATTATTTCCCTCCGGAGAAGATTGCAACAGCTGCCATCTTAGGACTGTTTTCACGAGATCAATACCGCTTGTTTTTTTTTCACGCGAATAAACTTTTGGATAAGTAGTATGTCACGAAAGTACATATTTTCAGAGTTTCACACAGGCAAACGCTAGTTTTGTAGTAAATCTCTAGATTGTATCATTGTTCTCATGCACAGATGCATCGATGCTGCTTACAAGTTAAGCAGACTGATAATAGATGTTAGGGCTCTTATAACACTTGTTAGGGATAGGTGCACGGTACAATAACGGAGACAAGATTTAACGCGGAAAAACCTTTACGAAAAAAAAACTATGAGAAACAATCCACTATAATACTTTAAAGATTACAAGTACAATGGGTTGGCTTACAACTATTTGGATAGAACTAAAAGATACGGTAATTAGATATATTGAGTTATCTCTAACAAACCTCCCTTAACTCAAAATCTATAAATAACTAATGAACAAGAAAGACTAGAACAGTCATCTAATCACTTATAGTGCAAAAAACCCACAAAGCGTATAAAAGACTGGAACAGTCTTATCCAAACGTTTCTCACGAAGTAAGATTGAGCAAAACCACTGGTAGGTCGAGAGAAAGACTAGAACAGTCAATCTAAACACACAGATATAACAAAGCATAAAAGAAATCTGGGTCTTCAAGAATTTATAAACCACAATAAAATCTGAATCTGTGTATCATCAAATGGTATAAGCTAAGACATCATCTGTGGTGCTGGGTAGATAGTGAAGAACTCATGACATAGACTTTTGACATGCTCCACCTGGAACATAAAATTCAGCAAATTGCCTACTAAAAATCCATAATATGATTGAAACTGCTCAAAAAATGTCAATATAAAGAAAAATTCTTGTGCCATCAATGGAGTATAAATTGTAGTAGACCTCTCATATCGAGCAAAGACAACAAAACAACGTTGTAGTGTCCACGCAGAAATAAACTCCTTGCACTTGAAACCTTCATGCTCTTCTTGGTGGCGGCGATGACGAAAGCCATCACTTTCAGTTCTTATGTCTACTTGTTAGGGCTTTGATACCACTTGTTAGGGGTAGATGCACGGCACAATAACGGAGACAAGATTTAATGTGGAAAAACCATTGCGGGAAAAAACGACGGAAACAATACACTATGATGCTTCAAAGATTACAAGTAGAGGGGGTTGACTTATAACTACTTGGATAGAACCAAAAAAATATAGTAGTTAGAGATATTGAGTTATCTTCAACAATAGATGTTTGTTAATGTAGCTAAGAGATCCTCATTCAGGAAATTTTCACTGAAATGCACTCGTGGTTTCATGTGCGATTTAAACTTTTTGGAGCAGGATATATACGACCTTGTAGTTGCATCATTCTCTTTGTTTCTGAGAAGAAAAAAAAAGAGATTGTATTTCGTCACATGTTTGCCGGCATTGGTAAATAATTTTGCATTGCCTTTGGGGATATTAAAGCTACTGTCAGCAAAATTTCTTTTAGTTGTGAACTTTGTCTATATTCTGCTTAGTAGGCACTTGCATTTTAGGTCACCATGACGTTCAAGCTATACTGTTGACAAGATGCTCCAGCAGGGACCTACAGGCCACCATAGCCATCCCATCAGCGCGACTCGTAAGCAATTTATTTCAATAGAAGCATTCGTTGAGCCAGCATGGCAATTATCTGCAAAAGATCGATCGCTATGATCAAATATAAGATGAACTTAGAATCTATCCTTTGCTTGCAGCATTTGAGGCATTTTGCGATGGGCCATGCCATGGAGTTAATTGTATAAGCATAAGGAGTGGCGGTCTGTTCGTCAAAATTTTCTACTATGGACCCACAATTGAGCATAATATTGATGGGGATTATCTATGCATACGATCAAGAACTAGGCAACATGCTTTGATTGCTCACATGTTCTCAAGTCAGATGTAGATGTCTGTGTACAATCACCCCATCCACTCATGACTCAAAGCAATTAAGTTCAAGAGGAAAAACAAAAGCTTCTGTATGCCAACTTACTTTCTATTTTGTATAATAAGTTTAGATATCCATTTGTGTTCTATATTCCACATGTCCATAATGCGGTCAATATAGAGGGTTAGAGATGTCTACTGTACCATTGTCGGTATATCCATGTAATTTGATAGAACCATCAGGAAGAGATACTGGCAAAGCTAACAATGTCATGCACTGCACGTTACCCTCTTGAGGCTGAGCTGCTCATAACAACTGGTTCTATCCATCCATGGCTAATAAAAACAACCAAAAGTGTGTTGCAAATTACTTCACTCCAGCAGAAGTAGATCCTGGTGCTTCCAGGTGATCAAGAGCTGCCTGTCCGCTCGGACGTACGTCATGGATAAATTCAACGGTGACATGCAGTAAAGGGAAGAGGAAGGTGCTTATTGCTTCGACAACAGCTTGTGCTGAGGGTATCAGCTTGACAGGTGCATCAAGATTGGTCATGCTGGATTCAGACAAAAGTACAACAGCAACAGCAGGAAAGCTTGGATAGATGTCGAAAATGGTCTTCTTCAGACGCTATGTTGATGATCCATTACAAAACCGTGTGACTGCTATTGATGATGAAGTTCTGAAGGAGCTTGCTGATGAAGATGACACCAAAACTTTCCATATTATAGTTAAGAAGGACTGACCAATGCTGTTCTGCCTGTTCCTCTGTCCTCCTACGACATGGCCATTATGTCTTTCTAGTTTCTAATGTGTAGACCTGCACTGTATGGTGTCTATGCCAGAAATCACCTAATGTATATATAGAATATACGGTGATTTTAGCTGTGAAAATCTCAATATTTTCTGTGCTCTTTTGTTGGTTCTAACAAAGACGTTTCACTGCATTAGGCGACTATTGATCCATCGTCAGTGACAGAATTCTAACACAAAATTGAAACTTAACATCAACAGTTCGTTGCCTTCTTCGGCATAAGATAAGATGCTGCAACCTTCATTTTCGTTGACGACGACAAGTATGTATGTGCATCTCCTTTTCATTTGTTCCAAGCTGTAACAGAATCCATAAAATACCGGTTTCTCATCACTCACACAAAGCAGAAAACCGTGATCAGTTTTGTGTTTCAAGAATCTCGCAATTTGGGCCATTGCAAAATGCTTCCAAGACAAGATATTTTGTAGATAGGACCCAACTGAACTATCGCTTATGGGCGTTACTTGGCAAGTTGCTTGCATCTCATTCGTACTCCAATGCATCCCTGTCAAACCAAACTAAACTCATGGCCCAACTTCAAACCCATTTTCTGTGTCCTTTAGCTAGTAGTACCATTTGATCATTAACAAATATTGATACAGCCACCATTCCTTTCCATTCAAAAAAAAAAGGATACAACCACCATTTCTGTATCAGCTACTATTCATTTGTCTGCAATAAAATTGACTCCCACTTGCTCCGGTTGGTGCGACTAAACATATGGGAGAGGTAAAGAAAATTCTGAAGAATCACAAGGAGCAGACAATAAATAGTTGAGCAGTGCTTCAATATTTTCCATCCTAATACAAATTGCATAAATCTTGAAGCTAGCGAAGGAGTGAGTAATCACTATCTACCCTTTATTTATGCTTTAATATTTGTGTAATTGTAAAAAAAAAAAAAGTATGGAAGCACCTCTCTAAATAGTTCGACGCAGGAAACAAGGCAGTGTGATGTTCTGGCTGGCATAATTAGTACTAGCGATTGCTTTAGATAGAGCCTCTCCCACTTGGTCCTCCTCCCTTATCATGTCCACCTGCCTTAGCCAGACTCAATGCAAGTGGCCTCCCAATTTGCTCGCTACTTTATGATCTCTTCCTGCTACAGATCTTTGCTGACAAAATGGTGCAAAACTGCTTTATTTGTATCTATTCTAATTTCTAGATTTGTACAGTGCAATCCGAAAGATCAGTTTTAAAGGATGGCCGAAAGGACTTCCTCTTGAAAGATTCTGAAGGATTTTCTCGCGATGTCGATCGTGTGTATGGGAAATTTTGGGCCCTGTTTATTCTGAGAGAGGAATGAGAACATCTCCAAAAGTAAGGTAGTCCCTTCGTTTTTCGTTTCTTGAACTAAAGTATTGATCTTGGAAAATGCTACTCCCATCCGAATGTGTGGCTGAAAAGGGTGTGTGTGTGTGTGTTTTCTTTGAATTTTCCTTAACACACTTCTTTAAGCCAGCCAGCAGTAGTATTTTCCATCCAATGCACCAGAAATGCATTCCACTGACAGGTGATGCAACAATGCTACTGACTGACCTTTTTTTCCCCCTCTCAAAATCAATCGATGAAAGGAACGAGTTGCTTTGCTTGTCGGGGTAAACTACTGCACCTTTGCTGACTGCAGATTGCATGGGAAACAGCGTAGTTTAGCTCTTTTTCGCTGGAGAAACAGAACAGGTACCCTCCAAACAAGTCCTCCTCCTATGATCCTATCGGCTAAAACAGAGAGAGAGAGAGGGTGAACCGTGCCAAGTGGACAAAGCGAAGGCGAGTAGGAGGTGACCAAAGAAAGGGTAGGGAAGCGACAGACCAGACCAATAGTAGCAGCAGCAGCAGCTCAGAGCGATGGGACGGCATCAAAGGCGGCCACAGTTGGATGGATAGTCCCATCTCAACCAACGCAACTTGCCTCCTCTATGTTTATCGTCATACATACCCCCCCACTTAATCGACGAACTGCTGATTAATCGAGAGATATTACGCGTATGAACAAAGCATATGTGGTGAGTTTGTTCCCTAGCTTTTACAACCTAGTGCCATGGAGTTATTATTTGTAAATTGCTCCATTTCTGCTGGTTGCTGGATATATATGTTGTCGATATTTTGGCGCCTTGTTGAGTTTCACATTACTATAACATCACATGCAAACAAAGAGTATGATCGACATCCAAATCGATCTCCAAATGATTTTTATTCCTGAATATTGAGCATGTATGTTCTTTAATACTAGCAAGAATGAACACGATCGATGATATCACTCACATTCCAGATATAATTGACCAAGCACCCAACTCGATCCTCAAACTCGCGAGAAACGTCGTCCTCAACTGAATACATTACACATCTCTGTCAAGTCTGCAAAATGTTTCCGAACAATCTACGACGATGCTAAAGAATTAATGCTTGATTACCCAGTGATTTTTTTTCAATATCTGAAGCCACTGTTATTGCCGGCATGCATTATGCTTGTACCAGTAGAAATTAGAATTAGAATACTTACCCGACAACAACGGCAGGCGGGGGAAGGCGGCGGGTGTCCGCCTGCGCCCTGATCCCACTATAAGGTCCTCGCGCCTGCCCTGTTAGAGCATCTCCGGCAGATATCTAATATTTAGACTCAATATTCTTAGATTATGATCTTAAAAAATTTTAACTCTAAAATACCTTATTCTCCAACAGTTCCTATATTTTCTCCCAAAACACCTTTGAATTGGTCCGGTGGGCCATCCGGGCGAAATAATGTTGATTGGGAGCGCAAGAGCGCACAAAATGAGGAGTTGGGGTCTGTTTTTAGGCTCAAAATTTGAGGAGTTAGAAAGAGAACTGTTGGAGTACTTTTTTTTGCAATCAAGCCCAAAATCAGATTTTGGGAATGAATTTTACGCACTGTTGGAGATGCTCTTAGGTCCAAGAGTACATACCCTTGTATGGACGACGTTTGTATCTGTATCACCTATAGATATGACTAAATATAGACGGTGGTTGTTAGTAATATATCTTTATATCATTTATAGATAAAACTAAAGATAACTCACATAATTAATTGTATATATATTTGTATGATGGTCTAGTACAACTAATAAATTATCTATACAATGGTACATACAATATAAATCTCTCTATAATACTATCGGGTAAATAGTAGACAATATATTTCTTTCTCCCTTATATTATTCAAAATCTTATTTGGTATAGACTTTTGAACAGCTGATATATACAATTATGCATGCATAAACCAGGTCAATCTCCCCCATCCCCACCCCAGCGGGGTCCTGTCCCCGTGTGGATTGAAAACATAGGCTGAATGTGAAGTTAAAAATTATAATACGACTTTACTGATTATCCTACCAGTATCAGTATTTTTTTATCAAAATGTACCTTCAAAATTTATATCCCTTAGTGCACACCAACTAAAAAAGTCGTGAAAAATTCTGAAAAAAATTGTAGATGTACTTCATAGATTACTCTACCTATGTATATTGTCAGGTTTTTCTTTTTATAACTCTTGATATATAATGAATTTGATTTTGAAACTTCATACATAGGTAGAGTAATCTATGAAGTACATCTACAATTTTTTTCAGAATTTTCACGATTTTTTAGTTGGTGTACGTTGCATACAATGCGTCATCAAATATATTCTAGATATATATTCAAGGTTTACTCCAAATATATAAAAAATGATACATATCATTATTAAGAATCTATATTCTGTAAATAAAGTAAAATAGTTTAACTTTTACTGGGGCCCATGTGTGAAGCACACATCGTCCTTGAAAATAATTATGGAACATGAAAAGGGTTACGGTGCAAATTTTGTACTAATAAATTACGAAATAGTTGTTCATTTGGATATTGATACGGTCTTTAAAACACAACTTTAATCACAAATTTCTATTATAATATATTTATGAAATCAAATAAAATTATAATAGAATAAATGTACTTTTCGAGATAAATCTAAACATATAATTTTTATGTATCTAATTTAAATATTTAGAAAGATATTAACGGTTAAAATTTTAAAAATTAACTACACCTATATATGACTAAAGGAGTGGCTGGGTGGGGAATGGCAACCACCACCAGACTCCTCGTGAAAATATGAGACAAGTTGGCTAATTTGCAAAACAACCCCTCGCAGAACAGATTAAGTATTACAAATGGCCCCCTCCTTTATATATGGCTTTTGTCTGCGCCCACGTCTCCCAACGTCGCGCCGCACCGCACCATTCCAAGAAGAGCACCACCGATACAGCAAGAGACAAGAGAGAGAGAGAAGCCGACGAGGGAGGAGATGCCGACGCCGTACAGCGCTGCGCTGAAGCCCAGCGTGCAGCACCACCGGCTGGTCTCCGGCGGCGCGGCGCGTAGGTGCGGGGAGCACGACGCGACGGTGCCGGCGGAGGTGGCGCGGCACCACGAGCACGCGGCGCCGGCGGCGGGGCAGTGCTGCTCGGCGGTGTTGCAGCACGTGGCGGCGCCGGCGGACGCGGTGTGGTCGGTGGTGCGGCGCTTCGACCAGCCGCAGGCGTACAAGCGCTTCGTCCGCAGCTGCGCGGTGCTGGACGGGGACGGCGGCGTGGGCACGCTTCGCGAGGTTCGCGTCGTGTCGGGGCTCCCCGCCGCGTCCAGCCGCGAGCGGCTGGAGATCCTGGACGACGAGCGGCACGTGCTGAGCTTCCGGGTGGTCGGCGGCGAGCACCGCCTGAAGAACTACCGGTCCGTGACGACGGTCCACCCGTCCCCGGCGGCGCCCGGCGCGGCGACGGTGGTGGTGGAGTCGTACGTGGTAGACGTGCCCCCGGGGAACACGCCGGAGGACACTGGTGTGTTCGTGGACACCATCGTGAAGTGCAACCTGCAGTCGCTGGCCCGCACCGCCGAGAAGGTCACCGGAGGGAGGGCGTATGCGTGATACGGTGAACGGTGGAGGGGCCTTTTGGTAAAGAGTCTCGGAGGGCGGTATCAGGTATGACCTGACCCTTGCAGTTTGTCCTTTTGTGGTGATGTTGACACATGGAATGTATGGACGGACTGGAGTAGAGTATAAGCCCAGTGCCTTGTATAAATGTGCTGCTAATTTGTACTACTACTTTTCTACGATCTGTACATTGCCGGCCATCTGCAGATTTATACAAGAAACTAAGTGTGAAATTGACAATTAAGAAAGAGTACATTTTCCTTGTCGTACATGTATGTACATGTATGTGTATTTGACATTGGACCAGACGGCGGTTCGAACAGGAGGAAACTTGGTACGTACGTACGTGCGTGTATGTACATGTGACGACAATCTAGATTGGACGACCTTTGCTTTCTTCTCTTGCAAAAAAAAAAACACGCGAGTAAAAGTCCAAACTGTACTAGAACACGCCTTTGGCGCTAGCTATTATTAAATAAATAAATGTAACGGTTAGTTTGAAGTTTCAACAGGGCGTGACATGTACTGTCCTGTCCAAGCCAAGTCAGTATCGGAAGAGAAGCACAAACGGATTAATTATAATATAATATACCATCACGATATATGGTAGTATACCATGTAGATAGTGTGATCCGATCGGACGGAGTAGTAAGTACAAGAGGATTGTATGTAACATGCGCTCCTAATGTAAATAAGATGATCTATTTAAATATTTTTAATGTATTTATAGTTTTAACTTTATAAATCTGATAGAGCTAGAAATACTCAGCTCCATTAGATCTGTAAACTCTATCAAACACACTCTTTATAGAAGATGCCATCTGATCGGACCGAGCAGTAAGAAGTACGAGAGGATCGTATGTTACATGCGCTCGCTCGGTTCCCCCTCAACTTTTTACGCTTTTAGTGTTCAGTCCTGTAGCTCTCTCACCTCGCCATCCCATCCGAGTTGGTCCAGTTACTACTAGTACTCCTGCAAGTCGTTGGTTGGCGCAAGTTGCATGAATAATCAATCAATCCCAAGCGGCTGGGCTGGATCCACTTGCATATTTGCGTTGGCTCTCTCTCCCTGTATCGATTGGCTTGGAAGCCTCTCTCCAACTCTCGTCTAATCTCTGTTTCTTGGAATGGATTGGATTGGATGCTCGCTCTTCTTTTCTTGACTAGTAATTTTGTTGCGTGCATTCTTCTTCTTCTTCTTCTTCTTCCTCTTCTTCTACATCACATGGGTGATGGGTCCAAGCCCGGCCGGCGCCTGTCGCTCTCGCTCTGTCCCCCTCACCGTGGGCCCACCCTACTGCATAGGCACCGGGCCAGACCTGTCAGCCTCACGTACGGTCTAATTCACTTCTTGTGCCTCGCCTCGCTTCATCTTACCCTCATTTTTTTTTTACTCTTCTCCTTGCGAAAACAGTTCTGTTCTTACTTACGAAAGTGCCGACATACAACACATATCCTCTACCATGCAGCTCGGTAGCTACCAAACCACCAATGAGCTACATAATTCCTTTCGAGCTGCAAAAGTATAACAGGTGACATATATCGTATGTCAACCCTTCTACAATATGGGATTATGCTATTTTTAAATTACATACGAAAGAGGACCATATTAAAAAAAATTGTCACTACACTGAAAAGTAATGATTTCCATGCGGCTAACACGCACGTCACGCCGTGATAATCAGAATGCTTTCTTCACCATGCATGTTATTACTCGTTTAGGCCACATATCATATAAAAACCTTCTTTATAGCTTAAATTTTATAAAAATTATACGTCTAAGTTTTTAAAAATTCTTAAATATTAACATGCATACGAGAGATGAGATTTTATTACTCTGTAAAATCTGATGGCCAAACTCAAACGTATTAAAAAGATATGAAAAAGACAAATTTAGTCTAAATAGCGATTTCACTGTTTATTCACTATTTATATAGTTGTTTGTTAATCTCATATCTTTCAAATATGATTGAGTTTGGTCTTTAAATTTTACAATATTATAGAAGCCAACCTTCTCTAAGTATAGTAATTTTTTGATAAATTTTTAAAACTATTGCGTATAGTTTTTATGTAGTTTACACAATAATAAGAGTTATTTGCACTTGGTATGTCCTAGCAGCAAAGGAACCGAATTTCTCGGATAAAAATAAAAACCGAACCGAATTAACCGAAATATTTCGGTTCGGTTAATTCGGTTTTTCGGTTAACCGAAATATGAATAACACTAGGTAGATTAGATTTAATCCTTCTCATATTGCAACACAAAGCATGGGTAAACCCACACAATATTCATATGTCATTACAATATAAGCATAATAGAACATATGAATATAGTAAACATATACATAAATATATTATAACATGAGAATTGTTTAGTGACTTTAGGAAGAATATTATAAAAGTGATATTGTACATGGGCTATTCGGTTATTTCGGTTTTTGAAAGTGAAAAACCGAACCGAACACCGGAACCAAATTATATCAAAATAAAAACCAAACCGAAAACCGAAAACTGAATAAACCGAAATAATCGGTTAATTCAGATCGGTTCAGTAATTCGGTTTCGGTTTAAAAATACCCACCCCTACACATGATGCCTGCCTGAGTGTGTGCGTGTCACTCATCCAGTTTTCACGTGCTAGCGAATGTTGGAGTGGCACACTCAAATTTTCTAAACTTTGCGGATGTATATCTTTTTTCATATATAGATTGAACACGTGAAAAGGATATATATAAATTTGTCTCAATTTTTTTCATAAATGTGTAGTTTTTATATCTCTATTATAATTAAAATTAGTTGTCAAAATTTTATTTTAAGAACCGTGTCGACATCGAAAACGTCATTCTTTTGTAACCGAAGCTAGTACTATTTTACTTGCGTGCAGGGGCGAATCCAATGGGTGGGCTCCATCAGGCCCGAGCCCACCCTCCGCTGCTTGCTTGAGCCCCTTCACCGCTCTCTCGCGCTCGAGTCTGGACTCTCTGGCGGCTCCACCACTAGCAGACTTGGTGACCGACCACTGCGAGATATAGATGGTCTTGCCGATAGTTAATGGCGTCTAGAGGGTATCGGACATTCTAGAGGTCATTTGCATCAATCGTGGTCTCTTCTAGTATCCTACAAGCTACAAATGGTAAATAGGTAAATGAGATCACTGAGTAAATGTGTAAATGAATAAATTGGTAATATAGTAAATTAGTAATATAATATATACTATCAAATATCAATATATTGTATTCATCTTGTTATACACTCATATTGTTATACATTAATAAAAATTACAAATATATCATACAAATGTACAACATGCTCTAGACTCTGTTGTTGGTAATATAGTTGTATTATGCTTACACATTTATAGTTGTATTTATTTGTAGATTTGTAATAATGGAGAAACGAACTTTGCGCAATTATTTCACAATTAATTCAAGTAGTACTCCCCCAACCGATCAGAGCGCAACTCAACTAAAGATGCTTCAACTAGAATTGAATACGAATGAAATTATTGCCGATCCGGCGCTTCACATGCCAATAGAAGATTATGCTAATGAAATTAGAGATCAAGTAAGGATTTTTTATTTTTTTCTATGCTTTTCCTTTCTTTATGTATGAATTTTAATTTTATAATACTATAATTGCTCTGCTTGTCTCAATTTAGTTTATTCCAATGAGGTTTTGAGCCCACCCTCTATTTCCATTCTGGCTTCGCTACTGCTTGCGTGATTAATTAGCATGGCATGTATCTATCTCTCGAGAGACCGACTAATAACCACATAGCATCCCGCACATATTTCACTTTTTTTGCTGTTCTTTTTCCGTCGATTGTTTTAATTAGCGGTTTTGTACGGGAGGTGCGACCTGGGAGGACGAAACGAATGGAACAAATTAATAGCCTCTTTGTAATTTTTTCTTTATAATACGTAGTGGAGATTAGGAAATTGACAATGTTCTTCTTAACCAGGAGCCTCTCATGTTCGTGTTAACTTAGGATATCAGGATGTGATTCGCAGTCCATATGTATATCTAAATAATTTAGACTGTTCAGATCAGGCGCCTCCACATTATTCTGCCGTGTCATATCTTGCACTAGTATTTTGCTCACTGATTCGAGCAGCGGGTAGCATCATCCAACAATCATTGCATGTGTTACACTATAATACTTTTTTTTAAGCGCAGTAGCTCTTAGAACAGATCAAAGTTTTATGAAACATGACACGATCGTACACGGTCTCAAAAATAAAGAAGATGAATCTCTTAAGAAGAATTGTCGAATATCTAAATATAGGATATAAGTACGTATCGAAAACACGAAGACTATATATACCATATATGTTCAAACAAACATATTGAAACTCCGGGTATTACAGGCCTGATTCTATGTGATAAGATATACGCGAAGAGGATATCTCCATACTAGGAAGAACTTGATCATGAGGAAACCGATTCGAGTACGCCTGGTATCTAGGGAAGTTTGGATATGCTGCAAAGATCGACACGACAATGGACTCATCATCTACGATGTGGTATCTTAAACCGACTACAACTCAACTTGAGGCAGGACTATCCCGACTATATAAGACGTAGGTAGGTATCCTCAAGAGAGGGCTAAAAGAAAAGAGAAGAAGACTTTTAGAGAGAGCTTTTATAAGAGGCAGAGAGACCAGGAGCCGACGAACCATGCTTCGTCAAGCTTTAGCCGTAGTTTAGCCATTACTTAGATCCAATCTTCATTGTAACTAGGGCTAGACAACCCGCTCTGTACTCGATACACCAAATTCATACATCATTCACATACTACGAAGGGTATTACTCCATCCGGGAGTCTGAACCCGTATACATCGTGTGCCGCTGTCTTCGTGCTTGACTTTCCTAAACCGAAGGTACCCGTAATCATAAGTTTATTGTCGAGATCTAACTTCAACAAGAACCAAAATAACGACATGGAATCAACCACGACAAGAGAGAAAAAAATTTAGGTAGACCAACCGTAAATTCTTTAAGCACAATCTCAAAAGAGTACAATAGATTATTGTTCTTTCGTAACGATCCTTGTACTATACAAGAATCTAGTACTAAAAAGAATAACCTAACCTTTAATCATCTTGCTTTAGATGAATTGATTTGTGGCTTTTTTGTTGCTTAGGTTCTTTATGACCACCCGCTATGTTTATATATATAACCTCTCTAGCTTTTCTCCAAAGCAAGTAGGAATCCTACTCATATTCCTAATCCTATTATAATTCATCTATTTTCAAATCCTAAAAGACTAGATATAAATCATAATATTTAACAATCTTCACCTTAATTCTTATCCATTGATATCACTGTACTCCTCCAAAAACTCGCTCCAAATCAACTCCACATTTTTTCGTTTTTCCTCTCACCTTTGGAAGTGCTCCTACCATAGAGGCTTATGCAAAGCACCGTAGTGTGTGTTAGTGTTAGGGCTTGGCAGTCCAAACCCTCCAACCCGAGAGATATTTCTTTATGTGGTGAGTTTGTTCCCTAGCTTTTACAACCTAGTGCCACGGAGTCATTATTTGTAAATTGCTCCATTTCTGCTGGATTGCTGGATATATATGTTGTCGATATTTTGGCGCCTTGTTGAGTTTCACATTACTATAACATCACATGAAAACAAAGAGTATGATCGACATCCAAATCGATCTCCAAATGATTTTTATTCCTGAATATTGAGCATGTATGTTCTTTAATACTAGCAAGAATGAACACGATCGATGATATCACTCACATTCCAGATATAATTGACCAAGCACCCAACTCGATCCTCAAACTCGCGAGAAACGTCCTGAACTGAATACATTACACATCTCTGTCAAGTCTGCAAAATGTTTTCGAACAATCTAAAGACGATGCTAAAGAATTAATGCTTGATTACCCAGTGATTTTTTTTCAATATCTGAAGCCACTATTATTACCGGCATGCATTATGCTTGTACCAGTAGAAATTAGAATTAGAATACTAACCCGACAACAACGGCAGGCGGGGGAAGGCGGCGGGTGTCCGCCTGCGTCCTGATCCCACTATAAGGTCCTCGCGCCTGCCCTGTTGAAGCATTCTCAAGCGATTCACTAATATTTAGACTAATATTCTTAGATTATGATCTTAAAAAATTTTGGTCTAAAATACCTTATTCTCCAACAGTTCCTATATTTTCTCCCAAAACACCTTTGAATTGGTCCGGTGGGCCATCATCGCGTAAATAATGTTGATTGGGAGCGCGACAGAGCGCATAAAAATGAGGAGTTGGGTCTGTTTTTAGGCTAGCAAAATTTGAGGAGTTAGAAGAGAAAGCTGTTGGAGTACTTTTTTTGCAATCAAGCCCAAAATCAGATTTTGGGAATGAATTTCTGCTACTATTGGAGATGCTCTTAGGTCCAAGGTACATACCCTTGTATGGACGGCGTTTGTATCTGTATCACCTATAGATATGACTAAATATAGACGGTGGTTGTTAGTAATATATCTTTATATCATTTATAGATAAAACTAAAGATAACTCACATAATTAATTGTATATATATTTGTATGATGGTCTAGTACAACTAATAAATTATCTATACAATGGTACATACAATATAAATCTCTCTATAATACTATCGGGTAAATAGTAGACAATATATTTCTTTCTCCTTATATTATTCAAAATCTTATTTGGTATAGACTTTTGAACAGCTGATATATACAATTATGCATGCATAAACCAGGTCAATCTCCCCATCCCCACCAGCGAAGTCCTGTCCCGTGTGGATTGAAAACATAGGCTGAATGTGAAGTTAAAAATTATAATACGACTTTACTGATTATCCTACCAGTATCAGATATTTTTTTATCAAAATGTACCTTCAAAATTTATATCCTTAGATATATGCAGCATAATCACTTGTGTGGCAAACCTCCATACACCCAGTGTCCACCAACTAAAAATCGTGAAAAATTCTGAAAAAAATTGTAGATGTACTTCATGATTACTCTACCTATGTATGAAATTATAGATTCAAATTCATTATATATCAAGAGTTACAAAAAGAAAAATTAGAAAGTTTTAATTCTTAAAACTTTCAGGTTCTTTATAATCTTATATATAATTTGATTATCATACATATGAGTTCAAATAATTGAAATTTTAGATTTAATGTTCTTACATAAATACTATGTAAATGGATCGTTATTCTATATATTCAAGGTTTACTCCAAATATATAAAAAATGATACATATCATTATTAAGAATCTATATTCTGTAAATAAAGTAAAATAGTTTAACTTTTACTGGGGCCCATGTGTGAAGCACACATCGTCCTTGAAAATGATTATGGAACATGAAAAGGGTTACGGTGCAAATTTTGTACTAATAAATTACGAAATAGTTGTTCATTTGGATATTGACACGGTTTTTAAAACACAACAGTAACTACAAATTTCTATTATAATATATTTATGAAATCAAATAAAATTATAATAGAATAAATGTACTTTTCGAGATAAATCTAAACATATAATTTTTATGTATCTAATTTAAATATTTAGAAAGATATTAACGGTTAAAATTTTAAAATTAACTACACCTATATATGACTAAAGGGTGGCTGGGTGGGGAATGGCAACCACCACCAGACTCCTCGTGAAAATATGAGACAAGTTGGCTAATTTGCAAAACAACCCCTCGCAGAACAGATTAAGTATTACAAATGGCCCCTCCTTTATATATGGCTTTCGTCTGCGCCCACGTCTCCAACGTCGCGCCGCACCGCACCATTCCAAGAAGAGCACCACCGATACAGCAAGAGACAAGAGAGAAGCCGACGAGGGAGGAGATGCCGACGCCGTACAGCGCTGCGCTGAAGCCCAGCGTGCAGCACCACCGGCTGGTCTCCGGCGGCGCGGCGCGTAGGTGCGGGAGCACGACGCGACGGTGCCGGCGGAGGTGGCGCGGCACCACGAGCACGCGGCGCCGGCGGCGGGCAGTGCTGCTCGGCGGTGTTGCAGCACGTGGCGGCGCCGGCGGACGCGGTGTGGTCGGTGGTGCGGCGCTTCGACCAGCCGCAGGCGTACAAGCGCTTCGTCCGCAGCTGCGCGGTGCTGGACGGGGACGGCGGCGTGGGCACGCTTCGCGAGGTTCGCGTCGTGTCGGGGCTCCCCGCCGCGTCCAGCCGCGAGCGGCTGGAGATCCTGGACGACGAGCGGCACGTGCTGAGCTTCCGGGTGGTCGGCGGCGAGCACCGCCTGAAGAACTACCGGTCCGTGACGACGGTCCACCGTCCCCGGCGGCGCCCGGCGCGGCGACGGTGGTGGTGGAGTCGTACGTGGTAGACGTGCCCCGGGGAACACGCCGGAGGACACTGGTGTGTTCGTGGACACCATCGTGAAGTGCAACCTGCAGTCGCTGGCCCGCACCGCCGAGAAGGTCGCCGGAGGGAGGGGGGCGTATGCGTGATTGGGTGAACGGTGGAGGGGCCTTTTGGTAAAGAGTCTCGGAGGGCGGTATCAGGTATGAGGTGACCCTTGCAGTTTGTCCTTTTGTGGTGATGTTGACACATGGAATGTATGGACGGACTGGAGTAGAGTATAATAAGCCCAGTGCCTTGTATAAATGTGCTGCTAATTTGTACTACTACTTTTCTACGATCTGTACATTGCCGGCCATCTGCAGATTTATACAAGAAACTAAGAATTGACAATTAAGAAAGAGTACATTTTCCTTGTCGTACATGTATGTACATGTATGTGTATTTGACATTGGACCAGACGGCGGTTCGAACAGGAGGAAACTTGGTACGTACGTACGTGCGTGTATGTACATGTGACGACAATCTAGATTGGACGACCTTTGCTTTCTTCTCTTGCAAAAAAAAAAAAAAAACACGCGAGTAAAAGTCCAAACTGTACTAGAACACGCCTTTGGCGCTAGCTATTATTAAATAAATAAATGTAACGGTTAGTTTGAAGTTTCAACAGGGCGTGACATGTACTGTCCTGTCCAAGCCAAGTCAGTATCGGAAGAGAAGCACAAACGGATTAATTATAATATAATATACCATCACGATATATGGTAGTATACCATGTAGATAGTGTGATCCGATCGGACGGAGTAGTAAGTACAAGAGGATTGTATGTTACATGCGCTCCTAATGTAAATAAGATGATCTATTTAAATATTTTTAATGTATTTATAGTTTTAACTTTATAAATCGATAATTAGAAATCTTCATTCAATTAGATCTATTATCTACCAAACACACTCTTTATAGAAGATGCCATCTGATCGGACCGAGCAGTAAGAAGTACGAGAGGATCGTATGTTACATGCGCTCGCTCGGTTCCCCCTCAACTTTTTACGCTTTTAGTGTTCAGTCCTGTAGCTCTCTCACCTCGCCATCCCATCCGAGTTGGTCCAGTTACTACTAGTACTCCTGCAAGTCGTTGGTTGGCGCAAGTTGCATGAATAATCAATCAATCCCAAGCGGCTGGGCTGGATCCACTTGCATATTTGCGTTGGCTCTCTCTCCCTGTATCGATTGGCTTGGAAGCCTCTCTCAACTCTCGTCTAATCTCTGTTTCTTGGAATGGATTGGATTGGATGCTCGCTCTTCTTTTCTTGACTAGAAATTTTGTTGCGTGCATTCTTCTTCTTCTTCTTCTTCTTCTTCTTCTTCTACATCACATGGGTGATGGGTCCAAGCCCGGCCGGCGCCTGTCGCTCTCGCTCTGTCCCCCTCACCGTGGGCCCACCCTACTGCATAGGCACCGGACCAGACCTGTCAGCCTCACGTACGGTCTAATTCACTTCTTGTGCCTCGCCTCGCTTCATCTTACGCTCGTTTTTTTTTTACCTTCCAAATTTACCCTTCTCCTTGCGAAAATAGTTCTGTTCTTACTTACGAAAGTGCCGACATACGACATATATCCTCTACCATGCAGCTCGGTAGCTACCAAACCACCAATGAGCTACATAATTCCTTTCGAACTGCGAAGTATAACGGTGCATATATCGTCTTCACCTTAATTCTTATCCATTGATATCATCGCATTCCTCCAAAAACTCGCTCCAAATCAACTCCACATTTTTTCGTTTTTCCTCTCACCTTTGGAAGTGCTCCTACCATAGAGGCTTATGCAAAGCACCGTAGTGTGTGTTAGTGTTCAGGCTTGGCAGTCCAAACCCTCCAACCCGAGAGATATTTCTTTATGTAGTTTGGTTAACCACACCTTTCGCTTCTAGTTTTTTACCGCTTCCGAGCTCCACCTACTCGATGGTATTTTGTAGTTGATCCCGCCACGTCTTCCTTCTTCCAACATCTCACACATTCGTCTTTGCTTATGTTAGATTTTATAATTGTCTTTGCAGTTTCACATATAATTGCAATTGAGATCTGATTAACTACCATTGACGATGGTTCCCTTCTCTTGTTTAAGATTTTTTATCAGACCTTCCATTGATTGCCCTTCCTTTAGATTTACCTATCAATCGGCATCTTTCGTTGCTCTAGATATTATATTCTTCTTTACACCGGGAACGTATCGTACTCCTGTAAATGTACAATGTGCTCCATCATATATTTCCAATGTAGGGTCTGTTTGGTAGAGCTCTAGATTCTAGTTTCACCTGAAATTTGAAACTTGTAGACTAAAATAAAGTGAATTAAGTTTATATTTTTAGTCTAAAATGTAAACAAGATGATCTATTTAAACACTCTTAATGCACTCACAGCTCCGATCCGTAGAGCTCAAAATACCCAGCTCCACTAGATCTACGGACTTGGTGGAGCTAGAGCTCTACCAAACACACATTTTTTCCCACCTCATTAATTGCATAATCCTTGCAATCATTAAGTGAACATGCATCGGCCTATAGATCCTTTGTTAAACATCTTCTTTGTTGAACATATGTAAAAGCAAAAACTTGAATCTAATATCTATCCATGAGAAGTACCTGATAGACTGACGACAAGTACATCTAAAACATCTTTTGCTACTACCATTGAACATGTACCCTTCATTTGCTTCAAATTCAGACAGTCCTTCATCATATAATCTTCCTTGTCACATAGATAATATACAAGTGTGCCCATACTCTTGCCTTTCTTCTTCCTATGATTTTTGCTTCTGCCTACAATACCTATTACAATCAATGCTTAATCATCCAAGGATGAAGATTCCAATGACTTTTCAAGGACTTTGCCACCAACAGATATGCAACTGTCTCGTTGAAGTTGAGAGTAATTTTTTCGATGACAATATTCATCACCAATTGCTCTCATGATGGTGGTAGAGATGATATCAGTATGATGAACTTATCGTTCTCCTTAATTTTCTCATCCACATTAATAAGTTTTGTGACAAGCTTGTTGAAGACATTAAGATGGTCAATAAACCATGTACATTCCTCCATGCGCAACTTGTACAGTTGTCGTTTTAGCACTCACCGGTTTGTCAGTGACTTTGTTGTATACAATTCATCTAAGTCATTCTATAATTTCTTCGATGAATTCTTCTTTATCACCTAATACTTTACTTCATCAGAGAGACAATTGGATTGTACTGATAGCCTTCCACTCCATCACATTCTTGTTTTCTTCAGACTTTTTTCTCGTTTGTCCTCTTCAAGAGCAACGATTAACTCTTGCTGGACAAGAACATCCTTCACTACATATTGTCCCATGCTAAAATTTTCTCCGTCGTCATATTTCTCAACTTGATTCCATATCGTCAACATCAATCTTGATTTTGTGCCACTTGATGCTTTATCGACATTCTCACAAATCTGATTAATTCGGTTTTGGCTCTGATACTACTTGTTAAACTCTTATACTCTTCTTATGCGGAACAGTCCCTCAGATTAGATCAGAGTTTTGTGAGATATGACACGATCGTGCACGGTCTCAAGAATGAAGAAGATGAATCTCGAGAGAGAACCAAAATAACAACGTGGAAGCAACCACGATGAGAGAGAATAGATTTAGCAAGCCGATCGCAAATCCTTTAAGCATAACTTCAAAAGAGTACAAGGAATTGTTACTCTTTCATAATCTCTAGAACCTTTTAGTAACTTTGGATCTTTGCCCTATAAAAGAACCTAGTGCAACAGAATAACCCAACCTTTAATACTCTTATGTGTTTTTGCTTTAGATGAGTTGGTTTGTGGTTTCTTATCTACTTGGTTCTCTATGACCACCCCCAAAGTTTATATAGCATCTCTGGTTCTCCTCCAAAGTAAGTAGAAATTCTACTCCTATTAGGATTGATCTAGCACACATTTTAAATCCTAAGAGACTAGATATGAGTCATCATATTAAAAGTGTGCATGCAGTGCATCAGATCAGAGAACTGAGGAGTAGGGGTGAAAACTGGCCATATATTTCCTGTCTAATCTGGGATTTGATCCGATCGAGATCGGATTTGACTATCCAATCGGATCCAGGATGGGATCCGGATACTTGAACCCTGATTTGGAGCAGTCAATATCCAGTAAACACGGGATGGGATTTGGATATCTGGATTTTTCCTATTCAGATATCTAGATTTTTCCTCTTTGGATATCAATAAGGCCTAACCCATTTCATCATATTTTTTTATGGTAGCCTACTTATATTGACAATTAATTGGTTCTGTTGATGCTCAAGAAGCATATTCTTTCTATAAGGTCTATTGGGTTTGATTGATATATAACTTACTACTATAGTCATGTGCACATATGGGTTTAATTTAACTTATATTACTCTAGATATACATGTATTATCCGTATATCTTTATATATTTCTAACCCGAATCTATCTTATATTCATATTCGAATAATCCGGATTCGTATCCATATCTGATTAACCTATATCCGGTTTCGAATCCAAGAAAAAATTTATATTAAAATACAGAAAAAACAATATTTGCCATAACCAACCCGTTTTCACCCACTACTAGGGAGGGTGGTGGTTCAATTCAAGCAGCTGGTCAATTTGACTCACCATCCAACGTCTCACATCTCTGCCTGTACTGTACTATTCTGAGAGTGGCCGGATATGCTGATTTTTTTTAACACAACTTTTGATCAAGGCCAGAAGAAAATCCCGCGTCAGCTTATAAGGAAAAATATCCGTGCAATCGAGACGGAAGCCGTGAAATTATCGGTGCAGCACAATAGAAAAAGTTTCAAAAAAATTCTGAAAAAAATCATGGATGTACATCTTAGCTTACCCCATCTACATATAAAATTTCATGATCAAATTCGTCCTGTGCTAAGAGTAATAAAAAAGACAAACTTGATCATGAACAGTAACAGTTGCTGTTTATGATCAACTTTGTCTTTTTTGTAACTTCTAGCACAGGACGAATTTGATCATGAAATTTTATATGTAGATGGGGTAAGCTGAGATGTACATCCATGATTTTTTTCAAAATTTTTTGAAACTTTTTCTAGTTGGGTTGCACCGTGGTTTCACCAACTCTCTGATTGCACAGGATATGTTCCCAGCTTATAATCGCCAATGAGGATGTATGCATCGATATTAACTTTAATATTCATTAGAACATATGTTCTATTAATTTTCCTCTCAATATTAACATTGATAGTATGCTTTCCGCATATCTATTAGGGCATAAAAGTGAAAATATTTTGCTTCAATAGAGAACCGCATAGATTTGATTGATACTTGTGGAAGGTAGTTCATATGAGGTCCGTTTCGTAAACGTTGACATGAATCCTAAAGAATTCCGCTTCCTTGGAAAGGAGCATGAATTAACATTCACATATTGAATTCGGAAGTTGAGCAATTTCATTTATTTTTATTATCTCCTTAATTACTCACTTCACATATTTTGAAGAGGTTTATCTGAAGCGAAGTGAATTGTTGGTAAGATCTTCGTTTTTTCACACACTGCAACCTCCCACATAATATACATTTGTACTGTTGCTTCAAACTATCCTAATACTTGATGCAAGGTTAGCAAGACATGGTCGATTTGTTTGTACATATCGGTCCCATACAGCAGCACATCAACACTTCACACGTTGAATACCGATGAAGGGAACTAGGTAGGTTTCACGCGCTACGCTGCGTGCAGGTATTTTTGATACACTGAAATATTCAGAAAGTAAAATAGACAAACGATTGTACAATATGATTCATATGGTTATCCATTTTACATCAGATAGACAGACACATAGATATTGGATAGGGAGAGTAATAGATGAACAGGCAACAAAACAGATCAGAAATGGCCAACTTTCTTATTTGGCTTTACCTTGTTGGCTACAACATCAATTAAATTATGACCATTAATAGGAAAATGTTTGGTAGAATATCAGGTAATAACAAAATCATATATTCTATACTACATAGCCCCCATCCTTTTCTTTCTTTTCTGCGTGCAATGTGCCGCTAGAATAGGAACGAAGACAACAGTTTTCCCTTTTATTTTAACTATCTTAGACAACCTAGCTCCTTTCGTCATAGATGTCTTATAAATTTTTTAATGCATATGCATATTGGTATGATCAGAGCTAATAAATAAACGATCAAAATTATGAATTTAAATCATATATAATTCATACCGTAACAACTGTTATCTTAAGAGCTAATCCATGTACGTGTGGCAGCACCGCTTGTTCCAGCAGCTGCAAGAAGAAACCATTGAATGGATACATAAGGTGCAATTGTGCATACTTTATTCATAGTTTAATGCACTAAGTTTATTGATCAAGTGAGAATCATTTGAACAATGGATTTCGAACAAAAAAAAATTACAATACTTTATTGATGGAGGGGTGCGATACAATCAAATGGTTAATATTCATTTCAGGCAAAATAAATAAAGGGTAACCTTCATGCCAGGATGACAAGACGGTGGCACAGTTCATGGCAGCACTTCCTGTAGTAAGTGATTGACATAATTATTTAGGCATTTGGATACCTGCCGAGGAAAAGATATACCTGTATAGAAGACTAAGGCCTCCATAGGTCCTGCACCAAAGACACAAGAAACCATGAAGCAATCCGATAGCATATAAGCGTTCAAGCAATCATAAATACACTCGTGTAGTAACAATGCAGAAAGGATGTCAGTCATGGGGAAAAAAGCACCATCAACTAAACAACAAAATAACTTTAATGTGAGTTGCGTTATGTAAAGATTAAAACATTCTTCGTTAGACAGGAAGGAAAATTTGTTAACTCACACCTAAGATCGACCCTCCTGGGATAAAATTTAGCAGAATATTTTAGTGAGTTTTTCTTCCACACTATCGAACAGATTGCTGCTCAAGCCACAGTACCAGACCAGATAGATCAAACACCATCGCAGAAAACAAGAGCAAAACATTTAGCAATGTAGAATCTACTCAGAACAACTGCAATCTGGGAGGTTCTTGAGCAGCTCCACCTCGTTCTCAAGCTCTCTTATTATATGAACCTAACCAAAAAGATTCCCATAATAAGCACTTCATAGTCAAAGAAAAGCATTTGATAGTCAGCTAAAGCTAATACTACAAAAGTATCTTAGCTTAGGTTGTGTTTGTTTAGGCTAGTGCTGGAGGAGAAGCTGCCGGACCTTGAAGAAGCTATTTGATTCATTGAGTGGATGAGGATGGCAATTTTTCAGAATAATTGTTAAGTTATAAGGGTACTGTGGAAGTGGGATTTTCGAAGTTTCGGCCAGCCCGAGAAGCATCGCTTTTCTTGCTTCTCGCCAGAGTGCAAATTAGGTTGGAGCTTCTTCTCTCCGTCTGCTTAAAAATACTGCTTGTTTTGGCTTATGGATTATAGAGGTCTAGAAGCCAAATAAGCTCAAGCTCAAGCCTAAACAAACATACCCTTAGTCAAATATTTGTAGTCGCTCATCTCTAATACATATAGAATGTATTTCTATGTACAGTATGATTTAGCCTTAAAATTGCATCATCGCCTAAAAACACACCGCTATATGTTTCTAAAAGAATAAACCTCGCTTAGCAAGAAGCCCTAATAGCTATACATTTGTAAAATGTGCATTAAGAAGTGAACCCAAAAAAAAATCGTATTTAGAACAGAATGCGATGATTAAACACCATCGCAGAAAACAAGAGCAGAACATTTAGGAATGTAGAGTCTACTCACAACAACTGGGATCTGGGAGGTTCTTGAGCAGCTCCACCTCGTCCTCAAGCTCCCTTATTATATGAACCTAACCAAAAAGATTCCCGTAATAAGCACTTCATAGTCAAAGAAAAGCATTTGATAGTTAGCTAAAGCTAATACTACAAAAGTATCTTAGCTTAGTCAAATATTTGTAGCTGTTCATCTCTAATACATATAGAATGTATTTCTATGTACAGGCATGATTCAGCCTTAAAAGTGCATCACTGGCCTAAAAACACACCGGCTATATGTTTCTAAAAGAATAAACCTCGCTTTAGCAAGAAGCCCCTAATAGCTATACATTTGTAAAATGTGCATTAAGAAGTGAACCCAAAAAATCTCTTATTTAGAAATGTAATGTGATGATTTTAAAAGAGAGGAATCCAAGCATGGCCATAGCCCCTAGGTGCAATTATTGCAAACGAAGATAATCGCATGTTTTTTAGTTAATGGACTATAGGAGTTGAGCATTTAGAACTATTCTTGTGGTCAACACTAACATGTCCATTTAGACCTCTATTTTATAGGTAGCTATAACATGTGCATTTGGAACTCGGACAGACATCCAAGAAAATTTGCTAAGCTCAGTATCTTTCCTTTTGCTTTACCGCTTCTAATTGATACTGCCCAACATAACCCATATAGGATTTCATAAAGAGAGGACAATTGCATTGAGAATTTTGATTGCGCATGTACCAAAGATTGTCTAGAATTATCACAGTCCAAGTATCAACAGCTGGAGTAAGATTAGCAGAAATAGGTTCTTCTGTAAGGAAGAAACAATAAGAATCTAACACCAGGAGGCCCTCGACGATGACTGTAGAGTCACCGTGACTATCTACCTGGTCCGGTACACCTTCTGCTGTTCTGCAGCTCCGTTGCCATATCATTCAATATATGCCTGTATAGGAAAACCCAAAGATAAACTAAAATTGGTATTCAATTAGAATTAACAGCAGGCACAACCCATGGTAGACCAAAATTTAAGTCCAGGATTCACCTTAGATGTAGAAGGCAAAGATACATAAGCATCATCTTGAGGTTGTCCAGACTGTATATGCCCAAACTCCACCTTTATGTACCAGCACAACATGAGGGAGAAAACCATTTGTGCACAAGCGACATATCTGATTATGCAACAATAGACATGCGATTAGTATAGGCCTCACTGGTAGGTAGTGAACACAGATCATCGTGCCTTGGTGAAAGCTAGCAGATATATTCAAATGTATATGGAAAAGATTATAAACCATCTAGCCTTAGCAATATAAAAACACCAGGAGGGAATTATTTGTTTGCATATGTATGCATGCATCATTTGTCTATAGAATCATGTTTTCATCGTGCTTTGATGAAAGATAGCAGATAGATTGGAAGGTGTATGGGAAAAAAATAGGAATCATCTAACCTTGCGCCTTTTACCGGTATAAAGACATCATCTTTCAAGATGTGTATAGAAGCATCATTTGTTTGTAAAATCATATTTCCAACAACGATACATGAAGGAGCTCTGCAGGCAAATAATTGCCCGTGAAATTAGGGGTTGATGTGTATGTAGGAATCAAAATCTGAGCTAACCAAACTAAAGAGGCAAATCTAGAAAGAGAATACAAAGACACAGTGTAAATTCTAAGACAAATATAAGAGATTAGCTGCAGCGTAACTCTATTACTCGAGAAATCACTTCCATACGGAGCAAGAAACATGCAATAAACAAGACGTTTGCTGGCATGCCATCCATCGTAGCTAAAAACGAAGTTTTTGATGCATTCATGAACAGGTCTGCAAAAACAAATAAAAGCAAAGTTAATACGCAAATTTATTTTGAGCTTGAATGCATATTAGACTTCTAATTATCTTGTCTTGAGCGTACATAGATGAATATACAGAACCTTAGATGTAAGGGGAATGGGCTTAGGGGAGATGGTGCTGCCAGGGTCGTCGGGCTCGTCGGTCCCCGGAAGCGAAATAAAAGAACGAAAAAAGAAGAGAAGAGGAACAAGATGCAAACGAATCGAACCAAAGGCCTCACCTTGCTGCTGGTGCAGAGGAGCTCCTCGCCGTGCTCATTCCTCCACGAGATAACAACGAAAAAAGAAGAGAAGAGGAACAAGATGCAAACGAATTGAACCAAAGGCCTCACCTTGCTGCTGGTGAAGAGGAGCTCCTCGCCGTGCTCGTTCCTCGACGAGATAACCTGTCCGCCGTGGAAGCTGACATGCAAACACCACATTAACAAAAAGACTCACATGAGACCAACACGAGGCCAAGAAATGAAATGCCGAGGCGCCGATTGCCCATCAGAAAGCCACAAAAATTTGAGGAAGGACATAGTACGGCAACGACTGACAGACGCTTCAAGGGCGATCGGATCACGACTGGTCGGCGCCATTCCGGGATCCTGGTCACCTCGAACCTCGGCCTCCGCCGAGCAATGCCCCATGCTCATCAACGAAAGCAAGAACAGCGGCACCCCCACAACACAATCCTCGCGAAGAATCGACGGCAACCAACCACCGCCATGCGCGCGGGAGCAAGAGAGAGGCAGGGCGAATGGCGCGAGGCGGCATGAGTGAGGGAATGCGGGCTCGAAGAAGAGGCCCGCGCAGCCGGGCGGAACAGGCGAGGAGGCGGTCACGAGCCGCACGACTGCGCGAGCGCGGCGCGAGGGAGACGCGGAACAGCACGCTGGCTAGGGTTCTGGTGCGGGTGCGGGAGGATCAATCTGGGCCGTCCACTGAGATTCGCGCGATCCGGTGGCGGCGCAAGATCCAGGCGGCGCAAGATCCAGCCCGCAGGATCCCGATCGGACGGCCGTGGCGCGAGGAGTGTACGGCACGCGCTGGGAGGCCGGGGATTCTTTCACGCTTAATAGATAAGATATTACGCCTCACGGACAAGTGGACAACGCCAAGTAGCACAGTAATGCTTCTATTTTTGAAAGAAAATTAATTATGTTACATATTTTCATTGAGTCTATATTTTCTGTACATTAGTCACAACTTAATATTCTTGCATGTTTAGGATATATTTATTATGCGGTATCTAACACGACAGAGACTGGAAGAACACCGTGTTTGGCCGTGACAATGGTAAAGAAAAATAGTCAGTATGGTGTGTATAGAACTAATACGACTATTTCATTATCTTACATCTTATTCTTGTTCCTCGGTAGATTGCTTAGCAAACTAATCCTACACACTATATATTGATGAAAAAGTTGACCCAGACAATGGATTGTACAATTTTTTATCTTTGGACCTCAAGTTGCTGGTGCACAAGAGCTCGATGGTAAGCAGCCATGTAAATAATGTATGCACGTCTTTCGTAATTTAATCAATACTCCTTTTAAACAGAACTACAAGTAGTATGCACAATATGAACGTAAGGAACTTTGTTATGAATGTTGTTGACATAAAGAATTATGCACTTGAACTTTGTTATGATGCTGTTGCCATAAAGAATGACGCACTTGCTAAAATGTTTGGACATTAAATAACATAAGTAGGCCACTGAATCTTTTGAAATCTCGTACATATAATATACAATGGATTTACTATGTTTAGCTTTTTGTCCATTTTGTTGTTTGACAAAATGGTCAGATAGTTATTTATGTACTGAAGTATACTACGAGAAAATATTAGTATTTGCCAACATTCATTTACAGAGGTGTCATATGAAATGCTTGTTCTATCATACTGCACTGATGTGATGCTTTAATTAGTTCATTCGCTCTATGCATGAAAGAAAATATTATTTGTGTAAAATTTAGGGCATAGTCACCGTGCTATTCAATTAAATTATGGTCTGCAACAGCAAGGCAACATAAACCACAACAATTACTCTAGGAAAACCCGCCTTACAAGAGCAGTCTGACGCCTGATAAAGATTAAAAAAAAAATGTGGTAATCTGCGATCTGCTCATACTTACACAGGGCAGGAGGGAGGGAGTGAAGAAACACTCAGGAGACCCTCCTGTATTATTTACTATACACACGAGGGCTACATCAAACATTCAGATAACTGCCAAACAAGCCAAGCACACGAATTTCATGGAAACAGCTTGTGAGCAATCACGAGGAAAAATTCATGTATATTGCCGCAAACAGGTAGGAACGAGTATAATTAACAACATCAGTGTGCCAAGGAATGAAACCACATCCATATATGTCTAAGACTGCAGATGAACGAACTACTGACTCGTAACCACCACCATCTAACAAAAAAGAAAAGAGGAAAGAAAGCTTTCAGTTCAAACAAGAGCGACTAAACATACTTCATGCTGGTGCTGTACAAGTAATCTCATCCAACCTGAATAACGGAGCCTCACTCCGAACTAACACCAGCATTTGTAAGATCTACATCACCCATGCCTGTGTCTTCCTCCTCTTCGCTGTCCATGTCACCATCAACCTCCTCGTTGGCCGCCTTCAGCTTTTCCATGCTATCCATGAACAGCTTATCCTCTCTTTCACTCACCTGCATGTGCAAACAGCATGAATCGAATCCTCAGTGGGGCTGAATAAAACTACAGTTTTTTTTTTAATGAGGGGTCTGCTCAATTTTACAACATGTCTGCAGAAATAGGAATGGATTATTCATTCATTATTTGATGTAAGCAGATAATGAGGGAACTTACCGCTCTAGCTGCTTCCTTCACCACCAATTTCCCCTTGTGCTTTTCGATCGCCTCACCGCAAGCTTTGATTGCATTGGTAAGAACTGAGATCCCTTGGTCCTGTTCACAACAACAACATACCAAAAAATACCAAGAACTTGTATCATTACATAATAAAATCCTGAACAACCCCAAACCCAAATTAATGGCAACATAACAACGCAGATAAACTCAAACAAATAGGTATGTTATAATAAAAATCATAATAGCCAGGTCAAATTACCAGTTACCTGCTTGTACAAGCATCATACAACTACTTACATCAACTATGAAGTGACATTTCAAACCGATACATTCCATTTCTGTAATCAAGTTAATCTGATGGATGCTATATTCAATTATTCATTGCTGGCATGGGAGTGAGGGGACTATCAAACATATCAATTACCTACCTGAAGGGAAGATTAACACACAGGCAACAATACTGACCCAAAATGTGCATCAAATTACAACCTTGTTAAGAGCCCTAAGCCCAAAATGGTGGTAGACTTGCATGCGACTACCACATTGGCACTAAGAAAAAGGTAGGCATTAGAAATTTGAAAATCAATGTGTTTTCTCATTTATACAGATGGATCAAATCACCTAAAGGATCTTGGAGCAAGTACCCCAAAAAATTTATTACAGCTGTAAATCAGGAACTCCTAAAAATAGCCTTGCTGAACACCTTTCAACACTAGTTTAGTGGAAACACTATTCGGGGATGACCAATAAGCTGGAAGGCAGGACACCAAGTACTCTACTGACTTTGTATCACATCCTGAAGACCTAAAGAGAACCTAAATGTTGTATGCTAAAAACCTACAAACAAGGGTACCTGAATTGAATTCCAACGAAATTAAAAAGCCCCTCCCCAAATTAGCTCCATCTATTCAAAACAACAGTACTACATGGATATGTGCACCCTTGAGAAGCTATTCCACAAGTAACTAGGTCTCAAATTTGTATCACAGTGCCCAGGTCTACTACATAAATATACTACCCCTACCAAATTATTCCACAAGGACAGAAGATGAACCTAACATTACCATGCAGTACATTGCATATTTTCCATAAAAAAGATATGAGCCTATTTCTTGTGATGGATTTTGGTATGTCCTTTCTATGTGAAGCCAATAAAAAAATCAACTTCAACAGTCCACATTAAATGACAAAACAAGAGGAAGAAAACAACAACCTTGTCAAGAGTTTGTGTGGTCAGAACATAAAGTGGAGGAGCTACTAGCTTGATCTTCACAGGGCAATCATTGTTTCCAGCGGCTTCAGCTTTCCTCATGGCTTCCTGCAAACTAAATAGAATCAGCAACCCAAACATACACTCGGAATCCAAACTGCAGTGATGGGAGCAAACAGAACCTTAATGTGGAGAACACCGTCGAACTGGAAGCATTTCATCTCAACATCAGCACGAATCTTGAGTGGCTGTGGCGTCATTCTCCTCCTTATGTTCTTGACTAGGGCATCCTTAATCTCAGGGGTGACAGCTGGCACGACCTTAGTCACCTGTAGGAAATGTCACCACAATCCAATCTTAATAAACATTTCTTTCAATTTATACATTAGTATACTATAGGGGTAATTTAAGTGCACATAATTAGCATCAGCCCATGTAAGTATAATATTTATACCAAATTATTTATAAATCAACTCAATCTACTGAATCTGAAATTTTTCTACCCATAAGAATTGAAACTATAGAAGCATATACTGTGGTTAAAGCACAGCACCATAGTGATCTTTGTTATTTCATCTCAAACATATATCACAACCAATCAGATGATAACACCTAATTTTAGCCTTCAAATTTATGCTTATACCACCGATTAATTTACTACCTATGAGACAACCAACCCTATAATTATCTCAGTCCAATCCACACTACATAAAGAACCAAGCTAAAGTTTCTTTCAACCAATCAGTTTCGAAGCCTCGTAAATCTTTAAATCAACTAACTCTATACACATTAAATGCATATTCCAAGCCAGATGCAAGGAATTAGCTGTTCAGGGGCAAATTCAGCAAACTGCACTAGCATCAAATTTTTACTTGATTACTATATAAACATAAATTTAGTGTGCACACACAAGCGTATATAAACGTCTAATTTGTTGCAAGACACTGAACCTATACTAGCTATGAATAAACATACCAGCTTGAATTGATGCCACTGCTTCGAATACACTAGTTAGATAACCATTAGGTCTAATAAACTTAGCACACAGGCACATCACCAAACTTGTTCAATTGGTTCAAGTAGGTCACTAAACTCCCAAACTGCATATTTAGGTCACTAAACTTGTTTAAGTGGGTCAGTCTAGGTCATTAGTATGACAGCCCAGGTACGACCAATGACATGGCATGTTAACTCATTCCACCATGGTATGGGACCCTCATCTAGTAACAAAAATCACTAATCATACACCAGAGATAGCTTGTCTACCCCTCAAAGCCTCTCCGATTCTGCGATCAAGTCCCTTATCACAGCCATTGACTTTGTTCGGCCTAAATGTCTTGCTTCCAGCAACAATTGCCACTACAAGATTTAGACATTGGCACACACCACCACCCTCGCGGTCGCCTAATTCACCACAACTAGTATGGGTTTCGAACAGGAGAAAATTTGTGAAAGGACAACAATTAAGAGGTTATGTTCAAATTACAATGGTCACATGTGCACCCATGTCATGGTCGCACAACGGCACAAGTCAGCATGCCATGTCATCAGAAAGACTGGAGCGAGCATGCTAATGACCTAGATTGGCCCACTTAACAAGTTTAGTGATCTACATATGAAGTTTAGTGATCTAGATATAGAGTTTGGGGGTTCAGTGATCTACTTGAACCAGTCAGACAAGTTCAGTGGCTTGTAGTGTATTTTACTCATATATTAACCATAAGCAGCAAAGCAAGATGCAGTGAAGGGGAGGGGTTGGCAACGAACCTCCTGACCGTCGGGGCCGGTCTCCTTCTCCTCGTATGTGAGCGCATCAAGCACCCCGTCTGGGTCGGAGACGACGAGCTTGAAGGCCTCGAAGGCGTGGCCGTACTTGCGGTAGAGCGGCCAGCCGATGCGCTGGTAGAGCGGCTCGAGGTCGACGGCGAGGGTGTCGGCGACGTGTCGCATGATGGAGTGGACGAGTTTGGACTTGTTGTAGCGGTCCTCGCAGGCGTGCGCCTCCTCCTCGGAGACGCGGCGCTTGGAGAGGTCGATGTAGCCCTTGTCGCGGTCGACGCGGAGGACGATGGCGGGCTCCTGACGGCCGACCTTGATGAGGGACGAGATGGAGCGGATACGGCGGCGGGAGAGCTCGGAGAAGAGGATCATGCCCTCGATGTTGTTGTATTCGAGGAGGGAGACGTAGGCGCCCATGTCGGCGATGTGCTTCACCTGGATCATCACCGCGGCGTCCACCTCAGGGAACCGCGCCTCGTACATCCGGCACTCCAGGTTCGGCATCGCGGCGCTCGGCGGGGAGGAGTCGCCGCAGGCGGTCGGGGAGGGGAGGGCTAGGGTTTTGGAGGAGGGAGGCGGCGGCGCGCGATGAGGTTCTGATCCTTATGGATGTGCGAGTCCATGTGGCGGGCGGGGGGACAAATCCGTGAGCGTTTTATGAAGACGGAAAGTGTACAAGACGTTTCCTCTCTTCAAAGGCAAGGAAGGTAAACAATGTCAGTGCGCCTCCGTGTGTTTGCATCCTGTACACAGACAGAACTGCACCTCGTCTGGTATGACGAACAAATGTACGAGATCTTTAACTGCTCCGACCAACAAGGGAGTCAGATTCAATAATCGCCACCTTCCGATCGAATCCGTCTGATTCACAGGGCTAAGTTTCAATAGTGCAGTAAGTTTCATGTAAGTTTTAATGATACAATAAGTTTCGTGAAAGTTTTGGGTTTAAAAGATTGAAGTTAACCAGATACTGGATAGAGTGGGCCAAGTACTCACAAGTCTGCAACTGATGAGCCCTCACCTGCGTGAACTCGTAGTGCCCATATCTTGACGAGAATGCGGTCTTCGGCACATCCTCCGACCGAATCTTCACCGGTGATATCCTCGATCGAGATCAATTTTGGAGAAAACTCCGCTCCTCTCAACCGATCAAATAGGTCATCGATCCCGGTAGTGGGTACTTATTCTTTATAGTGACCTCGCTTAGTGCTCGATAATCCACACACATCCGATAACTCCCGCCCTTCTTCTTAACAAATAGAACCGGTGCTCCCCATGGCGCATTTAACTAGGTCTAATAAATCCCTTTATCCAATAACTCCTCAATCGCTTCTTCATTTCGACCACTCATCGGTTGACATCCGATAAGGTCTCTTAGCTATCGGGCCGTTCCTGTATTAACTCAATTACAAACTCTATGTCCTCGTCTGTGGCATCCTGTAAATCCTCCGAAATACATCCCGTATTCTCGACAACCGGTACATCTTCTATGCCGACGGCCTTCACATCATTGACCATCAACTGCCCATCCCGAACGGCAGATTGTTCGAAACTCTATTTTTCTCCCATAATGACTCTCGATCGATATGACTCTTCGTCTACGCCTAGCACAACCTTGTGTTTAGACAACCACCATTCCCAAAATAACATCTAGGGTCCAGGTATCTAACACCACTAAGTTTGCTAAGAACTCGCCCATCTATAAGCAATTTTACCCCGAACATCCTACATCGATCGGAGTTCGATCCCGGATTGTACTAGCAACACATGCCTAAGGTTCACCATTTTCAACCCATTGTTCACAAAGAAAATCCGAGATATAAACGAATGTGAAGCTCCGTAATCAAATAAAACTGCGGGTATCGAGTTGACAAGTAACTTACCCAAGACGACGTCCGAGGTATTCTCAGATCAGACGACGGTGACATGGTTGGCTCGCCTCTTACCACATGCCGTGGCGCTCCAGATTGTGTAACTCTCGGCTTGCTCCTCGGCGCAGTGTCTTCGCTGGAGTTATTCCAAGATTGAAGCGAACGGTGTCACCTCCTCCCTTCTTGGGACAACACTGGCAAAGTGCCCGGCCGTGCTGTGACGTAATAACGCCTAACCGCCGATCGGCTGCTCTCATGCTGCGCGCTCCCAATCGTGTCGGTGTTCGAAATTTCTCCCGCAGGTCTTGGTACTGGTGGCGCGCTCATCACATTCCTTGGCTGAAATCAAGAACTGATTTGGTGCAACCTCAAACGCGCGCCGGCGTGTTCCTCGCTGGGCCATCTCAAGGCTCCGGTTGTCCTCCGGCTCCTTGCGCTTGTCCTCCAATATTAGCGCCTTGTTCACTAGCTCTCGAAGTCGAAAAGTGTGGGTTATGAATCCCACCGCAGCCTCGAATTCACCCTTCATGAATCGAGACCGCCTGGCCTTATCCGTTGCTACATCCTCAAGTGCGAGCGTGCACCGCGTGAACTTATTTAGATACTTCGGACATCGATTGATTGCCCTGCTTGAGGTTCTAAACTCCTCCTTCTTCAGCTCCATGATGCCTTCGGCACATGGTATCGTAAAAGCAATCATGAACTCCCCACCGATGTCCTGTGGGTGCTCATGAGCGCATAAAGAGTTTTCCCACCATTCAGTGGCAGTTCCTTCAAGCTGATGAGAGGCGTAGAGTACCCTCTCATTCCCTTCACACTGGGTAATGTGCAACTTCCTCTCTATCGTCCTAAGCCAATCATCTGCCTCCAATGGATTGGCATTCCCAGAGAATGTGGGCGGTCGTGTCCTCATGAATTCGACAGCCTCGAGTGTGGCCTCTGCACTGGGTTGACCTGGTTAACTTGGGCGGCGGCGGTGGCTTGGCAAAGGACTCGCTGATCTCGCCGCATCATGGTATGCATTAACTGGTCTGCAGGCAAAGAATAAAAGCTCCAAGGTTTCAGATATCGATCGGGCGGTCGGTTGGGGTCCTTGTCCTTCACCATCGATGTTTCCAGCTGAGCGTGAACCACTCCCATTTCCTCCCTGGTTTCCACGAGTGTTCACCATCTGTCGATTGCCCCATGGTTTAGAGACGAGAGGGAATTAAGAATAGACAAGTAATAGAATACTTAGGCGGGGTCAAAAGTGTAACACAAGTCCAACTTTATTACTTTATTAATACCGAGGTATGGTTGCTCACAATGCCTAAGGGCCTTGCAACACATACCAATCACTCACAAGCATGAAAGAAACAAATCAAACTAATACTCGAGTCAAACGCCTAAGGGTGACTCTTATTCCAAGACGCGACTCAACGCAGAGTCTCAACTGCAAATCCTAATGCTCACTCGAGCCAACCCCACCGGAACTTCCGTGGATACACCGGCAGTGTGTCTGCTTGGTACAAACCTATCCCAACGATCCGCGGTGGATGCGCCTCGCCTCCTCCTCGCTGGCTCAACCCCCACTGCTCGGCTTGACCTCCATCGGCTCGCTTAACCTCCACCGGCTCGGCGCGCGGCTCGCTGTGGCTCCTCCGGTTCTGGTCGTGTAGCTCAAAGACTGCTCCAGCTCGTCCAGACAAATATTGTCTCCGGCTCCCCAATCCTCTCGATAGAGTGGGCCAAGTACTCACAAGTCTGCAACAGATGAGCCCTCACCGCGTGAACTCGCCACGAGACCTCCGCAGCTCGAACCGCCTCGCCGATAGCATCCTCTTGAGCGATAACATATCCGCCGTGGATGATCGTGGCATCCTCCTCCTCGATGGGTTCTTGTTGTAGCAAGTGTCTCTGCGTGGGTGGTGACGAAACATCGTGCCATCCAACTCCTCGGGTAGGTACGAGCAACCGCCTCATTGCCGACGCGATGTCTCCGGATCCCAAAGATCAAATGACAACCTTCGGGCAAGATGCGGATGGGACGACTTCGCCTCGCCTATCCCGAAGCGTAAACTCGTGATGGTGACATCCTCGGCA
Organism: Guadua angustifolia; assembly: GCA_036346375.1. Taxonomy (NCBI): domain Eukaryota; kingdom Viridiplantae; phylum Streptophyta; class Magnoliopsida; order Poales; family Poaceae; genus Guadua; species Guadua angustifolia. The sequence continues at coordinate 478,550 of CM070521.1, read as the reverse complement.
ATATCCATTCCCCGCCGCACTACAAGAGTCCCCAGAGATCGGCTCATCATATCCTCCCAAAGAATGTGATCATACGCCAAAGCTCATGGCGTACCCTCCAAAGGCGCCACCAAAAGAGTGGATCATCCTCATCTGTCAAAGGTCACTCACGTGAAACTCAGATAGTTTAAGCAAAGCGAATATGCGTTAAATTCAGCAAGGGGTATGAAAAGAAAGAAGGGATAAGTCGAGATTGCATTATCATCTTGGCACATTTTAGCTTTTTAGAAAATAGTTTTATCCTCACTACGACCATTCTAACTAAGGGCCAGTCCTACAGTCAGTATGGCTCTGATACCACCTCTGTCGGGACCCGGGTTTGCAAATCCCGACCCTCGTGTATTCAAAGACTAGTCCAGATCACGTTAGTGCACATAGCCTCAACATTGGTATATATCACAGTCATAACCAAATAAATAATGTAGTACTTCAATAAAATACTCAAACTAGTTGATTGACCTTATGGTCAAATTACAAAGATACGATCAGCAGGCGTAAGACTTATTAAAATATTCAAATGCAATGAAATAAAATAAACTCGTGGCGCCAACCAATTTGCCACAGTAACCGACCTGGGCTCGCCCCTAGTTTGTCGGCTCCTCTGAAACTCCACCTCCCGAGCGGGGTTGCTTCTTCTTCAACCGAAGTTGTGTTGTTGTGGGGTGAGTACTTTGAGCACTCAAAGAAGTCATGCATGTAATGCAAATCTAATATTCTACATGCATGGCTTAGTACAAAGGATAGGCTATGGTTCATGAGCTGACAAAGATTCAAGATAAACAAGAATAGATTGCAAAGCAAGAAACAAAGAGTAGGAATAATAACTTTCACAAACATTTCAATCAGAAATCATTTTTCCGTCCTAAGTCAAGTTCATCATCACCAACCCGAGCATTTTCCATAAACAAGTCATTTTCATGAAAATCTAACCCTTAATCAGAATCACCGAAGCGATGCTCAATACTGTGAGCACGGCTATTCAATAGGTTGTACACTCTGCAGAGGTTATACACTTTACCCACAAGATACTGGTCAAATACCACCAAGGCAAATAACCAGAAGCCTTTCCAAAGTTCCATCTAAACTCAAGATCGCTCGCTAAGGTTTCAACATCTGCAGGATCGGTTACCACACCTGTGGCCCCCTCTTGCGCCATGTGAGTTCTCATTCCGCTTCTCCTGCCTCACACCACCACGACAAGATCTTAAAGAATAGATTTCCCGGTTTACTCACTAAGCCCGTCCCATTACGGAGCTTGTGGCTATATGAGAGACTCAGTTCAAATGCTCGCAAGGTTAAGTCCTTAGTTGACCGAGGCAAGACTAACCAAGTGTAACTCAAATATCCATGTCCAATAAAAACCAAATACGACCGCCCAGTTGCCACTCTTGGCCCACCAGAAACAATCTTGCCATTTGCCCCAGTCTAAATCATTTTCCCACCCCGGTTCTTTACCATTGCACCACGTGCCATCATCAACTCAATAACACATGTCTCATTCACAAAACGTGTTCCATATCTCATTAAGTCATTATTTACTTTGGTGTTCCAAAATCATGAATTGTCCTCGTGGCAGGCTAAGCACACTACTTCGGTCTACTCAACCCATGTTGGCAAATTATTAATGTCCAACTATTAATTCATAACCTAGGGTGACAAAGGATTCATGGCCTACAATTATATATGACAAGGTGGCATACAAAGAACTAGGCATTTAACTAATCCCAAACTTATTCAAAGTCATTTCTATCAAATTAGCATGCAATAGTTTAAATCAAAATAATTTGCTCTAATAGGTTCAACATGATCAAACACAACTTGCCTTCAAAAAGTGCTGGTTCGTTCCTGAACTTGCTCTCGGTCGAACTTCTCCTCGAAACCTTCGCACTTCAACGCTCACGCCAGACGCAATTAAACAACAATAAATAAATAAACAGTAGACAAATATTGCTCAAAATTCAATTAAAATTCATAAACAGAAAGATCACAATTTTACAAATTTATAGAAATTGGAATCACTCAAATCGGAGTTAAAACGCAAAAGTTATAAGCATTTGAAGTTTCAAAATATATTTAAAATCAATATACCGAATTAAATAAATATTTTCTTTTTTCGCAAATTAATTATTGCGTCATCGTGACACGGTCGCCACCAGAGAGTGACACGGGTTTTGCCGACGCCACTCCGACCGGCCTCGTGATGACGCCAAGATGACGTCATCGCGGACGCCGCGACGACTCGCTCTCTCATCGGCAAGCTGGTCCCATCGTGACGCCGCGATGACGTCGGCGGTGACGCCACACGCACGCGACGCGGCGCCGACGAGTGGGCCCGTCTTTGCCGCCGCTCTCGTGAACAAAGGTACGCAGTCGGCCGACATGTGGGTCCGCTTTGTCGCGTCTCATGCACAAATGAGCGGTGCGGTACATCGACATGTGGGTCCGTGTTGTCGCGTCTCGCACGTGATGAACGGCGACGCGGGCAATACTGGCGACCCTTGGATTTGCATCTAACGGCGGAGATTGGAAGATGAAGTTTATCGTTTTAAGGGCGACGTGGCGGGATCTGGATCGTTGATGCGCGACGGACGCTCGACCGAGCTCGGGCGACGGTGATGGTGCTGGCTACCGGGCCCGACGGAGCCGGGAAGACGATGATGCTCGCGGCGCCGGCGTGTCTCCGGTCGAATGGGTTACCCTCGGTGTGTCTCTCTGAGGAACTCGAGGAGACCTTCAAGTCGGCGGAGCGGCTTCACGGCGACGGAGACGAAGAAAACCGCGGCGGTGACTCCACGAACTTCGGCGAGGTCGCGGCGGCGAGGCGCGCGTCTCAAGCGGCGTGATGAGTACGGACGGTGCGGCGCGAGGTGAGGATCCCAACACGGTGGTGGCGCAATAAATAGTGCCCTCGGCTTCGTGAAAATCGCGAAACCGAGGCCCACACTACTGCATGCGCATGAATCCCATGAGAATCGGGTTCAGTGACGTGGGCGCGATGAGGGCCGCTTGATGAAGATCGAACGGTCGGGCGCGCTAGGGTTTTTCCGAGCGTCCGCACAAGACTGCCCAAGTACTATTCATTCGGATTTTTAATTTTTTTTCGATTAAAAATAATTCCCGAAATTCAAATAATTTATTTGGGGTATTAAAAATATCAGAAAAATTCTGGAAAAATTCTCATAAATATTTTAGGACATTTGTGACTCAAATAAAATATTTTTAGAAAAATTTTATTTTAACTTTTCTATTATTTAATTGATTTGATAAATGGTTTAATTCAAAATAAATCCAAATAATTCCAAATAAATCCAAATAAACTCCAGAAATTCCCAAAAATTCAAAATAGCATTTAAATGCAAGAAAAGCAAAAATTGGGGTGTTACAGATCGCCCCGATCTGTCGCTCCCCGGTGCCTTCCTTCCTCAACTTGGTGCCCTTCCGATCCGATCCGGAGATGAGTATCTTCTCGCCTCTTTCCTTTTATGGACTCTCTTCCGATTGATCTTCCAATTGTATTTAACTCGCCGCTTTCTCCCCATTGCTTTTGGCGACGAGGAAGGTGCATCTGGGGTTGCGAGGAGTTCGCCGAGGAAGGTGCATCCCAAGACCACCACGCCTACAAGCTCGACCGAGCGAGGCCGTCACCACCGCGCCCACCATCGGCCGCAATGTCGAGGAGCTCGACTTCTCGTGATTCGCCGAGGTTGTGTGCACGCCATTTCATTTCTTGTTCATGTTGTTCTGCTGTGTTTCATTCCCTGTATTAAATGGGCTACAATTCAAGACTGCTCGCTTATAATCTTATGCCGAGTGACTTACATTTTCATTAATTAGGGTGATTGCATCATACAAAGAAGACACATGAAATAAAAAGCAAGACGGTGATTTTATGGAGAAGGAGAAGATTTATCTATAGTGAATCAGTTCACTAAGTGGTATGCATTTGATACCCTATTGACGATGCATTTGATACCCTATTGACTGATAAAACTTCTTCTATTTCATGATGCAAGGTTTACTTCTTCGTAACCCTTTGTTTAACAATATAGAACCCACAACAAAATCAAGAGTGTATTTAATGAGTTTTCCCACTTCTATTTTAATTCTTTTTAGCACTTTATGACAATAACCGTTGGATGGTGGTGGTTCATTGGGGATTTGGGATGCTTTCCTTGATTCTAGCCATGGTGGAAACAAGATAAATTTAGATGGGATTGAGATAAGTTTTGTGCATTGACACTAGATAGTCACTTTTTAGAGGATCAAGACTTCTCGACTCTCAAGCTGAAATCTCCTAAGTTTCTTTGCTTGCCTTACATAGGCGTAATAGAACCCAAGAGCCATTATGATCAAGCCAACCTTTTAATTAGCCCAACCACTATAGTAGACAGGGGTAGTGGCCTTTGCGATGATGATCTGTTAGCAGCTCTGGCAGCATTGCAGGCAAGAATAGATCACGTGGGTGCTACAACCCACTAGAACCATCGTGTGTAGCAGACTCTTCAAGACAAATACGTTTGATTTTCATATTATCCATTTGTTGCATATTCTCGCCATCTTGCATTTTCAATCATTACTTAGATATGCATGTAGCAAATAATCTTAACAAAATATGAGTTATTTTACTTCAAAAGTTTATTGATTTGACTATGTGTTTATGGCATTCTGCAAACATAACCGAGCACTGCTATATCGCCGCTATCTGCTATAAAACACTTTGTTGCTAGGCTCCCGCTACACAATCGCTTTAAAACTAGACTGTTCATCACTGAAATTTGATTTTGGCCCGTGGACCCCGCCCAAAGCTCGATCAAATACCAAGCAAAAACAATAAAATAAATTTGAAAATAATATTTTATTAAAAGGATTTTAAAATAATATTTTATTTGTAAAAAATTGGATTTTTATGCTTTGTCTATGTTGGGTGGGGTAGGGCTTTTCGATCTCGCTCAACTCGACCTTTTAGTTGGTCTATTTAAGACATTGAAGTCAACAAAGCCCACCTACTTAAAATGTGGCTAATGGCCTTATTTAAAATTTTTGAAAGTGATTGCCTTATCTCTAAGTAGAATTTCATATTGATATGATATCCATAATATTCTACCCTTCTATCAAGGAGGCGCACAAATAGCTCAATAACATTACAAAGATCATTCAAAGTTGGGAAATAACATTGGTGTGTTAACGCCAAGTGGCCCCGGACCCACAAAGATCATTCATACATGTTTGCAATGTATTGAACTAATTTTCTCTGAGTGAGTAGTCATCTCCTTTAATATAGATAGCATGATCTGAGTAGCCTTCTCTTTCCTTGATTTCACTTTTCACACCGACTCCTCCTTAATGAAATACACACAAGGCCTTGAGTTCCCATATTATGACATGGAAGGGGTAGGTTGATATTTTATGACTCAATTTCGAGCCTTGTCGCCATGATTCCTATAGTAGTGGTTATGAAAGCGATGGGAATGGAAAGTGACCAAGAGGTTGTACAAATGGTTGGAAGAGATCCAAGATATGGGGACCTCCTATTTCCATCTATTCAGTAACTTGTTTGTTTTTATTTTGTTAGAGTTTTTCTTGGCTATACTACAATGGAGATCCCGCAATGTTTATATAATTTGATCGCTTAAACTTGTGTCATTTTTAAATATTTATCTTGTACTCCATGTACACAATCAAAGCTTATATCTTGTATTTTTTCTTGTTATTTTCCGCTAGAGCTTATATCTTTTAACAATCAAAGCTTATATCTTGTATTTTTTCTTGTTATTTTCCACTAGAGCTTATATCTTTTATCATTCGTGCTATTTAAAATGTTTTGTGCTTTCTTAGGAATGTGCCTCGAGAGAATATATACACAACAAAGAAGCTCTAAAGACATGGATGACAAGGTATTATCACGGTTTTATTAGTACCGAAAATTTGTGTTAAGATCACGGTTTCACATTTATCGATACAATATATCAATTATAGTTATATCATTATTCTTGAGAAATATGTAGATCCCGGTTCTAGGTTTTAACCCATGATGTGGGTGTAATTAATAAATCTGAGCAGGTGTTCTGTCTTACTAATCTTGTTGGCATGGACTTCTAGGTGCTCTACCAAATCCAATAATTAATTATCCATGAGAATTTTATTATATTGTTAGCAATACGCTTTTATTCAAATAAGAACTAGGCATGCCCCTGGTGCAAACATATGTCGTTGTCACAAGATCTGCACTACTAATTATACATACCTTTCAGATTAAAATTCAAGTCAGATTTGTCAATTATCCAATAATTTTATCATTGATAAGTGTATACTAAGCTTTGATTGGTTTTGTTAGATAAATACTTGCTGAAATCATCTTTTTTACCATGCATGCATTCTATATGTTCTCATCTATTAATTTATGGTCTATCTTGCTTGTCCCGTAGTCTTGCAAATGTGGATCCAGCTTGATGTTGCACGAAGCATCAAAGATTTAGATCCGAAACCACCCTTGGTAATCACCATGTTTCGCTCTTTAATACCCACTTTCAAAGACGATGATGCTGTCGATGTTGCTAATATCTCTGAAGTTTTTAATGGTTTTCATTTAACAAATGTGCGCTTGTTGTCTCAAAGACCTTCACGACAAATTAAACAATGTTAAATGCTCGAACTCTTAAGGAGTGGATCATCTTATCTCTTGGGTTAGTGTATTAGTACCAAACATCCTTTCCTCGTTTCTCCCCTTTTGTTGCGTGATTTATGTAAATTTCATTGATTCGACCTCAGTCATTGCAAAACATATGATCATTGTCAAGACTAATCTACCAAAGATGTTTGGCTAATCATTAGAAAATTCCAAATGTCATATTACTACTCAAGAACCATAATTCTAATATGATAAATTTTCAACTATACCTTTTTCTATTTTTAAAGCTTGTGAAGGAGTTTGGAATCGACCCTAACAATGCTTTTGCATTTTGGGACTGGTTGACCCTAAGAATGCCGGAGCTCTCTTCGTCCTTGGTATTGCCAATGTGCTCTGATTATTTATGTTAGCTTACTCCAACTTTGCACTTATTACTACATTCCAATCTGCAATCAACTAATGCAATCGATTCTTTTACTCCAATGGACCTATGTTTGTATTGCAATTAATGTCGCCTGGGTGCTCTAGCAAAATCTTATGCTTACACTATACGAGACATGATATGTAAATTTTGTCATAGGTTTGTCATATGTTTGTCTTCCATTGTGATTTGTTATCAATTAATATCTGGTCAAAACTTTGAATTTTTACCGTATCACATCGTGAATTGTACCTTTTCAATGCAAAGTTGATGGTCTTACTAGGTCGATGAATGGAGACAATATCGACCAATTAATTTGGGGAACCCAGGTAAATTTATCTTTACAATTGTTTGGGTTTTTTGCCACACGGTGAACAACTTGATCTTTGATGCTAGAATGGCCATTTGACATATTTTCACAGGCATTAACAAATAGATATTTGCTCTTTATAGTGTTTATTCCGTAGTAATCTATTTAGGTGAGCATTAAGAGCATAAGACTACACTGCTTTCTCGTTAGAATGTTCTTATATTTACTACAACCAATTCAATTCTATACTGTTATTTGGCTACTTGGAGAGATACTAGTGCACCTTTCTACTCCATGCTTTCGTGTGTCTAGCTTACAGAGACATGGGCTATCCAAGCTTGGTTGATGACTCGATTTTGTTCATATATATTATCCTTGACATATTCCTTGGGCATATATTTCTAAGGGATTGGTGCTAGGTACTACTTGAATATTTGTTGTGTAGTTGTTGGCAAGAACCGAGAGAAAGTTAGTAGTCACCCACCGTTAGCTATTCTTCATGTTATTGATCGATAAGTCTTTCTATGGGAAGAGCGTTAAAAGAAGAAGTTGAATAAACTTTCAAACTGGTGCTTTTTTCGCACTTTAAAGGTAACATTGTCTTTCTTAATCTTTCCTCATTATTCCTGTTAGTCTCATTATTGGTGGTTTCAGTTTGTTGTTTTCTCAATGTTTCTTTGCCTTGTCATTCATTGGCTTGCAAAGTTCTCGTTATTGTGGTAACAAATATGTATGTAGTGGTATGATCGTTAGCTTACAACTTTGTATGTCTAAGTATTCCATGCTTAGAGCGCATAATTTATGTATGACAACAGTAATTGATATTTACAACAAACGTCTGAGTTCGTGTAAATAACTTCCATGCACCATCTCGATCAATCGCTTTCTCTCATTGAGTGATGGCATTGTTTCTTCTTAATTGAGACACCATCTACTTTGCATTTTATATCTGGACTAGAAGTGTCGTGATGTACTTGAAAGTCTGTCTTGATTAAATAGCATTTAGTTTCGTCTGGATTTGGCTTCAGATTATGTTGATTATTTGTGATTAAAAATTGGGATTGAATTAGGAAAAGGTTACACTATAAGAAGCTATCTCGCTATTCAAGCCATTAATTAGGAAAAGGTTACACAATTTGATCTCAGGATAGCCTCTTATGTGTTAATTGGATATGACTAGGATAAGCTCTGTGCAGGAACCAGAGAACTATTAAAAGGTTCAACATAGGAACCAGATAACTATTAAAAGGTAGGACACAGTAATATGATTTTATTATTTCGATGTTGTCAATGTGAGTCATGAACTCAAGTTTAAGATTTTTCTTTAATGGTCGTCATCTTATAGACATGCAACTATGCAAGTAGTTTGAAGTAATTAGGAAAAGGTTACACAATTTGATCTCAGACACCTTGTAATTCTCACATATACCTTCAACATTCGGATGTTTCTTGTATATTCTAACATGCCGATAGGCCACCTTTTGTTAGATGTTCTATACCACCTTTTTGGTGTGATTGTCTATTAGAAAAGGCAATAGATGTAGTGGAATGATTTTTCTCATCGTATTTTACGTAAGAAGTGTAATGAAAAATCACCCCAATATTCCTCTTTTCTGTTTCCTTGTAGTGCATGGTTGGTAACGTGGAAGATAAGTCCTTCGCAAAGAAAGCATTAAGGGTGTTCGTGTTGTAATTTGTCCAAATTGATGTATGTTTCTAACTGAATGTTCTTCATCTATTCATTTATATATTTCTAAAGCATAAGGTCTACTATTTCCATTTTTGGACAATTCTTGATTGTTTGGCACATTCATGAGTTGCTCTAGGCGATGATTTGATTATTAGGGCTTTACTAAATTTTGTTTTTTACACGGCCATTACTAGATCTTGTGACTTTCCACTTTTTGGCATTGATGAGACATGCTCTTTATGCTTGGATATTTGAGTATGACATGAGGTCCATTTAGACGCATTTGTACCCAAAGCTATATGATGTGTTCTGTACTACTTATGGATTAATTTCTTGCATTATAGCTAACCACATTATAATAAAAATGTCGACTTGTGGAATACGCCTCGTCCTCCGTATCTACATGAGAACATAATATCTTCTTCGAGGGTTCCTTCGCATTCTAAACTTTGCTTGCTTTGAACTCGATATTTCAAAAGGATGGTTTCTTCTCGACTTGATTGACCTCAAGGGTGTCAAACACATTGTTCTGCTATCCTGTGTTGGCGGTGTTTTGTAACTTTGTATTATCCATTCAATTTTAGTTTCACCATTACCCATATGAGATCTTGATAAGCATCCACTATCTATCTACGTAAATAGCAATGGGCTTCAAGCTATTGCGAAACAAAGAACCGAGAAAGCTAGCGAGAGGAATGAAGAAGTGGTTTGTGCATCCGCATCCAATCTCGATAATCGGATCGGCTCTATGCAAAGCACTCTGGTGGTGAAAGAGGTTTCGATTTACAGAGGTATCACTCGAAGCTACCTTACTTCGATGAATGCTCCATACTTATGCAACAATGCTAGCGCTCGTAATTGGAGAACTTTCATATATATAAAGGTGCTATTATGAAATGAGCCAAAGTAATACATTTGGACAAAGATTATGCTCATTATGCGAGACTAATCCATTAGGTCCCTTCATTTGAAGTATGATGTAATTTGCACCGACAAGTTGAATATACACATGCTTTTGTTTTCTTGGCAAAATGATAGGAATTTCTTCTTTGTGAAACTTCAAGTGTGTTGTTCCATCCGATGTTTCACTTTTGGAAGGTTCTCATATGTTGCTTGAAATATGTAGGGTGTAGCGACCAAGGCGAGAATAAGCAAAGAGGATCTTTGCTACAATCGGTGTGGTGGCCCTGGATGCCATTCCCCAAACAACGCTCATTTTTGAGGTAATTAGCTCAAGCAAGCTTCGTGGTCCTAGCTTTATTGATTAATTTCCGAAATGTTGTTATAATGATAATAGAGATCGAAAGAAACAGTTCTATGGGCCTTATACCTCTTTTAGCAAAAAAAAAAAGGGTTTAGGCCCATCTTCTTACCTTCCGTGTTACTTGGTGGCCAATGGTGACGAAAAGGTTACTGACCGAAAGCATGGTTTGATGAGCGGATGCAAAGGGCAAAGAGTTAAAGTAAACATGCATCGTGGAAAGACACAAGAATCCAAAAGAAAGAGATTCAACATTTCCACATTGGAGTCATTGGCCCTCATGAAAATCTAATAATATATCTGAACAAAAAAAGATGGTTGGTCTCAAGAAAGTTTTGCATCGGTGCAGCTTGAGTCAAGTGAAGTTATTCTCGTTCTTTGTGATCATCAAATCGGTTCTGAGTTGACGCCACAAGCAACACCAAGATGTCTTACCTTTTTTTGTACTTTGAATTTGCAATCTACGCGCCCTATAATTCTTAAACTCATTCGTTTGTTGTGACACGCCCAATGAACTGTGAATATTATCGTGCACACACACTCAAGTTTAAGATTTTCTTTAATGGTCGCTCATCTTATAGACAAGCAACTATGCAAGTAGTTTGTTGATGCAAGTAGTTTGAAGTTTTTTGGTTGCTTGGTATAAAATAATTGACCTTTTTCAAGAATGTTAAATGTGTGTGTTTTCGTTTTTGTAGGAATAGCCTTTTCTTTTAGAGAACAGTTTTGTTAAGGCCAAAGATTCAGTTGTAGTTCCTTTTCTGCAAACTATGATAATGCCACAAAATAGTGTCTTTATGGGCAAGTTAATTATGACATAAAGTTCCATCAGTTTGATTCTCATGAATTTGTGTCTGTCATGGAGAAGAAGGTGAGCCGTGAGCGTCTTGGTTGAAATTCGGAGTTCTTGTTAACTATTTTTCTTGGGTTGGCTACAATGTGGGGGTGGTCTTGTGGTGCGAAGATTATTTGAGTGTTTGTTTCTTTTTTCCCTGCTGGAAATTCTGTAGGTTAAGTGTTCTCCCATGGAGCGTATTCTTGAGAGGTTGCGTGTGTAGGGAGTTCGAGGTATGACTTAGAAATGGGTAGCTCATGTCTTCACACAGATTATCACCTGTGTTTTCTTTTGTTAATTAATTTATTGTTTCTCAAAAAGAACAAACGTTGACATGGTGACGAAGGGAAAAATGAAGTTTCTTAATTTTAAGGATGAGAAGCATTCAGAGATTCATGAAGGATTCTTGTGAGAACGAATTGTATGAAAAGCTTGCAGGATACTTGAATCTTGGTAGTCATCTATTTTTTTTCCTAAAGGTTTATGGCATTGTCACTAGGGGTTGGGGGCAATTTTGCGTGTGTGTGTAAAAGATGGAAAACCTTGATTTAATGCATGCCTTGGGAATTCATGCAGAGAGTTTAGGTTTTCGTTGCAACGCACGGGCACCTAACTAGTATATATATATATATATATATATATATATATATATATATATATATATATATGTCCTGGATTTTAGAGATAGTAAGAAATGCTTATATTATTGGGTTCTGCCTTAATGTGTGGTTAGGTTTGGAGGATTCAGTATCCGACTCATGTATATAGATGCTTTGCTCCAATGATGATTAGATTCAGGGAATTTTGTGTATCCATTGTTTGTTCATTGAGACTTAGAAAAGGGTCCAGGTTGTTTTCTGCAATGGTTAATCTCATCATTTGAGTAGATGTATATAAAAGCTTAAGTACAAACCATAACTCTTAAAACCTTATGAGTACAACTTGAATTACTGCTTCGATTGAAAGTTTAAGTCTTAATTCCAGATTGTAGAGTATCTCTTTTATGTCTAGTCTATTGTGCATGTAATTTGGTGAATGTGACATTCGTGTCTTGCCCTATTTTGGGTTGCTGCTCTTTAGGGTTGGTGGTTTCTAGCTACCGAATGGGCGTCGGCCGTGATCAGTAAAGGCAAGTGCAACTCGTATATCTCTTATAGGGTATTCAGCTAATTGTTTGTGTTATGTATGTGCCTACGCTATGGTTGCATTCGTGTTTATAAGCACGTCTAGTAAGGTAATTGTCTTTTGATGAAAAGGGTAAGTAATCTGATACCAGTGCATCGTTGTTGAACGTGTTATGGTTTGTTTGATGAACTTTATGTGCCTTGCTACATGAAATTATTTTGCATCTCTGGATTGAATGTTATGTGCGATGTTTAATGAATTCCGTCTAGATGCCGTGATGACGTCTTGCTAAAGCTTACTTTCCTATTTACGTTCACTAGTTTGATAGGTTAGTGGGAATACTGAAAGTATGGAATTGGATTACGAAAATGGATTGATTTATGATCAAGATAGATGGAATTAGTAATTACTCGAGTAATGGTGATGTGAGTATGAATATGAATGTTGAGGAGGTGACTACGAGTGTTGAGAATGTGATTATTGAGTGTTGCAAATGCGATTATGAGTGTTGAGGATGTGCATGGTAATTTATGGATGTGAGGAGTGGCTGATGTTTATGTATTTGGCTATGGCTATGCAAATGTGAGAAATGATTGTAGGTTGCAAATTGGTTTATGTCAATTGCATTTGTGCATTCATGATGGAAGAGGCGACCCATTCTGATGCGGGCCTCTGTGCTCACATGTAGTGAGCACGAAAGTCCTACCTCGTAGTCCCATATACGTGGTTGTATGGGAGCGAGTCAGTAAGAGTAGGCACCCTCCACCACGGGGTGGAAGGGGAATGAGAGGGTGCATACCGACGGGTGTGCACTCGGCCATACCGGTATGTGCTAAAGAAGAGATGAGACATGCATAATGCATCATATGCATGAGAATTGTGAAATATGCATGAGAATTGTGAAATGAAATGAGCATATGAACATGCAAGCATATTTGCATTTGCATTGCATTGACAAGGAGGAATCATGTTTAATGAGTTGATTGTGATGTATGGATATGAGATTCTGCTTTTGTATGGCATATTTGCATTTGCATTGCATTGACAAGGAGGAATCATGTTTAATGAGTTGATTGTGATGTATGGATATGAGATTCTACTTTCGTATGGCATATTTGCATCTGTATTGCATTTACGATGACGAATCATGTTTAATGAGTTGATTGTAATGTATGTATTTGAAATTCTTCTTTTGTATGTTTTGTGCACTTGAGTATGAAAGCATAAATGCATTCCATTGTATTGTGTGTTGCAACTAATAAATGGGATTTATGAGAATGGGAAGAACAGGTTGAAGATTGAGACGTGTATTCATCCAGAAATGTTTATTGAGGCGGGGTAAGATTTAGTTATGTTTTCGAGTTGGTTGTGGTAAGTGGAGTTAGTTATCGCTTCTTTATCTTGGTTGATTTCCATTTAGTAATGGCTATATCAAATTCTAGAGTAAAAGTAATTCAATTGAATTCATTACTTTTTATTAATGTTGCACTTTGTCGAGTCTTGGACTCGCTTGTTTACTTTCTGCTTTAGGTACCTCGTCGACTCATGGGATGGGAGTAGAGCACGACACGACTTCTGGTCACCAACAACCCAGCTTAATTGTTTCATTAATAATGGTTGTAATAAATGTGATTGTATTGTGTTGCTCGACGCTATGTAGTTGGTTAATTGTCGATTAGAAATGTGATTGATTATCTAAGGACCTGTTAGAATGATATCATATAACTGCTAATGTTCTTTTGTCTGCTGAGTGGATGTCCTCTGTTCTAGAGAGGTCATGCCAAAATTTTGTAAATTTCGGTGACTTAGTTTTAAGCCGGTTCAAGAGTTTAGAGATGTAATTCAGTTTCAATCTTTTTGTAGAGGTGTCGTTTGTTATGTAGGGTTTTTGGTAGCATTCGCGGTGCGTTTGGCGCCGGGGTGTTACAGTACTTGAATGCGGGACCTCATAGCCAGCTACCGCCACTGTATGTGAGCTCGATGGACTATCACCAGATCCATGTGCTATCGGCCCATTCCATGCTGCTGCCGCAAGTTCGTGTTAATGGGCAATTTGATTTCCATACAAATTCCTAAGTAAAATCCCTAAATAAATATAATTTGGTGTAAAAATTCAAGAACAATTAGCGATGGGATTTTTATACGAATTCCAACAATAAATAAATGAAACTTTGGAATAAAAATAAAATACCATTGGAAATTTGATTTCAATTTGGATTCTAAAGTAAAATCCCCAAATAGCTAATTTGGAAAAAAATTTAATCAAAATCAGCAATCAAATTTGTATAGTAATTCTTAAAAAATTAGAAATTAGGAATAAAAAATGAAATAAATTTGTACTTTGATTTCCATACTAATCTACTTAAAATCATGAATTAACTAAAGTTTGTGTCATGTACAACATAGAAATTAACTAAAATTCTCAATAAAAAAATATTATTAGAAATTTTATTACATACTAATTCCTATGTAAACTCTCTAAATAAATATAATTAGAATAAAAAATAAAACATAAAATAGTAACTAGATTTGTATACGAAGATATGCCTAGCGCTAAGGAATATCTTATAAATAATTTGAAAATACTGGGTAAGGAAGAGTTACATGGTATTGAGCTAGTGTGTGTGACATTTAAGTTCAAGGTAGGTCACCTATAGTGCATCGGTATATGTGTGAGTAATATACTCTAATACCATATAAAATAACCAACATATTGCTTGAGATTAAACAAAGGTACATGTGTTACATACATTTTGAAAAAGAGAGTTACTAATAGAGAAAGAATATAGGTATGTAGTTACATGATATATGCATGATGAAGAGTTGCAACGTTTCTAAGAACCCAATAATTTATTATGCTTAATAATTTTTTTCATCAAAGCTCATACTTCAATTACATTTCTCAAGTTGTATTTTTCTTGAAACTTCTGTTGCCATTTCTAATATTTATGTTATGTTTATATATTCTCAAGTACATAAGTTATATCATTTGATACTGCAAACTTTAAAAGGAATCTAGCCTCACAAAAGCACAGACCACCGTGCTAATTCTGAATAAAGAAATACAGTTGATAGTCACGGTCAACATTGAAAATTGCAGCAAATCGTGATGTTTGGTTTCTTCCTTGTTGTTTTTTTTGGTAGGAAAGTATGAGATGGCTTTTCATATAACTAGACACGTGGGCGCAAGACGCCAAGGCCACAACGTGACAAAGCGAATATCTTAATTTCGCTTTTTTTCCTCGCGAAGAAAGCAATCTAGATGTAATTTAAAAATCTCTAGGACGGAGCGATAATCCTCGCTGCACGAGATGTAATTTTGAGAAGCTTCGAGACTCTACGATAAATTCCACGTAATTCTAAAAGTTTTCCAATCTCTCGAACAATTTTTTGGGCGTGATCGCTGGGAAAATAAGGCATTGCCAAGAAAAAGACACAAAAGCAATTCACAAAAATCTCCGGATAAAAATAGCCAATAAGTAATTTTAGAAAGATCCGTGCGAATCTCCAGTATAGAAAAACATGATAAAAACCTCACCGTGAACAAAGGACTTAGAAGCGATCTTTAAAAATCTTCGAGGCATGCGAAGTTTCAAAGTCCTTTTCAGAGAAAAGGTGGGCTTCTTCATAAAATTCGGACTAAAAGGACTCAGACGTAATTTTGGAAATTTTGCAAAAGGACTCAGACGTAATTTTGGAAAGTTTGCAAGCCCGCGCTTAAAATAAAACACGCTGCCGCTGGAAAAAACCGCGACGTCGCCAGGTCTTACCGAACGACGCCAACACGCTGCGTCAAGTGAAAAACAGTATGAATCGCGACGCTGCGAGGCTCAACGCGACCTATCGAACGCAACGCTGCTGGCTGTATTTCACTACGCCACCGCCGTTGAATTTCAAATGGCGCGATTAATCGCTAAGCTAAGCAACCGCATGAAAAAGCAATGACGTGGCTCAACGGTTTTCACGCTGCATTTAACGGCGCTTGGTTTTTTGTGCTTTCATGAAGCGACGGAGGGAGACAGCGTTGACACGGCATCAAAACGCCGACGTGGCGCGCCGTGGGAGCCGGAATCCTCCGGGATTTATATACGTTAGTATTCCAAGCTGTACCCCAACATGGGAATAATTGATTATTTACTCTCACTTACTTATACCATTGATCATATGTTCGTGATGTCTCACTGACATGTAGACCTTATGATCACATGTTAGTGAGATATCAATGAGCAAATGATCAATTGCACAAACTACAACAGGCAAATAATCAATTCTTCCCTTAACATGCACACAATGAATAAAAATGATGGATTCTCTTTTTTTTTTTGTGATTTCAAACATTTATCGTGCTATTAAGGCACTTCAAAAATTTTGCCGATATTACTATAGTGTGCGATAATCTCTACTATATAAAGTAAGAGTTTCTTTCCGCGTCACTTTATCAAAAATACCCACCTTTGACATTGCTCTTTAATTACCAACCTTTACCATTACTCTTTAATTACCCACCTTTACCACTGGTAGCGCTCTTTGCAAATAAACTTTTTATCGCAAATTGAGTTTCCGTTACAACGCACAGGCGCATGGCTCGTAATACTAGTTTACCACTGTTGTCACTTAGCCATGGGGTCCCATGGTACAGAACAATTAGCAAAAAGTTGGCAGGACCTCGGTGCAAATTTCGCCCAAGATTCACACACATGTGTGAATTGTGATTAAACAAAGAAACAAGAAAAACAAAACAAAATTAAATTGTCGCTAAGCTGTGTGGTCGCCTTCGTGCCCCCTTTTGGCCGCGACCAGGAAACCTTGTCTACCATTCCATTCACGCGTTTCCCTACCCCCTCTCTCAGATCCCATCATTCGCCACCAAACCCACGCCATTGGCCTGTGTCCTTGCTGCTCCTTGAGCTGGCGCAATTGACTAATGGAGCCGCCTGTGCTTCAGAGGCTTCTCGTGCTCTTGGTTTCGGTTTCTTGGCCGATCGCCCGCGGTAGTGCTGGTTGGTGTCCTGTTTTTTTTACCCTTTTGGTGAGGTTGGTGAGCTGCTTTGCGCTGATGGTGATTCTGCTCGCGGTTTCTCGGTCTGTGCAGCGATTGGTGGCTATGGAGGAGTTGGTGTTGAGGACTGGGGCGGCAGCAGACAGGCTTCTGTTGGTCTTAGGTGAGTGGTGGGAATTTACTGCATCCTTTGTTCTTTTGAGCAACAATACGCTTCCTTATTTTGTTTCTTCTCCATAGTTTTGGCAATTAGACGTGGAATTCGAAAGAATTCGGCTTTCAATACTTTGGATTCTTCGGATGTCTGCACTGTATAACTATAAATTGTATACATTGGATACTACAGCTTAAGAAATGATTTGAAGTTGATCTATCTATCAACTGGTAGGTGGTAAACATATAGAATTCGAGAACAGCCATCATGCTATAAATGTGTATTTGCTACTTCTTGAAACTTAACTAGAAGCAGCTTCCTGCTTCCCCGTGATTTAGCAAGTTTCTAGTTCGGTGCGCCATTTATTCATATAATCTTAGTTCTTGCAAACAATTGACACAGTGCATAGTTTGTGAAGTGCAAGTTGCATCTGTGTGATTTTTTTCAACTTCAATTGAAGCAAATATAGTTTTTTTTTTGTTTTTTTTTTCTTTAATTTTTCAAGGATGCAAAATTATATGTTCTTGTTGAATGGTGTTCCTCCTAAAACTATTTCAGTGCAACTAGTTGTTCTTATATAGTTATATGTGTTATTGACCCATTACGAGTGATATATTTATTTATGATGAAGTGTTTCTTACTCAACCGTAAGGTATGTTCACAGTGAAGAGGCACTAAATATCCTATATTTTCTTTGTTTTCCTCATGTGATAGAAACTTCAGAAATGCACATACGAGAAGACTACTACAGATAGGTGGCGGAAAGCATCATGCTGCACCTCTCCAGCCACCTACACGAGCTCCTGTTCACAAGAAGCACAAGCATCACAAAAGAGCACAAATATTGACACCGTTGCCTACTCCATCACCCTCGCCATTCGTTGCTCCGCCTAAAGCTTCACCATCACCATCTGCTTCCACACCTGCCATATCTCCTTCAAGTTCTCATCCATTGCTTGTCCCTCCGCATTTAGTTAGGCCTTTGCCTTCCACCCCACAGGCAAAGCATGATCCCAACGCTGATGCTCCAGTTCACTCTTTGCACAAGCGTTCCTGGAGAAACTATGGCTTGGTCACAGCAGGGAGTGCAGTTTTCCTTGTCATGACAGCAGCCTCTGTTATATACTGTCGAGCTAAGAAAGTGGGGACTGTGAGGCCTTGGGCAACAGGTTTGAGCGGGCAACTGCAACTAGCATTTGTGACAGGTTAGGTATCCTTCTTTCTATTTGTGCATATTTGCTATCGTATGTGTAGTACTTCAGTTACACCTTACGCCATGATCAATCATGTTTCCAGGTGTACCTGCATTGAAACGATCAGAGCTGGAAGCAGCCTGTGAGGATTTCAGCAATATAATTGGTTCTATGGCTAGCTGCATGTTGTATAAGGGAACTTTATCAAGCGGAGTTGAAATAGCAGTGGTGTCAAATTTAATAGCATCTGGGAAGGATTGGTCCAAAGAATGTGAATCCCAGTACAGGAAAAAGGTAGCCTGCTACTAACCTCCCTATGTACACCGTATATTTTTCATAATACACATTGGCTGATTTCGTTGTGGTCTCAGATCACAAGTTTATCCAAAGTCAGCCACAAGAATTTTATGAATCTGCTTGGCTATTGTGAAGAAGAACGTCCTTTTACGAGAGCTATGGTGTTTGAATATGCTCCAAATGGAACACTTTTTGAGCATCTCCATGGTAAGTGTGTCCTTGGTACTGATTGTGTTATTTTTCTCTACAGCATGTCTTTTCTTTTCCATTAACAGAATGATCCGTACAATTCAAATCTTATAGGCTTCCAAAAACTTCAGATTGCAATATGTGTTGGAACCAAAATTTAGCTTTATTTATTGATAGGCGATACGAATCTTGCTATCGCCTGCATAATTAGCGGCATATATACCAGCATTCGATAATGCTTTCGATTTTGTTGCAGTTAGAGAAGCTGAGAACTTGGACTGGATGACACGACTTCGGATATCGATGGGGATAGCTTACTGTCTAGAGCACATGCATCAGCTGAATCCACCTGTTGTGCCAAAGAAGTTTGATTCGACGACTATATACCTCACCGATGATTTTGCTGCAAAGGTTTCAGACCTTGATTTCTGGAACGACACTGATGACCCCGCAATGGCAGACATAGATAGCATCGTGCATCAGTACGGCAAAATATTGCTGGAGATACTAACCGGAAGAGTGGCCTCTTCCTTCTCTGAGGAAGATGGGCCAGTAGAACAGTGGGCATCTCGTTACTTCGAAGGCAAGATGCCGCTTGCAGAGCTGATTGACTCAAGCCTCAGTTCATTCCCCGAAGAGCATGCGCGCGCAGTGTGCGAGGTTGCGAGGTCCTGCATTGATCCGGACTCGGGCGAGAGACCGCAGATGGCGCAAGTCGCGGCACGGATGAAGGAGATCACCGCGCTGGGTCCTGAGGGAGCGACTCCGAAGGTGTCGCCGCTGTGGTGGGCCGAGCTCGAGATCATGTCGTCCGAAGCTAGCTGATGGTGGAAATGAAACGACCTGGAGCAGTTCATTAATTCTTCACTGCCCCGTTGTGATCAGGAATTCTTTCATCTGTTTTAATGTGGTGTTGCAAGTCCTGAAGAGCTGGAGGCCTGGCAGTGGCAGACCATGGACAAGGTGCATGCGTTCGGGTTAGTGACATTGTAATCAGGTGTACATGTTGATTAAAAAGAAGCACATCTCTCATGTATGTCTGCATACACGACGCATGCTTAATTGCAACTCCAGAGAGAGGATACACAAATGACAGGATGGCTCGTAATCATAATAAATAGTTGGGTGCAACACGACCAAAAAGATTAATACAACGGCCACTCCACTGTAGAATAGATTTCGAACGACCGAATACGGCGATCAGAGGTGAATGATCAATAACAATTTTTTTTTTCAAAAGAACCAATCAAAACCTCACATAATCAAATATGAGCGAAAATAGAAATTTTTAGAGAAACACAGTCTGGGATGGTGCTACCGTGCCACAGTAGCGGTAGTACCGGATAAACAGTAAAATCAGGGTGAACAGGAAAATTAGTACAAGTTTAAATCTAAAAATTGATGTAATTTTTTTTGTATGATCCAAATCTCGTGAAACTTTGCATGTATCTTCTTATGGATGTCAGGAATTTATTCCAACCATCAATCGCAAAGATTGACGTCAAAGTTTCAATCTTTTTCAAATTTATCGAAGGTTGCACCAAGGCCAGTCAAATGCAAAAATTTTACTCTGAACTTTCTCGTGGGGATTTGATGACTGAGATAATCTTATATGATCTCCCACATGTCACAACAAGTAAGAACACCAGAAAACCAACCCTCAGAAGCTCAAGAACACTATCTACCATGAATATTTCCTTCTCAAGTCAAAAACCAGTTCCTTGAGAGATCTTTGGATGATCACATGAGAGCTTGCCTAGATAATTAGGATATGGTCTACAGAGGATTTATCCATAAATCATTCATCATTGGCAACACAAAATCAAGAGAAAAAGAAACCAAATAGAGATTAAGAACTCAAGAGAGAAAGGGTCAAAACAAGAGCAAAATCTTGAACACAAAATTGATTTCTATTTCAGATCCAAAAGGATGTTTACAAAGCCTCTCTAAAGAGGACAAAGCTCCTAAGGAGCACTCTCACACAAAGCCACCTTGTGCCTTAATGCCTCTCTAGTTTCTTCTCATGGGTTATTTCCTCTTTCTACACCTCTCAAGCCCTTATATAGATGAGGCAACCCTAGAAACTCTAGGCCTAGACACACAAGCAGATACAACCCACACTTAACATGGACTAACCCATCAACCCAACACATAACAGATTTTACACTCTTACATGCACGTTTTCAAAGTGGTCTTCTCCATGACGATCCAAATGACTCCACGAGCTCGAATTCGCATCCATATTCTCTTTGGCTTGACCTAAACCACTTAGACTGGTGCCGCTTTTCCAAACCGCCTCCATCTATGGTAATTGGTAAATTACCAATTTATCCCACGACCAATCTTTTCTTTCGATTTAAAACATCACCTATGCTTCATCACCTTCCATGTAGTCTCAATGACTTGCCGCCAAGCCTCTCACGCGTCTGGACTCCCTTAAACCGTCTACCCGGCCTCGGTCATCTTCAGTGTCACCCGGACCATCTAGACCTTAGTTCTCCTAACCTGGTCAGTCTCCTCCGCCTCAACATGACCTATCTCTGAAGTCGTGCAACCAATATAGACAAGCAAATCATCACATAGCATTGTTCACCAAGTTATGCAATAACCATTACATAATCAAAAACAAAAAAAAACTGTCGACGATCCGGGAACTAGTCCCTCGCCGAGTTTACTTGTTGAATGAGGGATCAACCTAGGGCCCCTTTCCCGCAAGGGGTGTAGCGTCCGAGGTCCTACCGAGCTACGGGACAAGGTAGTTAGAGAGATCGCAAAACACAGAGGGAGGCTTTTTTGACCTGGTTCGGGCCTCTCGCTGGGGAGATAACAACCCTACGTCCAGTGATTGCACTGATATGTGAAGGAGGTTACAAGTGCTGCGTACAAGTGAGGGTGAAAATCTAGTGGAGCTAACTAAGCCAGAGAGGGGACCCCCAATCCTTCGTGCGAGAGGGTATTTATAGGGGGATTACAGGCGACAAAGCATTTATTACAGGGGGCGCTCCACTGTTCTTGGACGTGCGTTGAACTGTTGCCGCGCCACCCGTCGGGCACCGCGCGACGTGGGTACAGCGAACGTGTCTTGCGGGCTCGCAGACCACGGGCGGCCCCGCAGCTTATGCTGGATCCGCCTCGTAGACCGTGCCTGGCTTTTGGGTGGACTTCGAGGTACCTTCAGCGGACTGGGTCGCAAGGTCGTCGACACCTGGGCAAGCGTGCTCGGGGAGGGGAGCTTGACGAAGGTCGGAAGGTCGGGGAACCCTACGCAGGGACGGCGCCCAGGCTTGGGCATGCTCAGTGCCGGCCTAGCTGCGATGGTCGTTTACGGGCAATAACCAATCCCCGACAAAAAACATCACATAATCAACTCCCTGTAAAATAACTATCACCACATAACACACCAGTAGTACCGCCCTTACCACATCGATAGTACTACCCTTGACTTAAATTGCTTTAAAACTAAAACGAACTCAAATCAAACTTAAGCTTGAGCATCATAAGCTTAAATATAGTCAAATACTCATCACAAATATGAATAGATCACAGTATGATCTATTAAATTTCCCTCCTAAGTCTTCATTAATGAATAAACCGGTGGTAAATCTGAAGGAAAATTAAAGCCCACGCCATCCACAACCACCCGTTATGCATGTTACCATAAAAGGCGTGGCAGAGGACAAGCCCGCCAGCAGTAGATGCATATACAAAATTCTTCCAAATTTCATCTTGAACAGCAGCGGGAGAAGGAGAGATTGCTTCTTAGGGCAGTCCCAACCTTCCACCTCAGCTAGTGTCTATAGAATTAATTACGCTGCCAACTAAGCAAAAATCTGATGTGGCATAGGAATTAAGGAATGGAGAGAAGGAAAAACGAAGAAACCGTGTCTTATGCAAGAAACTGGGTCGGCGCGGGCACCAAGACGCAAGAAACTAGCAAAATATGCATTGGATATTTCTGCGCGCTGACCAAGGCGTGTTTGTGGTGTATGCATTGGTTTATTACTCTCTCTCTCTCCTCTAGACACTACTCATAGGAACTATGGATTGAGAAACTATGCATTGGTTTCTTATTTTCTCTCTCCTCTAGACACTCCTCATAAAAACCATAGGTTGGGACTGCCCTTACTAGCGCGGAGGAGAAGGCTTTCTTCCTCCGAATTAAATTCTCCGGAACGTAGATCATCAATGTCATCTAGAGTTGCAGTAACACCAACGGTCTACAGAGTAAGTTCCGAGCAGTCATTGATACCTTCGGACGGACGGGCTGTCTTTTCTTCTTCGATCTAAAATTTGGAAAACTTACCATCTCTGTAATCTCTAGTTGTGTCATCAATTCTCGAGTACTGATATATATATATATATATACTAGTCCGTAACAACTGTATATGTATTTTAAATTTTCATCACATTAACTAATTATAAAAGATCCATCTTCAGCAAGGAGAACTAATGGAAGTTGCCTTTACAAGGCATCCTGAAAAATAGACCTAAACAAAACCCTCCAAAATATGATGTAAATATACGTAAACAATCTGGAACTTTCTCTGTATGGGCTATGAAAGGAGTGCAAAAGAAAGAAAGAAAGAAAGTAATTAGACAATAAAAAAAGGAATGATCCTAACCTTCCTTACCTCAAGAATAAATCCTGCCATCCCATGCAGATGTGCCGCTTCGCTGAAGAAAAAGGTAAAAATGAATGTCTATCCAAAATTAGCAGCAGTAGCACGGAACAATCAAAGGTTTCGTTGGATGAGCTCTGGAACATGTATCTAGGAAGCAACAAAACACTAATCTGGCTAGAGAATTTGTATATTTTTGGCACTGATAATAAATAGACATACTTTAGATCACCTTCTAGTTCTTGGACATCCGTATTCATTATTTGACAATATTGCCATCTGTGGCAAAAGGCATGCTATGTTAAATAAAGATGTGCCCGCTGGATTACGCTAGCATTAATACATCTTAGAACTAATGTGTCTCATATTCAACACAATGCTATCCAAAAGCCAAAAAATGAGAAGAGGTATGTTATAAAGCACAATGCCTTGTTGGAGCTAGCTCACCACCTCAAGCACACTATAAAATCTCGGAAGAACAAACACAATTATCTGACCAAGCTTAAATATCCTAATTAAGAGAGATACATCTATGATTACGGGCTGACTCTAGTAAACGCCAAAAAAGGCCACCCGTATAGGTATCTGTCGCATACTTTATCAGCTTCGTTATTACCTACATCATTTTTCTACCCACGGTACCTAAAAGAAAAGACAGACGCTCTCCTCCCTAATCGGAGGACAACAATGAAAAATGTTGAAACATAATATCTACCAACCATTCAAGCCAATGGAGGAATGGCACCTAAAACAGCACCTTTCGTGTACAGACCAATTTAATCTGTTTATCTGAAGCTCAGCCTTTCATCACCAAAGCCTGTGTTTAATCTGCGACAATAAGTCAAGAGAAATAATGATTTGAGTAACTCTACCACTAACCTGTATTTAGTTGGCCACAGTAAATGAAACACATAATAATAAGCTGGTGAGCTTTTAGTATCTAGCTTAGATTGTATTTCGATTAGATGAAGCACATCCCTGGTGCAGGCCACAAAAGTCCAAGTACTCCACGAAGACAGGAACTATGAAGCAAAAATGCAGAAGTAAAACTAACATGTAACTAAATCGGCGGAGAAAATAATCCTCACCAAACTCCAAAAACTTGGCCACTCTATCTCCAGTGGTGGGAAGAAGGGCGAGGAGGCGGAGGTCAAGATCGTGAGATCTTGATGGCAATATCGCCTTATATGAGATAATTCCTTCTTAGATATTCATAAATATTTATGCACCGAAAGCGAGACTCTATTACTTTTGACCATCATCATCCTTTGTCTGTCAGAAGACCCGATCATGTCAGAATTACGGAATAGTTCAATCGCAAGACATGGGAACAAATCCACAAACCCTAGAATCCCAAATTGAAATCGAATCGCACAAACCAAAGCTAAATCACCAGAAAATAAGAACGCTTATGAAATCAAGAAAATATCATGGAGAAAAATAGATCATACCTCTAGAATTGCCTTCCAAAGAGCCTCGCACTCCGTCGCCGATTGAGGATGAGGCAAGCAGAATATGTGGAGGTGCATGCAACGAGAAGACGCGAAGCCACTGGAACCCAAAATCACTAGGGATGGCGCCATGGCAATCGCCACCAATCCATCAGGATCGACCACGTGTCAACCACCGTGTCACCTGTAAGAAGAGAGAGAGACAGAGAAGCGATAAGACCGACGAGCGCAAAGGGTCTGTGCTTCCGTTGGTGGAGGCGAGGGAGGTTGGCGCGGAGCAAGGTGTAGAGGCTGGAGTGGGTGGCGGCGACGCCGAGCGGGTCGACGGCTGCTGCGGCGGCGTACAGAGCCGGTGCCCCCACGGTGGCGGCGCGCCGAAGATCACAGGGTCGCACGCGCGAGCAACGGCAGATGGGAAGCCAGACGCATTATCAACCGTTGTAGCACGACCAACGCGAAGGAACAGACGGTACCGATCCGAAGCGAACGCCGCTAAAAAGCGACCGGAGGTAAACGCATTTCAAAGTTTCGAGGGCCTAAACGCGAAGCGGCGACAGTGGCACGGTGGTCGCCGCCAATCGAGCTCTTTATATTCGACGGCCGCCGCTGCAGCGAAGGGCAACAGAGAGCGGGTGCCCCACTATGGCAAGGCTCGAAGATCACAGGTGCACGCGAGCAATGGCAGGAGTGGGAAGCTAGGACGATTATCAACCGTTGTAGCACGACCAACGCAAGGAAACGACAGTACCGATCCGAACGAACGCCTGCTAAAAAGCGACCGGGGAGGTAAACGCAATTTCAAAGTTTCTGGAGGGCCTAAACGCGAGCGGCGACAAGTGGCACGGCTGGCTGCTCATCAATCCCAGGCTCTTTATATTAGAGCATATATATATACATGGGATCGATGTACGTACTCGAATAAGCTTCGATCGATGGGCTAATCCGCCGACTAGGAAAGTTCTTCACCAGTACATACCTGACACTGATATATATGGTTTCACCCATTATAGCGGAAGAAATTGAAGAGAGACCAGTGAGGCCACCTGTCACTGTACACATTTTGCAAAAAAGCCCCTCCGTTTCTTTGAAATTACGGATAGGTCCCTGTAGAATTTTCTGTGAGACGAAGATATATTTTTCCTTCGCGTTTGGGTCCCTAACGCGGTATTTTACGGAAAAGCCTCACGTTAGTTTCAAATCGCGAACAAGCCCTTTTCTAATTTTTCAGGATAGCGAACAGGTTCAAAAAAATAACAAACAGGTCCCTGCTTCTTACGTTCAGGTCCTTTCTCCGTTTTTACCGGAAAAATGTTTTTGTCACCGAAAAAACCCGGAAAAAATGTTTTCGCCACCCAAAAAAACCCGGAAAAAATTGTTTTCGTCACAAAAAAACACAGATTCGTTGAAGGTTTATAGCAACTTATGAATTTGCCAACGGGTCATAACCACATGTTTTTTTTAAAAAAATATAGATTAGTCCGAAGATTTATAACGACCTATAAATTCGCCGGCGGGTCCTAACGACCCATTTTTTTTAGCTAACACAAAAAACCAAAAAATGAAAAAAAAAACAGATTCGTCGAAGGTTTATAGCGGTTCATGGATTCGCCCGCGGGTCCGAGCAGCCTTTTAAAAAAGGAAATACATAAAAAAAACTGCACTTTTCTTTTAAAAAAAACAAAAAAAACGCAGATTCAACCGCAATTTTCTAAATAAAACACGCATCGACAAACACGGTCATAACCACGGTTTTTTTAAAAAAAACGTAGAATCGTCCAGAGATTTATAGCGACCCATAGATTCGCCGGCGGGTCCTAACGACCCATTTTTTTAACAAACACGAAAAACAAAAAACGATCGAATATCCCGAAATGCGTAAAAAACAACCACGGTTTTCTAAAAAAAACACAGATTCGTCGAAAGTTTATAGTAACCCGTAGATTAAACGCGGATTCATCGAAGGTTTGTAATATCCCATGAATTCGCCAGCGAGTCCTACCGACCCATTTTATTTAAAAAATGCGGAAATCGAAAATTCGACAAATTTTATCAGACAACGGGTTGTAACCGCGGTTTTCTAAAAAAAACATAGATTCCTTGAAGGTTTATAATTGACAACCTATTTTTTTAAACAAATATGAAAACCGAAAATACGTCCCCTATGAATTTGCCGACGGGTCCTATCGACTCTACAGAACGGCGCAGCGTAGCGCACTATTATTGCTAGTATGCTTTATGAAAGTATTAATCTGACCACCAGTGTTCTTTGGGCCGAGTATATATGTGATCGAACGTGATGCAACCCTGCCGTGTTATAGGCGCAAGAGTACCACATTCAAACCCACCCTTGTATTTGCCCTGCATATCAGCTCCAATTTTAGCTTAGCTTGTTATTATTAGAAAACACTATTGCTAGAAGCTAGCTTTTACTAATCGGTTCTTGACGAATTCATATACCATATACAGATTTTTCAGTCTATTTCCAGGATGCTCCCTTCCCTTTTTCTTGCCTCTTAAATACTCCCTCAAATCACAAATAGTTGTCGTTTTGGACATACGTGTAGTCAAACTCGAAAAGTACTTTCATAACTATAATTTTATTAAGTTTTATAAATATATTATAATATAAATTAGTGATCTTAGAGGCCAAGTTGATGTTCAAAATGATAACTATTTATGACCACAGGATCAAGTACTGAACAAGTTAACTTTTTTAAAACACTAAATTAAATCACTATAAAAGAAAAAGATCGATATATCTCCTAGCTAGCTGTATCAAATTGGATCACTATAAATTATATTAAATTAAATCAGACAAGCACGTGCGAATATTTCCTAGCTACCTGTATTACCCATAGTTAAAGAAAATGGTCGTATGCACAATTAATATTTTACGTTTGAACATGCTAGAAAATGACTAGGCAGGCCATGTATTCCAGCGTTTGGTTGGGTAGATGGAATATAACCACCCATAGATTTAGAGTCATTCAATAGTTTAGATGAGTGGATAGATACGATATGATCATCCAGTTTTTTAAAAATATTTTCTTAAGATGCTTGATAGAGCCATCTCAAAAAAAAGACTGGATGGTCTCGTCCAGTTTGTTATATGAAGAAGTGTACTCAATCAAATTCAAAATTTAATTCAAATTTTAGTCAAATTTTGTCAAAAAATTTAAATTTTGTTTGAAAATTCAAATTGCTATCAAATTTTGTCTGCAAATTTAAATTTTGATTAAATTTTATCCAAAAAATTCAAATCAAAATTTGAAATCTTGATTACAACTAACCCATCCGTCATCATCCATCCAACCAAATAAAAAATTGGCTCATCTCTATTCACCCAACCAAACAACTATCTAGATAGCTCTATTCCATCGAGACTAGGGGTGTGTTTGGTTGGGTGTACGAGGGTGAACCGAACCGTCCCGTACAGGATTTGGTTCTGTCTTTGTGTTTGGTTGGTTG
This sequence comes from Guadua angustifolia, assembly GCA_036346375.1. Taxonomy (NCBI): domain Eukaryota; kingdom Viridiplantae; phylum Streptophyta; class Magnoliopsida; order Poales; family Poaceae; genus Guadua; species Guadua angustifolia. The sequence goes on along the minus strand of CM070521.1, from coordinate 449,871 downwards.
AACGGAATCATTTGGTACATGATGAGATGGTACAAATTCTTGAAATATTCCAAAAAGATGTTGCACCATCCCGTACGGGAAATTTGGCCGAACCAATCGGTCCAGGACAGGGTCGTTCACTTGCACCATCCCTCAAACCAACTCCATCCCTCAATCCAATCTCATCCCTTCAACCAAACATCATCTTGTACTATCCTGTATCATTTTATCTAAGAAACCAAACAAAATCTTGTATCATTCCATTCAGACAACCAAACACATTCTCTGTACCATCTCATTAGGATCATCCCATCCATCATGTATCATCCTATTCCATTCATCCTCGTACACACCTAACCAAACGCACCCTAGATAATCATATTCTATCCATCCTCGTAGAGGCAATCTAACACATTAATTATTAATAAATGGAATGATATTGAGCGAACTCCCTAATAATAGCGACAAGGAAGAAATAGCGGAGCACTGCATGCAGAAAGGAAAATAACGGAAATCGATCCCCCCGTACTTTGCTCGGCCGGTGTGTGTATATATATATATATATAAAAGCTGCTCCGCTCCTCTCAACGCCAATACCAACACCAACACCAACAGAGGTCAAGTTACCACCGACATTCTCGTCGTCAAATCATTCGCTCCTGTCCTGCCTGCCTCGGTTGTCGGATCTTCATGGACACCAATATCGGATCCGTCGACGGCCCCAAGCTGGCGGCCAACGGCGCGGTGGCCGGCCCTGCCTCCGCTCTGGGGTGCCCCGGCTACTCCACCACGGCGCCGGTGGCCACCTCCGGCAACGCCACGCTAGGCCGCCACCTGGCACGGCGCCTCGTGCAGGTTGGCGTCAGCGACGTCTTCGCCGTGCCCGGGGACTTCAACCTCACGCTGCTCGACCACCTCATCGCCGAGCCGGGCCTGCGCCTCGTCGGCTGCTGCAACGAGCTCAACGCGGGCTACGCCGCCGACGGCTACGCGCGCGCGCGGGGCGTCGGCGCCTGCGCGGTCACCTTCACCGTGGGCGGGCTCAGCGTGCTCAACGCCATCGCCGGAGCCTACAGCGAGAACCTGCCGGTGATCTGCATCGTCGGCGGGCCCAACTCCAACGACTACGGTACCAACCGCATCCTCCACCACACCATCGGCCTCCCGGACTTCTCCCAGGAGCTCCGCTGCTTCCAGCCCGTTACCTGCCACCAGGCCGTCGTCACCAACCTCGAGGATGCGCACGAGCAGATCGACGCCGCCATCTCCACCGCGCTCAAGGAGAGCAAGCCCGTCTACGTCAGCGTCAGCTGCAACCTCCCCGGCATTCCGCACCCCACCTTCAGCCGCGACCCCGTCCCATACTTCCTCTCACCAAGGTCGGTACATCGATCACTTGTGTTGCTCCTTGATTCTTTGATCCCCTGGCGCGTTCCACGAGGCAACGCGATGCAAATTGCTGAGTGAATTCCGATGATGGCGCGGCGGGCGCAGGCTGAGCAACAAGATGGGTCTTGAGGCGGCGGTGGAGGCGACCGTGGAGTTCCTGAACAAGGCGGTGAAGCCGGTGCTGGTGGCCGGCCCCAAGATCCGCGTGGCCAAGGCGGGCAAGGCGTTTGTGGAGCTGGCGGACGCGAGCGGGTACGCGGTGGCGATGATGCCGTCGGCCAAGGGGCTGGTGCCGGAGACGCTGCCGCGGTTCATCGGCACGTACTGGGGCGCGGTGAGCACGGCCTTCTGCGCGGAGATCGTGGAGTCGGCGGACGCCTACTTGTTCGCCGGGCCCATCTTCAACGACTACAGCTCCGTGGGCTACTCGTTCCTGCTCAAGAAGGAGAAGGCCGTGATCGTGCAGCCCGACCGCGTCACCGTCGGCAACGGCCCGGCGTTCGGCTGCATCATGATGAAGGACTTTTTGTCGGAACTGGCCAAGCGCGTCAGGAGCAACGCCACCGCCTACGAGAACTACCGGCGGATCTTCGTGACGGAGGGGCAGCCGCCCGAGTGCCAGCCCCGGGAGCCGCTGCGCGTCAACGTGCTCTTCAAGCACATCCAGAAGATGCTCTCCGGCGACAGCGCCGTGATCGCCGAGACGGGCGACTCGTGGTTCAACTGCCAGAAGCTCAAGCTGCCCGAGGGCTGTGGGTAAGCCAGCACCCGGCCGGCCAGAAGATTCTTGGACGGACACCTGGCCTAGCTTGTTCCATTGCTGTTTAATTACTTGGCGAGACTGAGCAGAGCAGCTTGCTCGTCCGTACCTGCAGGTACGAGTTCCAGATGCAGTACGGATCCATCGGCTGGTCGGTCGGGGCGTTGCTCGGGTACGCCCAGGGCGCCAGGAACAAGCGCGTCATCGCCTGCATCGGAGACGGCAGCTTCCAGGTGACAGCGCAGGACGTGTCGACGATGCTGCGGTGCGAGCAGAAGAGCATCATCTTCCTGATCAACAACGGCGGGTACACCATCGAGGTCGAGATCCACGACGGGCCGTACAACGTCATCAAGAACTGGGACTACACGGGCCTTGTGGATGCCATCCAGAACGGGGAGGGCAGCTGCTGGACCGCCAAGGTCGATCGTCAACGATAAACAGATTAATTGGGCATTAAGGATATAATTCTGATTGTTTGCTGCGCGCGCTTTACGTGCATGATCAATACATTAATGCATGCATGCCGGTGCAGGTGACGTGCGAGGAGGAGCTGACGGCGGCGATAGAGACGGCGACGGGGGAGAAGAAGGACTGCCTGTGCTTCATAGAGGTGATCGCGCACAAGGACGACACGAGCAAGGAGCTGCTGGAATGGGGCTCCAGGGTCTCTGCAGCCAACTCCAGGCCACCCAATCCTCAGTAGATCGATGCATGGCCGCCTTCCTGTTTCTGCTTCTGTGGCATGCAGCCTAATGAATTCCAGCTCCAGCTAGTAGCATGCAGGCTTTACATTTAATTTAATAAATAGAGGAATGTGACTGCGATATGATCAATTCTTGTTCTTGCTGCCGTACGTTTTGTATTCTTGGGTCTGGCTGCCAAGCAATTTTTCTTCTTGCGCTGCGCTCTACCTACCTACGCACTGCTAGACTTTTTAACCATGCATGCCTGCTCCAGTTGCTTGTTGATCCACCCTGCATGTTCACTGTTTGGTACTCTTGTTACCGGCCGGACACACGATCGATGGCCCCCTTCGTGAAACAACCACAATCATGAAAACACAGGGGACCTGGATGCAAAAATGGCGACGTGGAAGGTCTAGCTAGGAGGGCGCCGATCCTTGGAGGATGTTAATTAACAAGAGAGTGGCACGTGCAAACCCCCGATCGGAGACCTCCCGCCCGTTGGTCCAGCCGTACATGCACAATAGCCAGAGATCTAGCTAGCCAGGGGCAGAAGAGGCGGCGGAGAACAAGCCAGGAGAGTCGTGGGGCGGAAGAAGCAGCGGAGAAGGAGGCAGTCGGAGCGACAACAAGATCGGTTGCATTTTCGTTTGCGTGCGCACGGACAACAGCGGTAGCAACAGAGGGGGGAAGGGGAGGAGACGACGGCGGGGCCGACCAATGGATGCACACACAACAGCGGCGGTGATATATAGAGGGGGGAAGGGGAGGAAAGGATGGTGGGGCGAGGGTGGCACCGGTGATGGGAGAGGGAGGGCATTGCGCAAAACAGGAGGGGAAGGGGAGGACACGACGATGGTGCAAGCTAGGGCGAGTGCCGCGTTGGCCATCGGGGAAAATGTGAGAGTATGCGGTTCTTTTTTCTGAAGGTTTAGCATGCGGTCTGAATCTAATCTAGTAATCTGTGACTGAAGTTGATCCCAGCATTGGATAATCGATAAAGATAGTACCTTAAGTTGACAATGTTAGGGTTAGAAGCGTGGCAAAATAACTGGGGATAAAGTATTTAATGTGGAAAAACCCTTAAGAAAACAATTCACTATAATGTTTCAAGGATTATATATATAGGTGTATGGCTTAAATAGCCAAAAGAGCTTAAGTTGTAGTACCTATCTATTTAGATAAAAGCAAAAAATATGTAAGTTGAGATATTGAGTTATCTCTAACAAACCTTCCCTTAACTCAAAATATTATTGTCCCTAGAAAACCTCGATGGGTAAGGAAGCACTATGAATACCAAGTGTAGTAGTCGTCATCTATGATTGTGTGTGGAGCGTGATGGTCTTTGTCATGTATAGCATATGTGTACTGGGACTCCTATGCAAATTCTATGGGACACTGTCCTTCTAAGCGGAAAGTGAGAGAGATAGAGGTATCGTCACCGGACTCACTGCAATTGCGATGTTAATCTTAGAGTTACTGTCATTGAACTCTTGGTACAGCAGGCTTCGATGATCCCTAAGAGTGCTATCAGTCGAGTTATCACTCCCTACATAATGTTCCTTACTCTGTGAGAAGCTTCTCTTTCCTTTCGAGGGAGAACTTTTTATTTGCTTCCTTGTTGCCACTGCTTGGTGCTTTCTCTTTCCTGTGTAACTGTCATCCACTGTCTTGTCTGCCCATTCGGGGATGCTTGCAGCCACAATATTCTTTCACAATACAACAGGGTCAACGGCTTGTCACAAAGTGTGATGAGAAGAGGTGTCACTCTCTACGTCCTCCTCATCAAGTAAGGGGTCAATATTGGACCTCCTTTCTCTATCCATTATCGGATTGGATTTACAGCGTCGCATAGTGTAAGCTCTATAAGACGTTGGAATGGATAGTCTTCAGTTGTGGAGCTTTGACTTCTTTGACTTGAATTCGAAGACATAGATTATAGTTAATATATACAAACTTATATAACTTCTTGTAGGACAGACGGTTGTGAACTTTAGTATGGATGAATATGAACATGCTCTAATTGCACTTGCATCTTGCTAGAAGTAGCGCAATACGAAATGCAGTCTACCGAGTAAACTTCTGGAGCATGGGTGTGTCCGAACCGAACACACCCCACTAATATGCTGCAAGTTAACGAAGAGAATAGTAAATACGAGGTGAAAATAAAACATAGGATGGAAATGTAAGCTATTAATCGACGTACAATTGGAGGGGTTGTTTGCAAATAAAACATAGGATGAAAATTTGAAAGCTAATTTACCTATTTTTTAGTTTCTCTTATGGTGCTAATGAAGTAGGAATTGACTGCTTTTCTCCCGCGATACCAGCCGTGTGGAAAATTTTGGCTCAAGCCGAGCCAATCGCCTGCTTCACATTCCTACCCTTCGGTGTCAAGTTTCAATCCTTGTTTGTGTAGGGCCATGGGTTGTACTAAGGTTTTAATCTCCCACAATTAGTTTTTTCTGTTGCGTGGAACTCCAAACATCCTAAGCAACACACCACCGCCACCTCCTTTAGCCCCTAGAGGTGTCACTACCACTACCGTACTTATACTTGCCACCGACCAACTGATAAACCCTAGAGGCAGCTATGGCATGCTGTAGTTGGTCCTTCTCATCAACATCACCTATGTACTTTGAATATGCACCCCTTTTCGATGGAAAATTTGTAGTTGTTGCTTCCTTTCGAAGCCTTTCGTCCCTCTTTCCCTTCCTTTTATCATTCATCCTATCTAGATCGTCGCTGAAAGTACTTACTAACCTCCTTAAGAACTTGATTGCAATGGACAACATTCATACCGTACCCTGCCAAATGGTGCTTCAGTCGGGTTGCACCGCCTCCTTTCTTCTATTGGTGACAGTACTTACATCAAAATCCGATCCCTATCTTGCCACGTGCTCCCACACAACGTCATCCTAGTTTGCCATATGCTAATACAAAACAACAAGAAGTCAACAAGCATATAATTTACCATACAAAAATACAATCAGCGCACGCTGTGTGAGAAGCAAATTTTGGCATACTAACAAAAACATACCCTTAGAATTCTACAAACCTACCCGCCACAATGAAGAAATCTTGACAAAATTCCAGGTAGCTACTTAGCAATTTTTGATCACAAGCATCCTAGGTTTACAACATCTAACAAGAAATGAACAATCATCCTATGTCACAAGCAAAACCCATCTACCTAAACATCCTAGGTTACTACATTTTCGCCAGGTAACCAAACATGCTTAGCTAACATCACAACAGGCAATTTTCAAAAAAAAAATCATATCAAAACCGATTTAATACTAATTTTAGGGAGCTTTTGGATAATTTTTTCCTAAATTTTCTGAATTTTGAATTTGAATTTGGTCGGTTTCCCGACCTGTTTGAGATGCAGTGACAGCTTGATACAATCAATAATCACGATTTTTCTAGAAAATTGACGATATTTAAAGCCCTTATCGGAAGGTTATTCTTGCAGATAAGTTGGTTCATACAATCATATACAACAAAACGAGTTCCATGCCCATAGCTGTTGCAACTTTTTTATGCATCTGCTAAGGCACCGCTTAAAATCTTACGAGAATTAAGGTGTTTGATATAAAATAACTAATAAATTACTCAAAGTATGAACAATGTAGTGGACTACTCAAAGTATGAACAATATAGAAGTAGAGGGAATTCTTTCTTTCTTTCTTATACATTCTTTCATGCATACAACCCTCTATTTATAGGTAACATGAGAGGTTTGAACTAAATACAAGAATTGATGTTATGAAGGTTTCAATAGTAATAGCATAGGAGTTTCTCCTTAATTGATGTATGAGAGTTTCTCCCAAAAAGGGGTTATGGATATCCATTTGTGAAACAATATTTTGTAACACTCCCCCTTGGATGTCCATTAATTTGTGAATATGTATGTCTCGTTAAAAACCTTACCAAGGAAAAACCCAGTGGGAAAAAACCATGGTTAAGGAAAAAAGAGTACATAACATATTCACTCCCCCTGATCACTTAAGATCTCTGGATCGATAAAGTCCAATCATACTGGTCAATTTCTTCAACGTTGTAGTGGGAAGTGCCTTTGTGAATAAATCGGCGAGATTCTCACATGAGCGAATTTGCTGGAATTTCAAAACACCATCCTTTTGAAGGTCATGAGTGAAGAAAATTTTTGGTGATATATGTTTCACTATGTCCCCTTTGATATGTCCCTCCTTCAGTTGAGAGATGCATGTTGCATTATCCTCATATATAATGGTAGGTTCTTCTTTGTCTAAAAGTAAGCCACATGATCTTTTAATATGCCCCTGTCATATTTCTTAACCAAACACATTCTCTACTAGCTTCATGGATTGCCAAAATTTCGCATGGTTAGATGATGTTGCCGCTATAGTCTGTTTCATTGAACGCCATGATATAGCAAAGCCACCACAAGTAAAAACATATCCGGTTTGTGATCGACCATTATGGGGATCGATAGATACCCCTGATCTGCAAAACCAACTAACTCTTTCTTGTATGCATCGGAAAAATATAAACCCATATCATTTGTACCTTGAAGATAACGAAATATATGTTTGATGCCGCTCCAATGTCTTCTCGTAGGACATGAGTCAGATCTTGCTAATAAGTTGATCGCAAATGCGATATCGTGTCGTGTATGAGTAGAAAGATACATAAGTGCACCTATGGCACTTAAATATGGCACTTCAGGCGAGAATTTCCTCATCATTATCTCGGAGGTCGGAAAGGATCTTTAGTTATATCAAGCGATCTTACAACCATTGGAGAACTTAAAGGGTGTGCTTTATCCATATAAAATTGTTTCAAAATTTTATCTCAGTATAAGTCACTTGATGAATAATAATTCCATTCTTAAGATGATCAATTTGCAATCCAAGGCAAAACTTTGTTTTTCCAAGATCCTTCATCTCAAATTCTTTCTTTAAGCATTCAACCGCATTTGAGATCCCTTTAGTTGTTCCAATCATATTTAGATCATCAACATATACAAATGATTATCACAAATTCATCTCCAGATCTTTTTATGAATACACATGGACAAATAGAATTGTTTGTGTATCCTTCTTTTATCAAATATTCACTGAGACGATTATACCACATTCGTCCGGATTGTTTTAATCTGTATAATGACTTTCTCAGTTTAATTGAATATTGTTCTCGAGAACCTGCTGCTTCTGGCAGTTTGAATCCTTCGGGGATTTTCATATAAATATCACTATCTAGTGATCCATATAAGTATGCTGTAACAACATCCATCGACGCAAGTCAAGGCATTCCGTCATTGCCGAACGTGATAAGATATCTAAAAGTTGTTGCATCCATCACGGAGAGTATGTTTCTTCATAATCTATACCGAGTCTTTGGGAAAAGCCTTGGGCAACTAATCGTGCCTTGTATCTTGTAACTTCTCCTTTCTCATTTCTTTTTTCGCACAAAGACCCATTTGTAACCAATAGGTTTTACACCATTGGGTGTATGAGCCACAGTTCAAAACTTCTCTATTTGTCGAGAATTCAATTCTGCCTCAATTGCGTCTTTCCATTTTAGCCAATCATTTCTTTGTTTGCATTCATCGATTGATCGAGGTTCTTGATCCTCATTACGTGTATAATTTCTAGCGCTACATTATATGCAAATGCATCATTGACGTCAATATCACGGTTCAAAAGTTTTCTGACATGACATAGTTTAATGAGATCTCGGTTTGTGTAGAATCAGTAATTGTATTTCTTCCAAATAGTATTATTAGTCATGTCATTCATCTCTTCGGAGATTTTCCTTGGGCTATTATTTCCTCAACTTGACTATCTTTAGCTCCTTTTCTTCTTCGAGGATTTTTATCTTTTGAGCCCAATGGTCTACCACGCTTTATGGTAGGTTTTGTCTCATTTGCAATAACCGGTTGTCCTTCGGGACACCAATTTTTCAGAGCATTAGCAATGGAATATGTGACTTTGTCACTCGTTTCAAATCAGAAAAGCATCAGCAAATTATTTACTAAACTTTGTAGATGAATTATCCTTTGAACTTCATATTCACATTGTCTTGTGAGAGGATCAAAATGAGATAATGATAATTCATTCCAAACAATTTCCTTATTTAGTCGCTTCATTTCTCCCCTAATGTTGGGAAATTTGATTCATCAAAATGACAACAACAAATCTAGTCGTAAATAAATCTCCGTTAATGGCTCAAGATATTTTATTATAGAAGGATTCATACCCAACATATATTCCCAACCTTCTTTGTGGTCCCATCTTCGTATGCGTTTTTGTGGAGCAATTGGAACATATATTGCACAACCAAAAATTCTTAGATGGGATATATCCGCTCTTTTCCAAATACTAAGCGTAATGGAGAAGAAGTATGATAACTTGTTAGCTCGATGCGAATTAATGATGCCGCATGCAAAATAGCATGGCCCCAAGTCGATGTTGGAAGTTTTGATTTCATAAGTAACGGTCTCGCAATTAATTAGAGCCATTTTATAAGTGATTCTCGCAAGACCATTCTCAGATATGAACATGTGCCGCAGGATGCTCAACATTTATTCCAATTGACATACAATAATCATTGAAACTTTTTGAGGTAAATTCACCAGCATTATCCAAACGTATCGATTTAATAGGATAATCTGAAAATTGTGCTCGTAATTTTATTAATTGGGCTAACAATCTCGCAAACGCCAGGTTGCGAGTTGATAATAGAGAGACATGTGACCATCTAGTCGATGCGTCAATCAAAACCATAAAATATCTAAATGGACCACTTGCTGGATGAATAGGTCCGCATATATCTCCTTGTATGCGCTCTAGAAAATCAAGGGATTCAGCCCCTATTTTAGCTGGTGATGGTCTTACAATCAATTTTCCTTGAGAGCATGCCACACATGAGAAGTCATTGGACTGAAGAATCTTCTGGTTCTTCAACATATGTCCACACGAAGTATTTATAATTTTTCGCATCATTGTTGATCCGGGATGGCCCAATCGTTCATGCCATACAATAAATTCGTTATGGTTGGTAAACTTCTGGTCTACCACCATATATGATTCAATTTTATCAATCTTTGTATAGTACAAACCAGATAATAATGATGGCAATTTTTCCAATACATTTTTCCTACCCGATGACATATTTGTAATGTTAAGGTATTCCCTATTTCCTTCATTAATTGTCTCAATGTGATATCCATTTTGGCGGATATCTTTAAAACTCAATAGATTTCTTTGAGACTTTGGGGAATACAATGCTTCTTTCACACTTATTTTTGTCTTATTGGGTAATAATATTATGGCCTTCCTGAGCCCTCTATCAAATTTGCACTCCTGAGATCTGAGATTGATACTTCCATTATGCATCGTTAAATCATGAAAATACCTTTTATTCTTGAGAATAGTATGTGTTGTTGCACCGTCTACAACACATATATCTCCACCATTTACCAAAGATTTTTTCCATTCACTTCAAAAGAAAATTTTAATAAGATAAATGAGTATTATAACATAAAATTTATTAACACATGAAACATTACAACCATAATTCAATACATAATATATTATATTTATTCTCGAACAAAAACATAACATGTTTGCATTATTAAAGATGTAACATATAAAATTTATTCTTGTACAAATAACAACTTAAAAAGAATTATTCTTGAATAAGAAAATCAGAGACATCTAGATGAGTTGTATCATGTTGGTTGTTGTCTTCTTCTTGAGTTTTGCCAAAATATTCATTATCTCCATTACTATTGGCAAAATTGGTCTCTATCCTTTTCTTTCCTTTCAAGCGATTGTTGATAGAGATCCACGAGGTGCTTTGGCGCATTTACGCGATTACGCGACCAATGATTTTTGCCTCCACAATGATAGCATATATTTTCATGTTTATAATTTTTATTTTTCCTCAGATCTCCCTTTTCTTGCCTCTTCGGGGACCATTTGTATTTTTGAAGGAAACATTATAATTTCTCTACCACGACCTCGTCCATATCCACATCCACGACCACGCCCTCGCCGCGCTCTCTATTGTTATTATTATATCTTGTCGCATTCGCCAGTGGAATGGACTTGAACCGATTGGACGAGCCTCATGGTTTTTCATCAAAAGCTCATTATTTTGTTCAGCCACAAGTAAACAAGAAATAAGTTCAGAATATTTCTTGAATCCTTTTTCCCGGTATTGCTACTGCAGGAGCAAATTTGAAGCATGAAATGTGGAGTATGTTTTCTCCAACATTTCCTCATCCGTAACCTTTTCTCCACACAACAAAAGTTGTGAAGTAATTTTGAACATGACTGAATTATACTCATAAACAGTTTTATAATCTTGCAACCTCAGGTGCAACCAATCATACCGAGCTTTAGGGAGAATTACAGTTTTCTGATGGTCATACCTTTCCTTTAATTTGTTCCAAAGAATAAGGGGATCTTTCACCGTAAGGTATTTAGCTTTTAACCCTTCATGGAGGTGATGGCGAATAAAGATCATGGCTTTAGCCTTTTCTTGGTTAGACGCCTTATTTCCCTTCTTGTTTGTTTCGCCGAGGCTATTTGCATCTAGATGGATTTCGGCATCAAGCACCCAAGACAAATAATTTTTGCCCGTAATATCCAAAGCCATGAATTCAAGTTTTGCAAGATTCGACATAGTAAACTACAATACATAGAAATGCAAACTATGAATTATAGTGTGTAAATTAAGCAAGATATAATAGGGATTGAGAGAATACTTTACCTCGTAAAAACCATTTATCAAAGTATTTTTAGTATGTGAAATTTACGATAGCCTTTTAGAGGCGATCGTGTCGATAACGTGATATAAAATAACTAATAAATTATTCAAAGTATGAACAATGTAGTGGACTACTCAAAGTATGAACAATATAGAAGTAGAGGGAATTCTTTCTTTCTTTCTTTCTGATACATTCTTTCATGCATACAACCCTCTATTTATAGGTAACATGAGAGGTTTGAACTAAATACAAGAATTGATGTTATGAAGGTTTCAATAGTAATAGCATAGGAGTTTCTCCTTAATTGATGTATGAGAGTTTCTCCCAAAAAGGGGTTATGGACATCCATTTGTGAAACAATATTTTGTAACAGTGTTTTCTTTTTATATAAAATTTATGTGAAATTCTTTCACAGTTGATAGGAGAGGAGAGACATACTGGCCGGTGGACCCTCGCCAGAAACCTTGCGACCTGCAATTTCCCGTTCCATTCTCTCGCAGACCCCGACCTCTCCGATCGCTCCTTTAGCCCCGCCGCCGCCTCCGCCTCCTCCTCCTCCGCCGCCGTCTCCGCCTCGCGGCTCCACCACCCCCATCTCGCCCCTGCCCTTGTTGGACTACAATATGGCGCTCTCCGCCGGCGATGTGCCGGCCATGTACACAGTCCTTGTCAACTCGCTCAGCGCCGACGAGGCGGCACGGCAGCCGGCGGAGGCAGCTCTCGCGCAGTGCGAGGCTCGCCCGGGATTCTGCTCCTGTATCCTAGTAAGCCATTCCGCCCTCCCCGCATTTGCTTCACTAGCTTGAGCTCTAGGGCTTGCCCTCCTCGCCTCTGAGGCGTGTCCGATCTACGGGGCAATTTCGCGTCTACTAATCTGAGCGAGCTGATTTTCTGATTTGGTGCTTCTGCAGGAGATCATCTCGGCGAGGGGTTTGTCTTGTCGCGAGGACGTGCGTCTTCTGGCCACAGTTTATTTTAAGAATAGTATTAACCGCTATTGGCGGAATCGCCGGGATTCATAGTGAGCCTCCATTCGATTCCGTTCGTTAATTATGAATGATTGCCTGATGCGTCCATGCGTTATTTCTGAGAGTAATGATAATGTGTGTTAGCAAGTGTTCATGGGTGGCTTTATGCAGGATAGTTTATTTTTAGGAAGAATATCACCCTATGCTATAGGCTCTGCCGAAGTTTCTTCTTGTCAATTTGTTGTGCTGCAGCATTTTAAATATTTCTACCGCTTTAGTGTTTAATGTCCTTTGGTTAGAGTCATTGATCATCCTAACTTAAACTTATGGAACAGTAGCTGATGGTTTCCAACAGGGAGCAAGACCTTCCACTTTCATGTTAATTTTTTCTAGATCGCCTCTTTGTGGAGTAAATACACCTGTACATTTGTCGATAATCCTAACTCCGCATTTCAAATGTAGAATTTCCGACCGTAACTTTTATTTTGGTAATTTCATGTTGCAAGTATGAACGACATAATCAGTCACCAACTCGTTAATGACCTCTGAAATCTCACTTACCAGTTTAAATTATCTGTTGTAGTGGAATTAGCAATGAGGAGAAGGACCACCTTCGGAAAAATCTTTTGCTAAACATACGCGAGGAGAATAGCCAGGTGCACACTAGATAATATATACACAATCTTATGATATGAAACACATATTTCGTGTATTGATAAGAGTATCTTTTCTTAATGTTGTAATGTAGATTGCACTACAGCTAGCTGTACTAATCTCCAAGATTGCACGCCTGGATTACCCGAAAGAGTGGTATGCACTTATAACACAACTCTTGTCTACTAGCCTCCACATGATTTCAATTGTTTCTCACAATCATGTCATTCAGGCCGGACCTTTTCTCTCTATTGGCGCAACAACTACAGTCAGCTGATGTTCTTGGTTCACATCGTGTATTTATGGTTCTATTTCGAACTTTAAAGGAGCTGTCAACTAAACGGCTTGCTGTTGATCAGAGGAATTATGCTGAGGTATTTTAATTTTGCAGAAGACACTTATCCATCTGTATCACTACTCAGATGTACTTGTGCTTTATTTGCTGATTTCTCCATTATTGGTTTGGTTGGGTACTAGCTTGTTGCCTCATAATGCATTACACACAACATTAGCAGATGCATATTAAGTTATTAACTCCACTTTTTTTTTTATTTGAACACGTTAAGGCATCTTAAGTGCTAAGCAGGAGGATCGTTATGATGTGAGCCTTTCACTATCGTCAAATTTTTCTTGAGCTGTTCAAGAAACATGTCATTCATAGCATTTCTGTTACTGTTTTCTTAAAACATGAATTCATGTAGCTTGTTGTTGCAAATGTTATTCATTGTAAACAGGAATTATTTAAAATACTGATGACAAACTGAGTATCATGTTCTTAAACATCTCATTGTCTTATGCAGATCACTAGCCACTTGTTTGAGTATACCTGGAACCTTTGGAAGAGCGATGTGCAGACTATATTACAGAATCTTTCTATGCTCTCACAGAGGAATGACATAAGTTCCATTTTGGAGCAATCAAATGACATTATTTTGATATGCGACCGGTGGCTGCTTTGCTTAAAGATCATTCGGCAACTAATTTTTTCAGGTTATGCAAGTGATTCAACAACAGCACAGGTAGTCAGTTTTTACTATTCCCTCCGGTCACAAATAGTTGTCGTTTTGGACATCGACATGGTCCCCAAAACTCAACTTTGACCACTAATTTCTATTGTAATATATTTAAAAAATCTAATAAAATTATAATATTATAAAAGTACATTTCGAGACGAATCTGCACATATGAATTTCATGCATCGAATCTAAATATTTAAAAAGATATCAATAACTAAAGTTTTAAAAGTTTGACTGCATGTATCCCAAACCGACAAGTTTTTGTGAACCGGAGGGAGTATTTGCTATTATTTCTTTTGCTCATAGTTTTACTGTTATATGATCTTTATCAGCTGGTCTAGAAAATAAGATCTGTAAGTAGCTATTTTCCTTTTGTAGGAAGTTTGGCAGGTCAGGGAAGTTTGTCCAACAGTTTTGACTGCCATTCAATCCCTTCTTCCGTATTGTAAGTTACATTTTTCACTAGTAATCTTGACTGAATTGTTCTTCCTTCCTTCGTAGTCTTAATCTAACATCGAGAAACTATTCTGAACTTACTTTGATTTTTACCAAATTATGATCCATTACAAGTTATATTTAGCATTTTAGGTATTGACTATTAAGGTTCGGGGACATAACTTTTGTTGTCTTGTCTTGTTATTTGACTTAGCATTTAATCTCATACCAAAAAACTGGGATTGAGCTATTTCTTTTTAATTTCCCTTTGGTTATCCAGAAAACTTGGCAAATAATATAATAGTCTTTTACATATTGCCCCATTATATCTGTTCTTATCAAGCTAAACCTTTGTTTTTATCTTCCTCTCTGATGTTACTTTTTCTGACCAAGTGTGACATTCTGATTGATTTCAGTTTGTTTGGCACGAGTGAATTATTCGTTGTTGTTTTTTTTACTTGACAGATTCCTCCTTTAAAGATAGGCAAGCTAAACTATGGGACTTTGCAAAAAGGGCATGCATTAAGTTGATGAAAGTCCTTGTTACCTTACAAGGAAGACATCCATATTCTTTCGTTCACCAAACTGTGCTTCCAGCTACGTTTGACTTCTGTTTGAATATGATCACAAGTCCTGAACAGGCTGGCACATCATTTGAGGAGTTTCTTATACAAAGCATGGTTTTGGTTAAATCGGTATTAGATTGTAAAGAATACAAACCAAGCCCCACAGGTCATGTGATCAGTGAAAGTGCACAACCTTTAAGTCTGGAGCAAAGGAAGAAAAACTTTGTAGCAGTGGCTAGTGACATGCTCAGTGTTGTTTTGCCTAGTGATCGAGTTGTGTTGTTGTGCAACATTTTAATAAGGAGGTAATATTTGAATTTCGTAGAAATTGTATGCTTCTATATTACCTTTTGCAAAGCCTCTGGAGTCTGGACTGCTGCACTACTATCAGTTTGCTTGTGCATGCTTTGATTTTGTCACATGCATAAAGCTCAAGTGTGTAAGATAGGATATGATTTATTTCTTCTTTGCATTACTGCTGGACAAGCACACCTTTTGGCCAACCATGTAATGGTGTTCTGCCAGGGAACAAAAAATCAAAATCCTTTTGATGAACCTTGGGTTGAAGAATTATAAGCATAAAAGATTAGTCAGGAGCAATAGGTCTTTTGTTCTAGTGCCTGCAGATTAGTAGAACATAGCAAACTATATTTATCTGTTACACGTTATAGTAACTGTGCCTACCCCAACTTGTTTGGGACAAAAGGCTTAATTGTTGGTTGTCATGTAGTAGTAACTGTATTATGGCAGTTCCACAAATGACAAATGGTATGAAACTGGTCTTTCTGATGCAATTTGGCTTTAAGATTGCTATAGAACATATAATGGTACATAAAAGCGCCGTTATGAGCTACAGAACACATTTTAATGCTGCATTGAAAGCATAACACAAAATGCTCAGTGAATCCCTGTAAGGGCTGTGTATTACTACAGTATAATACCAATCAGACAGGTTATGTCGAATGGTGTTTATTATGTTAATTTTCCTATATGCACATTACATTTATGCTCATGCATTTCTGATATTGGAGGGCTTTTCACTTGTAGCTATGCTTTCATATTTTTCATTTTGGATTTTGCTAGCCTTCTAGGACTCAGGAAGTTTCCAATTCTTGTGCAGATACTTCATTTACACAGCAAAAGATTTGGAAGAATGGTTAGAGAATCCCGAATCTTTTCATCATGAGCAGAATTTGGTCCAGTGGACTGAGAAACAACGGCCATGCGCTGAAGCCCTCTTCATTGTTATATTTGAGAACTATCGGGAGGTGAGTACATTATAACATTCTTTGTGGTTGTGTCCTGGTAGCCTATGTTGCATGTTGTAATGCTCATATGATCATGTATTGTCTCAGTTACTCGCTCCAGTTGTTGTCTCCGTTCTTCGTGAGGCCATGGCTGTTTCTCCACCACTAGAAACAGATGTTACTGCTGGAATGCTTTTAAAGGATGCTGCTTATACAGCTGCTGGGCATGTTTACTATGAACTTTCTAACTACCTCAGTTTTAATGAATGGTACGTTCAAGAGCAACAATACTTCTGTATTTACTTGCAGAAATGTTGGATGCTACTATTGTATGTTTAACCAGGTTGCAAATGCTCCTAGATAACCATTTGTACGTTCTTATGCACACGTCGTGTTAGCAACTAAGCATTGTTTTTTTTTGGTCTGACGGGACAACTAAGCATTGCTACAAAACAATGGCTATAGCAAATTTTACTTCACTTTCTTTCCTTGTTTTTCATTTCTACAGGTTCCACGGATCTCTATCTATCGAAATTTCAAATGGTCACCCCAACATGCGTATCATTCGTCGCAAAGTTGCACTGCTGCTTGGGCAATGGATTTCTGAGGTTCAGTTTTTTAATATTATTTTATAAAAGCTAAATATTGACGTCAGAGTTTTATTTCTTGACAGTGTGTAGATTTCCCACATCTTTAGCTTCTAATAATTGTAGCTCTGCAGATCAAAGGTGACACACGGAAATTGGTCTACCATGCTTTGGTTGGATTGCTGCAGGATAATGACATAGCTGTCAGGGTATCTTCTGTGTTTACAATTCCTTGACTGAGTGTATTAATGTATATTTATCTACTTTGTTTAATAATTTGTTCATGCTGTTCAACTTTCAGCTAGCAGCTTGCTCTTCTCTGAGTTATCTTTTTCAAGAATCTAGCTTTTCGGAAGTAGATTTGTTCGAATGTCTTCCTACATGCTGGACAATGTGTTTCAAGTTGACAGAAGATGTTCAAGAATTTGATTCAAAGGTTTGGATCTCCATAGCACATTTTTTATTATTCAGCTTTTGTTTATTCGAGGGCCCTTGAAACATCGTTACCGGATTTGCTGTAAACCCTCGTGAATCGTGAACTGGATTCGTCGAATCCGAACCAGTTTAGGGTATGGGGTTCGTGTTTGCAATGAAAATTGGAAGAAAAGGTGGCGAACCGCGACCCAAATCCCGTACTGTGACTTGGAAGAACCGTGTTTCTGTTAACTATGCCTTGAACGGGTCACTGTACCTATCTGAACTTGATGTTATGCTATTAGTTAATCCATGGTCAGTAAAAGTTATAATCACGATTCACAAAAACAATGGATATTTAAGTCAGGTGCTGAAGTTAGTGGCTTATGTTTGTTACATAGCAAAGATTGTACAGCTACCTTTATAAATAGGAAAAATTGGTTATGTGACACTGAAAGATCACCGGTTTAGTTTTATATCACCGAATCTTGCTGGTACACTTTATTACCACCGAAAGATTCACCCATTCCTGTTTATGCCATTCCATCCAATTTGATCGCCTCTACCATCAAAACTGACCAGTTTGCCCCGTCACTTTGCTTCATTCCTTGTCCCGAGTCGCCGGAGTTAAAGAGAGATTTGCTTTTTGTCCCCATGGTCCATGTATGTGCATTGGACCAGGAGCAGCTTCTGCTGTGGAGTGCCGGGGCAGCTGCGCCGTGCGTTCCACAAGGTAAATGACCAGATTTCCATCAGTTGCTCGTCGTCGTCGACCTATGTTGACCGACACGCTGCTAAAGTCCGGCACGGCTGTCACCATGGCTGCCATCCGCAAGTCCCCGCCATCCAGATCTGGAGCACTGCCCTTCACTAGCCACCATATCTGACCACTTGCTCCACCAAGATCACCACCACAAAACCCATCTCCTACCACCTGTCTGTTCTAATAACATCAAGAAAACACCACGAATTGAGAGGGCGAAGAAACCAAGAAGGGATCTCTGCACAAAACCCATCCAAGTATTCAAGAAACCAAGCAATCAAAAACCGGGAAAGAAGCTGGGGACTTCTGCAGCAATTCATGTAGCATTTATTGGACAGGTTCTCAGAATTGGTGCAGGTGGTGGAAGTAGTAGTAGATGAATCAAATCACATTACTACCTCTGCAATCAATGAAAACTTACAGTTAGGGGAGGCTTACCTCGGGCATCGCAGCGCACTGGGGGCGATGAGGACACGAGCGCAGCAGCTGGGCTAAGGCGGCAGCGCCTGGTACCAGGACGCGGGGAGGTGCTGGGTACCTTGAGACAACAGGGAGGGTAAGATTGGTATTTCACTTATGTTTTTTGTCGAAAAGAAAAGAAAATGGGATGAGATGCTAACGGCAAATGACGGAATGGTAAAAAAAAAGATGGTGGGTGCTTTCAGTGGTATTTAAGTGTGCCCGAAAAATTCAGTGCTATAAATCTAAACCAGTTATCTTTGGGTGTCACAAAACCAATTTTTCCTTACAAATATGTTGTTTGTTCCAAGATAGATTATCTGATTGCCAACATGTTGCTGAGCATTCTTTCTCTCTCACACTCACACACACACACAAGTGCCTAATTTTTTGTGTTTGTTTGTAGGTCCAAGTGTTGAATTTCATTTCAGTTCTTCTTGAGCATGCTGGAGACAAGGTTATTCCATTTGCATGTCAGTTATCACAATTTTTTCAGAAGGTATAGCTGAAGCATTATGGTCTGATAAAAATCCCATTCTCCTGTTTGCTGTACTCTATTCATGGAGTGATTAAGAGCATACTTCTCTTGTGGGCTGAGCTCTGTGTGCATTATGCTTCTGACATAGCATCATTAAGTGTCACATGAGAAGAGAGAGATATGAGTCCTTCCCAGTCAATATGTTTTCTTCAGTTTATCCTTTCCACTTTCAAATTTCAATGCTAACTTTGTTTTTCGAACCTCACCATCCAGTAATCATAGGAATATTACTGCACTCCCATTTTATTAGATTTGCTATCTGTAGTGTCCAGAATAGTACTGAGAACAGCTGGTAAGCAAGTTGATGCATGTCCTTTAGTTTTCTACAAGCCAGAATAAAAGTACTACAATATCAACTTTTAGTGTAGCTCGTGAGGGAGTTTCAGTTCAACATTCAATAACTACGCAGATTTTCCTTTTTGCTGCAAATTAATTAGTACTCCCTCCATTCATTTTTATAAGGTTTATTTTTTTAATGGTCTTGTTCACAAATATAAGGCTTGCATGTAGATTTAATGAAGCCTTTCCTTCTATACCCCTATTTATTCTCTCAACCATATGCATTTATTCATACCACCCACACAGAGTATTTCTTTCATCTTCTAAGATAATTAAGTGGGAGCATCTAAATCATTTTCTCTCATACCTTTCTTAATTTCAACACAACCTTAATCCTTGTGTAAAGTCTAAATACGCCTTATAAAAATGAACGGAGGGAGTAATACTGGTTTTGAACCTTTTTCAGATCTGGGATGAATCTGCAGGTGAAAGCTTGCTGCAGATTCAATTGCTAGCAGCACTTAGAACTTTTGTTTCTTCTCTTGGATATCAGTCGACTCTTTCTTATCACATGCTTATTCCTATACTCCGAAGTGGTATAAATGTTGATAGCCCTGATGCTCTTAATCTTCTTGAGGACAGTGTTCTGGTAAGTAGTTCTTTAACCAAGTCCACTCATATGTGCACGCATGCACATGCACAAAATCTCTAACGTTGTGATTCATAATGCAGTTGTGGGAAGCAGCCCTTTCGAATGCCCCTTCCACTGTACCTCAACTGCTGGATTTATTCCCATATCTTGTGGGCATCATGAATAGAAGCTTCGACCATCTGGAGGTTAGAACACCCACCCCCAGAACAGAAGAAGAAAATAAACATCTCTTTTGGGTTATTTAAGAATAATTACGCTGGTAAAAAACAAGGGTCTTTTGGACATTGACAGTCCAAAACATAGCTTTGACTGCCAATTTCTATTGTGATATATATTCATAAAACGTAACAAGACTAATATTATGAAGGAGGTATTTTCCGAGACAAATCTACTTGTATCATTTTCATATGATTGATCTAGATATTCATAAAGATATTGTTGGTTGAAAAATAGTTTAGCCGAACACATTTTAGGATGACAATTACTTTTTATGGACGGAGTATTTCGAAAGTACTACCTGATATCAAATGTCATAGGCAGCAGCACCAAGTAAATTTACCCTGCATCACTTCAATTGTATTTCTTGTATTGATACATTGCTTCTGGACATTATCTTCTAATGCATTTTTTTTGGGTTCTGTAACCATTTTGTAACTGTTTGTTGGGATATAAATTAACCTGCTTTATGATTTTATGATGCAATAATGGGAATTATTTGACAAAAAATATCCTTTATTTTCAAAGGTAAACTTACCCAACAAGTAGATTAGTTGTGTGTTCCAACAAAGTTAGCACAAATTGAGCTAAGCATCATGTTTGTTTGCATGGAGTTTGATGATCACCGTGTAATTAGTTTGGTAATGTCTTTTGGAGGCTGCAAGTGTTGCTTTGTGTGCTTATGTTACCAGCTAGCACAAGACATTGATAGGATTACTGTAGTTTTTACCCCACACCTTACATCCATGATTGGACCAATCGAACTTTGGGAACCAGACCTAAATTCTTCATTATCATTCCATATATTGATCTGACCAGGCCGCAAGGGTGGTGCTTTCTCTTAAGGGCATCCTCTCTTGCTCTAAAATGGACTGATTTGCGGTTTAAGGTTGCTCTTATTTTGACTACCCAACATATTACATGTTCGAAATTAGAAGTATTTTACTACATGCCTTGTATAATGATTTGGTGAGATTTTGTTTTCTTTGACTCTAAAGGATTTTTTAATTATGTAGGTTACAATCAACATAATTGAGGATTACACAATTTTTGGTGGATCAGAGTTTTTGAAAAGCCACGGTGCAAGTTTGGCGAACATTCTTGATACTATTGTTGGAAGCGTCAACGACAAAGGACTTCTCGCTGCACTTCCAATCATTGATCTTCTTGTTCAGGTTATTATATTTTCCCTTTGCAGAGTAACTCTTTCTGAAGAACTTTCGCTGATGTTGCTAATTGTGAATCTATTAGAGTAATGTTGACAATCATCTCAGCAAAATGTCTGGTTGGGTAATACCCTAGTTTTTCTTAGGCCCTGTTTGTTTTAGCTTTTGATTTTGGATTCTGGCCCCAAAAGAAGAGTCAGAAACAAACAGGCTGATTTTAGAATCTGATTCTCATAATCCAGCCCACCTATATACACTAGAATCCACAATTTACTTCATATGTGCTTTTGGATTCCAGCTTTTGAAGAATCAGCTTCTCTACAACTATAATCCAGAATCAGCTTTTAAAGAATCCAAAGCTGAAACAAATAGGCCCTTACTAAATTGAGGATCATAATAGTCTAGAACTACTAGGAAGCAGGGACACTGTTCTTCCTGGATATGTTGTGTCGGTTAAGGACATGCACTGTGAACTAATTCGTGGCCATTTTATCTGCTGGAAATTTAGCCGTAATGCCCTGTAATAGGATTGTATATATCTGTTTTTTTAATTGACTTTTAGTGAGTTTCATTCCTAGTCTACCCCGACTTGTTCAGGACAAAAGGCTTGATGTTTCTTTGTTGATTAGTTTTTTTGTTGGTGGGGGGATATCAATCTAATCAGAGCTTTTGGGTGCAGGTCTTTCCTCAGGATGCTCCACCGTTGATATCCAGTGCTCTTCAGGTACTTCTATGGTTGGTTTGGAGTCCGGAATGCTCAAATGATTTTGTATTCCCATTTGTTTTTTCTCATTTCCATCATTCTGACTTGTCTATTCATGCCAACTTCTAGAAACTTATCTTCATATCTTTGAGTCAAGATGATGAGCATAACCCTTATAGGACAGCTGTCCGTGCATCCTCTGGAGCAATTCTTGCTAGGCTTTTGGTGATGAATACAAACTTTTCGGCACAACTATTGTCAGAGCCTGCCCTTTTGGCAAACATCCAACAAGCAGGGATTTCTGTAAATAATAATCTTCTACTTTCTTTGGTTGACATGTGGATTGACAAGGTACATTCCGCAGCATTTCTGTGTTTTTTTGGAGTTTCCTTGGCTCATCTGGCACCTTGCAGGCTTGCACTAAGGAACTTAATGCTCTTCTCATAGTTCCAGTGGTTAATGATGTAGGTTCCTTTAATCCGCCATTTGACATAGATACGTGTTTACCAAAATATGCTGTGCATATGATCTAAATCATTAAATTTGTTCTTGGTTCAACACTTAACGCTAACAGGTTATATTGTGATTAATGATTATGATCACATTGCCAATGAACTATGCGTTTCTGTTCTGAGCATGAGTCCAGCTTGTGTCTACTGTTAGGATAAATAATATTCAATGTCAGCCTTGGTTTAATAATCTTGATGTGTTTTACATGTGGATATGTACTTCTTGTAAATTCTGTAAAGAGTTCAATGGTTATGTGTTAGTGTTTAACAAGCACTATATCATTGGGCAGGTAGATGATGCAAATGATATACAGAAGAAGGAATATGCAATGGCTCTTTGTGTAATTTTGACCTTACAGGTACCGCAAGTCATTGACAAACTCGACGACATATTAAGGTAAGACATTTCTTGGTAACTGAAACTTACAGACTGTCTTGTTGGTTGTTTGGTAGTCATCGATCTTATGGTTTTATGCAGTGTCTGTACTACTGTTATCATTGGGGGCCGTGAAGTAAAGACTGAGGATGATTCTAGGTGTCTTATTGTACTTTCATTTTGATATGATTTTGGCTCTTTTGTTTCAACTAAGTCTTGAAGGTCTCTATTTTTTCTATGTATAATTCTTGATACAATAATTTGCAGTGGTGATATTACAAGCTCTTCCTGGGTTGGCAATGATAATTCTGCTTATTCCAATACTTCAAGCAAAGAGTTGAGAAAGCGACAAGTTACGATTTTTTTCCCTTTTATTTTCCAAATAGTAGATTAGTAGGAACTTTTTCTGAAAATTCTTTTGATCAGGTAAAGGATTCAGATCCTATCAAACAAGCTTCTCTAGGGGACGTGCTAAGAGAAAACTTGAAGGCATGTGCAGCTCTCCATGGGGATGCAACGTTCAATGTTGCCATCAGCAGGATCCATCCAGCAGCATTTGCTCAGTTGCAGCAGGCCCTGAATATTGCATAAGATGTGCATAGCTCCTAGTTTATTCTTTGATGTTCTTTCCAACGCGGTATGCAACTACGTGAGCATTCGGTACTTCAACAGCAAGCTTCATGCTTCTTTTCAGGTGCTGCCAGTTGATGCACCGCGTTCTCCGGTCCTCCTGTTGATGTACTGCTCTGCTGAAGGTGACGTAAATTGCTCATCTTGCAGGTGTGGAGTATCTGAACTAGGGTGTGAGTATCGATGGGTGGTATAGTTCTTCATTTGTTTCCCAAGTTATGGTTGGTGCCCATGTTGACCACTCTACAGAGGTTGCTGGAGCGGTCTTAAAATTTTTGATGATTGATGGGGTTGGATTGGTTAGTCTTTAGGTTGCCGGAGTTTTTGAATCTGCGCTTCCGAAGTGACCGACTTGCCACGAGTGTTATTCTTACCTCCTGATGATGTATGGGGATTTGAATTGTTGTTCTAAACAAAATTGGTGCGGAGAAGGATATATTGCAACACTATTTTGAAATGAAAAATTCTTTTTTCTTTCAGCAAACACGCCTACTCTTGGGTATGATGTCTTTTAACGCATATTTCGTGTTATATTTGCTTAACTACATATCGATAAAAGGTTGGTTGGTCTCAAATGACCGCTATATTTTGAGTTACAATCTAATGTAATGTTTTGGTGGAATAACATTTTATGCTGAATCGCCGCGAACGCTATGTGCTCGATTCCACTGAGATAGATGATTTATTCCTGAGCCAGCATACATGAACCACACACGTCGGCTATAAGGGTGCGTTTGGCAGAGCTTCTAGCTTCAGTTTCTCTATGAGAAGCTCTACCAAACCTCTGGAGAATACTTTCTGTGCGCCAGATCCTTCGCTAAGTCCTTCTCGGGCTGCTAGGGCAATGAAAACCCTCATGATACGGTTCCAATCCTACATAATTTTCGATACAGTTCACTAGTGATGATGAAATTTTGCGATATGTCGAAGGGTGGTGTGGCGTCGTCGGCGGATTAATCAACCAGCTTCATCTAGGAATTCGAGGAAGTGATTCATATTTTTTGACTTTAGCCTGGGCGCTAAAAAAACCTGCTCTCCACCTGATTCACAACCTTTTAGTAATAAACATCTTCATCAAGTTCATAACTATTTCTCAGATAGGAATCACTTCTACCAGAGAATCGATTTCATATAGAATTAGAAGCTGAGCTACAGAATTAGAAGCAGCGCCGCCACCCCATACTTGAGGCAGCAGATAGAGCGACAGCCACAGCACATACATGCAATTAATCTCAATATTTCAGTCGGAATTAAGCAACAGACAGATGGGCCCAATAAACTATCAGAGCCCCCATCCTGGTCGTTCCTTCTCAACAGACAGCGCGACCTGATGTAATTCACCTTAGACTACTACTACGTACATTACATAGTTGTATGATTGCATAAGGCCGGTAACCTACATAGTTGTATGATTGCACGAGGCCGGTAAAGAGACAGACACTTGGTAACGTACGTTTGCTCATGCATTCACAATGTCTTTCTTTGCTCGTTGTGTCAAAGAAAGTATCAAAATAAAGTGGAAAATTCTCGATGCGGCGCGGCAGTCCCCCGGCGTTGGACACACGACCAGGCGGAAGGCCTCCTTCCACTCCTCGGCCGGGAATTAATGTCCAGGCCGGTCCAAACTCTGCGATTAGCTAGATTGCGTGCATGCCGGCCAGTTCGTTAACTGAGAATGAAATAGCAAGCTTAATTAATAATTGAGTAGCGCGCGCGTGTGGATCTCCTCCACCTCCATCTCCGGCGCCCCTTCTCCGGTGGTTGCCATGATCTCTTGTCGTTGGATTGGTTTCGTAAGAGGCTTATATAACGCTCTTGCTAGTACGTACGCAGTGCAGTGCCAAGGAGAGGAAGGAAGCCAAGCACTAGCGATACGATGCGATGCGAATTGAAGCAGACGACCGACGCTGTCGTCGACATGCCCGGGGGTGGCGGCGGCGTCAGTCAAAGATGACTCAGCATATATGCGCCGAGTGAGAAATCCAGGACGCGTCCTAGAATATATTAATGTACAAGCAAAAGCAAGTCAAATCACTCCAAAAAGAAGAAAAAACAAATCCAAGCTAGCCCAAGTAATCAAAGCATCCATCATTTAGGGTGCGTATAGTTCGAGCACAAAGCACAAAGAGTAGATGAGATGATTCTATCTATCCTATTTTTTCATCTATCTTATTGTTTTGGTTGGATGGATGAGTGGTTGAGGACAACTAGCTCTCAGAAATATTTCCTAGGAAATTGACTGAGTGAGCCTATCCAACTTTCATTCTACCAACCAAATTTTAAACTCTTATCGTATCCGCTGTCCATCTACCCTTTACCCTTGAATTAAAAGAACCCTTATCTTCCCCATGGGATGGAATGAGGCATTCATGATACATCATCCATCAGCATATTTTCCCCCTAGGTTTCCAGATGCTCTAGGTCAACACTTGAACATACCAACAAATTAAGACAGGTAATGTTACTTATGTACGTTATCTACAAAAAAGTACTAGATATGATGGACAAGATCTGATGCGGTGACTATAGGGACTGCAGTTGGATCGTCGGATTGAGTGCACGGATGGGTTGGATCTATTTTTTTTGTTGAGAAATAGTGTTTTGCTACAGTGTCATAAACTATGTTGTGCACAGTAAAAAGATCTGCATGGTTTTTACCGCGATCTAAACCATCAATTTTGAATCGGCCGATATCGCGGAGATTGTTTAAGTTACAGTCTCCACAGGACTGCATGTGATCTGTGTTTTGATATCCACCTACTAATTTCAAGCAGGAACACATTTTTAGAAAAGTATTCCTGAAGGCCAGGGTTACCAAAAAATAAAGAAATAGTGGAAAAACACGAAGGAAATGTCATGATGAATATTCCAAGGTACCCCCGGCAGAATGTCCACAGAAATATTCCCAGAGTAGAGCGACTAGACCCCACCGCTCAGTGACCAATTAAACTCCTCCCTCGTAAACGCCGTTGGCTCCATCGGTGTGACGTCAAACCCAAACTCCACGCCATGGACTCTCCCTACGCCCTCCACGTAGCCGTCGCCGCGCTCGTCGGCGCCTCCTTCGCCGCTGCCTCCGCCTACTACATGCACCGCAAGACCCTCGACCAGCTTCTCCGCTTCGCCCGCTCCCTCGACCGCGACCAGCGCCGCCGCAACTACCTGCTCTCCGACGGCGAGGACCATGGCTACGACGAAGTTGACGGGGAGGAGGACGACCATCCGCCGCCCAGGGGCCACGATCGCAGGACTCTGCCCATCCCGCCGGGGCTTCCGCCGCTCCACACCGGCCGAGAGGGTACGCCCCGGTTTTTTCACTCCTCCACCCCATATTTTGATGTGATCGGCGCAGTGCGTGCGCGGAGCATCGGTTACTCATGCGGGATTGTATAATGTGCGCGAGCGTGATCGTGTGATTTGTTCAGCGCACTACTGCTCAGCCCGTGCGTCTATTGATACGGTTCCAATCCTACATAATTTTCGATACAGTTCACTAGTGATGATGAAATTTTGCGATATGTCGAAGGGTGGTGTGGCGTCGTCGGCGGATTAATCCATTCCCAGGGGCTTCACTACCCACCACTTACTAGTTACTAGGTGTAGATCATTCTGTTTGAATTACGCAGGGTTTGGGCGTTTGGGAATTTTGACAAAGGGAAATTTTAGCTAGCTTATTATGAGTTCTTTTCAGTGGTTCTAGCTATGGCTGTGCAGTGCTGCATACATGTTTTAATGGGGACATGAGGAAACGATAGAAACAGGATGCATAGTGAGCAGTGGCATAACTTCGTGTGCGATTGGGCATTAAAACACATACCGCGTTGATTGTAATGTGCAAGTGATTCTCCATGAACATTTGATGCTAATGTTGGGCCTTTTTACCTATTAGGCAAGCCGATTATTTCTCCAGCTTCAAGTAAAAGAGTCGGAGCTCTGGTTAGACCAACTACACCAAAATCCCCTGTTCCTACTGTCAGTGCGTTTGAGAGCATTGGAGATTCAGACGAGGATGATGATCTTGCTCCGGATTCCAAGAATGATGCTGCTTACTTGGGCACAAATGGAGCTGTTGTGAGTCCCTGACACATGCACTTACTCTGACAAGCAATAGCAATGTGTCTGTTACTTTTTTTTTTGGATAAATTGCATCTCGATGGCATATATTGTCTGGTTTGAAGGAGCTTTGTTATTTGCACTGCTGTTTAACTAAATGAAACCTGGATCTATCATAACAATTAATCGACAAAAGCTTCTCAGGCTAAATTGCAAGTATTATACACAGAATAATTTCCATGTATATGTTGTTGTGACATCATGTAGAGATGGACCCTGATAGCATTTATTGATCCTGAACAAGCCTTAGCTGCTTAGCTGCAATAGGGTGAGTGGATGATTTGCCCTTAATGTTAATTCTTTTGCACAGTTAAATGCCTGTTTCCATTGTCCGTTCTCCTGTCAAAACATTCCAAGTTTCCAACTAGCTATTACTCAAGGAAATTGTCTGTACAAATTGCATGTTAGATGTTATGAAATTACAAAAGTAAATTGTTCTGTTTTTCAGTGATATACTTATCCGCAGTTACTATTTCCTCGCTATAATTTTTATTGTTCCTTTGCCCCTAAATATGTATTTCTCGTGCAACTATGTTTGTTACATTTTCTCCTATGATGTAGATGCAGTCCTACAAATTCCTGTCCAGGGACAACTTTGTACTTGCCAATATATCTTAGTTACTCCCTCCATTCTTTTTTACTTGTCGTTTTGGCCATCGACGCGATCTCCAACATACACTTGGTTGCAGCAGAATTAGCTAAACTCAATGCTATCGCAATGGATGCTATCGTTGGAAGATCGAACTCTCAACGCTAGAGTCTCAAGATGTTTTTGTGCCGCGCAACTTCCTGCGGCTTTTCTTCTTACTCCCTTTATTTAGCTAAGTTAGTTACATGCAAAACGTGGGCCACTAACAGCTGAGACTCATGCCATGCCTGCTCTCAACATGCCATCCCACATGTAGCTTAGCCGTGTCCGCTAAACCACTACACGCTAATACTCCACCTTGGCCATGCACAAGCGCATGACTTGGACAACATACAATGCATGCAAGCAATGCAGTAAACACACATGCAAATGGAAAAACAGAACAAAGGCGCTGCATGGTTAAGTCCAACACACTTTGACCATTACCTTTTCTTATTATATATTAATCTAAATATTAAATATAAGATTAAAGTACTTTTTATGATAAGTCTAGTAATAGCATTTCCACATGACAAATCCAAATACTTTTGTATTTAATAGAGGTCAAAGTTTTAAAAGGTTGACTGCACGCATTCTAAAACGACATCTAAAAAAGAACAGATGCAGCATATGTGTACTTAATAGACTAAGATGTTGTTTTCATTACACAGGGACTAGATCCCCTTGTGGATAAAGCGAGTCAGAACAGGGACATAAAACCAGTATCATCAACAAACATGATTCGATCTCATAGTGCAACTGGCAGTCTGCATGGGCCCCAGCTCAATCCAGTAGCAGCTGATATACTTCGAAAGGAACCTGAACATGAAACATTCAGTAGGATCAACATTACAGCTGTTGGTACGGACCGCTTTTCTCTATTTATCTATTTTAACTCTAATCGTTGATGAGTTAGATTAATGTCGCCTTTCCCATTAAGTCATCAATCCTGGGTGTTTAAAAAATTAATATGCAGTCCATGGGATCTGTCCTTTTTTTCTAATATATGTATGTGTGTGTGGACGTAGATCATTTAGAAAGTAGAATGCATTTTATTTTATGTATCATCTACCTGATTTATATAGTGAGAATGAAATCTCTTATTTCTAGTGTTCTTTGCTTACATGTTGCTACCCTTGCACTTATTTTTACCTCAGAGACTCCTTCTCCTGATGAAATTGAAGCGTACAAAGTTCTTCAGAAATGTCTTGAGCTACGAGAGAGGTACATCTTCAGAGAAGAAGTTGCTCCATGGGAGAAGGAAATCATAACTGATCCTAGTACTCCAAAACCTAATCCAAACCCGTTCAATTACGAACATCAGACTAAAACCAAAGTAAGTGCATTTATCTAGATATGTGCATATTGATCGGCAACACATTTGTCTGCTCTGCTTTCTTTTTCCTAAGTTCTGTTTTTTTTTCAGCATCACTTTGAAATGGTTGATGGTGTTGTTCATGTATACCCTAGTAAAGATTGTGAGTAACAAATGACTTCAATTCTTTTAGTTTCTGCCTCTACTGTATTTTCTCAGTTTGGGGCAATCATCCCTTTGTCCTTGTTTTGCTGCAGCTAAAGAAAGACTCTATCCTGTTGCTGATGCAACTACCTTTTTTACTGATATGCACTATATCCTTCGTGTGTTGGCTGCTGGGGATATCCGAACTGTTTGTCATCACCGTTTAAATCTTCTAGAGCAAGTAATTCTATTGAGACTTTCTTCTTTCAACTGCTTTCCCTCTTTGCATAAATATATGCACTGTGAGCCTAGCAGCAGGGGTGTGCCAAGCCTTGTCATGGCAGCATATGGTGGTCCATGGTTACAGGCATTTTTAATATAAAGTCTCAAGCATTTGGCATATTCCAGACCAGCTTGTCAAGCTAGCTTGATTCATGAATATCACTGAACACACGATAATGGTGCATGTGCCATATTTTTTTATTCTGTACATTGACTTTTTTTTTTCATTCTTATGGATTCTTCAGAAATTTAATCTTCACTTGATGGTCAATGCGGATAGAGAGCTGCTTGCTCAGAAAGCTGCACCACACCGGGACTTCTACAATGTCAGGAAGGTTGATACTCATGTCCATCATTCTGCATGCATGAATCGGAAGCATTTGTTGAAATTTATCAAGTCCAAGTTGAAGAAAGAACCTGATGAGGTACATCCACTTTCTTCTCTTCTTAATTCCTGTTATTGTCTCATATGGGATATAACAATTCTATACCTGAGATCTAGAATGTTCTACACTTGGCTTAAAATTCCAAAATTCCATTTGTGTAGGTTGTGATTTTTAGAGATGGAACCTATTTGACTCTTAAGGAGGTTTTTCAGAGTTTGGACTTGACTGGGTAACTGAAATTCTATATGTGATGGTGCTGTATCTTTTATTTACCATTTTTTAATTAACCCATTGGTCTCTCTGCCAGGCATGACCTCAATGTTGATCTCTTAGACGTGCATGCAGATAAGAGTACATTTCATCGATTTGACAAGTTCAATCTAAAATATAATCCATGTGGCCAATCTCGCTTGAGGGAGATCTTTCTTAAGCAAGACAACCTTATTCAAGGTGCACATTTGTTTTTCTTGTTGCCTATACGTGTTAGACCTATCGATATCATTATTTCTTTGTTGTCTCTTTTTATTTCAGTTGTTGCACAACTGTTATTTGTATGCTTCATTGATCTCATTGTCAATATAGCATGTACATGGACAGTTTCTTTAAAATGTTATGCTATCTTATTACTAGGCCGCTTCCTCGCTGAACTGACCAAAGAGGTGTTTTCTGACCTTGAAGCAAGTAAATATCAGGTGCTTTCTTCTTTTGTTGTTGATTTTCTTGAGTGTTGGAACTACTACTTCTCATATTTGGGATTTTTAAGGGGGGATGTTGTTGGCTGTATGCCATGCACATGCAGTGTTTACATATGGATTTAGCAATTATTTTTGGACTATATGGCTCTGTGGCTAATGACTCCTACTGTAATTACCTTCATCAGATGGCTGAGTATCGAATATCTATTTATGGGAGAAAGAAAAGTGAGTGGGATCAAATGGCAAGTTGGATAGTGAATAACGAATTGTACAGCGAGAATGTTGTTTGGTTAATTCAGGTGATACCCTCCATTGTCCTCTGCAGTTGCTTCTGGTCTTACAATTTTGTCTTTCAGTTTTTTCACCGAATTCACTATTCACTAATCAATTTGTAAACTTTGGGTAAGCTAAACTGGAACATAAATTTAATTGTACAGTTAACTTTTTTACCGGAGTAGCTGCACTGAAGCATTGTTTAATTTTCTCTGCAGATTCCTCGGATATACAATGTATACAGGGATATGGGCACAATTAATTCATTCCAGAATCTCCTTGACAATATTTTTCTGCCTCTTTTTGAAGTAACTGTCGATCCTGCTTCACATCCTCAGCTGCATGTTTTCTTAGAACAGGTTAGTGGAAATACTTATAAATTTTTGTTACTAGTCTGCATTATGTAGATCAGTAGATATGGCTTGCAGTGTAGAAAAGAGATAATTGTATAATGCGTGGGATGATGTATTGCTGAGCCCTCAGGCTGTTTATATAGGAGTACATGGCTTGGAGGGCAAGATGCCTCTCCTAGAGATAAGGAAGGTTATCACGGGATTACAATCAATCCTAAACTAACCATATCTGGTGCTGCCTAATATACTCTAACATCCCCGCATGATCCAAATGAGTGGCGCAGACGATGAGACTGTAGAAGAAGCAGACGAGCTGACACCCCCCCGTAGTCGGAATGGTCGATGCGTCACAGATGCTGTGGCTGGAGTGGAAGCCGACGAGGTTGCTCAAGCAAGGCGGTAGCCCTTGTGCCCATGTCGAAGTAGCTAAGCACGAGGGCGAAGCCGTGTCGAGGTGCCGTCGCGAAGGGTAGTCGTGGGACGAGGGAGCCGTTGAGGTCGCCAAGAGGAGCCGCGATAAGTCGCAGCGCGCAAAGGGCGCCAGGTGATGAGGGCGATAAGAGGAGCGCCATAGACGAAGACGGCGACAGCCGATGAAGAAGAAGGTCAATGCCGGTCGACACTGCCGAGCCGCCATGGACGAGGCGGCGCCGGGTTTGCCGTGCCCGGAACGCGTCGGAACGAAGGCACGCGACGGTGTTGCCAAGACGGACGTACTAAGGCGAGAGGCCCCAACCATGCGTCGCCGTCTAAAGGACCAGCAGAGAAGGCCTCCACGACGGTTGCGGCGCAAAAGAACGGCGGGGAAGAAGGTGCCGATGCAGCCCGTGGTTGTCGGAGTGGACGGCGAGGCGAGACGAGAGGCGGCACCGGCGACGAGGTTGTGGTGAACGAAGTCGAAGAAGTAGATGGGCGACGCACCAAGGCTCAGACTGGCAGCGGCGAGAGAGCCGTAACGCACGAGGAGAGCCACGGTGGCGCTGGAGTGTCACGACGGCGGTGCTCGAAGAAGTCGGCGAAGAACTCGAACAGCCGGAGAAGACCATGCGTGAGAGACGCGCAGCGACGTAGTCGACAGCGATGGAGGTGCAACGGCGAGGACGACGACAGACGGCGGCGCTGCTGCCCGAGGAGGCGACGCAGCGGCAGCCCTTGTGCTTGGAAAAGCAGCGCGTAGTAGACGACAGACGTCACGGGAGGATGGTCGCACGTGATCGGTTGATCAGGCCGAGGGCGTGCGAGACGGAGTCGAAGGTGGAGCCTCCCGATCGGTGGTGGCGACGACGAGCCGACGTAGGTCGATGTGCAGGCAAAGAGGCGCGGCACACGCAGGCGTTCCGGGTACGCCGCAGGCCATGCCATGCCGCACAGTTGAAGAAGATGAGGAAGCCGGTGTTGTCGATGCCGATGTCGAAGATGCGCGAGGCCGACTGGCGGTGGGCGACGCAAACCCGATCTCTGCTCGGAAAAAAAATAAAGGTACAAAGAAGAAGAAGCAGATCTGGTACCCATAGCCCCATCGCCTCATGGCCCAAATAACCATCGGCGGGGCCGGTGCAGCATGCGTTCGGCGGCGCGGACCGGCCGGGCGGAGGGCCCAGCGACGGAGCCATGGAGCGAGGCCCGACCGGCGGAGGGGCTCAGTCGGCGGCACGATGACCAGGTGACGGAGATGGCCGCGGCCAGGCCAGGGGTGGAGGAGGGACCCGTAGAACCACGGCGGCGTGGAACGCGGAGGGGCCCGCCGGCGACGGAGCAGCACCTACAGATCCAAGCGTTCCCTCCTCAGCCGTCAACACGACGGCGAGCGGAGGGGAAGCTTGGACGCGGCAGCCCAGCCACAGCTGTCACCACGATAGCGTGTGGACAGGACGGAGCGAGGCATGGCGTGACGCAGCCGACGACGGAGAAGACGACCACCACGACGCGGATCCGGGGAGAACTCTGATCTTTGCTGCTGACGACGTGACGCGACGACGACGGACGTGGCGGATCAGAAGGATCGGCCACGCAACCTAACTACGAGGGCGCTGCCCCCGGTGGAGATCGATCTCCCCGGGGGCGGCGCGGTGGCGGCTGCGGAAGGCTAGGTCTAGGATGAGAACCCTAAACTCGTGATACCATGTAGAAAAGAGAGAATTGTATAATGCGTGGGATGATGTATTGCTGAGCCCTCAGGCTGTTTATATAGGAGTACATGGCTTGGAGGGCAAGATGCCTCTCCTAGAGATAAGGAAGGTTATCACGGGATTACAATCAATCCTAAACTAACCATATCTGGTGCTGCCTAATATACTCTAACATCCCCCCGCAGTCACAGCGGGAGTGGCGCAGACGATGAGACTGTAGAAGAAGCAGACGAGCTGACATGCAGCACTAGGGCAGTCATCTCACAATTGTATGGAGTAGAAAAGCAACTGAAATGTTTGTCTTAGAAAAAAATAATATTGACCAATGCTTATTGGGTCTAAGAAAGACCAAATCCTTCTTTTGGGGGGTATGTTCTCTGCTTCTAGTAGAAATAGTGGGAATATTCCTTGGTACAAGTTACCGGCATACTGCAGTATAAAAACTAACGCTCAGGATAACACTTCTGCACTAAGAGGGCCCTCCATAATACTCCTTCCATTAGTAACTTTGTGCCTTCACCATGTCTGTCGCTTGTCTTCTTATTTGTTATGGACCATCCACACCATTTTCCTTGAGGTTCTAGCCATCAGTTTTTCTTGTGTTATTTTCCTCAGGTCGTTGGGTTGGATTTGGTGGATGATGAAAGCAAACCAGAAAGGCGCCCAACAAAGCACATGCCGACACCTGAGCAATGGACTAATGTTTTCAATCCAGCTTATGCGTATTATGTGTACTATTGTTATGCTAACTTGTACACACTGAACAAGGTAACAACGAACAACATTTTGTGCCCAGATTTTTTAAATGCAGTTCCCCCCTACAATTTCTAGTTTCCAGTTATCTTCTCTTTTAATCTTCATGATGCCCGACTTAATACCTTTGCTTTCTTGGTTAATTGAGATTTTTTTTATATGCAGCTTCGTGAGTCCAAGGGCATGGCGCCAATCAAACTTCGTCCACACTGTGGGGAGGTATATGTTTAATGTATGCATTGTTAGATTAACCTGAAAATGTTGACCTGATGATTCTTGTCTTCAGGCTGGCGATGTTGATCATCTTGCTGCAGCATTTCTTACTGCTCATAATATTGCTCATGGGGTGAATTTAAAGAAGTCTCCTGTCCTTCAATACTTGTATTATCTTGCTCAGGTCAGCAGTGGTATTTCTTTCCTGGGCGTTCTTTTTGCAGCATTGGTACCAATTGAACATCTATTTGATTTTGATTTTTGGTTATTTGAAAGAAACTAGTCATCTTTTGTTTGCCTGAAGTCAGATTGGTCTTGCAATGTCTCCTTTAAGCAACAACTCATTGTTTATCGACTATCACCGGAACCCTTTTCCGACATTTTTCCTGAGAGGCCTTAATGTTTCTCTCTCAACTGATGATCCTTTACAAATTCACCTAACAAAAGAACCTTTGGTTGAAGAATACAGTATCGCTGCTTCGGTAATCTCCCTCTCTTCCTCCACATCTATGATCTGTTTCATTCCCACTTAGATCCTGCTTAATTTGGATTGCCTGTTACTCTTGGCAGCTGTGGAAGCTAAGTTCATGCGACTTGTGTGAAATTGCTAGGAATTCTGTGTACCAATCCGGTTTTTCTCATAGGCTCAAGGTATAGATATTTGACAATTTGATTTGTTGTTTCATATTCTGACTCATGGGGAGGTGTAAGCTCTGACAATGTTTTCTAGTCACACTGGATTGGGAGCAGCTACTATAGAAGAGGTCCCGAGGGCAATGACATCCACCAGACAAATGTTCCTCACATCAGGATTGAATTCCGACACACTGTATGTACTTCGTACCTTTCTGCCTGGTATCTGATCTCTTCCTGTGCTTGTTAAGTTTGCTTGTTTTCCGCCGATAATTGCATTTCTGTGCTGAACCTGCAGATTTGGAAAAAAGAAATGGAGTTAATACATTTTGGGAATGCTAAACTACCAGATGAGATTGATAGGTGAAGATTTTGCGGTAATTTTCAAAGCCCTGATGTTCCTTGTTAAGACTGGAGAGCCATCCCATCGTCCTGTCAAATGCTTCAAAACTTTCAGAGAACAACCAAGTCTATGCAGCCTGTTTGCGGCTGTAAGGGAGGAGAAAAGGACTCGACACGGTACTTCTTTTCGATGAATCTCTTATAATTTGTTACTTGTAGAGGTAACATAAACTGCTGAATAAGGTTCACATCAAAAATTATGTCAGGACTACGGCATGCTAGCATGTCTGTGTTAATGCTGTGCCGTTGAACAAGAAATTGCAAATACTCATGGAAGGATAGACACAATATTTAATGGTCAAATTACAAACTTAGCGAGGTGGCACTTCTGCTGTATACTTTCTTACACGGTGGACGTTTATACATGTATTGTTCTGCATGCTGAATCAATACATTACCTACTCTCTTTCAGACAAATTTTATGTCGAATTAATTTCTATCCAAATCCTTCATAGCTTGTTATTTTTTAAAGTGATTCTGCGTTTCATCAGCGGTGTTTTAAATAGCTAGTTATAGCTATGGTATACCTGTGCTATAGCTTTTGTGGACCCTAAATGTAAAGCTACGCCAAAGTTTCGTTATATTAGCTACAAGCGCTGTAGCTAGCGATAACTCCGTTATATGCCCTAGCTTGTAGCTAGCGATAGCTCCGCTACTCTACATAGGTACCCATGGATTAAAGCATTGTGCTTATTTTGAAATCTAATACTACTAAAAAGGCCTAAATGTATCTTTCATAAATCTGAATTTTGAGAAAACTTAGTAAAAGATCTCGCCCTTTTTCTATAATCCGGCATTTATGTGTCTTGTGATTAAGTACTTGTCGTTAACAACATTGTAACGGACCGCCCTTTTCAGGGGGTGCGTATAAATACCCTCGCAGCTACCCAGGAATTTAGCTGCAGGTAACCAAGTGTACAATGCTTGATATAAGAACAAATGCGAATATTTTTACAGATGAAATAAGGGTCTAACGGCCAAGGTTTTACAAAAGGTGCGGCTGGCACCGAATACATTACAGAACACCCACAGGAAAGGCTTGAGCAGATAGATCAAGGCCTTCAAAACCAAATAACATCGTCATCTACGGTCTTCTGGAACTCGCCAGCTTCCTTTGAAATCTAAAGAGGGGGTTGGGAGCAAGGGTGAGTACACAACCGTACTCAACAAACCACACGAAAATTCTGAATATTACATGCAGGGATAAATAAGGTAGGCACAGGTCTTAAGTATTGTGGATGCAAGTTGTAAATCACTTTTCATTTTACATTTGAAACACAAACCATAGATAGCAATATAACATTGGGGGGGGTATCTGCAAAGTTCACATTCACGACATGTTTTAATTATAAAAGCTACTAGTAGCGATTCACAGCATCACCCTACATTAACTCAAATTTCATTAACCGAAGCATGGCATATTCGAATACCATTGATATCACTCGCAGAGGTGCTCACTTTACCCACAAGATATCTTCTACCGTTAGTGCCACGCTGAACAACATGCAACTTAAATGCATGCGGTGGTAGGATAATCATAGCATTTCGTTGGACTTCCCTTCTTTAGCTCCTACCCAGTAGGCTTATCCAAGATCCGCAATATTCAGGACCCATCGCAAAGCGGAGACATAATCAATATTGTGGATACCCACTGTTGCGTGAACCGGTGAATGGCCTCTCCATTCCCGTTCCGCCCCGGTCGCTATGCGGTCCATTGCCTCACCAGCACATGGTAGCTACTTCCTATAGGTATTAAAAAGGGAAGTACAATGTACTGAGCTATGTTGGACCAAGTCAACAGAGTTGGTTGGCCCAACTTGTGGTTGAGCGGGATCTGAAGTTATTTACCTTGCCTAAGACATTGATCCTTAAATGCCAAAGATTCAGCCAAATGACATACCACAAACCATGGGTACCATCTGTACCACCACCACACCACAACCTGGCTTTATCATCGGTTGAGGGTTGAGCCAGCATCCACCTTCCGTGGTCCGCCCAACGCTGTCCCCCACACCGTAGCAAATTTTGAAAATCACTCGAGCCAACTCTCGGAGATTTTAAACAACTTTAACTAAAGATGAAGTTGTATTTATTACTATTCTGCGGTGGTTCAATGTTGTATAGCCTAAGGTTAGAAGGAATTAGGGCAGAGCAATAGGTTTAACATTTGGTTGTAACTAATCATGTCATTCAAAACTACCATATTTTCTAGTTTTCTTAAAATACCCAAATAATGCGGTACAAAAATATATACATATAAACGGAACTGGGTTCAACATGTTCAAGGAGTGTGGCTTGCCTTGCAGATTTGAGGGTTCGTCTAGTGAGAAGGGGTTGATGTCGTGTCTGGCCTTGAACGGCGCTTGCTCTCGATATGGCTCCAACGTCTGCTCCTGCTCTGAGATTCGTGGCAATGGTCGCGTTGACGTCGGATCTAGCGCGAGAAAACGCAAATAATAAATAAACGAATAAAACAAAATAAAGAAAAAGAAACGGAAAGGAAAATCGGAGAGAAAATGGACGGAACGGAGCTCAGGGGCATTTTTCGAATTTTTTGAACTTGGTATGGCGAAACGGAGATCATTTTTGGACTCAGTGGCTTGAATTGATCAAGAATATATATTTTTGGCTATTTAGGAATTTTTGTGCTTTCTGGGGATTTTTCCTGGAATTTTAAATTAATTTCCGGATTTGTGTGGAAATTAAAATCCGAAAATTAAATTAAAATGAAGAAATGATTTCGGTGGGCGACAAGAAAACCGTGATGCCCACAGGCACAAGACCTGCCCACGCGAGGCGCGCAGAATCGGCCGGCGGCTGAGTGGTTTACCACCAGACGTGGGGAATCTGGCAGGGGGGCCGTCAGGCAATGAGATCGGCGTTGGGCCCGAGTGGCAGAGAGAGCAAGTAGGAGAGGTGGTGAGAGGGGGCGTGATGGTAGAGAGACAAAGAAGGGAGAAGGCTGGTGGGATCACCAGACTGGGAAGACGAGTTGGCACCAAGCGGAGGAGGCTCGGGAAAAATGGAGTGGTGGGGGAGGAAGAAGAACTCACGGCGAGTTCGGGGCGGGGGCAAAACGAATGGGAGAGTGAGTGGAGGAGCGCGGTGACGAGTATTGGCTGGAGACGAAGAGGGCGAAGGTGAATCCGGCGAAGGAAGGCTCGGGAGGGAGGAAGAAATAGCGGGGAAGGAAAAGGAGAGCGCGGGGAAGATGAAGAGCTACTCACCGGAAGCTGGGATGGAGGAAATGAGGTGCATGGGGGGATTTTATAGCGTCGCCGGGGAGGGGAGAGAAGGAGAGGGCACCTGGCATGGGGCGGAAGACTGGTGGCGTCTGCCAAGGGCAAGCAGACATGTGAACATGGACAAGAAGTGAGGAAGGGAGGGGAGGCGCTAGGGTGGGTGTAGCAATGCAAGTGAGCGGAGCGTCTTGGGCGGCAGGGCAAGACGCGCGAAAAGCCGGGCAGGACGACGGCGCGAGATCGCATGCAAGCGGGTGGCGGGCCAGGAGGAAAGCCGAGCGAAGCGGCCGTGGAGCTGGGCCGCGTGGACGGGAGGGGAATACGGGAGAGCGGGCCGGAGGGAAAAACAGGCCGAAGCCGAAATGGGAAAGCTTTCGGAAATGGACGGCGACCAAAACGAGAAAAATTTCCCAAAAAGGAAAGAAAGTCCAAGCAGGTCAAAAGAAGTTCAAATAAATCCGGGAAAATTTGAATAAACTCCAAATAAATAAATAAATAAATAATTTTGAAATTTTGGGGTGTTTCAAACATTATGATATATTTATTAATTATGGTATTTGACATGTATTAGCATG
The DNA here is from genome assembly GCA_036346375.1 of Guadua angustifolia. Lineage (NCBI taxonomy): Eukaryota > Viridiplantae > Streptophyta > Magnoliopsida > Poales > Poaceae > Guadua > Guadua angustifolia. The sequence continues at coordinate 409,982 of CM070521.1, read as the reverse complement.
TTTGTTGATTCCGGACTTAACTCGTAATTTTATTATAAAAATATCAGTACCTTATAAAGTACTATGGTTATGGTTTTAATATTTGTTTGGAGGTGACTTATATTATATACATATTTAAATTTTTAAATATTTTAATATTGAAAACATGATGAATGATAGCTAGCGATAGATGCTACAGTGTGTTTTTAGGACATTACATCAAAAATCGTGATTTAAAACCTTGTTTATGGGTGAAATATGCTTTGTTTTTAGGGGGAGAGCTGAGATTAGGGAAACCATCATCTTTATCCAAATTCTGTTTGTATTAGCTCCCGCAAAATATTAAGGTTTAGTGTTACGTAGTCAAAAGGCTAGATTAGACACGTACGGCGCCTGTGAGCGTAAAGCTGCACGTCGTCGTCCTGGAATGGTCCCCATGTATGCCATCTTCGCGAGAATCTGATGGCTACTTCCAGTACTACGATAGGATGGGGATGGGGATGTCCCACAAAGGGGCGAGCCGCTACATTCCTGGGGGCTTGCTCGACAATCACAAGGTACGTGACCTCAGACTCAGAGGATGATGGTGTACTCATAAATGATTGAATTCACCTGTGCTCTTTGTATACCTTTCCCAAGAATTAATAATCCAACTGGACTAGTACAAGCAGTAATGCACAACACAACACTATCCTTTTTGCACATTGGCCAAAGCAAAGCCGAAGAAACCGCCGTTTGATCCCCCCGAGTGACATTACCCTGCTTTGTTTTACAAAAGAATTACTCACAGACGGTGGCGAGTGAAGTAAGTGATGGCTAGACTAGACTAGGCAAGGCGGGGGCGGGGCTGGCTGGATGCGATTTGTGCGTAGAGGAAGTGGTTCCAGGTGTCGGGCAGGCCGGGGAGGCACCAGTGGATGCAGTCGGCGTAGGTGCGTGGGTCAGCCTGCTGCTCCGGCGTCAGCAGCTTGCCCTGCCGGAGCGTGTGCACGGAGGTGTGCGCATCCTTGCGGAGCTCCGAGAGCGCCGTGATGTCCACCAGGTGCACGGGCACGCGGCGCATCGAGCGCAGCACCGCCTGCGCCACGCCGTGCAGCCGCCAGTCCGTCCCGATGTACAGCGGCGACGTCTGGTTCAGGATCGGCTGCGTCTCCATCGCGCACTTGATCGCGCCCGCGTTGCCCCACGCCTCAGGCCTGCAAAGCACGCACCAACCAACACAATGTTATCTTCACATGTCAGCCGGAGCTCAGTAAGAAGCACCCACCCTACTTAGGGCATCTATAATAGTATATATCGGCTGTCTGTAATAGTATATATGCCACATGGGATTTCAGATGATGTGAAGGAAGAGAAAAAAAAAGATAACCACTTTATACTGCTATTAATTGTACAAGAGATCATTACAGGCAACAGTTTATATTATATGAGCTATATATCTTTAATACTGTCTATAGATGATATGGAGCTCCACAGACAGCCACCACCGTCTATAGCATTCTACATGCCTTTAAGCCTCTGGTTTCTCGTCGCAAGCACGTGCGTGCGTGAGCCAGCAGTTGAGTTCATGCAGGCTGGGGGCTCCATGCATCGCACTCACGACGTTATATGTTATGGAGTGCACGACTTTCATTCATCAAAGTTACTCGTAGTAAAACCTAGAGAACACCCAAGCATGTATGTAAAAAGCAAATGTGCTCAGATTCTCTCAGATTCGTTCTTCTATGAGTAACAATGCTGATCTAGATGCGACACCCACCTAGTCTTGTGCTGATACTGTCATGATGCCGCTCTCTCTCTCTCTCTCTCTCTTCTAATTAGCAACATCATTGCTTCACGAGCTGTTAACACACGCTGGCTTGCTCTCCCTTGCTTTGGTGGAATGGTCAAGTTTGAGGTTGCACCAATCAGCTTATGCCTTCTACTACCAAGCAGTTCGCATCATCAAAAAAGCTGAAAGCAGCGCACTTGCCAACCAAAACGAAGCTATGGGTAAAAAACTAAAAAAGAATCAACAAAGGAAAAGGCAAAAGCAAGCCACTTGGTTGCTTTAGCGACGGATTATACAGTAGTTAAGAACGCAAGTAGAAAGAAGCAGGCAGTAGTGTTGCGCCACTCGTAAAAGTGAGACCGGCCGGAGCTTAACTGGAGTACGTAGCTGTCTAGAGCGTACGTGGCTCTCTTTTGTTTGTTAATAATTCTCCTCTTTAACGCTAGTTTAGAACCCGGCTCCCTTGGTTGATTCATCGATGAGGAAAACGACAACGAGGTGAGGTGATTACCATTTGGTAGGGACCTCATAGGAGGAGGATGCGTAGTAAACATCGATCACCACTAGCAAGGAATATAACTACTGCTACGTACTACTAGTCTTCTAAATATGCACACGTATTAATTATACGATGTGGAACGATCCTTATGTTAGCCAGACTGTTGATGATCCAGTGCTCTATCTATAGATTGCAGTGCCAATATATAGTTGGATTGCTCTAGCTAGTTGCATACATAGAGGCAAAACATCACTACAGACGAATTATGGTGCCATGTCTATATATGCATGTTCAGTTCAAATGTTTTTTTTATCTAATCTGCGTACTACTAGCTACCAGCTAGCTCAATACCTAGCTCATGGAGCAGGAACAGTTCAATAGGTTGCCCATGTGCTCTGGTACCTTGATTTCATGTAAAGAACCGAATTTTCTGCTAGTACGGATTAATCTTTCCCCTTCTGAAGTTTCCTGGGCTCCATTACAGTCCTAGTAGCACAAGAGGTGAAGAGGGAGTATATGGTACTTGTTCCGTTCACGTTTACTTGTTGATTTTGAGTCATCAAGATTTGACAAACGATAATTTTAAAAATATATAGTCATATTACATAAAAGCGGTATTGTAAGATTTGTAAAAAAAATACTTTCCTAATATACTACAATTACATCGATTTGATTTTGAATGGCTTAAAAATAACTGTGAAAACTCGACCTATCAAAATGAAAACTGACTAGATGAGTGAGTACAAGTAGCTACCTAATGAGATGCACGTGTCGCCCATTTAAGAGCTAATTTATCACTTGAGGTCAATCACTTCCTCGGGAAGCCATGTCTGTGAGGACGTTTCGTCCGGGTCTCTCTCTCTCTCTGTGTCACTAAACAATGGGAGGGAGTAGGAGGCGGCATCAGAGGAGTGAGTATTGCTTAAGAAGCCTTTCCTGGATTCCAACCCGTGACGCTAGCAACCAAGACTAGCGGTTCAATTGGCATCGGCACACACATGGAAATTAGAAATGGAAATAGCGAGGAAAGGGTAATGGCACGCAATGCAAGCGGAAGAGAAGAGAAGAGAAGAAAAGAAATATGCAGGAGGGTGACGGCGAGCGACTTACGTGATGTGATTGGGAGACATGCCCATAAAGAAGACCATGGTTTTGTTTGGGTCGATGTGCCTGTCGACCCACTTTGCCCACGTCTTGAGCACCCCCCTGTAGGCGATCGGCCGGTCCACCAGCGCGTACTTGGTCCACGATGATCCCCTGCTTCCCCTCCCGAACGAGCCGCCCCCCTTGCTGCATCCATCTCGATGTCTCTAGTCTCGTCAGCATCCGTCAAAATACTAACTCATTAACTGAAGACGTCTCCTTGATGATGCACCACTTACAGGACTTTCATGTCGAACGTGTTGAGCCACCAGATGTATGTGTTGAAGATGAGGTAGTCGGCGCCCTTCCAGTTCTTGGCGTGCTTGGTGATGGATCGCCACGCGACGATGCGGTCCCGGACGCTGTGCACCTGCGGGTCGTCGGAGTTGGACTGCACCAGGAACGGCGCCCAGTAGAACTCCACGGTCGCGTTGTACTCCTGCACGAGTCGACCAAAGCGTTTCAGAGCATGGCGAGAATGAGCGGAGAAGGGATGGGATGGGATCATGGATGGATACTCCTCTCGTACGTGCGCTCTGAAGACGTTGAGCGAGCCGTTGTTGACGAACTTGGTGAGCGTCTTTTGGCCGGGCGGGACGACGGACTGGACGAGGCACACCATGGACTCCCACTGGTTGCGGTTCAGCGAATCGCCCACGAACATGAGCCGCTTGTTGCGCAGCCGCTCCAGCAGCAACCGCGCGTCCAGCCTGCAGCAGGCGGCCGGATCGTTTAATTTCGTTCCTAGCTTCCTACAAGCAGCTAGCTAGCTAGCTCGAATCCTCAATCCAAGCAATCACATGGAACGAATTCCCCTACAAGTTAACCATTCTACTTAATTGGATTCGTTTCATCCTTCCTTGCAGTATCGCTATCCTCCTCCTCCTATTATCTATCAGATCAGATGAGAGAGAACAGCAGCAGCAGCTGCTGCTGCTGCTGCTTACAAAACAAGATCGATCCGTTAATGGATGGAAGGAAGGAACCTCAAATCAGGCAAGGGCCTAGTGCCGCAACCAAGCAATTAAACGTAGGAATCATCCATCACGCCGAAATTAACATGCAACTCAACTCGCATCGAGTTGCAGCTACCCAAAACTGGAGTTACTAATCAATTGCGAAAGGTGCGTAGTCGGAGTAATTGAATGCAAGCGGGTGATGGCGGAGAATACGCTCGCACCTGGGGAGGTCGCAGCCGGCGGGCTGCCACCGCCACTTCTGGTAGGAGTCGTCGCGGCGGCCGTTGCGCATGCAGGTCACCTGCTCCGTCAGGAACTCGCACTCCGCCTCCCGGTACAAGGGCGCCTGCGCCCCCTCCGCGTCGTACACCCACCACCCCCTGTACAAGTCGCAGCCCGGCTCCGCCAGCCTCACCGCCGCAGGCCGGCGCATACTCTCCTCCTCCTCCGTCTTAACACTGGTGCTGTTCATGTTGCCGCCGCCAGCCTGCTTGTCAGCGCGCACGCGCAGGGGAGCGCCGCCTTCCGAGGAGGATATCGGCGCGTCCAGGATTTGGACCACCCGCTGGGCTTGCTCCTCCTCCTTCCCCTTGTTCTTGCCCTTCCTCTTGTTGTTACCCACCTCCTCCTCGGCGCCGGGAGTTGACCTGGCCTGGCGAGAGTTGACCTTGTGGTGCGCGGACTCTTGGAGGACCCGGAGGTCGGAGGACCTCGCGCGGGCGGCGCCGCCGCTGCCTCCGGCGAGGTCCGCGACGTCGGTGCGCTTGATGACGTCCTCGTTGTAGAGGAAAGTGGCGACGAGGAAGATGGAGACGACGACGCCCGCCAGCGAGAGCGGCGCGCTGGCCCGGCGCGCGGGCGCCTGCTTGGCGGCCGCTGGGGCCGCCGCGGACGCCGGCTTGCGCCGCTGCTGCATCGCCTCGCAGCCCGTGGCCCAACCAACCAGCGCTGGATAGCTTGAATTGGAATCGGAATTCGAATTCTCTGGAAGGATGGATGGGTGCAGCAGGCGGTTCTGGTGGCAGAATGGGGAAGGAAGGGAGGGGTGGGTCTACTCTTAGGGTGGTGGATCGCATGTGATGTGAACAGCAGCAGCTTCTTCTCTCGATCCCGTCTCAGAATCTCATCTCATGCGGCATGGATGGCATCTCCAATGAATGATTCAACCTCACCGTACGTGTAAAACATACATACACCGACATCACTGTACTGTATGTGCACGCCGTACGCGGACGCCCTCCTGAAATCATTTATCGGGCTTTTTTTTCTTTCAAATTTAGTCTCCCCGAGCACAAAAGACCACTAACATTACGACAGGTCGGCCGGCCACCGACCACGGAAGGAGCCATTGCCACACGCTAGAAGCGCAAAAGGAGCTATGGCGCCCTGCCCTGCTATCGGTCGAGCTTTCGGGGGGAGCCGGTTACCTTCGTGCTCCCTAAACGTGACAGATGATAGGTATCGTTTGCCATGTCTTTCACGCTGAGGGAGAAAAACTAAATTTGTAAATGCATATGTGAGAGACTATATTTGAAAAAAAAAATGAAATAGAGATAGCTAGATAAGCGAGGATTTCTAGGTCTCCTCACGTTGGATAGTTATCATTTTAGATATATGTATAGTTAAACTTTTGAAATTTTGACTATCAATATCTTTTTAAATATTTAAATTGGATATATGAAAATTATATATATGTAGATTTGTGTCAAAATTACTTTTGTACTATTATAATTTTATTTGATTTTCTAAATATACTACAATAGAAATTACTAGTCAAAACCGTATTTCAAAGGCCATATCGATGTCCAAAGCGATAACTATTTGTGATGTGGGATTAGTTAATGGCATCAGACCATATTAAATACTCCATCCTCTCTTTAATCAGTGCAATCAAAATTTATAAACATTTATTACTGCTATATTTAAAAATTATCTAGGTTGTTTGTATGGAAGCTAGAGCTTTTTTAGTCTCTTATATATATTTTTTATGTAAATATTTGCATCGTGCGAATAAATTTGTAAAAATAGTTATATCCCCAACCATAGAAGACACCACAGGCAATACGTGTCATCTGGCGCCCTCCTGTACTGCAGCAATAGCTTAGCAAGAGATCGGTAGCAACACCTGTTGAGTATTCCCAGCTTGGTAGGGTAGGCAAGCCTCATTATTAAGCGATTTAATTAAATAAAGAAATTCATTAAGCGATTAATTAATTAAAGTGGTTAATTAAGTGATTAATCAACTAATTTTCATGGGTTCGATGCTGCCAAGGAAGGGGACCTTTCCACGGTATGGGAGCATGATAAGTGTGTAAGTTCAAGGTAGTCCTTGTATGATTTTGGTGATTAATGACAAACATAGCTATTGCCAATGTTTATTTTAAAGCAGTGCTTAATGACAAACCTCTAATACACTTATTGATATGAGACTAATATGTTCATCGTGAAGATTGTTTTAGTCTCATCTTATTTAAAGGGAAATCATATATGAAAAGAATGAGTATGCAACTTTGAGGTATGTACTCGGTATTCCACTCTTATCTATTAGTGCATTTCTCATATGCATGTCATATTCATTTTGGCATAAACATTACCGCACTGTTCGTATTTTGCTCTGGGGATCATGTTCTTATTTAGTTCTTTAGTGATTCCCAAGTTGGCTCTTAAAATAATGGTTTTTGCCTGTGCGCTGAACCGGACTTTAGATACTCTTATCTTAGTTCGGCGCTAGTTTAGTAAGATTTCCATTTACGTCGGACCAAATCTTTCCTACAAAATATTTTAGTCCGGCGCCAACTTGAATCTCTTGGTTGAACTTCTCTCTTTGTGAAAAGGTCCATAGTTATTGATTTCTGTGAAATTCATCTACGACGGACCAAATATTTTGGTCCGGCGTACATACTGAATTTTCATTCCTTCGTCGGATCAAAATCTTCTTAACTTCTATGTATGACGGACTAAATTTTTTAGTCCGGCGTGAACGTGGTTTGCTTGTCTTTGGATCTTTGATCTTATATTACTATTCTTTAGTGATCCTTTGGTTGCTTCCTTATAGACTTCACCATGCTTGATCATATTTATGCATATAAACTCACCATAAATGTTTCTATCATGCACAACCTTCGTGAAGTCTAATTTGGTTTAAATATCTTTGTTTCGATGTTGATCCATGTATCTATGTGTGTTTAATTCATTGGATCAATATATCTTCATGCCTTGATTTTAAGAGAGTTTATGATGGGTATTTGATAACTTGTGTTTTGGTGATTGAATTTGATTGTGATCGATTTGGATTTGGATGTTTGACACTTTTTCGGAAGTCCTTCCATGGGGAACGGACCGGATTTAGTGCTTAGAATATGCACTGGATCACCCACTCAATCTAACAGCAAGTTTTCCTTTTGTGCTGGACCAAACTCTAAAAAACTCCCATGTATGACGGACCAAATATTTTGGTCTAGTATACATGTTAAACACCCATGTATGACGTGAAATTTCAGAAAATGACACTCAATTCGTGTGCCTTTCAGCTCCTGTATATGACATGTGGGTCCATCTGAGTCTATGCCAGTGGGCCAAGGTGTAAAATACCGAAAAAACGAATTTTAAAGGTGGCAAGTTCTGAAATCTCTCCATGTATGACGGACCAAATTATTTGGTCCGTCATACACAGGCTTTTGACAGTGTTTCGTATTTTGCATTTTTGAAGGCCTTTTCGTGCTCGAAAAAATAAAGTATCTACATGAAAGTTGTAGAAAATTTCGATATGAATATTTTTCATGTTGACAACTTTTTCATTTGAGCAACCAAAAAAATTATAAAAAATTCAAAAGTGGACTGAATTTCTATGTGTATGACGAACCAAATTATTTGGTCCGTGGTACACAAGCTTTTGACAAGGTCTTAATATTTTACATTTTTGAGGGTCTTCCCGTGCTCAGAAAAATAAAGTTTATATATGAAAGTTGTAGAGAATACTTGTGTCAATTGTGGTATCTCTTGTCTCTTTTATGAATTGTTTTACTTTGTATTTATCCATTATGCATCTTATGACTTATACGATGATTTGAGCACCTTACTAGTTATGCCCTTATCATGTGTTGACTTGTGTGTGCTAACTAATTTATCTTGAGCAATTTTATTGCTAGCATCCTTATATCTAGAATTGAATTGCTTGCTTGTCTCTCTAGGATTGCAAACCAAGAGTTAGTTAATTCTTATTCTAGGGTGCTTATCTTGCTTGCCTTCACCGAGGATAATAACCTGTGTTCAAATATCAGTTTTCAGCTTCCTCATTTCATTAAGATTTGGACACAAGTATAAAATTGGTTTAGAGATTAAAATTTGAAGATGCCCAATTCACCCCCCCTCTTGGGCATCCGATTCCTTACAAAGTGACATGCTGCATCTGCCACGGTCAGAGAGGTGACTATTTTTACAATTGCGTTCGGAAGAAGACTAGATTAAAAAGATTGTTAAAGTATTCTTAACGGCAAATCAGCTAATATAATAGTTATTCTACGCGTCTACCAGACGTGCACATCTAAACAATCTCACATATGACCACCTCGCGCATGAACAAAACCATTTAGTTATGTAGTCAACCAACTAATAAATATATGGTAGTTTTTTTTAAGAATTCTTTAAAACATGCACACATGATTTTTATAAATAAGAACTTATTTCTCTTTGTGGGACCAACAATAAAATCTTTGAAAAATTCTCAATAAATTACCACACGTTTGGGAGGTGAACTTCTATAACCCTATAAAATTTTAAGATTAAACTTAATCGCATTTAAAAGATATGAAATTGATAAAGTGCTAAACAGTAGGATATTCTGTCTTTTACTATCAAGAAATTAACATTTTATTATCTATTACTCAATGTGTTACTATATCCCGTATAAAGCTATTGTATAACACTTTGTTTCAATATGGTAACATCTAGTGTAATAACCATAACATGTTATTTATTCGAAGAGTAAAAGACAACATATCTAGTGTTTTATATATTTTCAAAAATTCTCAAAAAATTACCATATATGAAGGACGTGAGATTCTACAATCCTAAGAAGTTTGAAAATCAAAATCATTCTTATTTAAAAGTTATGACTAAATAAAAAAAAGATTTATATACAAACAAGAAGTAGTATTTATTAGTTATTTGTTAGTTAGGATATGATTTGTGTTTTGCCACGTAGCAGATAGTCACTGAACAGTTCCTTGTGTTGAGTGCTGTGATAAGTGGCTCAGTTGGTATGAGCTAAATAACTAGGATATATATATATATATATCGATGGCAATTCACAAGGACATGGTGTCGTACATGCATGTGCATGCGCTTTCGTACCTACCCTGTTGAACTCGGCATGCAGTCTCTTCTCTCTCTTTTTTCCACCCAAGAAAACTCGTCAATCTTGTCAACCAGCAAATGCATGAATCGACGGAAATTAAACAGATCTACTAAGTTGTTGACTTATTGCTCTTAAGCAGGTTAGCTAAGAAACCTCGTGGAATGGAAGCTACCGTTCTAGATTTGCACCGGCCGGCGCTTGCCAATTTTAAGAGTACATTCGCGTGCGTCCGTCCGTACGTAATCAATGGTAAAATGCTAGCCTACTTGTGCTTCGTGATGAGGTTTTGGTTGACTCAGTCCGATCAATTCGATTTGGTTAGTTGTTCTTGTCAATGGAAATATATATATATATATACTCCATATTATCTATTGGTAGAAAACTGAGACGTGCATTCGGACTCGGAGCTAGTTAGTACACGTATGAATGGCGCGTTGAATATTATTGGATAGTTTTGTACGTATGGAATACTTTTCCTCGATGGCCAACAACCCGGCCGCCCACTACCTACTACTCTTGATAATTCAAACCAAACCCCGGCCTCGTTACAAAAATAAGAATCATATATATATATATATATATATATATATTGATAAATATATATATATTTTATTAATCTTAGTAAATTACATCAAGGTGATACAATTATACTAAGAAAACTCCGACCTCTACGCCTAAGGTGTACACAGCCAAACACACACACACAAGAAAAGACAAAGGAACCGTCGCGGCAAACTACATCACGCAATATTGTCTTCAAGGCCTTCCACCATCATAGCAACACTTGGACCGCGATAAAAACTCTCCAATGACAACGCCTCCAAGAAGGACTCGATACGCACACGCACCGCCATTGCCATGATCCAACCAGTGAAGGTCAGACCAAAGGTTTTCACCTCGAAGAGTAAATCCTCAGACTACAAAACAATGCCTTCAACAAGACAATTGCCAGCACAACCAACTAAGGTCGACCTAGGATTTCTCCACGAAGTCAATCACCGGAGATCCCAGGTTGCAACCACCGCATTCCGAGCTAGTGCCGCCATACCACTTAATCTTAGCCAATAGCAACGCCATCTTCTCAAGGCCAGACAAACAATTTTTAGATGTTCGACTCTACGATGACAGATTCGCGAGCTAGCCAATAGGCACACGATCATCAAGTCCATAGAGTGCATCTAAAAAATGAGTTGTGTCGCCTAAGAAAAGCGAATCCGCGAATCGATACTAAGATGACATAGGTCAAAAGAAATGTATGAACAACGCTAGAAAGAGATGAAGACGCTGGTTAAGAGTAGTCACCGGTGACAACCCAAACTTGCCGAAGGACGCCCGCCGTCCGACGCCGCATCTGAACCCTAGAAACATTTAGGGTGCGCGAAGAAGAAGCGACAGGACTGCGCAAGCCAAGCCACAGATCATCGCTTTGGGCCAACCGATTCCGCCATACAATCAAGACGCTTGCCGTGCGGCGACGAAAGCAACCACCCTAGAAGAACACGTGCGGCCTTCATCCGCCGAAAGCGAGCCCTCCCAAACCCAAGACAATGGCCCACCCCACCACAGACAGATCCGCGGAGGGAGCGAGATCCAGCCACCGAGCCGAATCCAACCTACCCAAGGCCGGAGGCCCGCCGGCAACAACGGCCGCAGAGGGAGGGACGACGGCCGCAGAGGATGGAGGAAGAACAACTCCCCGCCGCCTTCCTTGCGCCCGCATGAGCCTCTCGGCGGGACGCCACAAGGCGAGGCAGGGAAGGGAGGGGGAAGGCCTAGCGGTGGCGGTTTGAATCCTTGCCTCATCTTTTCGCGAGGGCTACCGCAGATGGCGCTAAAGCATTGGTGACCTAGCCTGAATATGATATATATATATATATATATATATATATAGGAAAATGATTATATATAGAAAATGATTTCATACTCACAGGTGTAGATTACTCCCACCTCTAATATACCATTTAAATGATGTTGTTATACCTCTTTATCCTTTTGAGTATACTCTAATACTGATTATAAGATACTTCAAAGTGAGTTCCATGGAAAATTTCATTAAAATACACCCTTTATAGTATAATTTGTTTACATATTCCTTATACATATAGAAAAGGGTATGTAGCAAAAAAAATAAAAGGGTCTAATGAAATTTTTTTAATAATGTTGTATTGGAGTATCTTAGAATTATTATTGGAGTATACCAAAAATGATAAAGGAGCATAAAGCGTTTATTTAAGTGGTATATTTAGAGGTGGGAGTATGTACTCCCGAGAGTACGAAAAAGGCTTCCTATATATATATATATATATAATCCACAACGAAATTAAGCAGATAGCTAGTTAGCTTGCCTAACAGGGTCTCTTCTTCTATATAAAAGCGCCAACCTGATTAATTTGAGGCCGCCTGCAAAAAATAATCCAAGTGGTTTGTTTAGCTAGCCGTAGTTATTAATTCCCACACCCGGCCAGCTATAGAATTTTTTTTAATAATACATTTTTTATTCGGAATTTCAAAAATATTCCACCGAAAAAAAAAATTTCAGAAATATACCTCTGTCGCACGCCCAACGTGCACAAGGGCCTAAATAGAAAAATACACGGGCGACAGGTGCCCGGGCCGACGCGTTCTCCTCGTCAAGATGGCTTAACGGCGACAGAACCGAAACGCGTCGTCATGACGGAGAACGGCGATGATGGTTGAAAAGGAACCTGTCGCACGCCGAAAGTGCTACAAGAGGCTGTCGCACGACGAAAGTGCTAGAAGGGGAATTTTTTGTATTTAATATTTTTTGTTAACAATTTTTGTTGTAAATTGGTTGTACATAATTGTCCCTGTAATGAATCGGAAAAATTTATTTTATTTTGTTAGTGATCGATTTTACTTAGGGTTTTCGTAGCCTCGTAAGGTCCGCCGAATATGGCGTAAAAATGACGGGAAAAGCACGGACGGCCCACGCAACATGGCATACCACTTGAGGTTTCGCGAGATGGTCGGACGTAGGCCCAAAGATTTTGTTACCAAAATCGGAAAAGGCACTCGCGCACGAACGCAGCGTGAATCGTGGCCACTTAGGGTTTTCGTAGTCTCACGGGAGGTCGGACATGGTCCAAAAATACGAAAAAATCAAGGGCGGCCCTACGCAATGCGGCTACCACTTACGTATGGGCGAGATAGTTTGACGTTGCCCTCGGTATTTTGTTGCTAAAATCGGAAAAACACTTGCGCCACGAAACCATGGAAACTTTTACGACGTCGAAAAATTTTGAAACTCTTTATGGAGGTTCCTGATATATCAGTGATATTACCATAAAAATTTCAAATTATTTTAAGATATGAGGAATTTTTTAAAATTCAAACAATACATATATAAGGGCACATACACCGAAAGTTCAGATGATAAAATAAGCAATAGATTAGATGATATTACAAGGGCATTACAACAAGGATTTAACTAACTAACTAAAGCACTGCTCGTCATGGTGGAACAAATGATCGTTCGCCTATCCGGTACAACCCGAATGATGTCATACATTTTTCGCATATTACGACCCGCTCTAATTTTGCGATTTGTCCTCGACACCGCTCAATCCCTACTATGAAAGAACTCCATGGGGTTCATGATGCTCCCAAATTGCCGCCGATTGGGTGGCCTATGCCAGACGTCTCGGTGTATAAGACTTAAATTTTGGTTGTTGTTTATGTGGATTTCTGCCCTCCCATATGGGCATGTCATCCCGATTCCCAGCGTCCCCTATGTTAATACCACCCGGGTTCCCGGATGGTCTGCGCAACGAGTCAAGGATTTGTTGCGTGTTGCGGACCTCGGCCGACTGCTTCCCCTTGTCCCTTCTTCTTCGAGAAGAGGAACCCTCCTGCACTTCTGCTGTGTTGGCCGTTGGCGGAGACATGCGAGACGCCGCTTTCTTTTTGGCTCGTGACTCCACTATATGGTGCAGGAGCTTTGTGTTGGGCTTATCCTTGAACAACCGGAAGCTGCCTCGCAATCAATACAAGATGCCCGCTTTGGTCGTTGCATAACACCGTAGGCGATTCGGGTTTGGCTTTTCTGGCGGTAGTGGCACCACGGAGAGGGTTGCTCCCCGCTATCCCATGCAAAGTTGTTCGAGATGTGGGTGGTACGCTCCGGTCCACCGGTTGAAGTACTAGCACCGCTCATCTCGCCAAGGGCACCCAGAGAATCTCCGGTCCGCTAGATCACCGTAAGGCGGTATCAACCATCGCCTCTGTGCCATGTACGCAAACGTCGGGGCTTTCGGGTGGCCCCGAGGAGGTTCCTCCGTTGACTTGACCACATTCGCAAGTGTCCTTTTGAACTCCCCGTGTGCGATGAATCGTTTAGAACTACTAATTTGTTAGTTTAACAAGAGTATGACGATGAAACTCACCGATTGGTTGGGCCCTTGCACACCGCCCCGAGCTCTGGCCGATCTAGAAAAGGGACATATCTTGGCGGCCTCTCACCGGGTGAAGTTCTCGCCAAGCGGGGTAGGCGTCGTGGCGCTTGTAGAGAAATTCGTAGTCACGCTGCTCGCCCGCCGATCCATTGGAAGAAGTAACACCGATTGCCAGCCGAGAAAAGAAAGAACGATGCATGAGATGGTAGTGTTACCTCATTGTGTGGACACCAAGAGTTTTACCTTGTAGGTGCGGCCACAATGAGAGAGAAGCGCGGCGTCAGTCTCTCCATGGGTAGATTGCATCATCTTCACGGTAGGGTTGCAGCCGCATTTGGGTCGGGCAACTCCGCGAGAATCTCGGCGCCGACGCCATCGCATCCGGATATTGGGGGGATGACCTCGCTGTCAAGAGGCGTACGTGTAGAACGACATTGTGGTTTGGCCGTGTTGATGTCTACCACTCGGACTGCTTTATAGTGGTGGTGAGGGTTACTCCACACAATTACAGCTCTTGATGCGCCGCAGGTGCGGCGGTTGTCATTTCATGGCGGTTGCGCGTGTTGTCATTTAATGGCGTGTTGTCGTCTCACTGGTAAAGTCGCTAGCAACAGTAGTCACATCGCTACCGAAAAGTCATTGCGTGTGTTGTCGTGTCACTTGGTAAAGTCGCTAGCAATGAGTAGTCACATCGCTACCGAAAAGTCATGCGTCTGTTATCGTGTCGACTTGGTAAAGTCGCTAGCAATGAGTAGTCACATCGCTACCGAAAAGTCATAATTGCTCTGTTGTCGGTTCGTGGTAAAGGTGCTACCAAGTGAGTAAAGGTGCTAGGTGTGTGACAAAGCGTCTAGCCGATGAAAGGAACAACTAAGCACGTAAGATTAAGTTTACAAAAATACAAATGCAAGTGCAACATATTTCAAATGAAACACTTAGTACATAAGATACCGGCAATAATAAAATCAAAAGAAACTCTGCCGGCCTCGCTTCGGGAGGCCTCCTCCTCGAACTCCGTCCTTGAGTACGCCAACCGCGCAGAGGCGCTGCGGGGTGGGGCCTCTCATGCCTAGCCGGAGGCGCCGCGTGCGACCGAGTAGTTCTCGTCGGTCTGGCCGGCGCCCGTCATCTTGACTATCAGGTCAAGGTCGGTGGTGGCGCCCGACGGCTGTGATGATGATGCCCCACCCCAAAGACGCCCGTGGAGAGGTAATCACGGTAGTCCTCCGTTCGCATCGCCCTCGCCGTCGTAGTCGCCGAGAGCGGTCCGAGATGCGCGCTTGCGAAGAAGTGTACTGCGGGCTCTGCACCAAATAAAGAATTGTTTTGAGCATTGTAATACGCGATTGTAACACTTGAACAAAGGCATTTCAAGATTTCACCGAAGCCCGACCTCTGAAGCGCGTGTCTCTCGCAGTCAGGGGGGACGTGTGAAGACGCACTGGCGCACTCGCCCCGCTAAGCGGCGCGCCTGCGGACGGTGAGGGAGGCCGGACTCGATACCGAGGGCGCGGTCGAGCTGTCCAGACACCTCCCGACGTAGCGGGTGACGTCCCTCTCGCCACGCCCTTCCGGTGGTCACCGACCGTATAAGCCGCTAAGCTCCTCAGGCCGATAGAAAAGACGCTACCGCAAAATAAATTACGGATTAGTTAGCAAAATAAATTACGAATTAGTTAGCACAAAAATTATATCGAAGGTATGACGAACGCATCAAAGCGTGCGAACCGAGTCCATATGGAGGGGGTACGTGTTCCGCCACCACGGAACGTGTCTAGGAGGATCGGGTCGACACGCACTCAAACGCACACGAAGTCCGGAGTGTACCACTCATGTACGCCCGCAGACGTCCAAGACGTCAGAGGGCGCACCGACGAGACGTCCTCGAGGGTCGCTTCCCCACTCTCGGCCCAAGGCAAAGATAATGCGGCGTATCGGGGGTGGTCGCAGTCATCCTTCCATCGTGCTCGTGGGTGAAAAATAAGTACAACGTTATTAGATAGCATTACGCAAAGAATAATTATAAAAACATCAATACAGGAACTTACGAGTGGGCCGCGGTGGACTCGCACGGACGTCGTGTATCGGGAACACTGTCAGAGACCAAACCGCCTCATCACGCGATGGATACAGTAGCCCTCGACGTGGACGCCGAACACGAGGAACCGACGGTGAACCAAGATCTTGGCGTCTGTGTGCAAAGGGTGGACAAAGCCACGTTGGCCACACACGGCTGCCAGCTCTTCTAAGGTCGCAGACGGGCGCCCAAATAACGCGATGCTTGGTGAGGTGGTTTAACGCAGCATGGCGAATCACTGCGGGTAGGCTACCCGCAGATCGGGCCATGCCTAGTAGGTCAGAAGTCACGATAGAACGTAATCATAGTACTTAGAAAAGTTAAACAAAAATATCAAACACGTGATTGCAATATCGCATCTGCCGCAGTACCAGATGGTGCCCATGGTCGGACCGCCGACGTTACCGTCACTTTGCAAGGCCCACCACAGCCGCAGTCGATCTGGGCCCGGCCGATCTGGAACCTCTCGACGCCCACAACTCAGTAGAAAGATTGACATCCTCCAAGATCGAGCCCTCGCGAACCGCAGTGTACACCCGACGCAGAGTGCACGGTAGGTGGCGCGACAAAGACGGCCGAGCCCCACGAGTCATCGTGCACATTTGCGGCGTCGGTGCGTTCGCGATCTCCCTCGCGAATCGCACCTGTGCGTGGACACGCTTATCCCATGGGACGCCGTGAACATGGTCCACCGAAGAGCCACGGTGAGGTACGCCTCGGTGGCGGGGTGAGCCTCTCGCCGTCTCCGGGCTCGACGACCGCTTCACGTTGTAACATAAAGCTCACTAGTTATTTCAAGCAAGACGCACACAATTTAGTTCGAAATGCTACTTACGCACTCAAACTGCATAAGCCACCTCAAGGTCGGTCCGCGTGCGTGTGGTCGAAGGTCCTCAGAACGGCGGTGGTAGTACACCGCGAACCTCTGCGCAAGAATCGCGGCCGCCATCGGGGAGACGCCCTGGGCACCACAACCAGACCGGCGATCGGGAGGCCGAGGAGGTAGGAGACGCCCCGTAGTGATCGCCATCTCCCGACAGGAGATGGAAGGTGTCGTCTCGGCCTCCACCGATCCACCAGAGCGGTGATCGCCGACCGGTCAGAGGAACGGTGTCCCAGAGGTCCACCATCCGGCGAGGCGGCAGCCCGATGCTCAAGCCTAAGAAACATAAACATATAATTGATATCGGTCTTTGCGGTAGTCACGGTGCTAGAACAAACATGTTTACAAATTTAAATATTGGTATGTTACCCGGGATCCAACGCGATCGAAGGCCCGGTGTGTGCGCAATGGTCTAGGTCGAAGGACGCCCAAATGCACAGGTCCCCTCATCATCCGGGGACAAGCGGTGGCTATCTTGGGCACGGTGACCACGGCCGACGTAAGGGTCCAAGAACTCGACGGCCACTCGTCATCTCCTCGGCGGTGAGCCATACCGCAATCTAAAAAATGAAAGTGAGAGCGAAACACAAATGTAAATGAAGAGTCCGTAAAAGTACGCAAGCATGACAACAATATATTGAAACAGACACGCACATAAAAACGGAGAAGTTCATTACAACAATTTATGAAGCCACAACACTCAATAGCCTAGGTACAAAGTATAGTTCATACAACACACGTTACATCGATTAAATGCAAACCGCAAGTCATCCAGTGCGATGAGGTCTCGCAGCGATCCTCGCAGAGGACGATCCTTCCCACCGTCGGGTGACCATCTCCTCCTTCGTCTTCTTCGCTTTTGTGCTCCGCAATTCTTGAACGTATGTCCTCGTTGGTTGCACAATGAGCATTTCTTCACGCGCTTGCCGACCGACTCATCCATGTCATTTCTTATACGCCTTGTTCTTCGACGCTCGCTTTCCCTCTTCTCGCATCAAAATCGGGGACCCGTAACCTTTCATCAACACTAGGAGTTGTGGTGAACGAACCCACAACACCATAACCATAAAGCTCCTTGCCCCAAGTTGCCATCACCCTTTCCTTCATGTAATATTCAGATAGGTATGTACCAAAGTTGCATTCCAAATAAAGCACATGCAGCTATAACATGAGAACATGGCCTATGCAAAAGGTATGACTTGTTGCACGAGCATTTGCACTCACTGAAGATGCACTCTGAGTGACAACCCTCCGTTGGTTCCACGCCTTCCTTTATCCTCGCAGATCACCTCGGCGCGGTAATCGTGCACCAACTTTGATAGCTCTATGTTTGGCCGCCTTCCGAGCCTTCTCATCCATGTATTTAGTGATCATCGAAGAGTACAAGACCTTCTCATCTCTCATTACTATCTCGAAATGCATGCCCGTCCACAAAGTACTTGGTTGTACCCTCAAAGACTCGACAATTCCTACCAATGGAAGACACCTCATCCTCGCATTACCCGCTTGTAAACTTCGCAGTTAGTGGTCATCACACCGATCTCGGCACCATGTGTGTCATATAACGATGACCACTTCTCTTTCGATTCGTGCTTGATCCAAATTCGAGAAACATTTGATTGGCCTTTGCCTCCGATTTACGGTTAGTCGCCTCGCCCTCTGCTGGCGGGGGAAAAGAGGCTCACTTTGCTCTTGTGTTCCATGGCGCCATCGTTGTTCGCTCGCTCCTTGTGTTTCCTTGTCGTCATCAAGATTTTTCCACGAGTTCGAACTTCCTCTCTGGTTGGAGTTACACAGTCTTTTGAACATGTTCATCGGTTGCTTGTTCTTGAATTGCTTATAGAAGTTTGCACCCAAATGCCTCATGCACCATCGACTCTGCAAGTCGAGGCCATCGAATGGCTCATCTTCCCTCGCTTTGCGGTGGTTGATAGCACTAAGCAACCCAAAGATGCTCGGCTATGCAAGACACACAAATCGGACGAGTTTTGACCACCCCGATCTTTAGGTTTCAGTAGGAACCACAGCCAACTCTCGTAGTTCTCGCTTTCTCGAAGGCAAAAGGCAACAGCGAGAATCTGGTTGCCATCGACGCCCACACAATTGCCAAGATTTGCCCTCTGTATTTCCCGGTCAAGAATGTGCCGTCCACGCACAACAACGGACGACAGTGAGAAAATGCCTTAATGCAAGCGCCGAATGCGAAGAACACTCTCCTCAGATGCATTTTAGTTGACCACTTGTCTGACGGACAATCTTGATAATCATAGTAGGTCCCAGGATTTCTTCCCGAATACAACCGGAGCAGTGCGGGGAGGTTGTGGTACGAGTCTTCAAACTTCCCAAACCTCGTTTCTAGTGCCTTCGCCGCCTCCACGCCTTCCCGTAGCTAATTGTGTATCGATATCTCGTTCTCGATCGCTTGGATAATAGCACGGGCTCAAAATCGAGGTTCTCCACTATCTCTGCGTACATGATGTTCGCGACATACCCGGATGATAGGTTCTCGTGAGCCATCACTGCTTCCTCGACCATACATTTATCTTTGCTCAACCTTCGAACATATCCAATGGGTGCCCCATTTGGGCTTGTGCTGCACTCTCCACGGACACCCATGGATCTCACACACCACGTCGTAGCAGGTTGGGGTGGATTTCTTAACCCTGAAAGTCCTTCTTAATGATAGAGCCCAATCTTTCACGGCATCCTGCACAGCCTCTTTTGTCGGGTACATACTGTTATGCCTAACCTCATTATCACTGTACTGCCAAGGCATCTCCCTCATTTCATTGACAACCATATTTTTAAATTGCTGCGTGCTCCACTCGGCTGGCACAAGCGGCTCCGTACCTCCTCCATCTTCCTCATCCGACTCATCGTCGTCCTCCTCTTCTCGCTCTCACAGACTCACGGTCTTCCTCTTCCATCCTAGCTGTTATTTCCTCAATTTGCTCACCTTCGTCTACCAGTCCCCGCGCTTCTTGGCCAACATTTTCATCATCCTCCCGAAACTGAACCTGTTCACCACTTTGCTGAACATGTTGCTCATGGCTAGATCCCCCAATTTCAGTGTCACCGGTGAGCTCATTTTGAGGTGACTACACTCACCGGCGTCCAAGCTGCTGCTGGGGGCAACATCCTCTCATATGCTCGCACTAAAAGCACTCGATTCCATCCCGTTGCTCTCGCCTCACATATGATCTCCACGATCGGTTCCTTTAGCTCAACTAACTCCCGAAGAATAGTGTCGTTTACACACTACATAGGCAAAATACCTTCAACTCACACTTGTCTTCTTCCATCAAGAAAAGTATAATACAACCATTTCAACACGGAACCAAATGTGCGCCTCGAGCCTACTCAAACTTCGTCCACATATCGCATGTTACTTAGATCTCGCACCCTCCAAACCATGCATTACAACCCCATCTCCATAATAAATCCTAAATGGAACTCGATTCGCCATATCTGAATCCATTCATTCACCCATTTAATTAATTATCTTCCGTACAAAATACTATGACGTAACATAACTATACCTACATGGTACGAAAATATATATCTAACCGTAAAAACATCTACATTCCTAATAATTCATATCGATGTAGTTATATCGTAAAAAAATTACATTTCCATCAATATGTACCGATATACTCCTATCCGTAAAATTCATTGCTAACAATACATACATTCAGATCGATGTACTTATATATTAAAAAATACTCATTAAGTAACTATATTTCCTTCAATATATACCGATATACTCCTATCCGCAAAAAATATCTAAATTTTCTAAACTAGAACTAGCTGTGACCTATCAATTTACCTACATTTATCCGTAACATACATCTATAACTATTTCTAATCTACCACTATTTACTGCTACAATGCTCTAGATCTAACTATTTCTAACATATCATAATTTACTGCTAAGAAAAGTAAACAACAAAAATTTACCTCAAAACAGTGGCGCAGAATCTGCCCTTCTTCCTTCTCTCTTCCCCTCTCTCCCCTCTTCTCTCTCTGTTCTCTTCCCGCACAAATGAGAACAGTACCGGGCGAGCGGCTCATATAAACGCTCCTGTCGCACGACCATCGTGCGACAGAACCCGCTACTGTCGTCAGACGACCATCGGTCGATTTTCTTACTGTCGCACTTTAGTCGTGCGACAGGTGCCTTTTCGGCTTCATCAAGACGTTCGCCGTCGACAGAGACGCCGTTCGGTTCTGTCGCACGTTCACCGTGCGGCAGAGGCCACGTCGGCCTGCCCGCACTGCCGCCGGGTATTTTTCTATTTAAGCCCACGCTGGACGTTGGAGGTATATTTCTGAAAAAAAAAATTTCGGTGGAATATTTTTGAAATTCCGAATAAAAAATGTATTATTAAAAAAAAATGCCCCAGCTATATATATGACATGACATGCATACAGTTTAATTAATTTGATAGGAGTACTCAGCTAGTAGTACACGGAACAAATTAACTTGTGTACCATGCATATATACAGATGCGTTTTATGACAGAGGCGCGCGTACGTATATAGTAGCCAGGCCGAGATGAGATGATACGTTAAAATCCAAGTCCAACCAACCGATTGTGCAACCTGAAATTAATTACACCTCCCCACGCACCAATTAAACGGATTTGGAACACATGAAGGGCACAACTTTACTATATAAAGCAAGAGTTTTTTTCCTACGTCACTTTATCAAAATTAACCACCTTTTTCACTGCTATTTAATTATCCATCTTTACCACTGCTCTTTAATTACTCATCTTTACCACTATTAGTGTTCTTTGCAAATAAACTTTTTATCGCAAATTGAGTTTCCGTTGCAACACACGGGTACATAGCCAGTACATATATACGTGCTGTTTGTACCCAAATTTGGCACATGCGGTCAAAATCGGCAGTTTGATACAGCTATAATTACTGTTAATACATGTTCACTACTATATGAGCTCAGTTTAATACAGCTAATTAGATACAGCTTAATACAGCTAATTAGATACTACTATATGAGCTAATTAGATACTACTATATGAGCTCTAGTGAAGAAGAAAACAAAGGTCCTGCAGACAGACAAGAAAACAAACTAGTAGTAGCGCATGGAAAACACCAACTGTTAATACATGTTCGGTTCAGGACAACAGTCCGCAGTAAGATAGTGCAGAGTGAAAACTGAACATTTCTTTTAAAAAGGCATTCTCCTGGCTTATATTGAAAGCAAACTAGATAAGGAAGCGCGGCGGCACGCCGCGTCCGTAGCTAATAAGATTTAACTGGAAAGACATGGAAAGACATATCGTGAGACGTCATGCAATACAAGCAGTTAGGATAGCATGTCTATAGTGATCACCGGATTGCATTTTGAATAGATCGATGATGACAAACGTTTTGAGCGATATCACAATTCATACGAGCATATATCATATAAATTTATATTTTCTTGCTTATCGGCGTTTTATTATTTAAATCGTTGAAATAATGAGCGTAACGGGAAAAAATAGAGAGCTAGAATCGTAGAAATATCTCTTTCGACGAATTATTTGGGAAATAGTGGAGACCGAGCTGGAAAACCGCGGTGGGGCGGTGGGGAAAAAGTCTAGAGATAAAGCTGAACACATTTTTCTGGTGACGAAAACTTTTTTTCCCGAGAAAAACGGATAAAGGACCTAGACGTAAAGAGTAAGGACCTAAATGTTACGTTTTTGGACCTATCCGCTATCCTGAAAAATTAGAAAAGGGTTTGTTCGCGATTTGAATTTAACGGAAGGTTTTTTCCGTAAAACGATGCACGAGGGACCAAATGCGATTTAGAAAAGGAAATCTTCCCCTCACAAAAAATCGCGAAGGACCTATTCGTAAATTACAGGGACCTATCCGTAATTTAAAGAAACACAGGGGTTTTTTTCGCAAAATGGCCAAAGTGACAAGTGGATAGCCTCTCCTTGCCGGAAGTTTGCAAGCTTTAGGCCTTGTTTGTTTCAGTTTGGGATTGTAGAAAGCAGCTTTTAAAAGCTGGAAGGGCAACAAACAGCTAACTTTTAATCTAGATTATAACAATCTGGAGGCCAAATTATAGCAATTCCACAATCCACTCTTCCCCAGCTTTTCCCAGCTTTTTTTTTTGCAAAAGACCACAATACCCATTCAACTTCAACTAAAATTACCCACCATTGCTCCCAGCTTTCCCTAACTTCAACCAAAATTACCCACCATTGCCCTCAACTATAATCTGGGTTATCAAACAACCATGAGCTTTTCAACCTCCAACTTTTTAACAATCCAGCTTTTATAATCTAGTTTTTAAAAGCTTCTTTTCACAATCTCTAGCTGAAACAAACAGGGCCTTAATCTAGAGGATGATAAAGAGTACTACAGATTACCAGAAAAAACAGTGAATAATACAACTAAACATATGAATTGCTTTGGCGTTGCCATACAACCAAATATATGATACAAGAAAAAGCATGCGTGAGAATGTGGACGACTAATATATAAATGTACATGGAGCTACGTTACTTGGACACCTGTGTTCAAATTTTTTTTGCTGAATCAGACACCTCGAAGCCAAGTTAGATTTTGATACCTATGTCTGATTCGAGTAGCATATCTTGTGTCTAAATTTTTTTGCCAAATCAAACATCCTAAATCTAAGTCGGATTCCGACTCACATGTTCATATCCGAGTAACACTGACAGTGAGTGAAATGATGTTATGTGCAACCAGCGAATTAAATTTCATCGAAATTTGTCGAATTTTCGTCAAAATTTTGGATTTCAGGACTCCACGAAATCCAAAGCACTGTCAGAATTTTTTAAAATTATTTAAGCATGATAATCATCTAAAACTTTTATATAACCATTAATGCTACATCATAACCATCCACAAAAATTTTCAAAATTCTATAACATGGTTTGGATAATTTTTCATTTCGTTCAAATTTGCCGATAAGCCTTTTAACAGGGCAGTAGCATTGTTCGAATTTTTAAAAATTTATGACATTCGATCATCATCTAAAAATTTTATGAGAATATTATAGATATGTCAGGACCATCTACAAAAAATTTCAAAATTTTATAACCTCGTTTGTTCTAATTTTCATTCAGTTCAAACTTACCGGTCAGTGTTTTATCAGGATAGTAACAATATTTGAATTTTTAAAAATTCCTCAGATTTGATAATCACCTGAAAATTTAATGAGAACATCTCTAATGTGTCAGGAACCTTCAAAACAAATTTCAAATTTTTTTTGACATTGTTTGAACCATTTTTCGATCAGTTGAAATCGGGTGAAATTTCGATAATTTCAGACAAAATTTCGGAAATTTTGGTCATAAAAATTCCGGATTTGAATTTTGACCGGATTTTGTCCGAAATAACGAGATTTTGCCAAAATTTCGGATTTCGGTTAAAGGCAAAATTTTATGCAAAACAAAATTTGAAACCCTGCGTGCAACCCGGTGTGCGGTGTTGTACCTGATCTGCGCTGGATGCGCCCCAGATCTTTGATTTTCAGCATCTCCCGAGTGCTCTCTCTCTGTCTCTCGGTCGCCAGGAACAGACGGATGCTACTTCCTCGCAGCAATCAAACCCTGCCGTTGACATGTAAATTCTTGTGCATTTGTCACCAGCTGCAGTCCTAGCTAGAGAGAGAATGATGCCTTGCACTGGGCTACGGTTATCTCTGAATCTCAACTTCTGATCAACTCTTAAGGTTACTTCCTACAGAGACGATCTTTCAGCCGTCTGGATAAACTTCTGGCACATTGTGGTTCCCTGAAAGCAAAGGATGGTGTGCTCTGCTATCTCTAGCTTGTCAGATTGGCTCATCACTTTGAATCAAAGGATCCGGTCCATGTCTGCACAGGCTCAGGTACTGCTGGTACGACAAGCCTCTCCACTCCCAACTGAGAAAGCAACTGCACAGCAAACAACAGGGAGAATGAATCGATCAGCATGCATACATCAACAGAACCGCTTGGAGACTGAGAGTGCATGTAACTTGTAAACATACCTTCTCCAGTTCATTCATCAGAAGGTGGCACATTCCTTGTCGACGATGCGCAAATCGGGACCCAACAGGAGGCAGTTCTGCAACTTTCTGTTCATATACTCTGAAGAAGACACAAAAAGGAAGTACTTTTAGCATTTGAAAGGCAAAATGGGCTACAGATGACTACAACTACACTGATGGACAGGATCAAAGTCGCTACACTGATGAGCTACATATGACTTCCACTGAAGTAGGGATTGATCTGCCTGCAAGGCCTTGCAAACGCTGGTGCAGATGAGCAGCATGTCAGTGTACCCCATCAGATGTGAAGGCATAGACTTGACAAACATTTTACACGGTTTCCCCACTCAGTTGAGGACTTTTCCGTGCAAGTATCTTGGGTTGCCACTGCATCCTACAAAGCTCCAAAAGATAGACATCCAATATATCTTAGACAAGGCAGGCGCAAGATTAGCAGGTTGAAAAGGAAAATTGCTCTCCAGGACGTCTTAGCTTGTCCTAGCAGATTCGGTGCTCATTGCACTCGCCATTTATCATATGTCTGTATTGCCATTCTCCCAGTGGGCAGTCAAGAGACTCGATAGGATCAAGAGGAATTTCATCTGGAGGGGCGATGCTTTCTGTACAGGTGGTCACTATTTGGTGAATTGGAAAAAGGTTTGTAGATCAAAAATTTTAGAGGGTCTTGGCATTAAAGATCTTGAAAGGTTTGGTCGGGCGTTGCGGCTTTGTTGGTTATGGAAACAATGGAAAGACCGCCGAAGACCTTGGGACCAAATGGGCACGCTGTGCGACCGTATAGATTGCTCGCTATTCCGGGCAAGCACTACCATTCACCTAGGAGATGGAAAGACAGCTAGGTTTTGGAGTTCCCACTGGCTCAACGGGTACTCTCCAAAAGACATTGCGCCGAACTGCCATCAGATAGTACGGAGAAGGATGAAATCGGTTTATGACAAACTAACTAATGACTCTAGGATCATTCCGCTTAGGAGGATCACAACTGCTACGCAGCTTCACGAGTTCTTCCTATTATGGCATGACATTCAGCAGGTCAATCTTCAAATCAACACGAAGGATGACATCATTTAGAAATGGACAACAAATGAGCAGTACTCGGCGAGGTCCGCGTACTTGGTACAGTTCCAGGGGACGGTGGCAAACAACAATTACAAGAGAATTTGGAAGGCCAGCGTGAAAAACAAGTGTAGATTCTTTACGTGGTTATTCATTTCGGACAGGTTGCTCACAACGGATAGGTTGGCGGCGAGGGGCTGGCCAAATTCTCTTTATTGTCTACTTTGCGGATCACAACCTGATTCGGCAGTGCATCTTTTTCTTCGTTACCCTTTCGCCAACCAGATATGGACAAAGGTCTTCTCACAAATATAGCTAACTTCACCCATCCCACGTTTAGGGCTTTCGGTTTCGCATTGGTGGCATCTTATCCTACGAAAAGTGATTAGTCCTCACCGCAAACAGGTGGATGGGATAATAATTTATATTTTATGGAACTTATGGAAGGAAAAGAATGCGAGAAATTTCGAGAATATGTATCAGCCTATGCACGTAGTTTTTGCTCGTATTGCTCAGCATGTTGCTCCCGAAGGATGGCGCTACAGAACGACACCTTTTCAACTTGAGCAACGGGGACCCGATGCAGATGCAGATGCAAAAGTGTAGGATGCAGATCAGTATTCCAGTTTCTTACTGCCACACCTTCAACAATACAGAAGCTGTCTTCGAATGGGATGGTGCACGCTTTCTCTTTCATGGCCTGCAGGGATTTATAGGATTCAAGCTACCTTCAAGAGTAGGGATGTGCAGGAATCAAGCTAGCTTCCTCCAGGTTCATTCAGTCGCCTTCTTGCTGCGCTGCCTCAGAATCCGTGAGGTTGGCCAGGATGTTGAAGGGTCTCATGTGTTTTGCGCTCTCCTAAGGGCAGTGTTGGAATTTTAGCTGCCTATCGTCAGGAGGTGGGCTCGGTTTTTCAGTTGGTGTCAGCGGATTTTATTTTGTGTCTGTCCCTTACGTCTATCTTTCTCAATTTGTCTTTTGCCATATTATTTTACCGATATGTTGGATTTTTTCTATCTTTAATACATGGCAGAGTTCCTGTTATTTATTTATTTTTATAAAAAAGTGTACTATGTCAAAAATACAGAAAGAGGAAAGCAAGTATGAGCACATTGATTCTAGTTCTGAGCAACTGAACATTGAGATACTTACGCTCTTGTTGGCATTGGTCACAGTGCATTACTGTCTTGTCGGTGAATCGGCTGGGATCAGGACCAAAGTCGATGGAATCACATATGCTGCATCTGCAGCAGGGTGGTGGACAAAACTAGTCACCTTCCGGAGTAGGCTCCAGACCAACGCAGGCTTGTTGGACAAGATCCTCCAGCCAAGCAAGCGCCAAGAGATGCTTGTTCAACTTTGGTGTTGACGAGGGGGCCCCGTCCCCGTGTGATGTCGAGAGCAACTCCGGCTGCCAAGATTCCGAGGCAGATAGCTAGCAATGCAATGCAATGCAATGCTATGCGATCGAGGCGCGGGGGGATGGGATCTCTCTCTTGTTGATTGATATCTTGGACCGGAGGGAAGGAAGACGGTGGTCGGATCGGATCTGCGGGGAGGGATTGCGGACTGTCTGTCTGACAACTAGTAGAGTAGAGACGAGACGAGTTCGTGGAGTGGTTGTTGGGCCGGCGGCCCATACTTCTCCTGTCTGTCTCTGTGTTTTCCGTCTCCCCCACCCGCATACCAGTCGTCGCCGTCGACACCCAGCCAACCCAAGGCAAGCAAGCGTCGTGTCGTGTGGTGGCTGTCTCCGATGTTCGCGAAGCGCTTCCTCCCCAAGGCCCTGCATCAGGTCCCTCTCGTCTTCCCTCCTCCTATCCTGTTTGATCGAACTGGGCGCCGTGTTTGGGTGGGTGAAATTAGTTCAGATTTGGGAGGAAGCTCTTAGCTACGGGTCGCTTTCTTCTCCTGTCGCCGCAGGGAGGAGGAGGAGGAGGAGCTGCCGATGTGCCTCAAATGGACGCGCAGGTCGCCCTTCACTACGGAGTCCCGTACACCGCGTCGGTCCTCGCGTTTGATCCCGTACAGCGGCTCCTCGCCGTCGGAACACTGTGAGTTTTCCAAGCTCGATCGTCCTGTCATGTATCTACACACTTTTACTGTAAAATAAACCACTCGCACAAACTCCATTTCGTGTCAATGATGGATGGCATTCCACTCAGATGAAATATTCTCGCTATAAATTGATAGTTTGGTGAAACTATATTCCTCTGAGCAGTGAGAATAATTAATTATCATACAACAGGACAGGGCAAAAAAGGTTCTTTACAGAAGCATGGAAAATGGTCATTCAGTGTTTCATCTGATGTTATTCCTCAAACCTTTAGTGCAATTTAGTACTGAAGTTAACACTAGTTACCTAGGGTCTGCCTCTTGTTGACTACATGGTGACTGCTTTTCTGCACTTGAAACTGCAGGGATGGTAGGATAAAAATCTTTGGAGGTGATAACATCGAAGGCATCCTCATATCACCAAAGAGCCTGCCATACAAGTATTTGCAGGTTTGGCACTTAATTGAATGATTGAATCTTTTCTCCATCCAAGATAATTTTATATGATTGGCTTTTCCATGTCAATGTTTCTCTACTTCCATCATGCGTATGTAGAATAATAAGTTCAATGGTAAAAGAGTGAAGTTTTTACAAAATCAGGGTTGGGGTGGAGGTTGCTCTTTACTGGTGAAGTCGATTTTATGATAGACTGAAAATCTAGTCAGTGCGATTTTTGGGGTTCCTTCCATGTAAGCTACTTGTCCGAAGGACATTCTGCACTTTTACTGCCTGTGTGACAATTGTGTGAATATTGCATATGCCTCTTAGAAGCAATTGTAGCCAATTTCCACGATAAGCTACTTCTGCATGTTAGACTAACTGAGTAACTAGCTACTTTGTTCTTGCTAATGTATAACCTCTAAATCCATGTTCTGATTGCTACCTTGAACAAAGCAATAATAAATTGCTATTTGTTGCAGTTTATACAAAATCAGGGACTTCTTTTTGCCATTTCTAATGAGAATGAAATCCAGGTATGGCATTGAGAGATAAAGCTTTGTTGTATTCAGTTTCGTTTTTTTCTTTTACTTTAGATACTACAGCTACTCTTATATGTTGAAATAAGTTATATGTCTCTTCTCTGTTGATGCATTAATTCTCATGCAATGGTACATACTCCAACTTTTCACAACATATATTATTTAAATACAACCCGAAGATTCTGGTCTCAGTTTGGCATGTTGGAATATAAGATATGAATTGATTTGGGGAAAATTGTATGTTGCATCCCCTACCCCACACCCTTTTCTTAAAGTGGCTAAATTACAATTAGATCCTGATACTAACTCTTGTTAGACTATAACTCACCAAAAATATGTCAGATCAATTACCAATCTAAATTCTGAAATATCACGATAAGAGATTAAGTTAAGCACCGCCCCTTGCTTATTTTTAGCAGGAAAAAATCTAGTTGATGTTGAAGTACGTAAATATAGAAATTAAAAAACACTATTATTCCTTATACTGCAACGCGAACATTCAAACTTGTTTACTCCTTGGGGTTTTATTCAAGAACACTGTCAAGTGTCAACTGTTGCCTAGCCCCTCAAGCTTAAAGGCATGCCATCTCTTTTTTATTTAGTTGTGCTTACTTGACAAATCTACTTCCCTACTTTGTCTTCATTTTGAACAAAAATGCAAGTATGTAGCTCTAGTGACCGGTGCTGGCAACTGTTTGCAATCTTGCCTGTGCCTTTGTCTACATAACGTGATCTAATTTTAGTACATCATGATGTTGATGTTTCCTTCAATTTGTAATGATTCATTCAGCATAACATTAGTTTACTATATCTTATTTTAGAAGTGTGCATATAATATATGTCCATCCTGTAGGTATGGAATCTTGAGTTCAGGCAGCTATTTTATTCTTCACAGTGGGACATCAACATAACTGCTTTTGCAGTCATAGAGGGGACCTTTCTGATGTGAGCTATCGATATGAAAATTTTAGTTTGCTACAGTTTTAATTTATCAGTTTGACATTGCTGTTTGGAGCAGTTCCTAAACTTTTTTCATAGTTAAAATTTGTCCATTTCACTCAGGTACCTTGGAGATGAGAATGGCCTGCTTTCTGTACTGAAGTATGATGTAAATGATGGGAAGCTTCAAAAGATGCCTTACAATGTTACTATGCATTCCTTAACTGGTATACCATTACTTTTTATGTGTCTTTCTCGGCAAATGTTAACTAGCAATTCTGAGCAAAGAGTCATAGTCTGTTAGTCTCTGAAGTTTTGACCTTCCACAGAAATATTCGACATTTAGCACAATGCATAAGTAAATGACTTGAGTTAATCTCAATTTTTTAGTGGACTTGAGCAATGCCATTTCTTGCTAAAAAAAGCAATGCCATTTCTATTTACGCCTATTTGTAGTTTTGCACTTTCCTTTTATTTGGATTACCAGCACTTGTTATCTTACTAGCTCAAAGCCTCAAAGAGAGTTTATCTTGTCCAATAACCAGTTTCTCTCACTTTTTACCTATGGACATGCAAAACGTTCTAGTGAACCATCTTAACATATTTTGAGCTTATCTTATACTGCTTTGAGGTTCAAACGTGGTAATTGTTGGTTCAATTTCTTCACAGAAGCAGCTGGTGTTCCCTTACTGGAACCTCAACCTATTGTTGGTATACTGCCCCAACCTGACACTTTGGGGACCAGGTAAGGTCTTCATGAAATGTAACTTCTAGAACTTCTTGTCAGTAACTGCTAGTCATTTAAGCTTTTTTAATCAGCTTCCATGCCGATAGTATGTAATATTAGGATGGTCAAACATGCAAAATCACAAATAGTATAAGGGAACTAGGATACTATCTCAGTTATCTTTGTTAGCTTGAAAAGAATTCATGACTGATCAATCAGATGTTGTGAAAAGCAACAAATAAGAAAAAACACGTTTCAAGCAGAGAATTTAGAAGATGAACTGTAGCGTTGTTTTCATCCCATTCCTTTAATGTGAGAAGTGCAATTTATTGTCAGTTTGTCAATCTGAAGCACATGAAAAAGCTTCTTTTAAATGTTTCAGGGTGCTAATTGCATATGAGAAAGGATTATTAGTTCTTTGGGATGTATCGGAGGACCATGCTATTGCTGTTAGAGGCTATGGGGATTTACACATGAAGGGTCAGGTCACAGGCGCTGAAAGGGGTTCTGGTGAAGATCAAATAGAAAATGTTGATGAGAATGAAGAAGAGAGAGAAATTTGCTCTCTTTGTTGGGCATCAAAAGGGGGTTCAACTGTTGCTGTTGGATATATAACTGGAGACATACTTCTGTGGGATATGACTACAAGGTCCTCTAGACAAGGGAAACAAAGTGACGTTTCCTCTGATGTTGTTAAGCTGCAGCTGGCTTTTGGGAGTCGCAGGCTTCCTGTTATTGTCTTGCATTGGTCTGCTGGGTCACCAATAGATACTAATAAAGGAGGGCATCTTTTTGTA
Source organism: Guadua angustifolia (assembly GCA_036346375.1). Classification (NCBI taxonomy): domain Eukaryota; kingdom Viridiplantae; phylum Streptophyta; class Magnoliopsida; order Poales; family Poaceae; genus Guadua; species Guadua angustifolia. The sequence goes on along the minus strand of CM070521.1, from coordinate 378,307 downwards.
TATGGTGGTGATGATATGGGGTCTGAAGAAGTTCTGACGGTTTGTGCCTTGTTTCATTGTCATGTATTTTGTTGTTATTTTTTCCTGTCATCTTGTAGGCATGTATACGTGCAATTGATGCATTGTAAGGTAAACTCAAATGTAGCTGTTTTACTCCTTTATCAACTTGCAAAAAATCAATTTCTAACTCAGATGAACTCAAATTTGGGTCATCTCTATGTGATGTGTTTAGTGTAGAGCCACAAACCTAATTTTGCGGTTCACACAGGCTAGAAAAAACATTCCCACTTAGGAGAGTTTCCCACAACAAGTGTAACGGAAAGTGTCTCAGAGCAACAAAGATGCGTTTATGCCCTGGAAGCAACTAGTTTTGGAGATCCAAACAGCTTGGTAGACATTTTTTGTTTTAAGTGCAAGCAACTATATATATAGCTTTGGGTCTAACAATATATGTACATATACCTAGAGAAGTTACTTTTCTTAGCATGTAAAAGCATATATTTTGTATTGCTTTTCAGACTGGTTTGCGCAAAAGTAAGCCTTGTTCAGTGAAGAAAATTGTATTTTCTTGTAGGTTCTTAGCCTGGAATCCTCTACTGGATTGGGGTCAGTAAGATGCATGTCTCGGATGGACCTCAAACTTGATGGATCATTTGCTGATATGATTCTTATTCCAGATGCTTGGGTTCCAGATAAAATCCGAACTTCTGCACTTTTCATTTTGACAAATCCTGGACAATTGAATTTTTATGATGGTGGTGCTCTTTTTTCTGTGCGAAAATCAGAAGAGGCAAATGCTCATCCTGAAGCACAGAAATTTCCAATTGTAGTTCCTACAATTGATCCTAACATAACTGTCACAAATCTGTATTCACTAACTGGAAGGGAACATTCAAATATTTCACTGAAGGTACAGCTCTGCTTGGATTCTGGATATTTTACTCTATTTAGACTTGATAGTTGATTGTGACTTTTATCAGATTGTATTTGTATGGTTTCTGTAGAAATTTTGTGCTAGGCAAAATGTTGCACCTTCCATATCAGGGAACATGAAATGGCCTTTAACTGGTGGGGTTCCTAGTGAAATGTCACTGAAGGAAGATCATGCGGTTGAAAGAATATATGTCGCAGGCTATCAAGATGGTTCTGTGAGAATATGGGATGCAACCTTTCCCATTCTGATGCCAATGTTTGTCTTGGACGGAAAGGTCAGTTCTAACTTCTAGTGTGTTATTACTTGTTGACTTTCAACTACTAGATTAACACAAGAAAGTTAAAATTAATCTTTACCACAGGTGGCTGATGTTATTTTGGATGGCGCAAATGCTTCTGTGTCATCACTGGCGTTTTGTTCATTAAACATGTCTTTGGCAGTTGGCACAACTAGTGGTCTGGTTAGTTCTTACTGTTAAGTTTATGGATCAGTCCAATTTGATGGTTGTTGATAGCATATTCAATACTCTCTTACTATCTTCTATAATCTTGTAAAATTCTAGGTCCGCATCTATAAACTTCGTGAGCACACTGGGGGTTCAAGCTTTCACTTTGTGAGTGAATCTAAGCAGGAAGGTAGATATTTCATTGGAGTCATAAATGTGAATAAAGTTCTATTTCATAAAACTGTTACTGTTAGTATTCAGTAATATATGAGCGCATTTCCTTTTTCTGTTTCCTCTCCATCATTTGATATGTGTTAAAACTTAAAATTTAAAGTCATTCGAAATATGAGGCATCAGCGAAGTTGTCCAAAATAGAATGATGGGTAGGATTTCCATAATGTTGCCATCTGAGCTTCTAGTTTGCTTTGATTCTCATAATCTCTTTTGTGGAAGTCACTCCGAAAGATCACAATATAGCCATAGTCCATAGAGCACAGATGCAACCTGCCTATAGGCAGGAACTAACTAATCTCATCCGCCCCATATTCCCATTCAATCTCTATGCAATTATGCATAGAAAAGTCTTTTGAGTGGTAAATCATTGTAATGGTATTATTGGCCATTATATGTGAGTAATTTGGTTGGTATTCAGGTCAAAAAGTGCTTGGTGCTACATGTGTGCCATCTGGTTCACTCGCAATCCATGTCAGTGTAACCCTGATGATAAGAATATAATGCCTATAAATGCCACCTTGTAAAAGGACCTACAAGATATCTTTTCCATGTGCACACGTTGCTGCCAGATCCTTATTAAGACAAGTTTATTCCAATTTTGCTTCCTTTTGTTGACACATATGAGGCATCTGTATGCCTCATGTATGGTAGTCAGACAAGTGGAGGTCACATCATGCTTCTTTGGCAAATGAAGGACATAGTAGGCAGAAGATCTTAGCTTTTGTCTTAGTGCTTATCAATGAAACTCAATGAAATTATTTGTTCCTGTGCTAAAAATGCTAGGCAGTTTTGTACTAGGTTGGTAGGGAATATCATGCCAGGGCATTGTAAATCTTTTTCCTTTTGGACATTTTCCTTAACCTTCATTTCCTGTGATTTCCTTCAGTTCATGTTGTTCAGCATGGGAGAGGGTTCCATTGCAATGTTGCTTTTATGGCATCAAATTCCCCAGTGCGATCTCTCAGATTTACAGCTTCTGGAGAGGTCCTGGCAGTAGGATATCAAAATGGTCAGGTATATTCTACTTTTTTTTGTAATTGATATTTTCCTTAAAATCTCTGAAAGTTCGTTGTTCATTTGAAACTAGTAATGATGAGCTGCAATTAGCTAATTATTATGTTCTGCCTTGTCTTCTTAAAGGTGGCAATGCTTGATGCATGTCAGCTGTCAATTATGTTCTCTGTGGATTGTGCATCAGGAACAAATTCTCCTGTGGTTTCACTAAGCATCGACAGTTTTACTGCATCTGCTCTAAAAGCAGACCGGTCTCAGAAAGAGAGTGCTAATAGTGCAAAGTTCCCCACAGATGTTCTACTTTCCTTGACTAAGGATGCACGTCTTACTGTAGTTGACAGGGCAAGTGGTCTGATGGTAAATTCTCATCTGTTAGACCAGAAGGAATTGTCTGCAATCTCGATGTATGTCATAGGCAAGTGATTACTATTCAGTGCGTTAAGGTGGTGCTCACCTTTTAACACCCCTTGGATCAACGCATAATTTTTGTAAGTTTCGATCTAGATGGAGTTTCAGACGAGGAGCAAACCCAATTATCAGAAGACAAATTCCCAAGTCAAGGCCAGACAGGAAAAGAAGAAAATGATCTTGACAAAAAACAAGCACAAGGAGTTGAAAATAACCAGAAAAATGCTTCTCAACATTCAAGCAACGGTGGCTCAGAGTCACTTCTTCTGGTCTGCTGTGAGGATGTGGTGTTTTTATTTTCTCTGAAGTCATTGATTCAGGTGCGTACTTGGCATTTGTGAACTTCTTTTCAGACATTTCTAACTTCTACAGCTTACTGGAGATGTTCTTTCCCCATCAGGGAAGCAACAGGCATCTACGTAAGACCAAGCTTGCAAAACACTGCTGCTGGTCAGCGATTTTCAAGAATATGGATGATAAAGTTTGTGGATTAATATTAGCCTATCAGACAGGCATTGTAGAATTGAGGTAGTTGCAATTTTGTCATGTCTTTTTCTTGTCATACTAAATTCTATATCATCATTGATTTTTATTTTGTAATGATGGTGTTTGCCATGTTGACTTATTAGAATAGTGTGGTTTAACTTATATGGTACTTGTGGTCAAAGTATGACGGGAGAAAACGGGTTCCCTCTTTACATTTATCATATGCCTCAAGGCAGAAAAAGGATCTTACTGCAAGTTCCCATGGAATTATTTTTGCTTCTTGGTTCTTAACATGCTTGTCAAAATTCGCAATGCCAATACTTAAGAAATGAAGGATGACCAACTATATATATACTTGTCAATTTCTTGGTCTCCACCTCACCAACTAATAAAAGTAAAAGCTGGTAAATCGCTCGTCGTTGCTATTTGTTGTGCACTTATGTGTCATGCATTTACTTCACTATGAATAATCTCATGGGAATATGGATTCATTATAGATAATAAAAGATTTTAAAAAGGAGACTATTTAAGTGTTGTCATCTATTACCTATAAGCATATGTACATACATTCATGCAACAGCCTGGTGAAGTTTTGCTCAAACCAGAACAATTTTACTTTTATCATGGGCAGATCTTTGCCAGACCTGGCCATTCTTGCTGAGAGCTCCTTGATGTCTTTGTTAAGATGGAGTTACAAGACAGGCATGGATAAAACCATGAGCTCCTCAAATGGACAAATTGCTCTGGTAAATTGTTTCACTCGCCTTTGTAACTTGGTCCTAAGTTTTTGGTTGATCCCTGAACTTTGGCGCCACATATCTCTAAATAGTTTTTTTTTTGTTTGTTTTCTATATTGTGGCTTCCACATCAATATCAGAGTAACCTTAGCTTATTTTCTCCGCAACATAGCCAGAATAGTGGTGCCTGAAATGAGTGCCATGTTTTCTTTGTGGCAAGCACACTAGAAGGCGGCCAACTTTGTCCACCAGTAAAACTGGCCCCTACTCAGTTTCATCTCTATTAGGAAACTCAGATTCACCCTTCAGTTCCATTAGATTTGATACAGAACCATGTTGTAAAAAACTTCCCTCCATTTTTCTAATATATCCTCTGCCACAGGTAAATGGATCTGAATTTGCAATCATCTCTCTTATAGCCTCAGAGAATGACTTCAGGTACATCATTTTTCTGGCATGTCTCTTGCATTGTTGCAGTTGTTCTGTCTCAACCGGATCCTATTTAGCTTAAGAAGAAATATTTCTGACTTGTGACCCAGTGGTATTATCCTAATATTTTTGTATACATGATAATCATTTTAGGATTCCAGAATCTTTGCCATGCCTTCATGATAAAGTACTTGCTGCAGCAGCTGAAGCAGCTAGTAGCGTCTCAACGGACCAGAAAAGAAAGCAGGTCGGGCGTTGTTTGATCAGCTCAACTTATATGCCAGCCCTGTACATTTTGGCTTAACATGGAACTTCTGGTGCAGAATCCAGCAGCAGGAATTCTTGGTGGCATTTTCAAGGGATTAAAAGGCAAAGCGGAAGGAAATGCAAAACTGAAAGGAAGTTTCACTGCACAAACCCCCAGTGAATTGCTGGAGTCAATTTTCTTGAAAGAATCATTTGTTGAACTATCAATACCCAATCCTGATGATCCAATAGAAGAATTGTCAATTGGTTCTCTTCCTCTCCCTATTTTACGCGAAAGTATTTACCTTAAGTTCTGCCTATTTATCTAAAAGCATTTCAATGCAGATGACATAGAGATTGATGATGAAGTACCACTAGCCCCACCACCAGCATCATCCTCTACCTCTCAAATGAATAAGAAAACGACAGGTTGGACTTTAATCTCTTTTAATTTTTGAAGGATGCTCTTCTTTTCAACCGTGAATGTTTATATTTACACTTCTGCAGTAGAGGAGGAGAGAGCGAAACTATTTGAAGGATCAAGTGATGTCGAGAAACCAAGAATGAGAACTACCCAAGAAATTCTTACCAAATATAAGTTTGGCGGGGTAATTCCATCAACATTGCAATTTGTCGTGTTCTCTCTGTGTACCTAAGCTAAACTTAGATTGCCTTTGCAGGATGCAGCAGCTGCTGCTGCTCATGCAAAAGATAAGCTCATGCAGCGGCAGGAGAAACTCGAGGTAAAAGAACGTATTTCATTCTACACTATACTTTCCAATTGTTGTCAATCTGTATTTTTGTAGCCCCACAGCAGGGTCCTAACCTTTTCTGTGTACTCCCTTCCTTCTTGATTTTTTTTATTAAGAACTATCTCAATAGCCAATACTCTTTTTGCACCAGAGAATAAGCCAACAAACTGCGGAGCTTCAGAATGGAGCAGAAAATTTTGCTTCCCTCGCCCAGGAGCTTGCGAAAACAATGGAGAACAAGAAGTGGTGGAAACTATAACATTGTGATTTTGCATACGACACGTCATACACAGAGTACGTCAACTCTGGTTACCTGAGATGCTTTGATCGCTGGTGGTTATTGATTGTGGGATAGTTTCATCCGTTCTGCTCCATCGTGTGTTGTGTATATTACGAATAACAACTTGTCAAGGTGATTGTTTACCGTAGCACTAGGTAGACAACACCGCTGCTTGTGTTGTATGGATGGAAGCTCGTATTTTAACTTAGGTTTATGTTGTATACCATGATGTAATCATATGTATTAAGCGTGAAAGCTTAGGGTGGGACCTGTTGTAGACGATTTTCTCGAGGTCATTCCTTTTTTTTTTACTGTAAAGATAAAGACAAGGAATGAAGCTGCTTACGTGAGAAACAGGATTGAGTGGAGTGATAAGAGTTGGTTGGTTTCTTTTCTATCTGGTATGGCACCGCACCTTTCCTTTGATCTGTAGAAGTGTAGTTGTCTAGGTGTACTGAAGTGCATATGTTGCGTTTTTTTTGTTTCCTATTGATATGTGGGTGGAATGAAAAGCAGTGTGTCATTTCTGTCTGTCCCTCCCTGGTCTGCTTGCCACGAAACGAATGGCCGTTTGCAAGCAGTTGGTGTGCTATGCAAATTGGAGGTACCCATCCATCAGGATCCTGGGGAAGCGAAAATGCTCTGCTCCTAGTACGCAGCACGGCGGCAGCAGCAGCAGCAGTTGATGCGATGGGATAATAGTCCAGCCCTGCCCGCGCCCGGCCCACCAAAGTGTGCCCTGCCCCTGCCCGCACATCAACTACTAGCTCTGGAGAAGAAGAACAAGTCCAGACTCCAGAGCCTAAACACCAGAGCAAGCAAGCAGACAAGTGAAGAGAGAGCAATGGCTCGGCTGCTCCTCTCCGAATGCTACGGCGGCCTCACGCCTCTCCCCCTATCCCTTCGCCTCCCTCGCCGCTCCATTGCGCTCCCCGCCGCCCGCCGCGGCCTCGCCCTCCGCGTTGGCGTCGCCGTGCCCACCCGATTCATCACCGCCGAGGACGACACCGGCAGTTCTTGGGCCAATGGTGAGTCACCGGGGGGGTTCGACCCCGGGGCGCCGCCGCCGTTCGGGCTGGCGGAGATCCGCGCCGCCATCCCCAAGCACTGCTGGGTCAAGGACCCCTGGCGCTCCATGAGCTACGTCGTGCGCGACGTCGTCCTCGTGCTAGGCCTCGCCGCCGCCGCCGCGCGACTCGACAGCTGGCTCGCCTGGCCCCTCTACTGGGCCGCGCAGGGCACCATGTTCTGGGCACTCTTCGTCCTCGGCCACGACTGGTGCGTACGCGCGCGCGCCTCTCAGCTCGTTAAAGATGCCGTTTTTGTTCTGTCCAAAGTTCCGAGTGTTTGACTCAGCTAATCTTCATGCTGATTGGGCTGCTGCAGTGGGCACGGCAGCTTCTCAAACCACCCCAAGCTGAACAGTGTCGTCGGCCACATACTCCACTCCTCCATTCTTGTTCCTTACCATGGCTGGTGTGTATATATGAACAGCGCCTGTTCTTGCTGCTTAATGTCATGGCAGCTTTCGGTTCCTCCTGTCAATAAAAATGTCTCCTTTGAACCCAACTGCAGGAGGATTAGCCACAGGACGCACCACCAGAACCACGGCCACGTCGAGAAGGACGAATCGTGGCATCCGGTACGTAGGCCACATTCCAAGTTCTTGCTATTTGCCATTTGTTTTGCTCATTTTCTTCAGGAATGATGGTTTGTTGAATCAATTGTTGTGCAAATTGAAGCTACCCGAGAGGCTGTACGAGAGCCTGGACAATGTCACACGGATGCTTCGATTCACAATACCGTTCCCCATGCTCGCATACCCGTTCTACTTGGTGAGACCAACTAATTATTATCTTCGATCCTACTAAAAGTTTGTTGATTAATTTGCTCATGAGGTAACAGGTGTTTAGCAATGTACGTGATTGCTGAATATGTTGTCTGTGTTCAATTAATTTGTGCAGTGGGCGAGGAGTCCAGGGAAGTCGGGCTCGCACTTCCACCCGAGCAGCGATTTGTTCCAGCTCAACGAGAGGAAGGACGTGCTGACGTCTACGGCGTGCTGGCTGGCCATGGTCGGCGTCCTCGCTGGACTCACCTTCGTGATGGGACCTCGTCTGATGCTCAAGCTCTACGTTGTACCGTACTGGGTATGCAATGGCTGATATCCGATCTTGTAGCATTTGCAGCCACAGTTTCTGTGAAAAGTCCGATTTTTGTGGATAGGTGGATTGGGTTGTGTCCTGTGGTGTGGTGGTGGTTGGCAGCTTATGAGGTTTCTTTGTTGAGTTTGGCTGCAGATTTTTGTTATGTGGCTGGACTTCGTCACATACCTGCACCATCACGGCCACAAGGACAAGCTTCCCTGGTACCGCGGAAAGGTAAAACTAACAAACAGAGATAAATTAAATTTTCGGAACTGCGAGTTAGATTGCCTAATGTGCAGCAAGTTGTGCAAAAACTAGTGCATAGCTTATCTCATTCGCTTAATTTTTACTGTTCGGTAGCATAGCTCAACTCGAGTGAGCTAAAGCTCTACTAATGTCTCGAGTGTAGGACTATTAATTAGTTGCACATAGTACATGGCGTACTGTTTGTATAATTGTTAAGCTGTCAGAATTGGCCTCCAGCCCACACGAGAAAAAAACTTAGGCATATCATCTCTAACTCTTAAGGCCTGTTGAGATTGGTTAGTCTGAACAAATGTGAGACTTGATTTACTATGATAAAAGAGGAGAAGATGCCATATTTTGGTAAGAGTCCAAATAGCAAAATTAGGGACTTGTCGAACATCAAACATCGCAAGTGACTTTTTCATCTTGCCAGGACAATTGGAAGGTGATGTAAAGCCACATCAGCCACAGAAGTCACCAATTTTTGTCCATAGTGCAAGTTGTCTGCAGCTTTCACAGCCCATCTTTTATATATGTGGCGTACACATATGTGGTAGTTACTCAAAAAGTAAAACGCTTTTGTGTCAAAAAGGCACCCGTTACCTTCTGCCACATGCAACCTTCCAATCACAAATTGGAAAATTCCGATGGAGAACTTGCAAGATCACACGTTCTAGTAGCACTGTTGTAAGATTTTGTATGTAATATGTTCTTTTGCTCTGTGAATTAGGAATGGAGCTTTCTGCGGGGAGGCCTGACAACGCTCGACAGGGACTATGGATGGATCAACAATATCCATCACGACATCGGGACTCATGTGATCCACCATCTTTTCCCGCAAATCCCGCATTACCATCTAATAGAGGCGGTAAGAATCGAATGAATCCCTTAATTTTCCCTGCCCATCTCGTTGTCTTATCAAGAGCCTTACCATCATCCATGGTGTTGGTTGTAACTGTCTTGCAGACTGAGGCAGCGAAGCCAGTTCTTGGCAAGTACTACAGGGAGCCGGAGAAGTCTGGGCCTCTGCCATTCCACCTGTTTGGTGCACTGGCACGCAGCTTGAAGCGCGACCACTACGTTAGCGACACCGGGGATGTAGTCTACTACCAAACTGACTCAAAAATCAGTGCTACATCCGACTGACAGCTCAAGCAAGTATACTGGTGGTACAGTATAGCTTGTTCTTCAGCTTTTTTCCCGGGGAGGGGAGGCTAGCTGTTCGTCATCACCTGACCGCCCAGCCATGTGCTGCCTCACATTGGCAAGCCCACGGCATCCGGCGAAGCAAATCGGAGGTTAGTATCGCGTTGTCGGTGTAAAATATAAAGGATGAATGCATCGATTCTTTCGTAGGATCGAAAGCTAGAGGAGATTACGTACGTGCATGCATTGCACATGTAAGAAAGAAACCAGATGTGTGATTCTTTGGACAAGAGCTACAACAGCTCACAAAGAGCGAAAAGACTTGACTGTTGATGGGCATTGATCTGATTGATTGACAGTTATATCCATAGACCAGCTGTGCCAATTTCAGCTGTGTTGGTACTCCAGTGAAGATCTCAACTGAACTCTAGATGTATGCATGGATGCTTTTTTTTCCCTTATTCTTTTTGAAGTATATGCAAGAGAACTGTGCATGTTTGGAATAATAGGAGGAAGAGTATGAATGGATGTTTTAGTTTTCTAAACAAAGAATAAACACGGAAGCTTCAGCTGCAACTTTGGTAGGAGCAGCATCTCCACTAATCAGCAGCTATCCAATCGAGAATGGGCAGTAGGGAATTACGGCGCTCGCCTCGCGGTGTTCCTAGCTTGGTTTGATCTTCGGAATGCAACGTCCGCTACACAGCTATACGACTGCTTTCGGCTTTGGTAGGCCATCCGATAGGTACACCTATGCTAAGATTCTACAAATGATATAGTCTGGAAGTGGACAACAATTGAGGTATACTCGGCATAGTCGGCGTATAGGGTCCAGTTTTAAGGATGTGCCGGATCATAACTATAAGATAATCTGGAAGACCAATACGGAAAGCAGCTGTAAATTCTTATTCAGGATAAGTTGCTCACGATAGACAGATTGGTAGTTAGGGGTTAGCCGCATTGCGCCTGGTGTCCTCTCTTCCTCTCTACGACTCAGAAACAGATTTGTCAATACATCTTCTACTAGTTTGCCCTTTTTCCAAGCAGATTTGGAGGAAGGTCTTCACATGGCTGCAGCTAAACCTTCCAATCCCGCGACCAAAGATAAAGGCCTCGCAATGGTAGAGCATGGTCTGTCACAAAAAATGCCGAAAGTATCATACAGACAAGTCAATGGGATACTAATTTACTCCTTCTTGAATTTATAGAAAGAGAGGAATGCAAAAAATTTTGGCAATACATACAAACTTCTATGATTGATCTTCCATCAAATCATCCAGGACGTAAATAACAAAAAGATGCCGTTGTTAGCCATGACGTGGTATCCCAACTCGTGAATTGGAAATCATCTGACGAAGCTCCTTCTGAAGAAGATGGATTATGGTTATTTAGTTCCTCTGTTCTGCTGTACCTGTTACCAGGGGAGGGCTTATTCCTGTCTGAATTTGTAATACCTTGCTTTCAAGGCGCACCTCAGTTGTGTGCTCAAACTGCTATTTGTTTCTGCTACTTTTTTTCTTTAATACAAGGTAGAGTTTCTACCTTTTCTTTTTTTTTAAAAAAGAATGCAACATCAAATCTTTCACATGCTCCAATATTATGGGTCTATTTGAGGAAGCTGTAGCTTTTCTAAAAAGCTGTTTTTTAGCTTTTTGATATGCAAAGCGGCTGTAGCTTTTTATAAAAGACTGTTTAATAAATAACTAATTTCTCTCAGCAATAATCTGCAAAAAGTAGATTCAGCCCAGCTTTTAGCTTTTGTTAGTTATATATGGCTCTCAACTTATATAAAAAATCATTTAAAAGCTGAGCCATTTAGAGGAACTTAATAGTGTCGGTATTTTGTATAACCGGCAAGTAAATTTGTAGGTATAGGGGTCGCGCGTCCCCTCTCCTTGAATGGTTTGACTAAGGGAGTCCCGGATGTATACTGGTTCGGGCCGAATGTCCCTACGTCCAGTTCGAGGTGGTGGATCTCATTACTCAGAGTGTGATGTATTACAAGCGAGGGCTAAGGATAAGCCCTTAGCGCTCGTCCGAGTGAGGGAGCCCGGGAGCTAAGAACACTCGCTGGGGTCGGAAGACCCGAACTGGGTCGAGTAAGCAAGCGAGGTAAAATGAGAAGAAAAAATGAGTGAGTCCTCTTTCCCTGAGGGCCCTGCCTCCCTTTATATAGTCGGAGGGGGCAGGTTACACGGGGATTCGGAGGAAAGATGTAGGGGTATGTTATGCCCAGGAGTCCCGATCATTGGTCCTGATGATGGTCAGTTCTGTTAAATCCCATCTTTGGGTTGATAAACACACGGTGACAATGTTCCGCCGGAAGGTGCTTTGCGCCTCCGCTACTTTGTCAGTCTTGACGTTGCTGCGTCGTATTCTCATTGCCTTGGGATTCGAGCGCGCCTCCACCGTGTCTCGGTGGGGCGAAGGATGGGCGCTTGACCAGCTGACCCCCGCATCACTTCGAAGGGCCACCGCCCCAATATGCCCGTCATATCGTGGGGCGAGTGACAGATCGGCCGATGGCGCCGTGGCGGGGTCGTTGAGGCGAGTTTTGCTGTGGCTCATGGAGATCTGGCCGGAGCCTACGGGGATGTAAGTTCAACCTTCATTAGTTATGGTTTTGGTGTTAATGACAAATCTAATATTGAGATTATCCATTAATGTGATTTTGTTATTAATGACAAATCTTATATCGAGACTAACTTGTTTATTTAGAATATCTTTGATTAGTCTCATCGCATTGAAAAATGGAAAACCCAAGGTATGTTTGCATATTCATTCTAGTATTAGTTGCATACTTTGGAGTCAAGTTGAAATATGAATGTCCCCATTATATTAACCACAAAATGTGCATTATGTTTCTCAATCCATATATTACATGGATGCACATATTTAGGGGGAGTTTGTAGTTTAACTTGAAAGTCTCTTTGTATTGATCGATTCGTTATTGACACATATAAGGATCAAGACAAAGAAACTAAATCCTTGAGTATATATTTGAATTGCCTAGTTATAGTATACTCGTGGAATTATAGGATATGCTCCAATGCAATCAAATTGAATATGTGCATATTATATCCAAGTCAATCATACTTATGCACATATACATGTGGGGTTTATTCTACAGTTGATGATTTAGAGAAATGATCATTTCCATATAATTTACATATAATGGATCATTACTTTTCATCAACATGAGTATATGAAAACTTGTGTAGTTAATATATACTCATATCAATTTAAATGATAATTTAAATTGAGTTCATTTGTCTTAATTAATTATTAAAGAACACTTCATCATGTGTTGATGGTGTTCCGTGATTACTTGAGGACAAATGAATAGTTCTTAAGTATAATAAAGCATGAGTTGCATTATTGTACTTAAGGCACAATTAAATCATTCAAATTGATTTAGGTTGTGCTCAATTGATCTAAAGACATCCATTATGTGTTAATGGAGTGCAAGAGATAATTGAGACAACCATGCATCTTGGACTAACTACTTGTATGAGTTGTGATTGAGTTAGGTCCAAAGATGGATGAGATGATGAGAACGGGACAAGAACGGCATCATGAGTTGATGGGCATCAAGAATGGATCCCGAAGATAAAGAGGAGTCGAGTAATGATCCCGGGGGAGTATCAAAGCGATGATCATAAAGACCCCAAAGGGGATTGCTTATGCGCAATGGCGAAGGTATAATTAGATAGGCTAAGGACTTTTGTAGTCTTTGAGTCTAAGGTTTTATCGCCGTGCTATTAAGAGGGGTCGTTCCCTAGCTTGAGCTTCATCATGTGTTGGTGATCTCATCCCGTGTTCACTCAAGCTCAAATCTTATTTGATTTGATTTTTGCATATGGTTTAACCATTTGGCATGTGTTGCAAATGTGTTAAGCCTATGCTTGGTTGTTTTGCATTATGCTCTGATTTGCATGTGTTGCAAAGATGAAAGAGTATATGCATTTGGTTTTCGCATTATGCTTTGATTTGCATGTGTTGCAAATAGGATAAGCTAATGCGTTGGCTTTTGCGTGAAGTTCACTTTTGCATATGTTGCATTAGTTGAAGCTTCATGCTTTGGTTTCGCAAAACATCTTTATAAAACCGTGTGGTTGCTTGGAGCTAAGTTTTGCATGTGTTGCAAAAGGAGAGAGCTCAAGCATGATTTTATGTGTTTGTGGTTTGTATGTGCTAGAAGCTTGCATGTGTTGCAAGTAGAGAGCTCATACATGTGACATGGTTTTGGTTTTAGTCGAAGTCTGATTTGTGGTTGCATGGGACTAGAGAATTGCATGTGTTGCAATTAGAGAGTTCATGCATCTTGATTTGATGTTGCTTGGAGCTACACTTTTGCATGTGTTGCAAAGAGTAGTGCTCAAGCATGAAATAACGTTTTGTTGTGTTATTTGCAAGTTCGTTGTGCCAATAAACTGAGGTTTATGAGTCCGAATTCGAGAGCCTCATTTATGCCCATATAATATTAGTAGACTAAATAGGGGAATAATGTTTAGTGCAGCGATTCATTTATACTTCAATTCGGAAAATCTTATATAGTATTTAAACCAAGCCCACATTTTGGATAATCGGATTTCATCAATTAAAGAGATTGCTCAACAACGACGATTCAACCATTGCTGCTATAGCTTATTTACATTTGTGATCATTTCAAATCCATTGCCAATATAAGAGGACAGTATTGGATAAGCTCAAGAATTATTTGATCACCAATAAAGTAAGATTCATTGGAAGTGTCAGGGAATCCTTATTTACAAAAGAACACAATCATCTAACTTCATCTCAAGAGCTGCTATTTTCACTAAAATTTTTATGTAAAAGAAAAAGTGAGGATTGATGAGAAGGCCCTTATGCTATTTAATAAACAATGATGGACTCAATAATTAACTTAAGAACAAAATTTAAGATTTTAAATTACCATAAAAATTAATTGATTCATAATATTAAAAACATAATGCTACTAGAGAAATTATAAGCTAGGGAATGTAACAGTAATATATTGGAAGGAAAAAATTTAAATTAAAATTGAATAATCACTCAATGATGAAAGAGCTTAATGAAACCATGATCTAATGAAATGATTCAAGACCTTAGTGATAAGGACATTGATAAGATGAAGCCAAGGCCCAAGTAAAATGGAAAATACTGAAAGGATGTGTAAAGTCCTGGAAGACTATTGACAAGCCATTGCCTAAGAATGTTCAATCTCTAATCCTAGAGGGAATGAGAAACATGACAAGGCCAAGCAATAATGAAAATGCTTGAAAGTGTGAAAGGTACCGGACCAATCAAGTGGAAACAAGGCCACAACATCAAATAGGAAGCCAAAAATCAAAGGTCAAGAGAGGGCCAAATGCGGCATGCTCTAAGACAAAAGTGCATTTCGAAGACCAAGAATCCTAGCCTTCAATTAATATAATTATACTAAGAAGGCAAAAATGAATTGTTTGCCAATTGTCAAGCCATGCCTAAAAATATATACTTCAATGGAAAGATTTAAGTATTTCCTAAAAGTATATTCCTAAGATAAAAAATATATGATTATTGTTAGGAAGAAATAATTTCAAACATTTCAGCAAGTAAGTCCCTAAGCCACTAAAAATTTAATATCATGTGAAATAAATGAAATAATTTTAAATATAGTTCCTAAGCAATACATAAATGGCAATCTTGCCAAAAGTAATATATGCAATTCTATATCTGTAATTTCAAGTTAAAAATAAATTTAGTACATTTGTTCAAAATCAATGACTAATTGCAATATCATTGGATTGCTACAATACTAAAATGAATTTTAGCTAAGAATATTATCGATTCGATTCTATAGGTAGAATTATTATAAAGTTGACATGATACTAAATTCATTATAACTTGCACCGAAAAGATTGGTACAATACTAAATATTTAGTGTTGAATGATTGCAATTAAAAATCAAAGAATTATTTATTCCTTCAGCTTTATTAAACAATTATTGCAAATCTAGCAAGCTATGTGGATAGGATTTAATTATTATATTTAATACATTCTGTAGTATATTTCAATATAATGACATATTAATAATTTATATCAAACATTTGCAAAATCAAATTTGTTATATAAATCTTGAGAATACTAGTTGAAAAATTTATTCAATTTTAAAATTTTATGTTTTCTTAAATTGCTATTTTAAAATGTTATTAAAATTAAGTTAAATTTTAGATTTAAAACTTTATATATTATAACTTTAAAAATTTTGAAAATTTTCAAAATTTTAAACTTTTTCAAAAGTTGCTTTTCAAAAGATTTCAAAAAACAACTTTCAATTAAAGATCTATTTGAACTTTTTAAATTAACTTAATTATTGGAATTACATTAAGATTTTAAAATATTTGAAAAAAATCTAGAATTGTATTCAAAATTTTTGGTCAACAAATTTCAAAACCAATATCTTAACCTTTATTTTGAACTTTTTTGAAAAAATTTTGCCTTAATTGCTTTTCAATGACTATTTAGTCAAAATCAAATTTTTAGCCCAATTTTCAAAAGTTTGTAAAGATTTACTATAAATTTCAAATAGTTAAAATTATCTGCTAATACAATTTTTGAATAAAATTTGATTGCTTAATCATTCAAGATTAGTTGGTTTAATCAAATTTTGGATTACAACTCTTGATTCAAACACTTAAAATTGAAATTAATAATCAAAGTTAATTGCTATTTTGAAAATTTTCGTAAAATAATTCATTTGCCTTAGGCAAATTGTCAATTTTAAAAATAAAATTGATTTATGATAAATTTTTTAAACCATTCTAATATCCAAATTACTCTGCAAAATTTCAAATTTGAATTATTTGAATTATTTTGACAAAATTTGTAAAATCGAATTTTATCAAAACTTAATGCCTACTTCAAAAAAATTGGTTTTGGAAAATCATTGAACCTCTAATGCCAAGTTCATTTTAATATTTCAATTTTTTTGTCATTTAATTATTTGATAATTTGTAAAATTCTTTTTGGAAAAGTTTATGATCCAAAAGTGCACCCTAATTTAAATTAATTTACTTCAACGGTTAGTCATTTGAGCTTATTGATTTAAGTTATTTATTGCTTTTGAAAGTATATTGATTGATTTTTCAAATCATATTGCAGATTTTTTTGATACTTGTATTTGCCATTTATTAAGTTTTAGTTAATTGTAATTATCATTTTTCATTAAACTTTATTATTTAAAGGTTCTTCTGTTGACTTTTATGCAAAATTTACTTCCATCAATATCATGATAATTTCTTAAATGTCGATTTTTTATTTGATCTAAGGGATCAATGGTCATTTATCATTTTTGCTAAGTGATCTTGATTTTCTTTTCTTATTGGTATCCTGATTTATTCTCGATATTCTCGATGTATCTTATTATTTGATTCTTTTAATGGTCAATTTTTGATTTTCTAAGTGGATCTTTGATTTTTCATTCATAACTTGAGTGGATTTTTTACTTATTTAAGTATCATGGATATTCTTTTTTCATTTTATCCTTGAATTGATTTTTGAAAGTGGTATAGATTATTTTTTAATTGGATTCATTCCTTTTTCATTCAAGCCCTTGAATTATTTTAAAGTGTACTTTACTAAATGGTAATTACTTTGAATGTTAACCTTAGCAAATTTGTTGGATTTTAAAAGAGAAAATTGTTGAAAATTGTAACTAAAAATGAGAAATGTATTTTAAGTAACTGTTTAACCCTTATTAGTTTTCAGGTATTTTAAACTGATTGTTTATGGTTTCAATCCCTAAAGCTTGGAGATTTTCTATTTTTAAGCAATTTTAAAATTGTAACTCTAATGACTTGATTTTTAATGGTTTAAATTAATTGTTTCCAACGTATAAATTTCATAAATTCTTTAGTGGTCTTTTTGAAGTGACCCAAACGAAATTTAAATGTTAATATGATATTATGACATATCAAATTAAATGTTTACTTTTGAATGTTTATCCAGTTTGTGTTATGAAAGCTTAATTCTTTCCAAGATAAATGTTATTAAAATATTTATGACTTATTAGATATGACCAAATGAATTTAAATTCAAATGGTTTAATCAAATGTGATTAAGTGAATTTCTATTAAGTGATATCATTTGGGAATGCTAAGTTGAATTACTTATATATGGTTTGTTTAATAAAGACTAAAATATTAAGTGATATTAATGCATATTTTAAGATAAATTTTATAGTATTTTAATTCAATTCTCATTAGTTGGATTTCATATTACAAAAGAGATGTAGTTCATTCTATTAGTATGTTGAAATATGACATATCCATATAATTACCATAATGTATTTTTTATAATAAAATATATGAGATAATTGTTTATTTAAATTCTTTTATTATCGATTAAATTGAACCAATATTAGATTCATCAGATAGTATCTTGGATAATTGAAATATATGTCCCATTATATAACCAATTGCATTATGTCTCAATATTAATCATGTGCATATTTAGGGAGTTTTTTATAAAGTTTTGTTTAATGTTTGAAATAAGTCAAGAAAAAAACTAAATCTTTTATTTTGAATTGCCTAGTTATAGAAACTGTGGAATTATAGATATGCTCCAATCAATAAATTGAATATTGATATTATATCCAAGTAATATATAGCACTATCAGGGTTTATTCTACAGTTGATATTTAGAAAATGATATTTCCTTAATTTAATAAATGGTCATTATTTTCATAACATAGTATTAAAATTTGAGTTATATCTCATTCAATTTAAAGATATTTAAATTGAGTTCATTTGCTTATTAATTATTAAAAACTTCATCTTGATGTGTTCGTTTATTGGAGATAAAGTTTAATATATAAAGCATGGTTGCATTATTGATTAAGGCATTAAATATTCAAATGATTTAGGTTGGTAATTGATCTAAGATCATTATGTGTTAATGGATCAAGGTAATTGATAACCTGCATCTTGGCTAATATTGATAGTTGGATTGAGTTGGTCCAAAAGGTATGTGGACGAAAGAGTCTGAGTTGAGGGCATCAAGATGATCTCAAATAAGGGATCAGTATATCTGGATTAAGGTGATTAAAGACCCCAAATGGATTGTTTGCAAGGAAGGTATATTGATAGGCTAGGATTTTGTGTTTTGATAGGTTATGCGATTAGAGGGTCGCTTGCTTGAGTTCATCATGTGTTGGTGATTCATCGTGTTCATAAGTCAAATTATTTGATTTGTTTTTGCTTGGTTTACCATTTGCATGTTTCAAATGTAGCTTGCTTGGTTGTTTTGCATTGTGTTGCAAGTGGCAAGATGAATATGTTTGGTTTTCGATTATGCTTTGATTTGCATGTTTGCAAATAGGATAAGCTAATGTGGTTTTTGGTGAAGTTATTTTGTTTGCATTGTTGAATTCATGTTTGGTTTAAATTATAATGTGTTCTTGGAGCTAATTTTGCATGTGTTGCAAAAGGAGGCAAGCATATTTTTTGTTTGTGGTTTGTAGTGGTTGCATTGTTGAGTAGAGCCAACTGGACATGGTTTTGGTTTTGTCAAGTGTTGGGTTGAGGGCTGGATTGCTTGCAATTAGGGTTCATATGATTTGATTGCTTGGACACACTTTTGATGTGTTGCAAAGGTTGCAAGATGAATAACGTTTGTGTGTTATTTCAAGTTCGTGCAAAAACCGGTTTTGAGTCCGAATTCGGACATTGTGGGGCTTCAACGCTTGTTGGCAATTCGGTTGTGTTGCCTTATGGTGGGGTTATTTAACTCAGTTTGATTCGTATAGATTTGAATATTGAGTCGTTGAAAGTTTTTGAATTTTGGTTGAATTCTTTGAGATGGTTTGAATTGGTGCAAGTGTTTTGCTGGGTAATGACTGTGTTGTCTCCTTGAGGTCAAGAATTGCATTTGGATCTTCGGGAAAAGTTGAAAGCGGCTTTGTCGAGGTGGTGACGCCTCGGCGACGGAACCCGCGGTTAGTGACCAGCCGACGGACGCGTGTGGGGGCTAACGGGGCGCAGTGAATTTTCCAAGGTTGTTGGGTTTTTCAGATGGTGTCCTCATTTTGACAGGACTATTCTGTGTATTTGTGTGATCCGTTGTGATATGAGGGTCAGGCCAGGCTGGCGCGATTTACGATTTTCCTGTTCCACTAGTTTCTGGGTTAAAACCCTGGGGGTTGAGCTTTTTGTGGTTAGGGTTGGGAGTTGAGTGCACATCCATTGTTTCTTG
The DNA here is from genome assembly GCA_036346375.1 of Guadua angustifolia. Classification (NCBI taxonomy): domain Eukaryota; kingdom Viridiplantae; phylum Streptophyta; class Magnoliopsida; order Poales; family Poaceae; genus Guadua; species Guadua angustifolia. The sequence continues at coordinate 358,567 of CM070521.1, read as the reverse complement.
GCAAGTGAGCATAATTGATGTGTTGCAATTAGGAGGGATTGAGTGAGGTCCTCAGTGTGATTGGTATCCGACGATTTAGTTTGAATTAACGAGGAGCATTCTTGGTTGCATCTCAAGGTAGTAGCAGGAGGACTCAGTTAGAAGCCTGCAAGTTTGGAAGGTTGATTGCTTTATGCAACTAAAACCCGATATGAAAAGGCATGCTCGGTGACCGATCAAGTGCTTGCTCAACGTGATGGAACCAAGTCTCCAACCCGAAAATCTTGTTTGTCTAATTTAATTAAGACTTTAATTATATATTTGATAATGGCTAAATTAGAATTCTTAGTGAAATTTATTCAATATAGATTTTGTTAAAGACATAATTTATTAATACTATGACTAGTTATTTAGTTTAATGCAAAACTATTTATCGCTGATATTCTTTGATTAGGTTTTACTTAGTGTATTAGAGAATCGATTTTAGTGCATTAATTTTAAAACTTTACCCTCTAGGCGATCCATCACAATGGTTCAAGCCAGCTTGATTTTAGGCTTAACGCTAATTAAATGATGCAAAGATGTTTGCATCACGATTATATTTTGATGGTCTAATTATGCTTCAGAAAATATTATGATATCATTTTAAATCCAGCCCACAAAATGTGGATCGAATGTAGTTTTCCAATAAGTATCCCAACTAAGGAGAGGAGAAATCTCTTGACGAGCTTAAGCTTATTTACTTGAGGAGAAATCAATTCATTTGAACTCAAAGCCATCAGTGGATCAACTTCAAAATTATTTGAATCCCACTCACAAGTGATTATTGAGAAGTGGTATGACCTTCACTTAAACAAATGATGAACCGCAACAAACTTCAATTTATAAAATTATTTTCCTCCCTCAAAAATTTTCTTATGGCAAAAGTAAAATGGTATTATCAGAGCTTTATGTATTTAATGGAATTAAGGAGCTCAAAATTATTGGAAGAGAAAAAAATTAAGATTTTAAAATGAAAGATCCTTCAAATGATAATAGCTAAAGAAAATCATGAACTATTCTCAAAGAAATTTAAAGTCTAAGGTGGATATAGGAACCACATGATTTAATTATAAATCCATGCTTAATGAAATCAATATTATCAAATTGTATGCCACTTGAAGACTTAATATTCACCTTTTCTCAGAAATGTTTCAAGTCCTAGTCTTTAATGTAATTTGAGAGGAAAAAGACTAGGCCCAAGTCAAAAATTGGAAAATGCTTAAAGGGTAAAGGTAAAGCCTCTCAAGATTTAAAGCCAAGGGCCAAGAAAGCAGGATGACTCAATCCAAGAGGGAGAATGAATACATGCAAACGAAGAACTAAGACATATTTCTGCAACAAGAAGGGCCATCATCAGACTAATAGTGATACAAGGCAAACATAAATAGCAAACAGAAAGCAAGTCAATGTAAAGGGCCAATATGATTCAATTCTGGAAAAGGCATTTGAAGGATGTCCCAAAGTTAATCTAAGCCTATCTCTTAATGATAATATTTTTGAAGACAAATTCAATATGTTTCAAGTTTCAATCCCTGCCATAAAATGAATCATTTGATAGAGTAATCTAAAATGTATTTGTCAAAACTAGTTTCTAAGATAAAAAATAGATGATTATGCTTAGAAAAATAATTATACAAAAATTTACTAAAATGTGTCTCTAAGCCATTTCAAATTCAATTATCATAGCTTGAAATCAAACAGAAATAATTTTGAAATATCATTCCTCTAACTTTATAAAAATGCAAATTATTTGCTAGAGAATAATTATTGAATTCTATTTCTAGTCTTATCATTAAAATCTAAAATTAGCCATTTGGGTTCTAAATTATTGTGTAATTTTGGACCCAACAAGTTGGGTACCAAACCTAAAAGATTTTAGTAATTAAGATTGACCTTGCCAAAGTGAAATTTATATTTCACAATGTGTAAGAAAGAAATATGTCATCAAAGCCATTAATTGTAAAAGATTTAATTATTACTATCATATTTAACTTGGTAGTATTTGAATCAATAAATCAATTTAGTACTTGTTATGGCATTCTGCTTTATTATTTTTTGAAATCTTACAATTAGGTGGCCATTTAAGATTAATTCATATTCAATGATCCACTTACTGCCAATTTTATTTAATTAATTCAAAATCAAACTTTACCAAAAGTCAAAATTTTGTATAATTCTAATTTGGAAAAACTTTGAAAATGTATTCAAATGTTTTCAAAATGTTTTTCAAAGTTTTGGCTTTCAAATCTATTTTAAAAGAAAATGGTTTTAACTTAAAATTATTTGACTTGTTTTGGTTTAAACTTTAATTTAATGATAAAAGTAAAAGATTTTGAAAAATTTCCAAAACAAAATCTGATTTGGTCATTCTAACAATTTTTTCAAAAGATTTTAAAAGACCAATTTAAAAAATTTGATTTGAAATCTTAAAAATAAATTGACCTATGGAATTTTCATGTAATTTCTATTTGACAATTCTTGTTAAATTGGATTAAAATGGTATTTTAGACAACCAAAATTCAAATCCATATATTTACCCTTCTTTATTTGAATTTTTGTTAATTGAATTTGCTTGGCTTTTAATTGCTTTTCAATGGAATTTGTCAAAATAAAATTCAATTTAAAAGGCCCAAATTTCGAAAACTTTTAAAAGTTTACTTTATTTAAATAGTTAAAATCAATTTGGTAAAACAATTTATTTGATCAAGGCTATTTAGGCTATGATCAAATCGCATTATTGGATTTCATCTAAATTTTGGCTATCACATCTTGATTCAATTACCTGAAAATTGAATTCATGAAATCCAAATTGAATTGCATTTTAGTTTTTGAAAATAATTCTTTTATCCTCAAAGTAAATTGCCATATTTAAAAATAAAATTCTTTTGAGAATTTTTGCAAAACTTCAATTAGCAAATTATCTTGAAAATTTAAATTTTTGGATTCTTTGAATTATTTGACAAAATTTGTAAAGATATTTTCAATTTGATCTGGGGTATGTTGACCGCTTATGGGCTTATACCCCAACAGTTGACGCTGGCATCTGGTCTATTTTTGATTTTTCTTTTTTTTAGGATATTTTTTGAATATTTTTCAAAAATTTTTGAAAATTCTTATGATCCCAAAGTTATTTGCCCAAAATTTTAAAAGTTTTCAATTTCTTAGGATTTCCAAGTGGTATCATTTAAGTTTATTTTTTAAAGGTGTATTCATGATCTTTTAACAAATTTTTAATTAAATCAAATAATCATGATTCTTTTTAATATCTTGGGATTTATTTATTCTGTTTTGGCATTAATTGTTCCAATGATCATCTTTTGTCAATAAATCCTTGTGATTTTACTTTTTTTAACCCGTAGATATTGTGAGATATTATCGATACCATGAATTAGAAATTCTTTAAGTGGTTATCTTTTATTTGATCCAAGGGATAATGATTTTTATTCATTCATTGTTAAATGTATTTGATTTATTTTTCTTCAAGTGGTATAGTTTTCTTTTTTCTCATTGATATCTTGATTATTTGGATTCTTTTAAGGGATCATTGATTTCAATTATTATAAAGTGGATTATTACTTTTGTAATTATTGGTACCCAATTCTTGATTAATTTTTCCTTCAAGTAAAATTTAAGTTCAACCACTTAAAATTTCTTTGAATTCTTTATGTTGAAATATAAAAGAAAACTTTTTACTTTTTGAAAATTTGGAAACCGTTTGATTTATTAGCCTTGAATTAAATTTTCAAGGTATATCTATGTTTTATCTTTGATCTGTACCCTAGAATTGTTGATTTTAAGAGAATATGTGAAAATTGAAACTATAAAGATGATTTTTGATGTTTTCAAAAATGGAACCTTACTGTTTTATGCTTATTTTAAGGGATTTTTGCAATGTATCAAACCAATATTCTTTCATTTCTTATTTTAACCAATTTCAATAAATTGTTTTCTTAATACCTTAGTTTTATTGTTTAATCTTATTTTTCAGTATAAATTTATTAAATTTTTGACTTTATATGACAAAGAAATTGTTAATTAAAGGATAAAGGAAAATGAAATTTTAAGATGTTTATCATTTTTGTTTATGCAAAGGGAGATAGAGTTAATATATTGTTAAAAACTATTGATTAGGGAGATAATCATATATTCAATGGTTAAATTTATTGTAGTTTTAATCAAATTCTTAGTGATTTATTACACAAAGTGAGATAAGTAACTATATATCTTTGTTTAATAATCTATAGTTACCATTAAGTATTTAATGACAAATTAATATGGCATTTATTCAATCATATACTTATCCATTAATGGGTTATCCAAGTATGTTTGAATTCATTCATATTTTCATATTTGGATCAATTAAATTAATCCCCATTATATTAACAAAAATGTGATTATTTTCTCAATCCAATTTAATGGATAATATTTAGGGGAGTTTGTATTTAATTAAAGACCTTTATTGTGATGTTTTGATATAAGGACAAAAAAAAACTAAATCTATAAATTTGAATTGCCTAGTTATGTATACGGAATTATAGGATATGCTCCAATGCAATCAAATTGAATATTGCATATTATATCCAAGTCAATCATACTTATGCACATATACATGTGGGTTTATTCTACGTTGATGATTTAGAGAAATGATCATTTCCATATAATTTACATATAATGGATCATTACTTTTCATCAACATGAGTATATGAAAACTTGTGTAGTTAATATATACTCATATCAATTTAAATGATAATTTAAATTGAGTTCATTTGTCTTAATTAATTATTAAAGAACACTTCATCATGTGTTGATGGTGTTCCTGATTACTTGAGGACAATGAATAGTTTTAAGATAATAAAGCATGATTGCATTATTGTATTAAGGCAATTAAATCATTCAATTGATTTAGGTTGTGCTCAATTGATTAAAGACATCCATTATGTGTTAATGGAGTCAAGAGATAATTGAGAAACTGCATTTGGACTAACTATTTATGAGTTGTGATTGATTAGGTCAAAGATGGATGAGATGATAGAACGAGACAAGAGGCATCATGAGTTGATGGGCATCAAGAATGATCCAAATAAAGTGAGTAATGATCCGGGAGATCAAAGCATGATCTAAAGACCAAAGTTGTTTGCAATGCAGGTATAATTAATAGGCTAGGATTTTTAGTCTTTGATCTAAGTTTATGGGCTATAGGTGTTCAAGTTGAGCTTACATGTTTGGTATTCTCTGTTATAACTAATTATTGATTTGAATGTTTAACCATTTGGCATGTTAAGTTTAACTATCTTGGTTGTTTGATTAATTATTTGAGTGTCAAATAAGATTATGTCTTGGTTATTAGCTTTGTTGCAGTTGCAAAGAAATAAGTTGTTGTTTTTAAGTTTTTCATATTTGATGTTAAGTTTGTTTGGTTAAAACATCTTTAACTTGTTATTGACAAGTTTGATGTTCATGAAGCTAGATATTTAGTTTGGTTTGATGTGCTAAGCTTGATGTTAGTGAGCTCTAATGCATGTTTTGGATTATGAGTCGTTTATGGTATGGGTGAAATGCATGTTGCAATGTGAATCTAGCTATTATGTTTTGGAGTCCTTTATGGTGCAAAGAGTTGCAAGAATATTTTGTGTTTGAATTCGTTGTCAATAAACCGGGTTTTAGCATTCAAGTGTGGGGGTTGCAAGTTTTGGCAAGTGCCGGTGTGCTTAATGTGGGGTTATTTAACTGGTTTGTTGCTATGATTGAATGTTTGTGTAGAATGTGTTTTGCAATTTTGGTATTTTGCATGTTTGAATTGGCAAATGGTTTTGCAGTAATTCATGTTGATTCTTGAGCTCAAGATTGATTGGATCTTGAAAAGTATTAAAGAGTATTTTTGTGGGAATCGCTTGGTGTTGCCTGGAAGGGTTTGGAAATCGTGCAAGTGACTTAATGAGCAGGCTTGCATTTTGAGGGTTAGTGGTTTGGTTGAGGGTCTGTGCCTGGTTGCATTGAGGCTGTGATTGCGGTGATTGCAGGGTGTACTTGATCGTTTCAGTGTGGATGTGGGGAGCGCGTAAGGTCGGCGATTCGCTTTTCGTGTCGAACGGTATTTGAGGGGGCATGATCCCTGGGCTGGGCGTGTTGGCATTACAGGTTGGGTTGTTTGCATTTTCACTATTGTTTTTGTAATGCATATTGATGTGTTAATATTAGATTGAGATTATTGACGTGTTAGGTCTTGTATTGTTGCATTGTGATCAGGTTTTGTGTGTAGAAGTTAGGGAGACTTGTAACTCTTGGAGTTGCATCTGACGCAAGGGAGCCGTCTTTTAGGGAACCGCAATTTGGAAGGTTCGGTTAGCCCTAGTGAAAACCGACTAGTGGAAGGGATGCTGAGCGATCCAAGTGGCTCCTAAGTGGACTAGGAGCCAATTGTCTCCAAAACAGAAAAATATGTTGTCCTTGAATTTTATTCAAGTACTTTAATTTATATATTATCAATTGCTTGAAGCTTAGAATTTTATTAAATTTTTATTCAAAGCAATTCTTGTTAGACAAATTTAGTTAATGATATCCTATATTTAGGTTTAATTGAAAACTTTTATGTCCTTATCTTTATAGTTTTGATTACGATTACAATCATTTTAGTAGCGATTAATTTTTAAACCCTATTCACCCCTCTGGCTCCTGACCTAAAGGGTATGAGCACGGACCTCTTTAGGTTAACGCAGTTAAATAGGATGGCAAATATGTTAGGACCAATTAATTTTTATGGCTAATTACTTCAGGAAAATATTTATGTTAGATTTAAATCCATGACCCACAAAATGTGATCTAGGTGGATTTTCCAATTATGATTTTCAATAAAGGAGAGGAGAAATTCTAATTCACCAATATAAGTTTATTTACTTGTGAGCTAATATTCAATCTCATTTGAATTCAAGCCTCATGCTTTGGATAGCTTAAATTTTTGAAACCAATAACAAGGGATGCATTAGAATTGGTATGACCTTATTTAAAAAAGACCGACAACTCACAACCCAACGCTCAAGTACTAGAATTTTCCTCCATCAAAAATGTGTATGGCAAAAGGAAAAAGAGTAGATACAAGAGCCCTCTTAAGATTAAGGACTGTTGGGCCAATAATTATCTGGAAGGAAAACAAAAAAAGATTTAAAACTGAAAGAATCATTCAAAGGCAAATAGCTTAAGAAAATCTAATCTTTCAAAGAAATTTAGTAAGGGGATATGGAACCAAGTATTTAATTTAAAGCCATCTTAATGTAAATTAATTTTAAAAAATTATATTCCACCTTGTAAGACTTAATTGATTACCTTTTGCAATGAAATGTTTAATTCCTATGTTTTGTCAATCTTTAGAGGAAAAAATGAGTCAAGGCCCAAGAATAAATTGGAAAAACTTAAAGGAAAGGGTAAACCCTCTGCATTTAAATCAAGGTCTCAAGTAAGAGGATCACTAAATCAAGGGAAATACAAGCGCACCAAGCATCAAACATCAATTTCCTGAAAAAAGGCCACTCCTCTGTGCCCTAAAATGGAAAAAGGCCAATCAAACTAGGCAACTGCAGAACAACAAATGGTCAAAAGGGCCAAAAGTAGTGTTAATTTGAAAAGGGATTTGAGCTTGTCCCAAAGGTATAATCCTAACCATTTTAAGATAATATTTCTTGGAAGAAAGAATGTCAATTGTTTGCCAAGCTTTAAGTCCCTATCACTAAAAATGTTATTTATGGAAATAATTGAAATATTTGTAAAATTAGGTTTCCTAGATAAAAAATCTGTATCAATCTTAGGAAAAATAATTATGCAAAACATTTATAGAAATGTAATCTCTAACCATTTATAATTCTAATTACATATTTAAAAGTCAAATAAAATAATTTTCAAAATCACCTTTCCAAGCCATTTTAAAAATCAAATTATTTCCTGGAGAAAATTATTGAATTTATTTCAGTTTAGTATTAAAAGTAAATTAGGACCATTTGGTTCAAAATTGGTAACTTTAGACCCAACAAGGATTGGGTCAAACCTAAAATTTTTAGTGATATGAAGGATTGATTTCCAAAGAAATTTAATTGTCTACAATGTGTAGTAAAAATTTCCAAAAGCCAATCATCGAAAAGATTTAAATTGATACTATAACTTATGCCTTGGTAGGTTATTTGCAATTAATGAATTCAATTTGATTCTTGTTATGGCATTATGCTTTATCATTCATATTCAAATCTTAAATTAGTGGCATTTGAGGGTGTTAATTATTTCTGGTTAATCCTTCTCCCATATTTATTAAGTCAAATAAAATTTCAAAATAAACCATTTGCCAAAAGCAAATTTTGTAATATTACTAATTTTAAAAATAGTTAAAAATTTAAATTTTTCAAAATTTTTTCAAAGGTTTTGGCTTTAAAAATCTTTTTGAAAAGAAAATGGTTTTAATCTAAAATTGTTACAATCTTGTTTTGGATTTAAATTAAATTTACATAAATTAAAATAAAAGGATTTTGAAAATTTTCCAAAACAAAATCCTTTTGATTCTCAACAATTTTTTGTCAAAATTTTAAAAACAATTCAAAGAGATTTATTTTGAAACCTTCAATAAAATATCTTGACAATTGTCAATTTTGACTTATGAATTTTTTTGGATCAATCTTTGTAAATTGTGATTCAAAATGGATTTTGACTCAACACAAAATTCAAACCATTACTTACCCTTGCTTATTTGAAGTTTTGGTAATTGAATTTGACTTGGCTTTTAATTTTTTAAATGCTATTTGGTAAAAGAAAATTCTTTAAAAGGCCAAATTTCAAAACTTTTAAAAGATTCTTATATTTCAAAAGTTAAAATTAATTTGTAAAACAATTTATTTGAATCAAAATGGCCATTTAGGCATATTAAATTGGATTATGGATTTCACTAAATTTTGGAAACCACTTGATACCCAATCAAGCCATGAAAATTAAATTCATGAAATCCAAATTAATTGATTTTGGGTTTTTAAAATCAATTTCCTTTTATGCCTCAAAGTAAATTGCCATTCTTTAAAAATAAAATTCTTTTGGAAAATTCTTTTCAAACCTTTAATTACCAAAGTTATCTCGAAAATTTCAAATTTTTGATTATTTGAATTATTTTCAAAATTTGTAAAATTGGATTTTCATGTCAGATTGATTTGCAACGCCTTAGGGTCGTATTGACCTCCACCAGTTGGACGCCATGGCATCTGCTCTGAATTTTTGATTTTTTGGTTTTTTTAGGTATCTTTTATTGAATTATTTTTCAAAAATTCTTTTGGAAAAGATTTTATGATCCCAAATTCTTTGCCAAAATTTTAAAAGTTCTAATTTATTAAGATTTCAAGGTTCAATTTAAGACTTTATTTGATTTAAAGGTAATTATGATCTTTTGAAAAGCAAAATTTAATTAAATGAAATACTCCATATTATTTATTGAAACTTGGGGAGTTTATTTTTCAGTTTTGGGATTAATTCTTCCAAGTGATTATTCTTTTCTCGATCTAAACCTTGGATTTTATGTTTTTTTGAACGTGAATTTGCAGAATATATCGACCATGATATTTGAAATTTTTCAATGTCTAATCTTTGTGTTTATCCTAATGTACAATGATTTTTTTCATTTCATACTAAATGGTTCTTTGAGTTTTCTTTTTTCAATGTTCAGATTATCTTTTTTCTCTTGAATCCTTATATTTGTTCTTTTTATGGATCTTATTTCATTATTTTCTAAATGGTCTTCATACTCTTTGTAGCTTATTAGATACCCAATTTGTTAAATTTTTCCAGTAAAATTTAAGTAACATTAAGAATTTCTTTAGATTTTTATGATTGAATAATAAAAGGGAAAATTTAGATGTTTATAAAATTTGGAAATAGTTTTATGGATTAGAAGCCTTAATTAAATTTTCAATGGTTTAATTCCTCAATGGTATTTATTCTTTTGGTTCTCTTTAACCTTGGAAATTTGTTGATTTTTCAAAAATAGTTGAAAATTTCAAACCTAATAAAATGGGATGGATATTTAATGGTTTCAAATAATGTGATCTTTGTTTTTCATCTTATCTTACAATGGTATTTGTTTTGAATGGTATCCAAACCCAAAATGGACTTTCAAGTTTTCCTTATTTTTAGACCTATTTCAAATAAAAACTTGTTTTCTTTGAATGACTTTCATTTTTATTGTTAAATCTTAATTTTTCCCAAGTCATAAATTTCATTAAAATTTTATACTATTGTATACTGAAAGAATTTTAAATGTCAAAAGGAAATAATAAGGGAAAAAAGAAATATTCTTTTAAGAGGTTTATCATTTTTGGTGTTTAATCAAAGGGAAATTAGGAAGCTTAATATCATTTGTTTAAAAATGGCTTAATATATTAAGGGGAAATTAATATGCAATTATCAAATGGTTTAAATTCTCAATATGTTGTTTTAACAAATGTCTCATTAAGTTGATTTGTCATTAATCACCAAAAATGGAGATTGTAATAACCTTTTAGTTATGTTTTGTTTAATAAATTAATTTAATTATCCATTATGTTTTTATTATTAAGAAAATCTTATATGGTAATTGTTTATTTAGAAACTTTGATTAGTTCTATGAAAAATGAAAACCCAAGGATGTTTGCATTATTTATTTAGTGCAATTTGATCAATTGAAATATGATGTCCCCATTATTTAACACAAAATGTGTTATGTTTCAACATAATTACATGGATGACATATTTAGGGGAGTTTGTGTTTAATTAAAGTCCTTGATTGATGATTGTATTGAACAAAAGGATCAAGAAAAGAAACAAATCTTGAGATAATTGAATGCAGTTAGTATATCCGGAATTATAGGATGTCAATAACAAATGAATTGCTATTATATCCAAGTAATAATTAGACATAAGGGGTTTTTCTTAGTTAGTTTAGAATGTCATTTCAAATTTCTATATGGACTTACTTTTATCACATGTTATAAAACTTAGTTAATTATTATTATTTAAATATATTTAAATTGTCATTTGTTTAATTATTTTAAAGAACCTTATCTGTGTTTGGTTGTGATTCTTGGGAAAATGAAAGTTCTTAATTATAAGCATATTGCTTATTTCTTAGTCAATTAAATATCAATTGTTTGGTTGTGCTAATTATTAAAAATCCATTATGGTTAATGGGTCAAAAAATTAAAACCTGCATTTGGCTAATGTAAGTTTTGAGTTGGTCCAAAATGGAGAGTAGAAAAGTGGATTGATTGTGGGCTCAGAATGATCAAGTAAAGAATCAGTAATGTCGGTATCAAGCGTGATTAAGCCCCAAGGGATATCTTGTGTTGCATAGAAGGTTAATTATGGTAGGATTTTGTAGTCTTTGAGTTAAGTTTCTAGTTTTAAAGTGATTTTGTTATATGTTTGTGATCATACGGTTATATCAACTATTGATTGGTTGATGGTTACCTTTGGCGTTGAAGTTTAGTTACTTTGTTATATATCTTATTGTTAAAGATTAAATATTCTTTGTTTCGATTATTGTTATTCAATGGTAATAATTTGGCTGTTTAATTGAGTCAATTTTTTGATTATTAGTTCATCTTGGTTAAAAATTAATTGGTTGAGAAAGTTGCATTTTGCAAGGGGCTCAAGCATGATATGTTGGGTTGGTAGCTAGTCGGTCAGAGTCTATGGAAGTTTTGGTTTAGAATTTTGGTGTGGCGATTGTGGTGTTGATGGTTCTGACTGATGGTTGTGGGATTTGATGTCAAACGTAAGCGAATAACGTTTGTGTTTTGAGTCGGTTTGCCAATAAACAGGTTTTACCGATTCGATTTGGGTTACGCATGTTGATTCGGTTGGTTAATCCCTGGGTTGATACTTATGCGGTTAGTTGGTGTTGATGTTCTGACCCATTATGTTTTTAATTTGTAATTTTTTGCAGTTGGATTGTAAATGGTTCTTGGAATGTTGTTGTACCGAGGCTCTATTGTAGTTCGGAGAAAGTTGCAGGAGTTCTCAGGCGGGGCGCCTGGGGACGCCGGGTAGCCCAGTTGAGGAGGTGAGTGGTGAAACCGTAGTGAGTGATTTTCGGAGCGTCATGGGCTTTGCTATGGTGGAGACGAGTCTCAACACGGAACTCGTTGCCTTAATTTCAGATTGTTATTAATGATATTTTGAGCTAGAATTGTGTATTTTCAGAGATCTTGTAGACATTTATGCATTGCCGTTTTTAGCCAATGCAATTTTTGTGCTAAATACTTTGTTGGTTGAGGGTTTGGCTGTTTTTGTGGTTATTTTGAACCTTTCTTGACTAAAGTGGATATGCATTTTTTACTTAGTGAGATTAAGTGAGGCTTTGTTCACTTGTATATGAGGCCATTTGCTTTGGAATTAGAGGCGTTTTAAATCGGCCAATGACGAGTGGTTCTCATTGGATGAGTGTCAAGTGAGTATCGGTTAGCTACGTACGTTTAACGCTGTGGAAGCATTCTGATAACGTCAGTGGTTGGTCACCAGGATATGAATCCACTCAAAAAGATATTGGAAGTTCTTGTATCTATCATACAAAATATTAACGACAATCTAACTAATCTAGTAAATTTTTTTCATAATGTGCATTATGTTTCTCAATCCATATATTACATGGATGCACATATTTAGGGGAGTTTGTAGTTTAACTTGAAAGTCTCTTTGTATTGATCGATTGTTATTGACACATATAAGGATCAAGACAAAGAAACTAAATCCTTGAGTATATATTTGAATTGCCTAGTTATAGTATACTCGTGGAATTATAGGATATGCTCCAATGCAATCAAATTGAATATGTGCATATTATATCCAAGTCAATCATACTTATGCACATATACATGTGGGGTTTATTCTGTTGATGATTTAGAGAAATGATCATTTCCATATAATTTACATATAATGGATCATTACTTTTCATCAACATGAGTATATGAAAACTTGTGTAGTTAATATATACTCATATCAATTTAAATGATAATTTAAATTGAGTTCATTTGTCTTAATTAATTATTAAAGAACACTTCATCATGTGTTGATGGTGTTCCGTGATTACTTGAGGACAAATGAATAGTTCTTAAGTATAATAAAGCATGAGTTGCATTATTGTACTTAAGGCACAATTAAATCATTCAATTGATTTAGGTTGTGCTCAATTGATCTAAAGACATCCATTGCCAATAAACCGAGGTTTATGAGTCCGAATTCGAGAGCATGTGAGTGGGGCTTGCAACGCTTGTTGGCAAGTTGACCGGTCTTGTGTTGACCTTCACATGGCTAGGGGGATTAATCTCATAAACTCGAGTTTGATTCGCTTAATACGATTTGCGAATAGTTCTTGAGTCGATTGCGAAATGTGTTTTCGCAATTTTGGTTGAATTCTTTGAGTATGGTTTGAATTGGTGCAAATGTGTTTTGCACGGGTAAATGATCATGTGTTGATCATCCTTGAGGCTCAAAGAATTGCATTTGGATCTTCGGAGAAAAAGATTGCGAAAAAGCGGAGTCGTTTTGTCAGGGGCGGTGTGACCGGCCCCTGGGCGATCGGACCGGCCGGGCGGTTGGACCGACCCAGGTCCGATCGGACCGGGCGTGAGGTGCGGTGCGACCGGGGGTCGCTCGGCTTGAATTTTCCAGAGAGGGTTGCTTTGCGGCTTTTGTTGGGCGGTGTGACCGGCCGGTGTCCGGTGCGACCGGACCGGCGGTGCGACCGGGTGGATTGCGGTTCGACCGGCCGTGTAACGGTCGGTTTTCCGACCGTTGGCATGAGGGCGGCCGGATCGGCCGAGGTCTTGGCCGGACCGGATTTTGCTGACTTTTGCCCGTTTCGCCCCCAAACAGCTAGTTTTCTTGGTGGGGGCTATAAATACCCCCTTGGGGGGCTTGGCGCTTGTTGCTGGCTTGGTTAAGGGTTTGGGTGAGGTGTTGCATGTGTTGCACACTCCCATTTGTTTCTTGAGCTAAAAAGTGAGCACTAATTGCATGTGTTGCAATTAGGAGTGGATTGAGTGAGCTCTTGTGCATGTGTTGCACTTGAGTGAGGTCCTTGTGCATGTGTTGCACTTGGTGATCACCGGGAGCGCATTCGTTGTGCTCGGTGAAGTTCAAGCGGAGGAGCGGCTTGTTACTCTTGGAGGTTGCCGACTCCTAGACGGCGTAGGCGTCATGCGCGGGAGCTCTCGAGGTGTGAGAAGCCCCGGCAAGTTTGTGAAGGTTCGGGTTGAGCCTACACGAGCGTGAAAACCACGACTAGTGGAAAGAGGCGGTACTCGAGCGGAGCCGGTCCAAGTGTGGGCTTGCCTCAACGTGGACTAGGGAGACCGCAAGTCTCCTAACACCACGGAAAAATATCGGTTGTCTCTTGTCTCATTTATATTCCAGTACTTTAATTATTGTATATTGATCAATTGCTTGAATGCATTAGAATTGCTTAGTGTAAATTGTTTATTCAATATAGTAATTCTTGTTAAGAGACATAATTTAGTTAAGTGCACTAGTGAGCCTAGTTGATTTAGGCTTTAATTGTCAAAACCTATTTATCGCTTCGATATATCTTTGATTAGGTTTTGACTTAGGGTGTATTAGAGCGATCGATTTTAGTGAGCGATTAATTTTGTAAAACGCCTATTCACCCCCTCTAGGCGCATCCTAATCCCTACAGAACCAGCTAATCGACAATATAACCATTGGAGAGGAATGAGATATATATTATCCAAATGAAAACCAGTGTCCACCCAAGAATGAGATATATAACAAGTAGCGATGCATCTCATTGGAGAGGAATGAGATATATATTATGCATATCAAAACCAAAACCAATCACCTAACTAGACCCAAATCCAAATCGAAAACCAATCAAATCCGAAACCAAAACTAATAAGAACTTGAAATGAATCTCATCCGAAATGAGATATATATTATGCATCCTACACTAACCAGACTGCTAGGGCGGCTAAATCCAGTGGAGAGGAATACTCAATGCAAATAGCTGAAATGGAAATACTGAATGGAGAGGAATACTTAATGGAAATAACTAGACCCAGTGGAGAGGAATACTCAATGGAAATAACTAGACCCAGTGGAGAGGAATACTCAATGGAGAATACCCAGTGGACAGGAATACTCAATGAGAATAACTTGACTATTTGTTCAAGCTAAGTCTGAAATTAGAGCTTTAGTGTAGTCAGATCGAAGCTAGAGTTGACATGGTGGCCGCCCAAAACCCTAAAACGAGCAAATCGACAATTTGTTACTGCTAAATCTGAAACTTAACTATTTCTTACAGCTTAAAAGTTAGAGCTAAATCTGAAACTTGTCTATTTCTAAATCTGAAATTGACTATTTGTTCATAGCAGGTTAATATGAAATTAGAGCTTTACATGGCGTTGTCAGATCGAACTATTTCTAAGAACTTGAATATTTGTTCTAACAACTTGACTATTTCAAAGAACTTGACTATTAGTGTAGTCGATCGGTTACTAGGTTAAATGGCGTCACCAAAACCCTAAAGCAGCTAATCGACACTAGATCGGAGCACCGCCGTCCAGCATTCATTCCAAAATCCGGTCGCCATGACACATTCATCAAAAAAGTCGTGCGGAAATTTGGGGGAAATTTTACCTCGCGTGGACGCGGCGTAGGTCTCCGTGCACGCCGGTGAAGATGCCCAGCTCCTCCCTCTTCAGCAACCACTGCCGCTGCCTGCTTCACCTTCCGCCGGCCCTTGCCGTCGCCAACTGGTGGCCGCCCAAAACCCTAAAACGAGCAAATCGACAATTTGTTACTGCTAAATCTGAAACTTAACTATTTCTTACAACTTAAGAGTTAGAGCTAAATCTAAAACTTGTCTATTTCTAAATATGAAATTGACTATTTGTTCATAGCAGGTTAATCTGAAATTAGAGCTTTACATGGCGTAGTCAGATCGAACTATTTCTAAGAACTTGAATATTTGTTCTAACAACTTGACTATTTCGAAGAACTTGACTATTTAAGTTGCGCCTATGAAGAGCTGTCTCCCAGGACCAAACACTGTTTGGGACTCCAATCAGATCCCTAGGAGATTTTGATCTTTTCTTGGGTTCGGTTTCTATTGGCTTCAAGAGACTCTAGTGCAACAATTGATCTATTAGCTTCAAGAGGCTCCTCAGTCTTGTTCGGCTTTTGGCTCTGGCTTTTCGAATTGGCTCCAACTTCTCAATCAGCTTCCGGCTTTTGGCTTCAGTATGATTTTTTGGCGGTTCGGCTCCGGCTCTTTAGCTCTCCTTTGAATCTTTTATTTTTAGCTTTCGTTGCATCCATCCAAGTCCTTAGGATTTTGGCTCTTTCGTAAGCCCGGCTCTTTTTACGAGCTCAACTCTTTTCGTCGACTCGGCTCGTTTTGTCGACTTTGTTGACTCGACTCCTTCGTCGATTTGGCTTCTTTGTCAATTCGGCTTCTTTGTCGGCTTTCCACTGTCGACTCAGCTCCACCATTGGCTCTTCTTTGTTGACTCGGCTTTTTCTTCGTCGACTCAGCTCTTCGTCAGCTCGATTTATTCAAGAGTTGGATGCTGCAAATAGCTACTTCAAGACAAGGATTTTGGATTTTTCCTATTTTAGTGTCAACCCTTCCAATTGTAATGCTATTGCATACGCCTTGCATTTGTGGGGGGTGTTAAAGATATATATATTGTCATATATAGGCTCTCTATGTATAGATTTTCCTTATATAAATTTTCCTAGTATAGGTATTGCCTTATATAGGCTTTCCTTTTATTCACGTTTGTACAATTATATATTCTGGCCATTGGCCTCATATTGAATACAACAACTGCTATTTATAACATAAACAATCAAGGATCCAGGGTGTTAATTTCTATCAAGGTTCTAATATGAATCCTATTGACTCAGTCACGTGGAACTTCAGTACTAATTATCATGATAACATGTCAAAGTCCATAAGCATTGCAATTATTTAATCAATTTGTTACTTTGACGAATCATTTCTCAGTTTTATAGATTTGTTATTCATGATCTTGTAATCTGATAGTGAGCCTTCCTTACAGGTGAATTTTGTGATGGAGATCATGTCACGCGTTGTTAGCAAGCAGATATTTCACTTTTATAATTGAAGAGGATTTTAGTTGCTGTGCTTTTGCATTTTTCTGAAACTTCAATCATCGTTTGTCATGCAGATATGGAAATACCCTATATTATGGGTAGGATTCCTGAAGTGTGCTATCTTGACGAAACCTCAGTCATGTGGTGTGTTACTGCAGGTTGGTTCACTTTTGCTTCTCCTATAAAAATCTGTGAGAGTCTGAGAGGTGCTTCTATGCAAAAATCTCTGTAGCACATGGGTCATCTGCTAGTTGTTATACACACCATATGCTAATTTCTTAGTGAGCTTATGAGTCCACTGACATTATTTTAGATCTAATAGTTCTAGAAACAGAAACAGTAACGGAATAATAGTTCAAGGTCCAAATGCTGGCCTCTTTTTTTTTACTTTCGTTTACCTTAAACCAAATTTCATCTTTATTCCAATTCCTTTTTGTTGTCATGTATCAACATTTTCCATAACATCACACTTGTTTATCATTTACCAGCTCCTCAACTTGAAAATGCCCTAAGTAAGAATCCTGTACTGAAGGCACCCTTGGTTGAGCACGCCAACCAGCCAAACGTGCGATCAACTCTTCCAAGGTTTGTTGCTTCACTCTATTCTACGAGCATAAGTTCTATCCATTTCAAGTAGGTGGTGCTGGATCTGATTAGAGCTTGTGCTTTTATGGCAGGTCTACCTTGGTGGTTTTGGGTCTTGACTCTTGCTGAAGATCAACAACAACCTGCATCTCAAGCACAAAGTAGCCAAGACAAGGCCGCCTAAACCAGCTAAAACCATGCCACCGAAACCAGAAGTTCTGCTGTACACACTACGACAGAGGTAGCTCAGGAATCTTGTGCTGTCAGTTAACATCCCATCTGCAGCCCTAGTAAATGCCTCCTACAATTTCATTGGTTCTATGCTTTAATTTTCGAGGGGTGCTTCTATGCTTTTCTTTTTTACAGTTGCACAAATATTAAAACATGAATAAAAGATAGATAGTGATTAATTACCTCTTCGCTTGCTTCAAGATTTGTGCAACTTGTATTGGGAGGGACTTTTCATCCGTAATACACTAATGCTTGCAGTTTGTGTCCGTGTATTGTCAGGGTTGTGTCAAAATCAAATGTGTGATCCTATTGTGTACCATCCAGGATTTGCGCTGTTTGGTATATGTGCATACAATTATATTACCTTGGATAGTGAAATGAGAAGCTTCTTTCTTCAGCCCTGTTGTTTAATTTGATTCAATTTATGGTAGTCTATAATATTTCCATCCACTATAGATGACTAGACTGGTGGCATTGCAGGAATATATATAGAAGAAACTAAACATTCGTGACGGTGCTGTAGTTAGCCTGCTCTCTCTATCTGTCGACTTTTGACAAGGATCTTTCTTTGTCAAGAGAATGTAACATTTATTAATTACATGTGGACAGAGATCCTCTGCCATAAGGCAGAGTGCAGTTCTGCCACTGACGTGTGGGCCCCATCAACTACGGGGTTATGTTTAACTTCAGTGCAGATTTGCTGCCTCTGTTGCGCGTCTTGTTTTCGGTGATGCGGAAATATGTCGTGCGAACGATTTGAGGGTCGCGGTTTAATACTAGTCCAAAAGAATGAAGTCACACACGACGTGAGTGACAACGTGTGTTGTGTGAACTTCACCCTGTTGTACAACGAGAGGGAAGAGGGCTCTCTCAATTAGGGATGGTAATTGTGTCTGATTACCTACATATTTATGGGTAAGAACCCTAATAGAGATAGATATGGGTCTTTTTCTTTGCCTACGGGCATAACAGTGGAAGAAATTCTCTACCCATTGAGCAAACAAGCGTGAGCATAGGTGACACTGATAAATGCGTCTGTAGAGAAAATACTAGACATTACATACACTGATACCTCCTAGTTCACTCGACCACCTCATTAGCCGCCACGATATCATCTCCAAGCCCTCTTGTCT
Source organism: Guadua angustifolia (assembly GCA_036346375.1). Lineage (NCBI taxonomy): Eukaryota > Viridiplantae > Streptophyta > Magnoliopsida > Poales > Poaceae > Guadua > Guadua angustifolia. Next base: position 339,467 of record CM070521.1, on the reverse strand, counting down.
CTCTCCCACACTCACTCCCTCCTCCATTCTCTTCTACCATCATGCTTGTCCTCTACCTCAACACCCCCACCCGTCTATTGGTCGCACCGCTCTCCCCTCTCGCTCCCACTCTCTCTCTCTAATCCATAGATGTTGCTGGTTGCTTCACCTTCAACGCCTGCTCCACCTATTGGCCATCTCCTCTTCAATGCCTTCTTCGGCCTACCCCTTCCTCGAAGGTGACGCCCTTCCCTGCACTAGTCGCCAACTCCCCCTCCCCACCGGTTGCCGACTTCAACTCTAGCCAACTCACAGCCACCCTTCAGTAGACGTGTCGCTATCGCCCTAGGTTCACCACCAACCACCACCACCTTCTCTTCCCCTACCAATCACCGCCGTCCTCCAACAGAGTGTTGTTGCTGCCCAAGCAGCGCCGACACCATCCAACCGCCATCGTCGGTGAGTGGTGGATGCCACTTCTTGAATCCATCTCCATATATCATTATTGATTACTTTGAAGGATTTCAATCATGGTTCATGATCCGTCATGGCAAGAGATATGAAAAAGCTATCACAATTATAGCAGACTATCGTGGAAGCTATACTACATGTTGTGGTTTACTACAATATACATATTTTTTTTACTATTTCAACTATGTGGTATTAGTAATTTATATATAACTAACTATATTTAAATTTGAGGTACATGTTATGATTGCTATATATTAATCGTGTAACAAAAAATAATCTATATAATTATGTAAATGTAGGAGATGGATTTGGATTTTAAATAATATATTTATTATTTGTAGGAGCCAAATGAGTTCTTCGTTCAATTAAAGTGTAACAAATACTTTAAAAGAAGAAGTATAACAAATATGATAAATGAAGAAGATTATGGATAAAACACAATTAATGTTTAAAAATATAAAGAGAATATCTGGAGCTCCCATATATAGGTAGCATGACTAGTAATATTAATTACTGGGCGGGTTGCTTGTTGATCTATGTCTCTTTGAGACGAGAAGATTAGATGGCTTCTTTGTCTATCGTTAAAGAAAGCAAAGAAAAGGCTTTGTTGTCTGATTTCCCCTTTTTCTAATTCAGCGGCGAATGAACAAAGACTACTAGCTACTACTCATTGATATAACTAGGAAATATAACCAGCTTGGATTATATATCCCCAATACTTGAATATTTAACCGAAATTCGCATGAACAAATAAATATATAAACTAGTATAACTCTTCATCCCAGGATATTACTCCATATCATATGGTTAGCTTAATTGGAGAGCATGACAAAATTGTAGCAGTAAGTTCTGTAATGTAATGTAATGTAATGTAATGTAAGCAGCCTTGGGCTTGAAGACAAGTGTCGTCCCCGATCAAGAAGAAGAAGTGTCGTGGATCACCAACCTGACTTGCACCTCCTCTTACATTTGTGTTTGGAAATACATTACAAATTTGTACTTCCTTCCGGTTTTTTTTTTTTAGTTTGGAAACTCCGCTTCCGCTTCCGGTTTACTGGAACAGGAGACGATCGATGGAGAGTTTTTAGCACGCAAAAATAATAAACAGGCGGCGTCGTGCTCCCCCGTGAACACAATCATAGAGTTCCCGAGCCATGATGCCTGCCTAACTGATCATTAGTTGCAATCAATCAATCCGTATATATATATTCCACGACTCCATCTACAGCAACAAAACAAAACCAAAATCATTATCCAAGCTATCCAGGACTAGTATTGGGTAGTACAAACAAGCAATGTGGCTAGGACAAGTAGTAGTATTGCATACAGTATTATAAATTGTTAAGAGTCTCATATGGTATCAGTCTCAGATATGATGCAGATGGTAAGTCCATGAGCTTATCTGCTTATGAGTTTAATCCGGGATGAGTTACAGTACTCACCCTGGTCTGGTAGAGTACTAGCATCGATAGTAGAACAACACTAGAGCTTGCACTGGGACGTCTGAATTGTTATTCCCATTACTCTGGGCTGGGCTGGGCAGGGCAGGGCTGGCTTCCACAGCGACCTGTGTGTTAATTGATGAACCTGCAGTCCCTCCTGACCTCCCCCTCGCCGCCGGTCAGCGGGTTGTTCTCTGACATCTTCGTCAGCGCCGCCGCGAACCGGTCGTGGAAGTAGGCGTTGTCGGCGGCCATTTTCCCGACGAAGGGCGCGGTGCGGGGGTCGGAGGCGAGGCGCTGGTCGACGAGCAGGAGGCCCTTGCCGGCCAGGAGGTTCTTGAAGTACATGTTGTCCAGGACCATGGGCGTCTCGCGGTCGTTGCGCGCGTACACCACGTCGCGGGTGTCCTCCCGGGCGTCCGCAGTCGGGCACCGCCCCCGCAGGTAGGCGCCGTACGCCGGGTCGATGCCGGCGTCCACCGTCGGGTAGAGCCGCCCCACCAGGTTGAAGCAGTGGACGCGCCCCACCGAGTGCGCGCCCAGCAGCGCCACCGTGCCCTCCACGTCGATCCCCATGGACGCGAACCGGGACAGCACCACCGACATGCTCTCGTTGTGGTTCGGGATGTACTGCTCCACCACGCCGTAGTAGCTCTCCCTGCTGTCCCGCCGGCCCGTCCTCATCGCCACGGAAGGCCCGCCAAGCTGCAAGTAATGTTCGATCACGTACGACTGCATATTAGATAGAGATGGAGTACGTACTACATATATCGCTAGCGAGCAAATTAACTAAGCGCGCGCACCATGACAACCCCCTCCCTCGCGGCAAGGGCGACGATGTCGGCGCACGACACCGTGCCGGGGCACTCCTGCTCGACGGCGGCCTTGATGGTGTTGATGTACTTGAAGTTCCTCATTCCGAAGCTCCGTGGGGAGGATTTCTCGGAGACGAGGCTGCGCGTGCTCTCCAACAGAAGCGACGCGTCGCACGACTCGACCATGCAGTCATGGAAGAGGGCTCTCACCCACGACACCGCAGTGTTGCCATGCTTGCCGTACAGGTTCTTCACCTGCTCCTGGATGATCTCCTCTGCTCTCGGGCAGCTTCCCGAGTAGTAGTTCAAGCTCAGACCACCGACATCAGCGTTCCCTGCAAATTCAGCGAATTGACACAAGTTTGTCCAACGCAGTAACAACAAACGCGGGGAATCGAAGCGCATAGATAGCACGTGCTGAACTTTGCGTGCATCCTCGCGAAGACCAAAGATTTCAACTTGAGAAGAAGCATTTCGGAGAAATTCAGAGGTAAAGCTAGGCAGGCAGGCTTCCACTTACCGGTACTCGAGTAGCACAAGAGCAGCAGCGCTGAAATCACTGCAACTAGGCTTGAGCTCAAACCCATCTTTACAAGTAAGCAGAGTATCTTATCTGCCCAAGGTATGCTGGTGCATCAGGGGAGTCTCATCTTTAAATAGTTAGCAGCATCACCAAAGTTGCTGCCAAGTCCACCCATCCATCCCACTTCAGGTGGTCCAGAACTCTATCCTATAACAACAAATGGAAATGATGTGGTTACTTAAGCGCACTACAGCGGAGTTATGCACTCCTGACTGACATTCCAGGGAAGTAACAGAAAGAGGCTCAAGTCATGAAGCTAACTAAAATAAATGTAGCTAGGCATCAGTCATGAAGCAACAGATTCGATTACATGAGGTGGTAAGAAAGAACCAAATCAAAACACTGGTCAACTGGATCGGGTAAATAAGATCCAGCTCAACCAGTTGTGGCCACCATTGGAAGCGGATCGGAGGGCAGCCGGCCTGTAAGTGCTGCACTGCCCTGCCACCGGGGTGGGGGTGTCAAGTGCGCATTTGCTGATTTTGACGTCCACGACCTTAGTTGGGGAGATCATTCAAAAGAACCGGTTATTGGCAGTAGATCGAGAGCTACATGAGGAAGCCCTCGACAGGCAAGCAACTTGCAAGTTTCACACGATTACATGTTAGATTTCACGGCAGACATTCAGAAAAACATACGTAAAGGAACTAGGTGTGATAACCCCGGGATTATCAGTTTAATTAAATTCATAATCAACCAAGTAATCAATAAAAGTGATTAGGCCAGAAAAATTAAAATATAAGGTTTAGAGAAGTACCGTCAGTCCCACAGTAATAGTATCTCTTATCAAGGTACCTAACATCTAGAAGAGAAAGTAAAGATCAACCAGAAGAAGAAGGTGGAGGTATCCAGAAGCAAGAAAACAGTACCACCTCCTTCCTCACCTCATCAACCCCATCAGCATCTAGCTAGCTCCATCAACTAGCCCTAGGTGCACATTGCCTTTAGCGCTAGTAGTAGCAATAGTAAGAGGTAGCATGTACAAAGGATAGATTGGGTTGATAGCTAGCCAATGGGGTAGGGTAGCTCGTAGATCGGGCTAAACCCTTGTGGTCTCAATAGTTGGAGAAGCCTTTAGGGTAGTGAAAAGCGTCCTAGCTCACCTCACACTCCCGATCATAGACCCCATCATTCTAAAGTTAAAATTAGTAATAAGCAAAGCAAAATGTGTAGAAATAAAATGGGGAAGAGAAACCCTAGTTTAGCAACTCGGTAGAGGCAGGAGGGAGTAGAGCATCATCGGCTAACGTAGAGAGTAGGCCTAGGCATTCGGTTTAACCGAAAAATTCGGTTTCGGTTTTCGGTTTATTTGGAAATTCGGTTATTTTAAAATTAAAACCAAACTATGTTTGAAAATTTAGAGCCCACAAATCGGTTAACCGATAGTTTGGTTTCGGTTTTAACCGATTAACCTAACTTGGCAATGATGATGGCGTGTCGTTAGCAACTTTGTTGCTCGTAGCCACCGCTTGTAACCTCCTCTTTGACACGAATTTAAGACGATCCAGCTTATTTGTTTCATACTAAAATGCTCCTTGTGCAATTATGGTTTCAGCGTTGAGGAAGGAGCCTATGACTGTCTATGGCGATGGGAACAGATGAGGAGCTTTCAATATGTCTCCGATTTGGTGGGTCTCTTTATCAAAATTCGCTAGTTCGGTTAACCAAGAGTTAAACCAATTAACCTAAAAAGTTGATTATTCCATACAGCTAAAGAATCAACAACCGAATAATTGGTTTCGATTTTTTCGCCGGTTCGGTTTTAACGGTTTCAGTTTTCGGTTTATTTGCCCAGCCCTAGTAGAGAGGAGTCCAGCGCCGAGCTGACTAGGGGGAGGGGAGTTGGTTGGCCCATTGCTAAATGCACCATGGGGGAGGTTGCGGGCCAGAGTCATGCAGCAAGGTAGCTAGCCAGGCTGGAGCGGTGTCAAGAGGAAAGGTGAAGAGGGCAAGCGGCCACAAAGCAACTGAGCACGAGGACAGCCACAAAGGCCAGAGAGGAGGCGATGGGGTAGAGCTGTCAACCGAGTGGAGGCGCAAGGACTCAGCCAGGTAGCGTAGGGGAAGAGTGCCAAACCGAGTGGAGCGGAGGAAGTAGGAGAGGAGAAGAGCAGGGAGATCGCCCCGGGTAGTAGAGGGAGGAAGCAAGTTGGCCAGATGGGGGAGCAGAGAAGGAGAGGTGAGATCAGCTAGAAACCGAAGGAAAGGGGAGGTGATACAGCCAAATAGCTATTGGCCAAGGAAAAAGAAAGAAAGGGCAGAGGAAAAGAGAAGCAGGAAGAGAAGGGAAGAGAAGGAAAAGAAGAGAAAGAGAAAAAATAAAAAGGGAAAATGGGAAGAGAGAAAAAAGAAAAGAGAAAAAGAGAGTAGAAAAATAATTCGCACTGCGAACCACGTTGATTTTTGCAATCAAATTGTGGATCGCATAAAAGTCAATAACCTGTATTAATTAAATTCATGCCCAGATAAAATTGTACGGCAGATCATAAAAAATTGGTTTGACGCCAAAATAAATTATTCAGCTTAATTACCTAGTTAATGCCTTATTTTTTAGGGCTCAATCTGAACCTTCCCACCAACCAGGTCTAGTTTTTGGGAGAGGCCAAACCTTTCAATTTTATACCAAGCAAGATTCTTTTGATCATCTTTAGAAATGCTTTCTAATACATACATATCATCCATGCATTGAAAATCTTATATTGGAATAAAAAACTTTAAATCATAGTTGGATAGAAGAAGTGATGTTATTGAGTTGAAAAAAAGATGATTTGGTGAATGGAATGGTTGAATGATGTTTAGTTTGTCCACGAATGGAGTCGTGGATATGATATTAGAAATAATTATGGTGGGTAGAGGGTGCAGAAGAAAATGGCGTGGTGATGCCCATGCTGGTGGACCCTCTATGTAGGCTATAATATAAGGTCAAACATCTGCACTTGGGCGATGAGCCATATTTTCAGTATCAACCATAGAGAGATAAATCACTATCAGAAAATATTATCCCAAGAAGGCGTTATAATCTCCACATTGGGTAAGAGTAGTTACTAGAGCAGAAGTCTGGGTATGCCGGAAGGCCCAAATGAGATGGCTGGTTGAAGTGGATATAAATATAAGCCACGTGTGGAGTTACTCTGATTGGATATTAGAGTACAACTGTATTTGCGAGTAGTGGAATGGCTTGGGATATGGTTCCCTCTCGAATACATGGTTGGAGATCTAATGTTGGATCAGTGATAAATATTCTAGAGCCTCATAGGATGCGGTAGTTATGGGTAAAGTGATACGAACGCACGTAGGTCAAATCTTGAATTCAAGTTTGTCTCCTAGATTAGAGGCTACGGAAGCTAAGTCTGCCTCATATACGAGTGCTAGTAGATGTTTTCAGAATATAAAATATCTAACTTTAAAAAAACCAAAAACCTAATTTCTGTAAAAAGAGATTTGGAGGGAAGGTAAGAATTGGCTGGATCGGAGAGAAAAAACTCCTACTGCATTTTATTATCTAATGCTTGCTGAGTACTCTACACTCGCTCTTGTTAATTCTCTCTTTTCTAGAAGGTGAGTCTGATGGATCAATGTATGAGGCATGGGATGAGGCCTACTCTTAGGGCTAGTACCAGAGCTATCAGGAGGATCTATCCGAGGGCTACTACTACTTCGACTACTACCAGGAGGGATAGGAGATTTTGTAGGTCTTATTATCAGCATAGAAGGTATTTAGGATAATGTAGATAGTAATGTTATCTTTTGATGTACATGGGACATATGTGATATTATGTAATAGATATATAGCCCTGCATAGCTTGAATTAAATATATTTTCATTCGGTCTCTAATTATTGTTACAGCATGGCATAGTAGCTGATAAAGCATCGGGTTCCTCCAATGTTTTGCTAGCGACTGTGTCGAGATTCATATAATTATCTTAGGGTGATGACAGTACTACTATCGCTACCTTAAGCTAATTATATGGATCGCCACACTAGGCAGAACACGACAGCATTGCTGAATTAAACTCATTTGTTTCGATCAGCACTACCCGCTGCTTGTTCTGTCCAACAGATTGATACTAAGCTCTTTTACGGTACGCTAAATTCAATACTAATCGTTTATTTATTGTATTTCAATGGATCAGACTAGTTAGTATCTATCCATACTTCCTCTGATAGGAAAGCAGTATAAATATCCTTAACAAATTAATAGCTGCCAGCATGTACTGCTACATTTTGCATTCCCAGAGGGTAGATACCGAGTAGGATCAGGGCAGCTTAGCGAAGCCGGTAGAGTGTCTTATTCTTGGCCTTATTCCTGAGTCAAGATTTTCGTTGACATGGCATGGATACTGGCATGCTGCAGGGCAGCGGGGGCGTATACTGTACAGAAGTATGCGTTAATGGCAGGACGCACATTGCCAGACGAAGAAAAGCAAGCAAAATCAATAGCCAAACAGGATGCTCGGAGACTCACTCCTGCATGTTATTTGCGGCTGCATCTCGGAAAGATGATAGCAAGCCATAAGTCCAGTCCATCCATCACTGTGCTGCCTTGCACAGACATAATACAGGCAGCGGCAGCACAACCAAACACACCTTCTCAACTTCTTACGAGTGCGTGTGTGTATGTATATATATATAGTAAGTAAGCAAACATAGCAGGACATGGTGCTACTTTTACCAAACGTGTTGTCACTAGTATAGCGAGAAGTTGGTCGACCCAGGACAGGAGAAGCATATAACCACCAAACTGGAGCAAGCAAACCAGAGTCGTTACTTGCAAATTTACCAGAGGAGTAGCTAGCCTCGTATTGATTCATATACCTCCACTCCGCTCCAGCAGTGTAGCAGCAGAAAACATGTCATTTCTTCTTGGCTGCAGCCTTGGTCACCTTGGCACCGGTCGGATCCTTCTTCTCCACGCTCTTTATCACGCCAACGGCCACCGTCTGCCTCATGTCACGCACAGCGAACCGACCAAGCGGAGGGTACTCGGAGAAGGTCTCCACCACCATGGGCTTGGTGGGAATCATCTTCACGAACGCAGCATCACCGTTCTTGAGGAACTTGGGCGCATTCTCGAGCTCCTTGCCCGATCGTCTGTCGATCTTGGTCAGAAGCTCCGAAAACTTGACGGCGATGTGAGACGTGTGGCAGTCCAGCACAGGGGCGTAGCCGTTGCCGATCTGACCAGGGTGGTTCATGATGATCACCTGCGCGGTGAAGCTCGCAGCCTCCTTGGCCGGGTCGTCCTTGGAGTTGGAAGCGACGTAACCACGCTTGAGATCCTTCACAGCAACGTTCTTGACGTTGAAACCGACGTTGTCACCGGGCAGAGCCTCCTGCAAGGTCTCGTGGTGCATCTCCACGGACTTCACCTCAGTGGTCAGGCCAGTAGGGCCGAAGGTGACAACCATACCGGGCTTGAGGGTACCAGTCTCAACACGGCCCACTGGGACAGTTCCGATACCGCCAATCTTGTACACATCCTGAAGGGGAAGGCGAAGGGGCTTGTCCGAGGGCCTCTTGGGCTCGTTGATCTGGTCGAGCGCCTCAAGAAGGGTAGGGCCCTTGTACCAGTCGAGGTTCGTGGACCTCTCAATCATGTTGTCACCCTCAAAGCCAGAGATTGGAACGAAGGGGATCTTGTCAGGGTTGTAGCCCACCTTCTTCAAGTAGGAGCCAACTTCCTTTACAATTTCATCATAGCGACCCTTGGAGTACTTGGGGGTGGTGGCATCCATCTGAACCATAACAACAGAAAATTTCGTTAACAACATGCACATACATATATCAATCATTCCAAACGGTTGCAAGTAAAAAGGAAAAAAGTATCAGAAACAGGGTGTATCCTTGCAAATTCAAATGACAGAAGTAAAAGCATAACACAATCGGCGAATATTTACCGCTTAACAAACAAATGGTTCGCTTACGGAGCGGAAGATCGATTTCCTTGCAACATCGTTAACTTAACATTAAAATTTTAACTGCCTAGCAAAACAAATGAATTCACTACCTAGAGCAAACGAAATGTTCGGCTCTACCATAGCATGCAATATAGCCTGCCCTGTAATAGTTTGTGAAAAATATATAATAGTTAAAATTAAGTAGTCGGCTTTACCTAGGAACACAAGCACATCATCATGAGATACAGCACATCTAGTAACGGGATTTAACTGAATCGGTTGATAAGCAAGACTCAATACAACAACAGAAGACACAAATCACCAATTCTGAAATGTTGTTACCTTGTTGCAGCAGCAGATCATCTGTCTGACACCAAGAGTGAATGCAAGAAGAGCATGCTCACGGGTCTGGCCATCCTTGGAGATACCAGCCTCAAAACCACCAGTGGTGGAGTCGATGATAAGCACAGCACAATCGGCCTGGGAGGTCCCAGTGATCATGTTCTTGATGAAGTCACGGTGTCCAGGAGCATCAATGACAGTGCAGTAGTACTTGGTGGTCTCAAACTTCCACAGGGCAATATCGATGGTGATACCTCTCTCACGCTCGGCCTTGAGCTTGTCGAGCACCCAGGCGTACTTGAACGACCTCTTGTTCATCTCAGCAGCTTCCTTCTCGAACCTCTCGATCACACGCTTGTCAATGCCTCCAAGCTTGTAGATGAGGTGACCAGTGGTTGTGGACTTGCCAGAGTCGACATGGCCAATGACCACAATGTTGATGTGAACCTTCTCCTTGCCCATGGCTGCAGGAGCTGTTAACTAACTGCAAATAAGACACCAGTAGGAGCAATTCCAGAGTAACATTTCTAGTAGCACCAGTGGCCAGTGGGGGGAAAAACTGGACAGTGATCGTTTAGAATACTCCACAGCATGGCAAAAAAATATGCTTAGGCAATCAATTGAGCTGAAAAGAGCATAGTGCACTGTGCACGGCACGCAGAACTAAATGCGATTCAACACAATCTACTAGCTAGCTAGCTGATACTATATATGAAGTCATAGGACAGTAGAACGATCGATCCATGTGATCAGCAACGTAACAAACCTGTATATACACCAGAATACCATGTCAAGTAGCCAGGTAACTCGGGTGGGGAGCAATGAAAAATGGTGATACAAACAATTAATTTACGTGTGAATTGAGGATGATCAATTAATGGCCCAGGTAATAGGATGATTAATTCGAGCATATACTACTATATCGGAAGGCGACGCATGGTGGGAACGGGCATTTGCCCAAGTCGATTATTTCTGAAGGAATCAAGTTGCAGACGATAATAAGTAAGCTAATTAATCTCTAGTAAGTAACAGGGCTAACAAGAGAAGACTATTTTCAACAGGATGATTTAATTTCGATAAGGCTGGCTGCTAGGGGAATAAGCAAGCAGGGTTTACGCCAGGCCAGTGAAAATAACCGATCCACAGTTGAAGTCGGGCCAAGGTTAAGAAGATGCATGGTACTCCAGCAATCAGCAAATCGAGGAGAAACTCCAACGCAGGATCATCAAATCAGAATCGAACATGGATCGATCCAACAGATAGATGAGAGGAAGGAAAAGCGGGGTTGGGGGCCGGGGAAGCAAGCGAAGGTAGCTTGATTGGTTACCTGAGCTCCGGCTGCGAGGATGCAGTCAATGGGGGACGGCGGCGGTGACCAAGAATGGATCGGATCGGATGGGATGGGAGATAGGATGGATAGGATTTATAGGGAGAGGGAGAGAGCCCGTGGCCTCTCGATCCTTCACGGACGGCTCTGCTCTGCTCTACTCACGATTCATTTCTCATCCTGGAGTGGGGCATCTCTCTCAGTCACGTCGCCTCGCCTGCCATGTTTCCTAGCGCCCACGTTCGCCTGCAATTGACTAGATTTTTTTCTTCTTCTTTTTCCGAGATACTCTATTTTTTATCTCTTTTTTTTCTTTTCTTGAAAATAAAAAGAGGTATCTTGTGAGTCAACGGTGGAGCCAGGCCTCAGGCTAGGCCTGACAATAAAACCTATATATGGACTACAATGGCCTAAGACAACAGTAAACTCGCAAAACAGCCGTTCCCGGACACGGCCGCCTCAATCGTCTCGGGCCCAGGCTGACTCCCTACTAACCTTGAGTGTAATCCATTAGGCCTAAACAAGGATGGGCATCTCATCTGCACTGCAGAACCAAATCACCAATCGACATGACGGGCTTGGGCCTCCTGGGATGTTGGGCCAAAACGTACATTCTCGTCGTCTTCTTGACAGGAATGATCTTCTTAGTCGTACGAGTATGTTTTTTTTAAACCAAAAACAAAACAAAAAACAAAGCACAGCTTCGATTTCTCTTAAAGGAAACCACAAACTACACAAGTCTAAACCAACTGTTGGTACCAAAAATTTAAAGTAAGGTTTTCGACTACAACACACCTGGTTCAGCGAGTGGCAACCGATTTGACCCTACAATCGGTAAGGAGAAAGTATAAAATTCGCTCAAAACCGATCCTGCGTGACGATCGGCTTTAATCTGATCAACTAACAAGCTGATCGAATCAAAATCGGTAATCAGCCGATTAAGGCTATTTGAAGGATAAAGGCATAATGACTCTGAAAAGGCGATGCGCAACAAAATTAGAGCAAACCAAACCTAGGGCGTAATTGATGAAGGCCAATAATCGGCGATGCAACTTTATTGATCAGGATCAAATTACAAGAAGAGACTAAATTACAGAGCTACTTCTAGTCGACAGAAAATAGATGAAAATATAGAGCCGGTTGATTGAATAGATTGTTGTTGTTTCTGCTGGTCTTGGCTCATCTTTTATACCTATCGGCCGATCGAATCCTATTACAACACGTTACAAAACAAATTCCATATCGGCCTCTGTTTCCTTAATTATTTCTTTGGTTTCCAAATATCTTTTAAGCGGCGTCCCGTCCATCCCTTGTTGATCTCGGACTGCCGATCTTGAACCGTACATGCTAAATTTTGGTGCAAACACAAACCAAAAGAAAAAAACAACAAAACAGAGATAGTTGAGACACACAGTCCCAACCCAATACGACAACAGCATCAGCAACATCTCAATACCGCTTCTTGAGCCCCAAAAACTACTCAAAACTCCCAGCAGCACACAAAGTTTCCTCCTTCGAAATAGGCCATTTATATATGATGAAAACAAGCAGGGCTGCGTGCCTTCCAGCAGCACACAACACTGCAGCAGCTCCAACTACCAGCAACTTCTGGTGTTTAGTTTGCAATCTGCTTAACCACCCTCCAAACACAAGTGTGAAACATTGTCAGGTAGGCTTTTAACATCGAAATCTCTGTTCTTCTGACTCCACTCCTCCAGGCCTCCTTACTTGAAAAACTTCAATTCACACTGGCTCTAAAACTCTTGCTCCCTGTCAAATATATATAGTTTCTTACCTGCCTCCTTTGTTTGTAACTGGCCCAGAAATTCAACCAATGATAAATCAAGTAGATAAAACTGATGGGATCAGAACTTCAGAAGGCAACTTGTTTTGAAAACAAGCTGCATTGTGCAATTTCTATATAACACAAAAGACAGTTGTAACTAGAGGTGGGCACTCGGGCCAGGCTCTTTTGGGTCACCGAGGCACAACGTCACGACCCAGTCGAAAGCCCGACTCAGCACGAAGTGGACCGTGCCAGGCCGGCCGAGCCGGTAGGACACTGTAGTACAGACCATATCGGGCTCGAAAACCAGCCACAATGGGCGGCACGGCCCGATATGATACTGTAGAATGGGCCATAACAGGCCCGATGACCTAGGGGCCAGGGTATGAGGAAGAAACATAGCATAAAGGTCACCAGCTCATAAAGCATGAGCATTATAGATACATCCAGCAACATAGACGCCATCCCCACCATCGGCAACTAAGAGAGACAGGCAAAAGGAGAGAGCTCGTCTCTCAATCTCTCTCAACTCTCTCTTTCTCACACACACACATCTGTCTCTCTCATTCTCTTTCGCTGGTCTCGCTCACTTTATTTCTTGCCCATTGCCACCTCTCTCACTCGTATTCAGCACATCTCCTTATTCTATGTAACCGTTCAAGAATAAATAATTTTAATTATTTCTTTTATAATATTTGTGTTCACTGTCTCAACTCCATATGTCTCTAACTCCTTTCCTCTCATTGCAATAGTACAAATGGGTCGGGTCTGGACCGACACGACACGAAACAGGCACGAAGCGTAAATGGGCCGTGCCTAAACTCACCGAAAGTGAGCCGGGCCGGCACGACACCCACCTCTAGTTGTAACACCAACCATGATCAGCTTCTTCAGTTTGCAATGGAAGTTTAATTTTCAACCAAACATCAAATAATTGATCAACATCATTGCTCGGCTCGGCCGCATGATCGTGATGCTCCAACTGCCAACTCCAACCTACCAGCTGCAACTAACTCAGATCCATCGATCGACGTACTCCATCATCGTAAGCATTCATGCATGCATGGATCGATCGACATATCGATTAATTACTAGTACTATGCATGCGCCAAAAAAGCCTACTGTTAACTTTTGATAGGACGAGTATATCGGGAAAATTGGTTCCAGCAAAGATCACAAGTTTACCAAAATACCACTAATAAATTTAGTTTTGGTTTATTTGTTTTTTTTTTAAAAAGAATAGCCGGAACTCTGTCTTTTCATTTAAGATGAGAGAAAAGTTAAAAAGTGAAGACGTCAGTAGCATTACAAACGGCCACAGGATTGTACTGTTAGGCCGACCACAATATCAGGAACACATTTGACAAAAGGAGACGGTAATTAGCTTAGCTTAGCTATGATAAAGATAGCAGTACAACCAGGGATGGTGGCATTGAAGCACTTATGATGTTTTGGTTTAGTTTAATACGACAGGCACAAAATTAAGATGGTACAGTTTCCTCCTCTTTCTTGGAGCTGCATTTGGCCACTGGAGATGTACGTAGGTACGTGTGTGTATATAACCATCTCTCTGATCTCTCTCTCTGTATATAGCTTGTATATGCACAATTAATATTCGCTTAATTAAACCCCTGACAGATTCTTGGATCCAAGAATTAAAATTAATTATGCATTGAAGGTAGCCTGACGCCAGGCCATGATTTGGGAGCAATGGTCGGAACTGGGTATTCCCCTCGACTTGTTGTAGTCCTCCAGCACCAGTCGTTGCACAAACTTCACCGAATCCTGAAATTAAGTGTATATATAGCACGTTAGCTATTTCGGTGATCAGCTGGATTCTGATTATCAGTGCTCCAGTTAATGAAGAAGAAGAAGAAGAAGAAGAAGAAGAAGAAATCATCAAGATGAATGGGACGAAATAAAAGCAAGCAGATTAGCATATATATATGCACCTAGCTATATAAAAGCAAGTAGATTCTCGGTCCAGTCCACTCGGTAGCAAGCAAGCTATTTTTTGGCGTCACCAACGGGGCCCGGCTGGCCAGGGGACAAATTAAGCTTAATTGACTGATAATCAGACAGGACGAAGCTGCACGCATGCTTTCACGCCGCGAAAACGTACGGCTACTTTTTTTAATTAACGAGCCTGCCATGCCCACTGTAATGCAAGGAGGAGCTTAATCGATTTCAAAACCAACTCACTCCATCTCTCAGCTCTGCCCGCTACAAAAAAACGGTTCAAAATTTCACGAAATCCCCGTGAAATCTCAGATTTTGGCCAAGCCAATATTCAAAATCCCAGTGAAATGGGAAAAATAATAATAAAAAATTAGGGCTGCTACAGTGTTTTCAGTAAATTTCGGACTTTCAAACTGGTTTGCATGGTTTTGGACCGGATTTCGTACTAATTTTTGTTGTGCAGAATTGTAATACTTTTTATGAGGAATACATGTGAAAAATTTATAAAAAATAGATTTCGGCCTTAAATGATGTATTTCGATCTAAACCTTAAACCATAACTTGAATTTTAGCCTAAACTCTCTAAACCTGGATTTCAGCTTTAGATGATGTATTTCTGCCTTAAATTGTATTTCGGCCTAAACCTCTTACATGATGTATTTCGACCTAACTCTAAACACCCAACATGGAAATTTCATGTGCAAATTCTTAGTATTTTGCATTCAAACAGATAAAAAAATGTAGGTAAATACTTGCATGATTTTTTGTAGCCTTAGGAGATCATTGAAATTTGGGTTTTCTCAGTTTCAAATTTACTGAATTTCAAATGTACTTTTTGAATTTCATACAGAATGTTGTCCAAAATTATGAAATCTCATCGAAATTTTGAATTATAGCCACCCTAAGTTGTGATCCGAAAGCGAAATTTGAAACCTAGCCAGGTCTACCTACATCTCTTCTACTCACTCCGGATTCAGCACGTACGGTTGATTTTTCAAGGTTAAATTTTAACCTCAATTTTACACTAATGCATTTATAAAATACAGCGTAAAAGTATTTTTTACGACAAATCTAACATGTCATTTTAATCCGATCAGTCTAAATATTTACAAGATCTAACATTACCGAGTTTGACTCATCTAAACTAAAGATGGCAAGTAATTCCGAGAGGGAGGGACCTAGCTCAATCGACGGCGAGGTACTGACCTGTGAGCTGTCTGGCTCGGAGGTGGGGAAGTGGTCCCACCTGTCGGGGTGCCAGAGCAGCGAGCTGCTGAAGGCAAATCCCCGGACGTCTATGTCCGGAGGACTCGCTCTGACCGTCGGCGAACGTGCCGCTGCAGTGCCCACCACGTCGCTGGCTAGTTCCAGGGAGAACCACCCGGTCACCTGCTGCACCGACGACGACGATCCTCCTCCGCCGCCGCTGCTGCACACTGGGCCTTCCACCACCACCTTGTCCCCCTGCTCCGACACCGTCGCCACCGGCCAAGCACCAAACGTCCTGCACGCACGCAGAGCAGGGGAGGGGATTCCTTTTTGAGCTATATACAGTCAGCAAGTTGACGTGGTACACGCATGGATCGATCGAGTACGTACAATGCATGCTAATCAAAATAATTAATTGAAGCACATTGGTCTTATGATAAGACGACATGCAGCGTAGGTTGGTTGACGTACGGTGGTATATAATTGATCATGGAGTGGAGATGGAGTAGCACTTGAGCCATACATAACACACCATACGTTGGTGGCCTAGCTTGCCGACACACTTGATCCTGCAGAAGCACAGGGACGTGACCACACGCACTGACTCAACCACGGTGATCGATCGGGCGGGCCTACCTAGCTAGTACTAGCTTCCTTCCTTTAGTTCAGCCTCCTCTCCTAGGCTCAAATTAACTGGGAACTAGCGCAAATTAAGCAGCTTAATTGCTTAATTAACTAAAGCAACTCCACCGACACCGACTAATTAAACACTAGCACCGTCCGACGCACATCGCATGCAGCAGGTGGCGTCGGAAGAGATCATCTCAACATGGACGGGGCGCGACGGACGCCTCCATTTTTCACCGATCGATTCGATCGACCGCATGCTAGCTTACCGCTGACAGGTAGTATTAAGATGATGCTTGCATGCACGCGCCATTAATCACCTAGATCGATTTGCTAGCTAGTAAACGTACCTGATCTCCCTGAGCTGCTGGAAGAAGCGGAGGTCGTACACGTCGCCCAGTCCTGCGAAGAGCACCACGCCGGCGAGGCGGTGCTGCTCGATGTGCCCCAGCGCCACGTTCCGCTGGTGGTGCCGCTCCTCGCCGGCTTCCGACAAGTTGTCCTTGTACGTCAGGTGCCGGTACACCACCCCCGTGTGGCGCAGCAGCAGCGCCGTGGGCGGCGCCTCCCGCGCCGGCTCCACCACCAGCCACACCAACGGCGGGGACACCAGACGCAGCGCGTGCGCCGTCCGGGTCAGCCCCGCCGCGCGCCGCTCGGGCTCCGACAGCTCCGTGGTGGTGACCACGACAAGCAGCTGCGGCTGCTGTAGTGGCGGGGTGGCCTGACGGAGCAGGAGGGTCTGGTTGATAGCGCCGACGGCGCGCAGCGCGCGGAAGACGTGGGCGGTGGCGGTCCAGTCGGAAGGGGCGAAGCCGGTGAAGAGGCCCATGAGGAAGCAGAGGGAGGAATGCAGCATCGCCCTTCTCAGCAGCAGCGGGCGCTTCGTTCTCATGGGCTTCGTACCGCCGGCGGCGGCGGCGGCAGATCGATCTCGATCCCGATTCTTGGGCGAGGCCATGATGGATTTTTGATCTACTGGAAGATCGAGGCGCTAGCTAGTTTGTTGATGTGCTGGAACGAAGGGGCCCGATCTGTTTGGAGAGCGAGGAAGAAGGGACGTCGCACTGATGGAGTGGTAAGCTAGCTAGGTTGCGGTTGCACTGCACTGCAGCGTGTGGACCGAATGAAGCTAGTGGCCGGTGTGGCCTGCGAATGACATCTATGTCAAGGACGCAGGCCGGCACTCACCAGCTGCCCGTACTACTACACAAAAGATCATTACAGATGATTCAAAACCATTATCACGGAAGATTTTTTAACCGTATGTAACCATGTGTCAATGATAAGAACGGTATATCACAGACGGTTTTCGAACTATCTGTGATATGTATATCATAGACGATTTTCTATTAGGAACCTTCTGTGATAACATATATGTCTGTGATATGTATATCACGGATGATTTTCTATTTGGAACCGTCTGTGTTTTCTATTAGGATATTATCACAGACGGTTCCCATTTAGGAACCGTCTCTGATATCTTCCTCTGCTGGTCGAGCGAGGAGATCAGGTGATTTTCTTATGCCCAATATGAACATGAACTGGATGTCTGGATATTTAAGGGTCTGTTTGGTATGGCATGAGTGGACGCAGTTTAAATTATTAATGCAACTGTTTGGCTAATTGTACATTTAAGAAATTTTGGACCAATGCATGCACTGTTGCATCTAGCGTCCTAACTCGAAGAAACGCGGCCGAAGGCCTTCTCTCACGTCCAGGCCTATGAGATGCAGTGTTGCTTGCTCGTGAGATGCAGCGGAGCTCACGCGAAGGCCTAGGGTTACTCACTCGCGTCCTAATCCGGTTGCCTCCCTCCGATCGCCAGTAAAGCTCGCTCGAAGGCCTAGGGTTACGCGCTCACGTCCTCATCCGGTTGCCTCCCTCCGGTCGCCTTCCTCCGCTCGAGCTCTCCGGTGACCACCGCGGGTAAGTATTGCAGGTAACCTCCCTCCTACTCTCATCTCCCTCCTCTCGACTCCTGTGCTCCAGCTCTCCGGTGTTTGGTACTCAAGCAAATCAGTAGATCTGGCGTTTGGTACTCAAGCAAATCAGTAGATCTGGCGTTTGATACTCATTTCTGTATATCATTTTGTGGATGAGTTACTGAACTGCAAGATTTGGAGAAATCGAGATAACTTCAGTAGCATTACATTGGTATATGTTTTCAGTAGCATGCATTACTTCGATTCATTTGCAAAGCTGTGTTGACTCCTGGTGATCCTTACATGCCATTGCCAAATGAGCTGTGCTGAGGATCCTGGTGATAGCTGTTATGTATGCTAGCTAATGTTTGTAAGTAATGTTTCTTTAAATTTTGATTGTATCAACCTTATCGCTTAGTTGCTCGATTTGCATGAACCTAGTAGTGAGGAGTACCTATTTGCAAGTTCCTGTTGGTCAATACTAGCTATGCAAATGTGCGGAGAAACACCATCATTCCTAACAAGAAATTATCTCTAATTTTTGTATAACAAGTTATCATTGTGTTTTGCTATGTTATGCAGATCAGTGACGTAAACAATATACTGTATACCTTTACAATTGTACATCTTTATTTACACATATTAGAGAACATATGAGATATGGCATAGTTTACAATTGAAGATTGTAAGTCACTAGAATAAATTTGTTGCTGTGGTTAGTAACATCAATCAAATATTCTGAACACCCGTGCATACTTAATGCAAAGAAAACAGAAACATGTTGAGCACTTCTTGCTTGCATTGTCTTTCATGAGCCGTTGACATGCCAGAGTGATTTTGCCCTTCATTTAGTCTTAGCACCAAGTGTGATTTCAGTTGTACTATTCACTACCACAAAGGTACTATCGGTCCATTATTTATCTGATCAACTTTTGACAATTTCTTTGCTTGAAGATTTATCTAATAGTGTCTTGTGTTGTGTGATGTTTGCAGGCACTATCTTGTCATAGCAATCGAGCACATACCAGCTGTAAAAAATCTCCAGAGAACCAAAGAAGATCACCAAGGTGGGTGT
Source organism: Guadua angustifolia (assembly GCA_036346375.1). Lineage (NCBI taxonomy): Eukaryota > Viridiplantae > Streptophyta > Magnoliopsida > Poales > Poaceae > Guadua > Guadua angustifolia. The sequence goes on along the minus strand of CM070521.1, from coordinate 320,029 downwards.
TCTGTAGCTTCTTGCTTCACGTAACCCTGGCTTGCTACTGCATTTCATGAAAGTCAACTCGGGCTGCTTGTTGAACTGCAACATTTTTTCCCTTCAGTTAGTCACATGGTGAAGGTGGGAATAGATTTGCTCAATCGAGATGCTCCCATCGGAAATCATTTATACCGCCTCATTTTAACAGTTGGAGGCAAGTAAAATATACACCTCTGGTCCCTTGGAGGTTTTGTTGAAGCTGAGAAGCTACTGGAAAGAATAAAACCACAAGCAGAAGTCTACAGTTAACACAAATGCTTAGACGGGCACAAGCTATTCCTGCTTATTTACACTGTGCTCTACCCTTTTTTTCCTTGCATTATCATTTGTATGCGATCTGTGTCATAATTACTATTTGGATTGCTGGAAAGGCATGCTCTGAAATGTCATAATTACTATTTGGATTGCTGGAAAGGCATGGTCTGAAATTGTATACCGAATCAGTCTTAACATTTCTGGAAGTCAACCTGCACTTTTCTTTTAATTTATTGGAAACTTGAATGGGGGGCAACACCACAACTTGCATGGAAAGTTTAGGAGTCCTAACATTAACAGGTCCACTAGTCGAACATCATGCGAGCTATGTAATCATCATTTACCATCTAATGCTGATTGAGAAGTGAATCATCTCGGCTGGAGATAGCCCTTGATTTTCTATGACGTAATCATCATTTACCATTTCGTAAAAAAAAACTTGTAATCACACACCACGTTCATTGTAGTTCGTACCTAAAGCAGATGAATCAATAGGAGATGAGGAAATCAATCAGACTTACCAATATATGGTGCGTAGCAACCAAACAACATGTCTTGCATCCAATGCCCCCCCCCCCCTACAACCAAACATCTGCTTAGCTCAGCCAGGATTAACACATACATCCAACCAAACAAGCTATCTTGAATCCACTCAGCCCGTCTCCCACCAACCAGTATAACTCGTACGGGCTAGACTAATGATATGCAAGCAACCAAACAGATTCTAAAGCAATTTAGCCTCATAGTTATGATTTTCATTAAGAACTACAACTCACACCACTGGGCAAGCTGAATTAATACTCATTCAGTGAAAAAGAAAGGTCATAGTGGCGAACTATGAAAATATATATAAGAGAATATTTAGAGGACTTGGTTTTCTCACCTTCTTCTTGTAGGTTTCAGTCTGTGTGGTGATCACATGATACTACAAAAATCAAAACCAAAAGAATCAAGAAAGATGGGAGATCTTAAAACATGCATGAGATGAAATCATAAACCCTCTCTTTCCACACAAAACAAAGTAAGTTGAAGCAACACACAGATCTACCAAGGAGCATGAAATTTACACAGATCTGAAGGGAAGATCAGTGTACAGAACACATAGATCTACCAAGGAAAATAAAATATACACGGATCTAAAGGGGGGATCAGCGCAGAACACATAGATTTAGGTGGGAATCGAAGCACAAATTACGGTTTTTGTACGTGCATTCCTTCCTATGGCGAACCTCCTTCAAAGCGGCGTTGAGATTTTGCTCAAGACGGCGCAGCTCGTTGAACTCCAGCCCGTCCAGATCTTCACCCATCTTTTGCTTGCACACATAAATCCTGTAGATCTTCACCCATCCTTTGCCTGTGCACGTAAATTTGTCTTGGTCAAAATTTGCGGAAAAAAGGAAAGAGAAGTAGAGAGTAATTAAAGAACCCCCTGCACCTGATGATCTCTGTGGGTAGGTTCCGATTGATGTCTTTGAGATGGCTCAGCATGCGCTGCATATTCTGGGATCAAATCAAGGAAACCAAAAGAAAATACAAGAAGAGAATGGGATCTCGGATCTAATCTTGCCGCGTGCGGCGCTTTTCTGGTAGGAGGTGACCTGCCTGTTGGTCGCGTTCTCGATACGCTTTATCTCCATCTTGCCGCGCGCACCCGCCCCCATGAAATATCATCGTTGACGGTTTAAAACTAAAACCTCTGTATTGTCGGATGTTTTTTTTAAAACCGTATGTGATATCAGTGATATTTAATTATTACAGATGATTATTTTAAAACCATCTATAATTATTATTAATACATATGATTTTTTAAAACCATCTGTAATGAATATAAATCTTTTTATAGTAGTACCGAAGGCCTAGCTTATTGTTGTCATACTACTAGCCTAGCTAGTACTCCCATCCACCCAGAGTTAGCTATCTGTACCTCATATGTATGGGGAAAAATTGACGATTTGCTTTTTTTTTTATTTGTTATTAATCACTTGTCTTATAATATCTCACTGACATACAGGCACTAGGGCTACAAATCAGTAAGACAGGTAAAGCAAATAATCAATAGCACCTCAAAAAATAGGACAAATGATTTAATCTCCCGCTTGCTTAACTGGAATGCAATTAATTGGCAGCAGCTACCGACCGATTCGACCAACCCACTAGTCCATTAAACCCTCGATCGCTGGTTTTAATTAGCTAGGGTCCAATCGAATCTGCTTTGTTCGATCATCCAACATATAAATCGAAGGTCTCGGAACAAAAGAGCCTCACTGGCTTAACAAAAATGCACATGGAGTGAGTGTTATACTCTTGTACCTCATCTTATACGTAGTGGTTCTCAAATTGTATTAGAGGTTTATCAGATACGGCACGAGCGCTCATGGTTTCAAAAACAAAGAATACGAATCTCGTAGTGAGCCAAAATAATGACGTTAAAATAACCACGACGAGGGAGAAAAAATTTGGCGAAGTCGACCGCAAACCCTTTAAGCACAATCTTAAAAGAGTATATATGATTGTCACTCTCTCACAATCCTCTCAAACCTTAAAGGGTCCTTACCGTATATAAGAATTTCATGCTAAAAAATAACCTAACATCTAATCCTCTTATGCACCTCTTGCTTTGGATAATTTGGTATGTGGTTTCTTGGTTGCTTAGATTCTCCGTGACCACTCCCTAGATTTATACAGCATTCGTAGTCTTCCTCCAAAGTAAGCACAAATCATAATCCTTTTAGAATCTATCTAGCACATCTTTCTGAGAGATCATATGGTGGTTTATTCATGTTTGTGATAAATAATTAACTGTGTTTAAGCTCGTGGTGCTCATATATGAGTTTGATGTGAGCTTACTTTGTCATGGACAATTTAGTTTATGTCGAACCCCGGAAAAACACTTCCAAAATTCTCTGTGTATCTTGTACTAGTCCAAGAAAAGTTAGTACATACAGCAGAAATGTTATCACAACAAATCTAACGTATTTTATTAATAATCAGAGTTTACAATAATTATGGTACGCATGTCAAATAAAAGATTACAACGGAAGTAGAATAAAATCAGTAGTAGAACCCAATAGATTCGTCACAAGCAATCAACTGAGGCAACAGCCTAGTTCTCTTGATCCTCACCATCGTAGAGATACTCCTTTAAAAAGATAGAGTAAGTAAGGGTGAGTACAAAAGTACTCCGTAACTCACACAGTTAATGCAATATCAATGAAGGGTCACAAACGAAAGCATAATATGGTTCTTTTGAGCATAAAGCAATATTTCAAATACAATAATTAATTTTCAATGCGTAATTGATACAGTAAAAACTGAGTTTAATTCAATTTTTAGCACAGGCTCCAACCCGGAGTTTCATCCCAAAATTTTCCATATGGACTCTCTAGATCTATATATAAACCACTTTTCTGAAAAACATTTTGAAATGCAAAGTCTAATCCGTGAAAGGCATGAGCAAGCCCATGACCGCGGGCGTGGCTAAGCGATTAGTTTTACACTCTACAGAGGTTGTACAACTTTACCGACAAGACATGATTATCTCCTTTCGCCCAAGTACACACTTACTTTGGTGTGTCGGCAGAGAAAATCACGACAAACCCCCTATAAAGCTCTATCCACGTAGTTATGTCCGCTAAGATTTCACCGCTGGTAGGGTTAAAACCGTCCAGTCTAGAAGCCCCCTCTTGCGCCGAGTGGCAGCCTTACATCCACTGTCGCTTTCATCCTAATGGCACGATTGTCCATGGTATGTCGCAATACGGATAGCTAGATCTGTCCCATTCCAGACTTGTGGTAGTATGGTAAGACTTTACATTCAGCTTAATACAAACTGGTTCTTAACTAACTAGGCGAGCTTTCACAACCCGTGTGCCTCACGCACCCACCAATCAACTATTCTCACCCGGTCTAAATCACATTTTCACTTTCTTTTGAATAATATCATCTTTCATAACATCCCATGGTGCACCGACACCAAGGAATAACATAAATCTCGTTTTGACATAAATCCCCCAAAAGTCATAAATTCGTGTCTAAACATGTCTAAGCTATTTACTATATAGCACTAGTTAATACTACAATAATGTATCACCAGTGATATTTTGCTCTAAGGTGACAAGAAATGAATATTTCAAAGTCAACTGAGGTCATAACAATTAGGAGTAACTAATCATTTAAAATTGAGATTTAAATTACATTGATAAAATTATGCATGCAATAATTTAAATCAAAACATAATTTCAAATCTGGGATCAACATGTTTAAGGATGTGTAACTTGACTTGGTCGTAAAGTTGAAGTTCAGGATCGTCGGCTGCAAACTTCTCCGGCTCTCAGTAATCTATACGCGAAAGATAACTTCTAAATCAAATAAAATCCAAAATAAATTTAGATAAAATACCAAACTAGCACTAACATAAAATTTATGATTTTAAATGAATTTAGAAGGAAAAACAGAGACAAACGGAATTAAAACGGGCAAAAACGAGCTCCCGGAAGTTTAGAAACAAGAAAACGAAAAAGAAAAGGAAATTGTCCAACCCAGTAAGATCTAGGATGTTTTACTGGATCTAGGATGCATAAGTGGTTGAGGAACTTATATAGAATATATTCCAACCCAGTAAGATCTAGTAGAATGTTCTTGCTCAAGTGTTGGTCTCCTTCCTTTTTAAGACTTTAATCTCTCTCTAATTTATTTCCTTTTAAATCTTATACTGCTAAGGATGAATGATTGATGGACGAATCTTTTGTAAATTATATCCCAATCATTTAGGCAAGCTTTAAACAAGATCTTCAAAAAAATTTCGAGAAATATGTTCTTGGCTTGGAAAGGAAGGATTTGTGGTCGTTTCTTGCACATTTGAGAGTTGCTTCTTGGTTGCTCTTGCTTGATGTGATATCTAGGAGATCATTTAGGATCATCAAATTCTCATGAGCAAACTTAGAGTGAAGTTTGTGAGTTTTCCCTATCTTAAGTGCAACATTCCTTCAAATTGAAAAATGTCAAAACTTTAACATAAATCCTTACAATTGAAGGTTGAAATAGATTCCTAATATTCATAGGAAGGCGCATACACAGTTTCATAGGATTTGAATCAGCCGATCAAAAGTTCTCTATTCTTACTTTTGAAATCATACTGATTTTATTGTTCACTTGAGAGCACAGAACTTTTGTCCAGTGTTGGCCTAGCTGATTCTTTTGGTTGGCTCTTTTAGCTAGAAAAGTAGCTTGATATTTTTGAAATGAAAATTTTCATTTGGCATCTATTCACTCCCATTTAGTCGCATTTTCAGTCTTTCACTTTCCAAATAAAAAAAAAACAGATATGAGTGACCATATTTAATGGCCAACGTCTTTGACACTCATTGTCAAGAAACTCACCAAAGCATGAAGATGCTAACAATTGTTTCAATCAAAGGCGAAACGAAAAGACAAATTATTTCAACCTTGAAAAGATATAGACAAGACGAGCGCCACCTGCTTGGTACAACATCTATTGCTTCACCGCTGCACAAGACTTCATTAACTTCCTCCATACGAAGGGGAAAAATCCAGAAAACACCGGCACTTGCATAAATTTCAATAAATCCTTCCTAACAAACCTGTGAACCACTTGAAATAGCATGGTCTATGAATCTTCCTTTTTCTGTAGCTACTTACTGCTATTGCTATGCTTGCAAATGCTAATTTGTAGCCAGCTAGCATGACTAACGTCTGCTGTCGACCAAACAGTAAGAAATGCTCTCATGAAAATTCGATGCGCCATGGGTAATTTATCTCACTCTGAACATCATGCCTAGTACAATACCTATTTACATGTGCATTTGCAGATCATTATACAAATCCCAAACTAAATAAAAAGAAATATTGGTCCGAAGGTTTGTGTTCCAGACTTTAAGGAGTGCAGATCCGAGTCGGACGAACACCTGCAAGCACACCGTACCGGTCAAAACAGGAGGCAAAGAATGGAGCATCAAGAGGGAATTAAAGTCAATGCAAACATAGGAGGCAATGGGTGAATGATAATGGCAACGGATCAAAGCTCGTTATTTCAGAACATCAGGATGGTTGTTTTCGATGATGGTGAAAGAAGAAACAACATGAAAGGATCTAGACCTCCATAAATACGACCTTTCTCTTGTATTAATTATTACATCAGACCTGATGTACCTGCAGGGCCCGTGGACCAAGGATCCAACTCAACTCAACTACTACCAATCGATCTTGCATTTTAAGCAGCTACTGTAGATTAATTGTGTTGGTGGAGCAAACTGTACATCTGAATTTGGAATAAGAAAATGGTTTCGTGCTTCAGAAGCACCTATATATATATCTCCCTGCGCATGATGATAACAAAGGACCAGTTTTGTTAGAGTCAGTCAGTCAGATTGACATCATCATCGTCATCTGTACGTACGTAGGCGCGCAGCTTGTTCATCATGATGCGCAGCAGCATATTGCTAGGATGGATCCCTTTTCACTTGTTTTTTTCCTGCTTCCTTCCGGTTGTTCTCCTCCTAGCCGCCTATATATTATTAAGCAGATTCAGATAGTAGTAGACTAGTAGTATGAACTAAGTTTTGTAATTGTCTGCTAGCTAGTCTGAGTCCGGTACACACAAGCGTAAGGCTGGACTCCACTTAACTTGCATTGGCCAGCTGAGCTGAGCTGACGACACCCGGCCGGCCTGCAAGCAAATCGCTGGTGTACTGGTATCTATATATGCTTTTGATTCTGACAAGACAATCGAGGTATCGTCATCCATCCATCACTCACTCGTCTGATAAGGCAAGCTCGATCGCTCACATGGATGGCATGGCACAGTCCGGATCGCCTCCGTCGTGTCGTGACCAAATCAATCTTGTAAACGTACATCGATAGTGAAAACAGCGAGAGCTAATTAAGCAGGAAATAGATAGATGCTGATAGGCCGCACATGCTTCTGCTGCCTGAGAATTAACGAAAAGAAAACGATGTGCAACTAAGTAGCATTGCTTGGCCTTCCAAAGCCACCAAAAAGCAGAGCAGAAGAGAACGAACTAAGGAACAGCTAGTGCCTGCCCGGACGTACGATCGGTCGCTAGCGTCGTATTTGTTTTGATCGTTACATGCATGTTTATAATGCACAGATCCTCGAAAGTTGGATTCCCAGACCCAGGCACCACAAACCGTTTCATGATGTAATTACTGTAGTTGGCACAGAACGATTCATGATTGTGCTGCTGACTATCGATCGATTAACAAACGTCCCAACACGGCGAAAGAGAGAATTAAAATTGATTAGGAACAAAATTACGATGCTGAAGGATCTTGACCTATATATATTGGCAATGCAACTATGCATGCATTACATCATCTTCCGTCAGATTTTCCACGAGGTAACCAAGTGAGAAAGCACTAACTCAAATTGCATGGAAATTATTGGATTCCAAACGCGTTTACATAAAAGCTATCTGCCAGCTGGAACTGCAAGATTTCTGTGAGCTGACTATATATATTCTAGATTGCTAGCTAGCTAGCTAGGAACATATTGTACATATATATATAATCCTGTCCTTGCCAATTGATAGCTGTTTCTTTAGCACAGCAGAGGACTATTTTATCACTTGATGCCTGTTGGAAATTAGGGAGCCTAACACCACCATAAGTCCAGATTAAAAAGAAAAAAGAAAAGGCCATATGCTGTCGATTCCCCCGGTACACACGCAGCTGCATGTGCCTGTGCCCTTGCTTATCAGCTAGTACAATGCAATTGACCTGGAAGGATGGAACATATGTAAAGCATTTAAAGAGAACTCAGAAGACTATCTCATGTTACTAATTCGCCAAATTACAGTTATGAGTCATTAATTTTCGATAATTTCTTCGATGTTTGTTCAGAACTTTAGTGCACTCGGGCAGAAACAGAAGCAGCTAGTTTCTGTAACAATTAAACTATATAATGTGTATAGCTCAAAACGGGGGGAAAACCAATACTGTCGCACATGGTTTTAAAACAGGTTTCGAAACTAAGCAGAGTGATTTAGTCTGAGACCTAGCTTGGAAATTGAAAAATGATAGAAGTGGATCATGTAGTCGCTTTCTCCTGCCAAACGTGCTTCGGGGTATGGAAAAGCAAATGCGTTATGAAACTTAAGGTATTTACTTGGCTGCTACCGATGGTTAGATCGAATACTAAAGATATGCTGCATAGAAGGCATTATAATTTTGAAGGTAACTAATTATGTGTTTCATGTCAACATGAGAGGACGAGACACATTGAATCGTCTATTCTTTGATTGCCAACTTAATGAAACGTGTTGGAATATCAATGGAATTAATTGAGATAATTATCTGTCAATCTCAAAGTGAAAAGAGCCAGATTAACTTTCAATTCTATATTATGTATGGAAATCTTTATCGTCGCTATTTGGAAACAAAGGAATATATAGCAGGGTGTTTGAGAGTTTTATATGCTGAATAAGTAAGTGAATATTGCTAGCACGTTAAGGAAGATAACAGGCAAGGAAGCAAGTCAATGATGTAATTTACCCCAAGAGGGCTGTATCTGACACGTATCTAAGCATTAATTCTTGCTTGCTTGCTTGCATCTGACATATATGCTCTTGATCAAGCTCTGGATTGACTGACGATACAGCCGGTAGGTCTGCTGTATGAATTCAGGTGAGGTCTGGTAGCGACGGAGGATGGGGTGAGACCGACGTTTTGCTGTGCATGTTGGCAGATTGTACCGACTGTTTTGGAGCCATGCGTCTCCGTCGATATCTGTATTTAATTATGAACCATGCATTTTGGTTTTCAAGTTGTCGCTGGACAAACGAAGTAAGTGCATGCATGCAGGCAGGGGCCGGATGGATGGTCGATCCATGCATGTGTTGTGAACATGAGAAAAAAAAGGGGCTAATTAAGTGCGTATTAGTGTTGCTATGTTATTTACGGACGACGCGTCAGTCAGGCGCAGACACACTAGCATGCAGTACGTACGTATTAATCGATCGATCGCTACTAATTGCAGTGACTCTGAAATCTGAACGTAGCAGTGCTGCCTATGAGCATGAGTTAACTTGATAACTAATCGCTACTAATTGCAGTGACTCTGAAATCTGAACACAGCCAACGTTGTCTGCATGCAGGAGTGGACAATTAATTGATGGACGAGCTCATATGGATTGGAGGGAGTAGCAGAGAGAGATACTTTACTCTATATATAGCGGCCCGGGACTGGAGCAGTAGCAAGCTCAAGGTAGCAACACATACACGCGCGCGCAGTAGTACCGTGTAGCTGCTGCAAGCGAGGCAGCACGCGCGAGTGGACTTGGCCTCCTCAGCTAGCTGGCCTCGATCGATCGATATATATATATATACGAGCTGGCAGGCCATGGCGATGGCGGCAGTGCTGAGCCCGTGCGCGGCGTGCAAGATGCTGCGGCGGCGCTGCACGGAGGAGTGCGTGCTGGCGCCCTACTTCCCGCCGACGGAGCCGGGCAAGTTCTCGACGGCGCACCGCGTGTTCGGCGCGAGCAACATCATCAAGCTCCTGCAGGAGCTGCCCGAGGGGTCCTGCGCCGACGCGGTGAGCAGCATGGTGTACGAGGCGGAGGCGCGGCTGCGTGACCCCGTGTACGGCTGCGCCGGGGCGGTGTGCCGCCTGCACAGGCAGGTCAACGAGCTCAAGGTGCAGCTGGCGCGCGCCCAGGCCGACCTGCTCAACGTGCGGGCCCAGCTAATTCGGGCGCATCACCACTACTGCGACGTCCTCCTCCTCTCCGGCTCACCTTTGCCGGAGCCGCCGCCGGAGACAAGCACCCGCCACCACCTCTGGTCTTGAGTCGATCGTTGATCCATTCATTCATCTCCTACCTTTCATTTCTTCCTACCTCCCGCCTTACTCATATTAATTCGCGATCGATCGAACGCGCTGCATGCATGCTCACTACTCCACTAGCTACTTTCTGCTCAGTTCATTCCATCGGTTTGCACCGCATGCGTGCGCTTATTAATTGTGTACTACGTATCAACCGCCCGTTGCAACTATCAATATCAATATCAATATCCTCGAGCTGTTAGATGGGAGTATTGATATATAATATCAATGTCAATACTACGTTATACATATATAATATGGTTTCAAATGGGACATCACGGTGCTCGGACACCATATATAATTTTAAATTACGCCAGTAGTACGTACGTACTCTCGTACCAAGCTAGATGCCTGCCTAGCTACCGTCATTGATCAGCTCTGAGCTAGCGAGATATGTACCGTTGATCGGCTAATTATCCCTGAAAACAAGCGAACACGTACGGTGCGTGCTTTGTTGCATTGCAACGCGGGGGCCGGGGCGCCGTCCAACGTGCGCCAGCCTTAGAATCGGAGGCCCCGCTGCTTGCCCTCTGACGAGACTAACGTAGAAACTAACGTCCCTACGAATCCTTTCCTCGACGCCTCGTCACCAGAATACGCTGCGCCGCCGCTAGTAAGGTCACGACGCGCGCCCCTGTCTTGCTCCGATCTTCGTGTGAGTTCACGACGCGCTACCCCACCGGGCTCGTGATGCTACGTCGCCGGAATCCGATCTTCGCGAGCAGGCACCGACGGAATTCAATCTTCACGAGCATGCGCCGCTGGAATCTGATCGCGTGGTCTTCGCGTCTCAAGGCTAGCGATGAGTCAAGGACGCCGTCGTCTCCCTCCTCGTCAGGCCACGAGCAACGACAACAGCGACAATGCAAAACCATAATTCCCCTGCAGGTTTATATCTATTTTTAAGTCTAGTATAAATTGGGTTGTGAAACTTAATTATTTATTTTATAGATGATATCGATGAGGTAACAAAAAAAAGATGATTGCACAGCAGAATTTCAAACATTACAGACACCAATAGTTGGAATGGAATTTGCAACCATAAAGGAAGCATACAAGTTTTATAATGATTATGCCTTTAATGTTGGTTTTAGCGTCAGAAAAAATGAAGATAGAAAGAATCACGCCAATATTTGCATAATGAAGTGTTTCACTTGTTCAAGAGAAAGTACACAAAGGTCAAGAGATCCAACTAAAAATGCACCGAAATTTGAACGAATGGACAGTAGAGTTGGATGCAATGCCCACATGAGAGTTAACATGAGTAATAAAGGCATTTACGAGGTGACTTCTTTTGACTCTGAGCATAATCATGTGTGCACAACCTCATCAAAAAAAGGATAGGGGATGTCGCCTAGAGGGGGGGTGAATAGGCGAATAATAAATTTTAAACTAAGTCACAGCGGAATAAAACTTTCCCAAGGGTGTCAACCCGGACTATCCGAAACTTTACTCGGATACTCTAAGATATCCGGACTATCCGGGTTTTTGTCCGAGTCTCCGGATTAACCCTTCGGTATGGATTAAACTTCACCTATCCGGAGTCTCCGGTTAAATGTCCAGATACTCCGGGTTAGGCACATTGAGATGAAATTTTTTAATCTCTTCAATTTTTTAATCAAACTACTTGAACACAAAGATTCTAAATACTACCAGGTACCTAGAACAAGTAGAGATCTAGCGGAAAACTTAATAGAAAAGTAGATTGGTCAATTTCAATATTCAAAATCAAATACTCTAGCAAGAATAAGAAGTAAGTAAATAGAGAATGATTTTTCACCCGAAGTTCGGATCCTTGAGGGGATCCTACGTCTCCGTTGAGGCGGCTCGGTCACACTTGAGTCGGGGTCTCTTTCAACCCTCTTACTCCCGGTGTTGCACAAATGCACTCGCCGGTTTCAACTCCTTTGACGCTTGAGCCGGGGTCTCTTTCAACCCTCTTCCTCCCGGTGTTGCACAAATGCACTCGCCGGACTTCACTTTCTTGATTCCTTCCCTTGCGGAGGCGGAATCGGCCTTCACAAACTTCTCACGGCCAACCACACAAAGCACCGGTGGCTCGTAGGCGACCTCCTAGCCGTCTAGGAGTCCTCAACCTCCAAGAGTAACAAATGCTCACGAAGAACAAGCTTGGAGATGAAATTAAGTGCTCAACAACTCAAATCACACTCAACCCGAGCACTACCCTCTCTCACACCCAACCCTTCACTCAAAGGGGATCACTAAGATCTAGGGTTAGAGGGGCTTTTGAGAGCTTAAGATCACTAAGAATACACCTCAAAGTACCAAGGAACCAGCCCAAAAGCTCTCCTCCAACGGCTACCCAAGAGGGGGCTTTAAATAGAAGTCCCCAAAAAACTAGCCGTTTGAACTGCGTAAAGTCCGGATACTCCGGACTTAAACCCCGGATACTCTGGACACCCCGGATACTCGGGCTCACCCGGATACTCCGGATTGACCAAACCGAGAGTACCAACCCGGATACTCGGACTTAACCCGGATACTCGGATTGGACTCAATCGGATTAAAACGAGCATAACTTTTGACTCTGGACTCTGATTTCAGAGATTTTGGACTCTATTGAAAGCTAAGAACGAGGGCTACACAATTAACAAGGTCTCACTACCCAAATCTTAAAGAATAAATCCAGATTTCATAAAGAATCCAAGAGAGACCTACAATTCTCACTTTCCGGCACCACCAACACCACTCTCTCTCTAAGTTTCACAAGAATGGATCACTTGAGCACTTGACACATCTAAAAGTCATTCGACGTCGCATCCCTCTTAATAGTACGGCAATCCTTAGACTCAAATTCAAACGAGAAATCTAAGTCTTACATTCAATCCGCATGTCGTCTTCTCCGTGGATGCAATGCGCATGATGTCTTTTACCAAATGATTGATGACATCTTCACCTTGTCCAACTTGACTCGATTCACCTCATGAGACTCTCGTCCTATCGACCTTGACTTGATCGTTCTCTCCGACGATCTCCACGCCAAGTCGATCTTGACTTAGTCCTCAACTCTTGGTGACACCGCCGTCTTGTTGACCTCGGCTTAATGATCATCCTCCCGGATACCTTGGTCATCATACACGTACGGGACCTAATTCTTTCCAAACCACTCATGAAAGACATTAGTCCCAAAAGCTCAATAGATATGAATAAATTGATATTTATGAGCAGTTAATTACCACAAGCGTTTCATATAAAGAAGCACAAAATAAATGGAAACACTTGACATAAGAAATGTTCTCTACTAAGTACATCATGATGAATATGTGATTGATCTATATGTACTAGAGAGATGATTGTCAATATGATTAATCAATTAAATCATGGCAAGGATCATAGTCTTTACTTAAATGAAGCACATGATAGAATATACACGAATTATACATGTGCAAACAATATTTGGAAGAAGAGTAAATATGTGATCCAACTCTAGATTAAACTTCACTAAGAGAAGTGCATGAGAAGATACACAATTAAGACATACATGCACCAAGTCAATCTATAGCAATATGAAGTTTAACTCTAGTTAATACATGCCTACTAAAAACAAAGCACATAATGAACTCAAATGAATATATGCACAAATAAATATGACATGAATCAATGTGCATATATATAATCAACATGCTACTTGAAGTTCACTATGCATTTGCACAAAAGGAATACAATAACAAATATAGAAGAGATACTAAAATTACATACCTTATCTTTGCTTAACCATCCCACTTGATTTTCCTCAAAATAGATGAGACTACTACTCAACTTGGCAATAAACATGTTAGTCTCATAGCAATATAATCATTATAGAGGTTTGTCATTTGTTAAGCACTAAGTTAAGCATTTACACAATTATATAGATTGTCATTATATGCGTTTGTCATTAATCACCAAAATAACATAAGTGCTTAGATGCACTTTCAAAGTCTCACAGAGTTATTAGTAAGGCACAAATGGTGATGGGTGATTTGGCGAATGCTTCAAGGATAAAGCCAAAAGAGACTTATGAACTTCTATCTAAAAAAGTTGGCGGAAACAACATCTAACTTTTCTTCCTAATGACTACAAAAATTACCTAAGAACAAAGCAACAGCAAGATGCATTAGGTGATGCTGGGGCACTAATGCAATACCTCCAAGTGCATCAGAAAAAAGATCCATCTTTCTTTCATGCAATGTAACTTGATGTGGAAAGATCAAATCACCAATATATTTTGGGCTGATGGCAAATCATTATTGGACTACGAGTATTTTGGTGATGCAGTTTGCTTTGACACAACTTATAAAACTAATAGCTATGGTCGGCCTTTTGCTGTTTTTGTTGGTGTGAATCACCATAGACAGACTGTGATTTTTGGTGCTGCGTTGTTATATGATGAGACAATTGCATCATTTGAATGGTTGTTTCAAACTCTTTTAGATGCTACTGGTGGGAAAGCTCCTAAGGTGATGATTTTACCTTTTCATATATTTACATTTCTAAGCTATGAAAGACTTGTATTAAGCACTTGAATATTTTTTGTTTTCAGGTAAGTATGACAGATCAAAATGCTACTATGAGCGCAGCAATAAAGATTGTCTTGTCAAACGCTATTCATAGGTTGTGTGTGTGGCACATGTATCAGAATGCCGCAAAACATCTCAGTCAAGTTTTCAGTGTTTCGAAACATTTTAAGCATGCTTTCAGTCATTGCGTGTATGACTGTGAAACTGAAGAAGAATTTTTGGGTGCTTGGCATGACACGCTTACAAAGTATGATTTATGTAATAACAAATGGTTGGATGACTTGTTTAAAGTTCGCAAAAAATGGGCACTTGTGTATGGTCGCCAATTTTTTTGTGCTGACATGAAATCCACCCAACGGAGTGAGAGCATTAATAATGTCATCAAGAAAATACCTGGATCCAAAAATAAGGTTGCTTGATTTTTTTTAATCATTGAGAGCGACTCGTGGAAGATCGTCGTCATTTGGAGTTGGTAGCAGATTACAGGGCAAGTCAAGGTACCACTAAAGTTCCCTTTTCCAATATGCTCAAACAAGTTTTATGCATTTATACTCCAACCATATATAAAGTATTCGAAGAAAAGTATGGTAGATTTCTCAACTGTACAATACAAGATTGCGGAGTAGAGGGCAATGTGCATAGTTATGTTGTTCATGATGGGCATCGGCAGCCGCGGACAATCCTACATGATATATGTAATGATCATTGGAGTTGTTCCTATCTTAAGTTTGAGTTCATGGGAACTCAATGTTGTAATATCATCAAGACTCTAGATTTCAATGATATAAAAGTACTTCCTGAAAAGTATCTTTTGAAAAGATGGCAGAAGAATGCTAGGTCTGGAAAAAAGATTGCCACTTCAAATATTAAGTCTATATCTGAAGCTTACATGGCAAATCGCTAGAGCTCATTAATGAGAGCATTCACGGTATAATTTCATTGCATCACAGAGTGGCGGCATATAACCATCTTCTAAACCAAGTATCGAAATTATGTCCAAAATGGAAGAACTTGTTTTGGAAGACAACGGTTAAGTGCACCAAATATTTCAAACATCCAAGGTAGACATTGAGACAACACGTGTAAATCCAACCGGTGTAAGAAAGAGAGATGGAGGGAGAGGGTCACGTTGTTATCTAAGTTGTCTCGAGAAGAAGAGGAAAGGACAAAAAAGAAAGAGACTGCAATTTCAGAAGTGTCCGAGCGTACATGTAATCTTGGGGCAAAAAACAATGTAAGTTTGTTACAACATTTTACTTTTTTTGAATGTTGGATCCAGTCATATTACCATTCCCAAATATGCTTTGCAGGCTGTACAAATTCCAATGCATGGATCTGCGTTGGATCTTTCCAATTCAATGACTTATCCGAATATATGGGGTAAGGAGACTTGAGAATACCTTCTATGTCGACATCCTATATAGGTTCAATAATCCAATTGTGATTTTATTTATTTATTTCAAGTTTAAGTAGTAGAGGTTCAAGTGGTGGACATTATTTTGGTCATATGCGTTTCTACTATACAGAAAACAATGATTCAGAAAGGATGCAGGAATAAAGAATTAAGAATTAAATTTTATCATCTCTGATGATCAAATATGTATGAGATGGAAATATTATTTTAATAGATAGATATCTTTGTTCCTCTTCGTATATTCTAGCGTTGAAACCTGTAAGATATGGAGGGATTTGGATCTATATGTACATTTGCTTTATAATTCTAAAATATTTATCTTCCAATCCATTGATTATGTTGGTGGTGCATGCGATGGTGTTGTTGGCTGAAAAACATAATGTGTCCTAGAAAAAAAAGCACTAGTCCCTCGACTCGTGGGCGAGCCGCGCATTATTCCAACGGTGCATGCTCGTGAAGATTATATTCCAGTGGCGCCTGCTTGTGAAGATCGAATTCCATCGGCGCCTGCTCGCGAAGATCGGATTCCGGCGATGTAGTGTCGTGAACCGACGCGAAGATGGGATTCTGGTGGGGTAGCGCGTCGCGAGCTCACACGAAGACCGGAGCAGGGCAGGGGCAGCGCGTCGTGACCTTACGAGCGTCGGTGCAGCGTATTCTCGTGATGAGGCGTCAAGGAAAAAACGCGTAGCGACGTTAGTTTCTACGTTAGTCTCATCAAGCGGCAAGCAGCGGGGCCTCCGATCCTACTATTGAGCGCACGTTGGACAGCGTCCCCGTCCTTCACGCGTTGGACGCCGCCACGTTGGTTGCATTGTGCATGCATGCTGTTCCAACATTAATTCCAATTTTCAACTTAGTAATCCAGTTCCAGTGATACCAGAGGCGGAGCTAGACCTTGAGCCGCCCGAGCCTGAGCTCGAGACCTAGCCTAAAAATACAGTGCAAATTCTATTAAAAAGTTATAAAAATTCAAGAATTGGCTCGATAGCCTTTGGGCTGGCCCTAAGCTTTTGTCTGGACTGGCTACACTATTGAGTGATACTTATGTACGTACGTGTTAGAATCACATGGAGAAATTAAGGGTATGAAGTACGTAATCGCCGTCGTTTTCGCAGGTTCATTAATTATCGCAATTAGCTAGTATATGCATGCTTCTCACAAGAAGTAGCTAGCATAATACTACTAAGAAGAAGTATATATACGTACTGAAATAGGAGGGAGACTGAATGAAGGAGTATATCCCGAAAAGAAGTGTCGTACGTATACTCTGGAAAAAAAGGGTATGTGTTCATAAAACAAGTATATATCTCAAGCCATAACCTTTGTTTTCAAACAATTGAAGAAAATTTGTACTAGCATACAGGCCCAAAGATCTATGAAGCATTCTGATTATAATTTTTGCAACAAGATTGTGCAAATTCCTCTATCATATGGTGAAGAAAGGGTAAGGAAGAGACAATTGAACAAGTCATCATATATGAGTAGAAATCCCATAAGAACAAAAAGAAGATATTTCCTTAGGAGGTCAGACAACAAAGCACCATTTTTACATAAACGTAATGTTAGAAGATATGATTCTAAGAAAAACTATGACAAAACATGTAGGTGCTTCATATGTAATTCTCCTGATCACTTAAGCAGAACATGCCCAAATAAAGATCAAAAGCGATATTCCAGCAAGTACGAAGAACAAGAGAGAGTCTTAATAATAGATAGTGTGAATGAAAATATTTTGGTGTGCGACAATGAGATTAAAGATGATGAGTCAATATATTCGATCATAGAAACTGATGAAATAGAAAATATTAGAGAAGAAGCTGAGTCTAGTGATGATGAACTAGATTTAGTCGATGACTTAGCAGGATTAAGGATCGAAATGATGAATCAAACAATGTGTGATCATGATTGGGTTAAAGGAAAAGGAGACTACAATATAAAATGCACATATTGTAAATATTATCCTAGTCAAGAAAATAGAGCCACCTGTAAGGTATGTTTAAAACAAGTATGTTTAGAATGTTTAAAAGTCCAAAGGCAAAAATGGAGAAAAGAAGTAGAATTAGAATCTGATGAAAAAATTATAGCCAGTAGAGTTAGGACATTAGAAAATAGAGTTAATAAACTAGAACTAGAAATTGAAGAAATGAAAAGCGCAGAGGTACAACATTTACCTGATGATAGGAAGGATAAAAACACCGAATTCAAAGAACAAGCAATAACGATAACGGATGATAAAAACCAAAAAAGGCTCCAACTTAGAGAAGCGTTATCCAGCTTTGGGAATAAATACATTATTAAACTTCCGTTTAAAGAGATACTAGGAATACGGATACCGGTCAAGATAAAATTAAAGCCTAATATATCTTACAAGATACTAGCATTAGTGGATACAGGTTGCACAAAAAATATTATCCATGATAAATACTTTATAAAGTGTCCCGAAATAGTTCACACCATAGATAATGACAAAGCAGAAATATCAACTGACATGTCAGGAACAAAAAAGGTTCATAACCAGTTAGCATATAATATTGAATTATACATGATTGGTACTAAATATATAATAGATGAAATCACAATAAGGGATTTATCAATGATCAATGATGAAATGATTATAGGTCTAAGATTTTTACAGCAATCGGTCCAAACTACCATCATACATGAACATGGAATTACATTCATTCCGTGTCAAGATAATATTCCTTATATTTCAGAAGTGCGAAAGCGTGGTGGAAATACAACAGCAAACAATTATGCCAACATGGAAGAAGGGCAGTTGCCTGTAACAGAAGCACTTCTAGAAGAATACTATATAGCAAATACTTATATAGAATGCATAGGTCTACAATCATTTACACCAAATTGGTATAGAGACATAAAATCTAAAGATGACATTCAGAAAATTATCAATAGACTTGAAGATATCCAGATAATTGGAGAAATTCCTATGAAACATTGGGAGAAAAATGAGATAGTCTGTACTATAGACATCATAAACCCAGAATACATAATCAAAACCAGCCCTATAGAAGCTTCACCCAGAGACATAGAAGATTTTAAGATGCACATAGAAGAATTGCTAAAATTAGGAGCTATAAGAGAAAGTAAAAGTCCACATAGATCTGCAGCTTTTATAGTAAGGAATCATTCAGAATTAGTCAGGGGAAAATCAAGAATGGTTATAAAAGTGAAGGAGAGCCAGCCACCTCCCCACCGCGCCGCCGGCCACTCCGGCCACGGCGCCCACCTTTCAGTTCGCCTGAGGCCGCCTCTCTGCGACCACCTTCGACCTCGTAGCCGGTGCAGCCTGCGGGGACACCACCACCTACGAAGCCTGCGGGGACACCACCACCTCCGAAGCCGGTAACTTGTGCCTGTCTCCATGGCTGGGGGTATGGACCTCAGCAGCCCTGAGCGCATCGACTGGGGTAACCTGGAGGATGACGACCTCGACGAGGTGGAGGATGACCCTGTTGAGGCGGACCACGCGGTGCTCTGCTCGTCTGCCTGCCGCGCCTCGTCGACGCCTTTGCCTGCCGGCACCGGCACTCCATCAGCCCCCCCCAGACGCCTTTGGTAGCATTTACCGCCTCTGCGCCATTCTGCCCCTCCGCCCGCCCTAGGGCTGTGGCATGGCAGCGGCCTCCGCTTTCACCAATGCGGGTCGCGGCGCCTGCTCGCCACTCGCCCGAGATGGACCAGAGACCAAAACCACTCCCCTTCAATGCCAGCTCGGTTTCTTCGAAAGGGGCTGCGGCGCCTGAGCCGCGCCTGCCCAAGGTAGATCAGAAGCTCAAATCGGTTGCTACGACCAGAGATGCTGCGACCCATGTTAATGAAGGCTCACCTTCGGCTTGGCAAACGGTGAAGCCAAAGTACTGGTGGCGGAAGCAATCCTTTCCTCCTTCACCCCCGCATTCAATCCGCACCTGCCGCCTCCCAACGCCCACCTTAATGGCGTCCGAGCGCTTGCAGGATTATAAAGCCGACCTGACTTCAGTTCTCCGTGGCAAATGCTTTCGCTGCTTGGCTTCTGACCACAAAATCGCCGAGTGTCGCGAACTCCGTCGGTGCTACTCCTGCGCAGCGGAACGCCACTGCCCGCCATCGCCTCGCCACTGCCCGCCATCGCCTCGCCACCGTCTAAGTACTCGCCGCCTCCACCCTCCTCCGGCGAGCCGGCGTGCGGCGATGGCGCCGCCGCCTGCCCGGAGAGTCGCCACTCATCTTTGCGTGCATGCTGGTTATCACCCAAGCCATGGCTGATGAGGCTGCCAAGCTGAGCCAGCATGCGGTGGTGCTCTCTGTCTCTGGCAACAGGAACCCTGCCACCATCGCCAACACGCACATGGCGGCGAAAGCCATTGAAGCCAGGTTGGGCATCCCGTGGGCCGACATGCGCGTCACGCGCTTCAGCCCGGAGGATTTCCTCGCCTGGTTCGACTACCCTGAGCAGCGGACTGCAGCAGTGCGTGCGAAGCACATTGATCACGACGGCACCGGCTATGACATTACGCCCTGGCTCCTTGGCAACCATGCTGGTCAGACTGCCCTTTGGTACCGGGCTCGCATCGGCCTGGAAGGTCTGCCACTCAGCGCTTGGAACCAGAGTGCGGCCGAGCAGGCGCTCAATGGCTGGTGCCGTTTTGACCGCATCGACCGCCAATCTCGCCGCCGCGAATCCACCAACATCCTCTGGATTTGGGTTTGGGTCTCCGACCCAAATCTCATCCCCAAGAGCTTGTCTTGTTCGTTCTTCGCGGATGACTGCTGTGGCCGTGCGCCCAGATGGTGGTCTGGATCGTCTGCGGACTCCCCACCGCGATCCAACCCACCGGAAGGCTCCACCCATTCTGCTCTGGTCCACCTGGACATGATTGAGGACTACTCCCCTTCTGCTCGCCTGGACGGGGGTTGCTGGCCGAAGGTTCAGTCCTTCGACTGGATGCTCGGCGTCTTGGATGGCTCCCCAGCGCCGCTGCCACCCCGCCGCTCAAGTGTGCGATGCCGCTTGGGCGACCGAGTTGACCACAACCGCCACGATGAAGATGGGGATCGTAGTGGGGATGAGCGTGGTCAGCGCGGCCGCCAGGGACGCCGGTCCTGGGTTGACAGAGCCCTTGGCCGCGGTCGTCGCCAGGACACCTCACCGCGCGGCTGCCAGGGCCATCGTCGGACCCGCTCCCCACGACATCGGCGCACATCCGCGGGCGCGAACCATGCGCCGCGCCATGGGAGGAGGCTCGCCGTCTGCGTCCCCAGAGCCGTGGCGTCTGTGCCGGGCGCAGATAGGTCCTCTGAGCGCGCGGCGTCTTGGGGGTCATCGGAGACTGCATCCCAAGGAGATTCGCCCCGTGAAGGCAGGTCCGTGGAATGCCGCGCATACTTGCTCAAGGACGGACAAGTTGGCGTGCCCACGCAACCTTCCTCTGACCCCGCTCCAATGGACATCTCCCCTGTGGAGACCCCGCTCCACCAGCCCCTCTCTGCCCCTTGGAGAAAAGCTTCCACTTTTGGGAACGATGTCAGGGACCCCCTCCTCTCTCTTCTGCAGCAAGATCTTCGCAATCTTCTGGAGCAGGCACGGTGTGACCCCATGCTTGACGAGGCAGCGACTACTCCCTGCTACTCCAGCACGCCACCTCCTGCCGCCGGCCTTGGGAGCTACTCCAGCACGCCACCTCCTGCCGCCAGCCTTAAGGGCCAGTCGCCTCTGCCTCCCACGTCGGAAATTGGGGATCGCCTCGCTGTGCATGCCGACACCACTCAGGATCGGTGCGGCCTTATGCCCTAGCTTTGCTGCCTGTTCGGCTCGGCTGTGGCAGCACTCCGCCATCGGCCCACGGGCCCGCTCCAATGCAAGGCCTTGCGCCTCCCTCAGTCCAACAGGATGCGGGCCAAGCTCAACCAAATGGGCCGCGAGTCACCGGCTCACGCGTGACTAATTTCGTGAGAGAAGTCTTCATGCCCCTGCCTCCACCACTCCTGCCTTCTCCAACGCCAAACAATGCTCCTCCTGAGCTCCACTCTGCTGGAGCTCCACGTCGGAGCACACGTCTGGCGTCCAAGACAAAAGCGATACCAGTTGCAAAAATGGCGGAGGAGCTGCTTGCCCGCCGTCTAGGTCTCCCCTCATCCCATGCAGAAGGGAATCACTCCGACGCTGTGCAGCAGCTCACCAAGCTTTTTGATAAGCCGCTCGCCGACGACGTCATTGGCGCTCTGGCATCCATTTGCCGCCTGGACGAAGGAAACAAGCTAGCTGCTACAGTCTCTGCGGCCATGATGGAGGGCAAGCCGGCCGTGGGCGAAGCCTAACCTCCCCACGGCTCAAAGGTTCCAGTTGCCACTCGGTTGCCATGGTTCCAAGCTTCAAAGCAGCGGTTTTAGTAGTAGCCGTTCTACTTGCTCCAGCCTTTCTAGTCGTAGCCATTCTAGTTCTAGTGTTTCTAGTAGCAGCCATTCGTAAGGCTTTGTCTTCCAATTCGTTCAGCGCTATCTGTGGCCGGTCTAGTACCACTGTTTGTCCCTCGCCACTGCCGATGGCTACCACCCCTATGTACCTGCATTTCATCCTACCACTACCGATGTGTTCTGGCTTCCTGGCGTGTTTGTCGCATGAACATGGTTGATCGACGCTGCTCCATTCTTAGCTGGAACGTACGAGGACTCAATGGTGCAGCCAGACGTCATACAGTTCGACAAATGTTGGAGGCCACACGGCCATCCATTGCCTGTCTTCAAGAGACGAAGTTACAATCCGTGCCTCCTTCCCTTGCAACACAAATTGGAGGCCCACGATTAGCAACAAGCTACCACCTGCCAGCCGATGGTACAAAAGGCGGAATCCTCATCCTCTGGGACAATGACACATTCGAACTAGCATCTCCAACTGCACACAGCTTCTTGCTGTCCGTACGCGTCACCCTCAGATGCAACACCGCCTCCTTCCTGTTGTCTGTAGTCTATGGGCCATCTGAAGTCCGGGACAAGCCCCTGTTTCTTCAGGAACTCATTTCCCTCGCGCCAACCTCCCCAAGCGCCTGGCTCCTCCTCGGCGATTTCAACCTTATCTACGAAGCAAGAGACAAAAATAACAGCAATCTGAACCGCCGCCTAATGGCCAAGTTCCGCACCGCCATAAACCACTGCGAACTCCGCGAGATCGCCCTCCGCAATCGGAAGTACACATGGAGCAACGAGCGACATGACCCGACAATGGCCAAACTGGACCGAATCTTCACCAACCACGAGTGGGACTCCCTCTTCCCCCTCCACCTTCTACAAGCTCTTTCCTCCTCTATGTCCGACCACTGCCCACTTCTTCTAGGAAGCGAAGACGGACCTCCAAAACCAAGGCATTTCAAGTTTGAAAATTTCTGGCCTCGCATCTCGGGTTTCCTCGACGTGGTCCAACAAGCATGGGCAGCGCCACATCCACACCCAAACCCAGTTAGGAGGTTCGCGCACAAGCTTCATGTAACTGCCAAGGCTCTGCGAAAATGGAGCCAGACACTCCTAAGTGATGCTAAACTACAGTTCCATCTGGCAAATATGATTATTCTGCGCCTAGACATAGCCCAAGAAACAAGGCAGCTTTCTCAGCCTGAGCTAAACCTCCGGAAAGCACTCAAACTACGAGTTCTAGGTCTTGCTGCGGTCGAGAAAGCTCGCAAGAGACAAGCCTCCAGGATCACATGGCTCAAGGAAGGGGACGCAAACACCCGCTATTTCCACCTCAGGGCCGTGGGACGGCGCCGTAAAAATTACATTCAATCCCTACAAACCGATCATGGCATCGCCACGCAGCACGACGATAAGGCACATGCCCTGCTCCAGCATTTCTTGTCATTGCTCGGTCAAAAGAGTAACCACTCCCAAGGCGTCAACTGGCAACAACTCAATCTTCAAACACATGATGTCACCGGCACGAGTTAGCCTTCACCGAGGAGGAAGTCGTCATAATCGAACCTTCGCCGGTGAAAAAGCCCTGAGCCCGGATGGATTCACTTGCCACTTTTTACAAGTGTTGTTGGGAGATCATAAAATCGATGTTATGGCCGTCTTCCACTCCATCTATAATTGCTCGCAAGCCCTTCCATTTGCTTAATCTGACCATGATTACTCGATCCCAAAGAAGGAATCGGTGAGCACACCTAGCGACTATCGGCCGATCAGCCTCATCCACTCCTTCGCGAAACTCTTCTCCAAAGTTTTAGCGGTACGCCTATCAACGCACATAAACACCATGATCTCCAGCTCTCAGAGCGCTTTCATTAAAGGCCGATGCATCCAAGAGAACTTCCTATACGTCCGGAACCGTGTGAGAGCTTGCCACCGGAACCGCACCCCCACTCTCATGTTGAAGTTAGATATTGAAAAGGCCTTCGACTCCGTGTCCTGGGAATACATGCTAGACTTACTCCAAGCCCGAGGCATCGGCCAGAGATGGCGCGACTGGTTGGCCATCTCCTTCGCAACATCCACCTCGTCTGTGCTCCTAAATGGAGTGCCTGGGACCAGCATCAAGCATCAACGTGGCCTGAGGCAAGGCGATCCCCTATCGCCCTACCTATTCATCCTAGCCATTGACCCATTGTACCACATACTCACTAAAGCCGAAGAAGATGGTATAATCTCCCCCTTACATGGCCGCGGCTCCTCAGTCCGCCTATCCCTCTATGCTGATGATGCAGTAATATTCCTCAACCCTGTCAGGGAGGAGTTGGAGGCAATCATCGCCATCCTGCATATCTTCGGTCAAGCCTCTGGCCTTCGAGTAAACATGCAAAAGAGCACAATAGCAGCAATCAGATGCCAAAACCTCAATTTGGATGACATCCTCCGACCCTTCCCTGGCGCTGTCTCGTCCTTCCCCATTAAATACCTCGGTTTGCCTCTAACCTTGGGGAGACTACGCCGAGTGGATCTCCAACCCATCCAAGACAAAGCTGCACGAAGACTGGCAGGCTGGCAAGCGCGACATCTGACACCAGGAGGTCGTCTAACCCTGGTTAAATCGGTCCTGACCTCACTCCCGACCTACCTCCTAACGGCACTTAGACCCCCAAAAATTCCTTAGGGACTTTGATAAAATCGTAGGCGGTTCCTATGGGCAGGCACCGCCTACACGGAGGTAATTGCAAAGTACAATGGCTCGTTGTTTGTCGTCCAAGCCGACATGGGTGGCCTAGGAATCTTGGACCTTGAGCGATTTGCGAGAGCACTCACCGCTTGTTGGTTATAGCTACTGATGGACTACCCCAAAGCAGACCATGGATGAAGCACAAACTCCTTGTGATCAAACTGACTTGCAACTTTTCCGAGCAGCTACCAAAGTAACCATCGGCAATGGCCGAACGGCAATCTTCTGGACTTCCCAGTGGCTCCATGGTACAGCCCCATGCCAACTTGCACCGCTACTTTTCAAGCACTCCAGGAAAAAAAATAGATCAGTGGAGAATGCCCTGCAGAACAATAACTGGATCCGCGATATCCGGCATAATTTGACCTCGGAGCTCCTCAACGAATACATCGCACTATGGGTCAAAATCCAACCAATATCCCTGCGGCCTGATTCACGGGATGAGATCATCTGGACACTAACCTCCAGCGGACAATACTCGGCAGATTCGCGTATTACGCTCAATTTCTGGATGTATCCGCAAGCCTTTCCACACCATTGCACGGTCGGCATGGGCACCATCACGATGCAAATTCTTCTTACGGCTTGCCTTGCACAACCGCCTCGACAGCTCGGCGCTGCGGCTTAGGGGATGGCCAAACCCATATTTTTGTCACATGTCTGTCGGAGCCTCGAAACCACCTACCACCTTTTTGTTGAATGCCCCCAAGTTCGCCTCCTATGGTCATCCATCGCCAGTTGGATCTGTCTTCTGCCTATCCCGGATCGATGGCGATCGCCCACGATTTGGAACAGTGGAGCATGGGCCGGACAAACTCTGTCGCGAATCTTGGGAAAGGTGTCAAATCGCTTGTCATCCTAGTATGCTGGAATTGGTGGAAAGAGCGCAATGCCAGAGTCTTCGAATGCAAATGGTTGGCCCACGGAGCGATTGTTGATTCAATTAAAGATGAGGCGTCTGCCTGGAGCTTTGCTGGAGCGGCAGGGCTCAAAAAGCTGCTGCAAAGGCTTCACACGCACGCCTGAGCAGAAGACTCACCTCCTTTTTCTTGTTCTCCTTTCTTTTCTTTTCTTTTTTTTTTCTGTCTTCCCACTTCTTTTCTCGGCTTGTATATAACTCCGGTGCATTCTATGCACCACATATTTCTTTGACTCCCTGCTAATATACTGCAGCCCTTGCTGCTCTTCAAAAAAAATGACAATACAGTAGATGATGCTTTTAATATCCCAAATAAACAAGAATGGATAAATAGGATCCAAGGTAGCAAATTTTTCTCAAAATTTGATTTAAAATATGGTTTCTGGCAAGTAAAAATGACAGAAGATTCTATAAAATGGACAGCATTTACTTGTCCTCAAGGGCATTTTGAATGGTTGGTAATGCCATTAGGTTTGAAGAATGCTCCTGCTATCTTTCAAAGAAAAATGCAGAAGATATTCAATGTACATCAAAAATTTATACTAGTATACATTGACGATATTTTAATATTCTCAAAATCCTATAAAGAACATATTGCTCATCTCGATATATTCTTTAGGTTAGTAGAACAAAATGATTTAATCTTATCTAAAAAGAAGATGGATATATGCAAAGAAAAGATTAGATTTCTCAAACCATTAGAATTACCCTTAGAAGACAGTTTCTTCATTATAGAAACTGATGCATCCAATATATATATATATATATATAGGAAGCTTTTTCCGTACTCTCAGGAGTACATACTCCCACCTTCAACATACCACTTAAATGAAAGTATTATACTTCTTTATCATTTTTGATATACTCCAATAATGATTCTAAGATACTCCGATGTGATATGGTTGAAAAAAATCATCGGAGCCCTATATTTTTTTTTGCTATATACACTTTTACATATGTGAAAAGAATATATAAACAAATTATGCTATAAAGGGTGGACTTTGATGAAATTTTTTGTGGAACTCACTTTGGAGTATCTTATAATCAGTGTTAGAGTATACTCAAAAGGATAAACAGGTATAATAATATCATTTAAGCGGTATATTGAAGGTGGGAGTACGTACTCCTAGGA
This sequence comes from Guadua angustifolia, assembly GCA_036346375.1. Classification (NCBI taxonomy): domain Eukaryota; kingdom Viridiplantae; phylum Streptophyta; class Magnoliopsida; order Poales; family Poaceae; genus Guadua; species Guadua angustifolia. Next base: position 292,746 of record CM070521.1, on the reverse strand, counting down.
GTATAGAACCATTTTCCTATATATATATATATTTGGTGCAAACCACCTTTACCGTAAAAATTCCGTGAAAACCACCCATAAAAGTTTTGAAAAATTCTCAAAAAATTACCATGTGTAGGGGAGGTGAGTTTCTACAATCCTACAAAATTCTAAGATGAAACTCAATCACATTTGAAAGATATAAAAAAGACAAATTCAGTATAAATAGTATTTTTTACTGTTTAGCACTATTTATTTTGATGTTTGTCTTTTTTTTATATCTTTCAAATGCGCTTGAGTTTTATCTTCAAATTTTGCAGGATTGTAGAGGCTCACCTCTTCTGCATATGGTAATTTTTTGAGAATTTTTCAAAACTTTTACGAGTGGTTACCACGCCCGTTGACCCCTTTGTACTCATGCCGGCACGGCCTGACAGCCACTTGGGCCGTGTTTAGGCGGTGAGCTTGGCCCGTGGACCGACAGAACACGACTCGTTTAATAGCCGTGTTGAGTTGGGCTGGGCCGTCTATTTGGCCACCACTAGATGCGGGGCGGGGCGGGAGACTGCGGCGGGCCGATTCGGCCCGTTACGAGCTGAGGTGTACGTACCCGGAGCCGGAAGGCGAACGGAATCTTGGGCTCGCAGCTCGACTCGTGTCTAGTCTAGTCTAGAGCATTCGTTTCGTTCATTCCTCGGATCGAAGCCGAGGCAAGTGGAGTGAGTGGAACCCTAGCCCTAGATCCCCCATGTCCGACCACATCGACCTCAACGCCGCCGCCGACCCCCAAACTCTAGCGCCGCCCAAGCGTGGCCGGGGCCGCCCCAGAAAGAACCCGCCCCCCGACGCCCACGCGCCCATGCCCCCGCCGCCGCCGCCGCCTCCTGCACCGCGCCCGCCGGATCCCACCACCCACGTTGGCTCTGGTGCTGGGCCCTTCGCCCCCGGCGACATGGTCTGGGGCAAGAAGCTCACCCACCCGGCCTGGCCGGGCCAGGTTATCTCCGTCGCCGCCGCCGGCGCCCAGTTCCTTGTCTCCTTCTTTGGCGACAAGGCCTTTTCCTGGTGCGATGCGGCCCATCTCAGGCCCTACGAGCCCTACTTCCCCGTTGGGGAGCTCTACGACGGTGAGGCCGACGACTTCGACGCCGCCGTCGACGCCTCCCTAGACGAGTTCTCCCGCCGCGTCGAGGCTGCCCTCACCGCCTCCCCCGGGTCCCCCAACCGCAACTCCGCGAGCCGACCCTTTGTTTCCCGGGATTTAATCAACTCGCTCCAGGATTTGGCCGCCGATCGCATGGGCTTCAGCAACCGGGTTCAGGCTGCCGTTGCAAAGGCGCATCTCAGAGCCTTTGATAAGTTCAGGGGTTTACCCGACCCCCCTGTGTTCACCTTGGAGCTCGGTCTACCGAATGCCGTGGACGCTTTGGCTGCTTCTCCTGCCGCCCCTATGGATGGGGGTGGGAAGGGGCTTGTCAACTGCAACTCAGCGACCCCATCCAGGAGGGGCAGGAAGAGGAAGGAGGAAGTCGACGACGACTCCGATGAGGACTGGGACCCGCGGAAGAAGGGAGCCTCTGACTCGGATTCAGATGTAGGTATGGAGCGCAAGAGGGGCTCCAGGGGCAGGGGCAGTGGCGCACCGCGAGGGAGGCCACGCGGGAGGCCCAGGAAAACTGATGCTGGGAGGGCTGCACAGGTGAAGGATGAGGAGATGGACGAGATATTGGAGTACCCATCGCCCGCTGAAATGCTGCTACAGCTTACATCGGCTGCTGCCAATCCGTTCAACATCAAGGGTTATGACTCTGTGCCCCTGATTGTTAGCTTCTTCTCAAAGTACAAGGACTCGGAAGTGCCGAGTGCGTACGACGATAAGGAGCTGTTGGAGACACTGGGCGCCAAGAAGGGTTGGAAAAAGTCGGTAGGAAGCTTGTATCCAGCAACAAAGGCAGAGCATTACAATGATAAAGGACAATCAGAAGTGGGGGATGGCCAGAGGGGCAGGAGAAAGTCTGCGGGGAGCCTGTACTCAGCTAGAAAGGCTGAAGATTCGTATTGGTGCGATATCATCATCAGTGATTTTGATGATGGAGACACATCAAGTGATTACGAAGGCAGCAAAAGGAAGCGGGTGTCTCAGAATAGGAGTGGCAATAAGAAGATGAAGCAGGAGGAGGCACCTCAAGATGGGGCTTCTACTGACACTGCGGAAGCGAAACTGGCAGATGGTCCGGCAGCTTTGATTTTACATTTTAGTAATGCAGAAGCCATTCCTTCTGTGGATGACATTAATAGCATATTCCGCATACATGGACCAATCATGGAGGGTGAGACCGAAATCACTAAGAAGTCAAAGATTGCAAAAGTAGTTTTTTCTAAGTGTTCCGATGCGGAGCAAGCATATAGCAGTTCTGGAAAGTATAATGCGTTTGGTCCAGCACTTCTCAGATATGAACTTAAATACCTGCCATCGGCTCCTCAAGTTCCTTAGATGGTGCAGGGCACTAAGCTGGATATGTTGTCACTTTGAGGTCAATAAACTCAAGCATTTTCAATCGTATTTCCTGATTCATTTACTCCCGTAACTTAGTCCACCCTTTATCGATTCTGTACATTCTGGATTCAGGGAAATGCATCATGAAGACTGGAGCAAGGGAGCATAAGTTCGTGTCACTGACTTAGAGCTAGGAGAGCTCACTGACCAGGTCATACGAGTCATTGAGTTGGCCAGTCGGGTGAGCAAATTTTTAGGCTTTCTCTGGTTACATGCAGTCGGAGGGCTGGTTGTGTACTTGGGATCAAAGGTAGTTTTATTTTAAATTATTAGATGGTAGATGATCTCCACTGTATGCCTCTCCTTGTTATCTTAGTAACTTGTCCTTTTGTATTGCCTAGATCAATGCACAGCTGTGGACCTTTATGCTATGTTGTTTTCTTAGCTTGTATTTCCATTTTAGGTCCTAGTTCCCTTTAATATTCTCGTAGATTGCGGTGCTTCGTCATTACAATGTTAAAATAGTTGCTATTCCAAGATTGTCATAGAATCTGTGGTCAGGATGCAAATGCTGAAAGCATAGTTTTGTTAGCCTGACTGTTTATTTCAATCTACTTATGGAATCTTTCATGATCACTGAGCTAAAGCTATACCAGTGATGTTGTTTTTTTCCTGTATATCCGATGTGGACCTATGTTTGCACTCCGTGTGCTCACGTGTTGCACTTGTGTCCTGTACATTACAAGAAGCAGTAGTTCGCTCGCTTAGAGAGGTTCTGGTCAGGGATTTGAATTAGTCCTCACAAATGCCCAGTGTCTTTTCTTTTAGGATTTTTAGAACTTTGTATATTCCAACGTAGACTTTTGTATTTAATGGTATTATTGTAATGCGGTTGGCCGTTGATTTGTCTTGTGATCCCACTGTGTGCCTTCCACATGGTCTGCCCCTGTTCTTCAGCAACTCGTTCCTGAAATTGACAAAAGGTTTGCTATTTTTCTATATACATATCCTATGATGCACGGACATGGATACGCCAGCACGACACCGACACGGAATTCGCCATTTTTTTCAAAAATACCAACACACACGTGTATTACGTATATATGTAAATAATAATAATATACATGCGTATTATTCTCCATTTTTCTACGTGTTTGTCAGATTGAAATAATGTAAAACATAAATTAGGAATATGTACCTCTGCCTTTACTATTTCACTTCTAAGCTGAGCAAGAATAGGGCCCTGTTTTTTTTGGGGGGAGGGCTTTAAGCCAACTTTAGCTTCTGAAAAGCCAATAAATCCTATTAAACAGATCAATTTTTAAGTGGCTTTTGACATAAGTTGGAAGTCATATATAATTAACAAAAGCTGAAAGTTGGATTAGATATGCTTTTGCAACTTATTATTCAGGAAAATTATTTATTTGTCAAACGGTCTCTTATAAAAAGTTACAACCACTTCTAAGCCAAAAAAATAACTTTTCAGAAAAGTTACAGCTCTCTCAAACAGGCCCTAGGTACCATCACCTTAGAATATATATTTCAATCACCATTAGTAATTCTCAGCGAGTGCACCTTGACTCTAGAACAGTTACTAGTTCCAATATATTTGCAATATTTGCATCTTCATTTCACAGTTCCTCTAGATGAACCACCCTTATCTGGAACTTAATATAGTTTCACAATGGAGCTTTGATGTTAGTGTTTTACTCTTCTCAAGTGGCTAGGGTTACCCTTAGGTTGCTAAGCTGGGTTGAGCTGTATCGGATACGTATCAATGAAGCATTGGAGTCGTGTTGAACATTAAAATTATTTATTTTGACTATCTAATTGTCCAATACGTAACCGATATGTGTCGAGTGGCGTGTGGTATCCGTGTCAGACATCTATATAGCACCAAACCAACTTGTCAGTGCTACATAGTACATATCTAATCAATATCCTTGCGTGTTTAGTTTACTGAGGAGGTGTTTAGCATAATTCTAGCTCCGCCAAAATCTATAGACTTAGTGGAGCAGGGTATTCTTAGTTCCAGAAATTTATGGAGCTAGAGCTGTGAGTACATTAAGAGTGTTTATGTGGGTCATCTTGTTTACATTTTAAACTAAAAATATAAACTTAATTTACTTTATTTTAGCATACAAGTTCCAGATCTGAGGTAGAGCTGAGATTTGAAGCTCTGCTAAACAGGGCCTAAATACTGTTTAACATGGTATCTTTATGACTAAGGTGGCATTATAGCACATTCCGTCCAATATGTTGTATAAGCTGTTATGCAATTGGTCAAATTTTGTCATAGGTTACGGTTAGCAATTTGTCGGTTTTCACTTCAGTTTGCATGACAATATCTCCATGTTGAGTTTCCCATAGCCTTTAAATTTGCTCCTGAGAGAAGTATCATGCTATCATCTTACATCTAGTAGACAGGAAGTATTTTGCTGTTTTTTTCCTCTCGCTGAAAGCTATTTCCAGTTTCATGACACCTGTGCTTTATAAGAAAATCGACGTACATATGGCATCTAATTATGACGAGCGTATCAAGTTGTAACACTTTCGCTGCTAGGTTTGCCAATTGCGGTTAATTTTAACTACTGCATGTGTGCCTTGTGTAAGTGAGGAATCTATAGATTATGTTTTGCCATTTATCTGTGCTGGTTAGTGCCAAGAAGATTATTTCACCCAGTTGTATATCTTTCCTTTTATCTTTGAAATCTATTCTGTTATCCTAGAATGTAGATTCAAAATCACTTCTTTTCTTTCTTGGATCAATTGCATCATCTTGACTGCCTAGTGTTATTGTTAGTTGTCACAACCATTTCCGAGAATTTATTTTTTGAATATCCCTCTGAAATCGTTTTCATTGTATTGCATGGTCATTTCTTTGTAGTCAACCAACGTAATATAATATCTATTTATTATTTTTTTAGTGTGCTATCTATTTTTCATGTTTTTTTAAATACTACACGGTACCTCGATTTTTCATGTTGAAACACTACTATGCCCAATTTGATGTCATCTTTTGTTTAGATTGGATTTGTTTTTGCTTGCCATGCATATTACATGGAACTGCGATGATTCCAGAAACTTAGTAATTTATTTGTGTAAAATCATCTTTTTAATATGCTAAATTTGTTTATTGTATTGGTTTTGATTTTGGTAGTTTGGGATTTTTAAGACCTTAGAATTATTTATATTATACTTTTAGCAAATTTCAAATATATATTGGATTTACGATGTATTTAGTAAGTTCCAAATATATATGTTGAATTTGCAATGTTATGAAATAATTGTAAAAGACTAGAGACCTTAACTTTATACATGGATGGTCCTTGTTCAGTTACATCATCTGATTTAAGTTGTGAGGGATTGTACTTTAATTTGATTAGGCTTTCAACTACGTATAGTAACCTTGTTATTGCACCGTATATCTAGGCATCTATGTTGAATACAATGAGATATCGCAACGCGTTTTTCTAGTATGATTTTTTTTTTTTAAAAAAATGATTAAATTTTTTTGGAGGTGCAAGGTTTCCAAGGTAAGCTTTGTCATTGGTTATCTAGACCTGCGAATGGTACTAGTGCTAGGACTGGACTGGAGCATCAATCAGTAAGCTACTGGGCAAATGACGCTTCTTAATTTGCGATTGCCAACCTTTTGCCTTGTGGTAAAATCAAGTGTTAATTTTGGTGCACTCGTCCATGCATTTTGGTTGCTTGGCAGGTGGGAGCAGAGACGTGGATAGATAGATACTTCATCCTTTGAAAGGCGTATTTTGACTTTGCATAATGATTAAAGTTACGCTAAAATTGAGAAAGCTACGAGAGAAAATGACCTAGATACTTCTCACTTAATTATCTTGAAAGATAAAAGATACTTTATATGGATGGTAATGAATAAATATATATAATTGACAGAATAAATAGGAGTATAGAAGGAAATGTCTCATTAAATCTACATACAGTTTTGTATATTTATGAACAAGATCTTTTAAAAAATAAGCCTTATAAAACTGGACAAAGAGAGAGAGTAGATAGATAGAAAAACAAGTAGTTACACGAAGCAAGCAAGCAAGGCTCTCGATGCTTGCTGCAAGTTGAGCGGTAGTTGACCTCTGGAGGGCTTTGGTATCGTGTTTTTTTTGACCCAGCATGTGTTGTGAGGTTTTATCACTCAAGGATTTCGCAGAGCAGGCACATGGCAATTAAGCTAAGCTATGCCTTCATTTGTCCACACTAGTAGGAGCACTAGTTGCTTGGACTGACAATGAAATGTGAATAAGTAATTAATTACGCTTATGCCATCTTCCATGCGTCTTAGGCTTTGTTTGTTTGGGCTTTTTCACTGACTTAAAAGCCAAAAAGCTAAAGCCTAAACAAACGAATAGCTTTTTATCTGGACTTTTCAAAAGCCATAAGCTTCCATATAACTAAAAGCCAAAAACCACTGGAGAGAGGCTTTTTTTGGCTTATTGATGGTTAGGGGTGGGCAATCAGTTTTTTCGGTATTTTCGGTTCGGTTTATTCGGTTTAAAAAAATTTCGGTTTTTGAGAACTGTGAACCGAATCAAATCTAAAACCGAACTGAATTAACCGAACAAGTTCGGTTCGGTTAATTCTGTTTTTCGGTAAACCGAATTTCATTTGAGTCACTGGGAGTCTAGGAGAAGGCGCAAATCGACAAGAAACAAGCAAAACAGCACTAGCATCAGTGGCAACATCATCTATCAGGTCAAGAATTTAGCATCCAAGATTACCAAGAAGCCAGTACTTCATTGAAAGTTTGAGACTCCCTGGACGAGGAGCATGGAATGGCAGCGCCGGCGAGGTCATTGCCAATCAATTGGCCATCCCAAACAATTAACCAAGAATTTGACATGCATCCCACCTATTGATCGCAAATCTCGCCGTGAAGAAAGAAATTACAGAGCCGACTGAACATTCTTTGGCAGAGAGAGGTCATTGCCTCGGGAGAGACGGCGTGGAGCGGCATGGCGGGCTCGGGCCACGGGGGACAGTGGCGACGACTGCTGGCGGCAAATCTGACAGCTCGGTTGCGGCTCGGGCCTCGGGGGACACTGCCGCCTGCGCTCCTCTTCGCGTTGCTTGGATCCACTGGTCTCCGGTTCTTCCCTAGTGTCGATGCCCTCGGCCCTCGGGTCTTCTGCGCCGCAGCCGCCTTCGACTCCCGGCCGACGGTGCCACCACTGGCTTGCGCCTCCTTGGCCACTAGCCGATCTCCCTGCGGTACGTCTCCGGCAAGACGCTCCAGCTCAGCTGCTCCACTTGCTCTTCCTCGACTGGAACAACTGCGGATTGGGGAGGGGAAATGGGGAATGGAATTGGGGAGGGGAAATGGCGGTGGGGAATGTAATGACCGAATGAGAACGATCGCGACCGCCAAGCCGGATGAAATTTGGCGAGTGAGTAAATTTGGATGGGTCATGGCCTCATGAGGGAATGGAAGTATGGAACGACTGCTGAACGGTTTCCTCCGAACTAACAGCGGTTCTTCGATAATACGGTTTATTCGGTTTCCAAAAATTCAAAACCGAACCGAAAACCGAAACCCGAACAAAGGCAAAATCAAAACCGAACCGAAAACCGAATAAACCGAAATTTTCGGTCAATTCGGTTCGATTTTTCGGTTTCGATTAAAATTTGCCCACCCCTGTTGATGGTTGGTTTTCTCTACTAATATAAATTTACAGTTGGTTGCAGCGGTCCGTTCTTTCTAGCCCCCCTATTTTCAATAATAGCATGTCATTATAGTTAATTATTCTTTTCTGATTTACAGCCAGTTATATCTCTCTAAATATGGCTATAATATCCCTGATTATTGCTGGTAATTAATAGCCGGCCTATCATTCCTTTTGTATTTTATATATATTGTACGTTTTTATAGAATCAATCAAGAGAATTCATTCAAGATCTCCCATATCGTGTTTGCTACGGCGGATGAACTCGACGAACTGATCAACAAGTGACGGACCGACGTACATGATTGCGAGACATAGGAGGCCGAACGCCGCGATCAATAGTAACTGCGGCCAGAAGGATAGCCAGAGCGCGACACCCACCGAGTGTCGTGACTCTAGCGCCGGCCAATTGGACGTGAACAAAGCGTACAACGCTTCGGCACGGTTGCCCGGCGACACCAGTGGGACATTGTCAGCGGTGAAAGAGTCATTGGCATACCCTTTGTTGATAAACGGGTTGATCTAGCTGAACGTTGCGAGAGAGAGGAACGACGCGGCGGCGCATGGCGTGGCGGGCTCCTCGGCGCTGGTGTTTTCTGGTTCACCTTCATGAGCTTCGGTGTCATAGCCGGTGAAGCCAGTGATAGCTAGGTACGCCAGAGGCATGGAGACGAGCAAGCTGGCAAAGGCGATAGGGTCATCTGGGAAGAGCAGCGAACCGTCGGCGCAGCGGACCACCGCCGAAGCGGAGAAGAGCGCGGCGCCGAGAGCGGTGGCGATCCAGAAGACACGGAGGTGCTAAGGCTGGGTGGCGGCGGTGATTCCTTTCTCCGAGGCGACTAACCACGCAGTTACAGCGTGCGCGGCGAAATAGGCGGCAAAAAAGGCGGACTCCACAGCGCGCCATGGTGTGCTCGGCAGGAGAAAGAACGCGAGCGCGAGGAGAACGGCGGACGCCACGAACACGACCACGTAGCGGCCAGTGGTCTGGAATGGCGGTGGCTTCGACAGCAGCGCCTCGTGCTTGGGGGAAGCCCCCGTGTCGCTCCTGCGAAGGCGGTGGATGACGAGGACGAGCGAGACGACGAGGAAGACGAGATCGACGGCACCGAGGAGCGCGCGCTGCGGGCATGAACGCGAGCTGGTAATATAAATTGCAAAAAGGGATAAAAATGATTGATTGATTTTCGAGATTGGTAATATATATTGTTACGTACAATATATTTGGTTTTAATTCATACCGGAGAAGAAACCATAAAAACTTTTGTAATCGAGAGAAATAGATATTTGATCTTGTAGCACAATTTTCTTTTATTGCTTGACTTTTATGTTTCGTTACCAATTTTATTTTTCGTAGCAACGCACGGGCATTGATTTAGTAAACTAATAACACTAAAGTTAGATAAAATTACTCATCTTTATCACGTACAAAAGCTATTAGCTTTTAAGCTGGTCAAGCTAAAAAAAACTAGTTTTAAACTATAAATTAAAAAGTCTAAACCTAAATAAACAACTAAATGGCTTTCTCGACGTGCTAAATCCAAACGCTCGTCCAACCTACGCCAAAACCGGGATTCAGGCTGGCTAAGTTCATTTCATCATCTAACCTTTTACCCAGCATGCACTGCCAATACTGGTTACGTCTACTGACCGAGGATTCAAATTTCGATCCGGATGAAATCTCACTGGTGATTGAAATCCAAAATCTCGTCAGGATCTTAGAATTTCGGATGAAATTCAAAAACAAAAGTTCAAACCCGGTTTTATTTCTACCTAGAAAAATGAAATTTTGACCGAAATTCCCGAAATCTCGGCTAAATTTGTTAAGATTTTAGTGAATTTGCACTGAGCGAAAAATGGCTTAAACGATGTCAAAAAAATTTTGAATTTTTTTGTGAAGGTTTCTGACACATCAATGTTGTTCCCACAAAAATTTCAGATGATTATCAAATCTAAGGAATTTTAAAAATTCAAACATTGCTCCTGTGCTGATAAAACGCTAACCAGCAAGTTTGAATTAAATGAAAAATAGAACAAACCACATTAGAAAATTTTGAAATTTTTTGTGCATGGTTATGATGCATTGCTAATATTCTCATAAAATTTTCAGATGATGATCAAGTTTCATGAAATTTTAAAAATTCGAACAATGCTACTGTCCTGATAAAAACCTTACCGACAAACTTTAATCAAATGAAAAATAGTACAAACCACGTTAGAAAATTTTAAAATTTTTTTGTGTACGGTCTTGATGTATCATTAATATTTCTATAAAATTTTCATGTGATGATCATCAAGAAGTTTCAAAAATTCTAACAGTACTACGTCCTAATAAAAACATGATAATCAATATATAGATTTACTTTAGCAATAAAAAAGGTTTAAAATTTTTAAAAATTTTACAAAAGTGTTCTAAGGAAATGCTCACACTCCAGTGAATTTATAAAATTCTTATAAAGGCATTGTACCATTTATGTTTTTTCTATTTTTGATTTTTGAAATAATAAAATATAACAAATGAAGTTCAATGTTTATGTAGATTTGATTGAGCAAATAAAAAAAAGCTGAAAATTTTACATAATGGTACTGAGACAATTATTAAGCTTTCTATAAATTTTGGATCATGATCACACTCGAGAAAATTTATAAAATTCTGACAAGGTTACTATCCCAATTATTTTATTCTCTTTTGATGTTTTTCAAGATAACAAATGAAATTTAATTATTTTGAAATTTTTTCTATATGATCCTACACTACTAAAAATAGTACCATAATTTTTTAAATCATAATGAAGCTTGTACAATTTATAAAAATCTGATAGTTTTCTGTTGAAATTTTAAAACGTCTCAAAATTTTAGTTTTTCAATAAAATTTTCATGGAAGATGATTTTCTTATGGGTTATTAGATCAAATCCGGTCAAATCTGGGCATAAAAAATGAAAAACCGGCCAAAAAACCCGAGATTTAGAGAAGCCTCGCCAAAATTTCTAAGATTACTATACCAATTTAATTATTTTTACCCGACCAGGATATGAAATATCAGCCAAGGTTACTGAGATTTCGGTGATTTTTTTGAACTAGCTACTGACTCCTTGCAAAAACACGACTACACAACCACACTTTCCACTCATCGTTTGGTAACAATTGATTACACTGGAGCAGTACAATAGCAGCAACCCATTTTCTGAGCTGGTAGTTATACGCCACAAAGTGCTAGTTATATATTAGAAGCAACTTTTCAAATTTCATTTTAGGATCAAGGGACTGAAATATAAAATTTTACTAAGATTTCAGAACTTCAGACGAAATTTGGTTGAAATTTAAAAATCAAAATTCAAATCCGGATTTTTTGGGTTGAAATCTCGACAAATTTGGACCGAACAAAAAATAGTCCAAACCACGTTACAAAATTTAAAGGATGGTCCTGACGTATCATTAACATTTCTATAAAATTTTCAGATGATGATCAAGTCTGAGAATTTTTTTAAAATCCTGACAGCGCTACTGTCATGGTAAAAACCTAGCTAAGTACATATACTATTGAGGCAATAAATTAACTCTCATAAAAATTTTGAATGATGATTACACTCAAGCGAATTTATAAAATTTGACAAGTTTATAGTCTTATTTAAATTCCTTCTGTTTTTATTTTTTAAAGATAAAAAATCAAGTTCAATTCTTTTGAAAAAATTCTATATGATTCTAGACCACTAAAAATGGTACCATAAATTTTTCAGAGTATGATTAAGCTTATACATTTTTATAAAAAAACTGACAGCGTTTCGTCTCATTTTTTTTTTCAAATATTTTTATGGAAGATGATATTCTTAAGAGTATTGACCCAAATCCGGTCAAAAAAGTTGAAATCTGGTCAAAATTACCGAGATTTCGATGGAATTTGCCAAAATTTCTAAAATTATTTAGCAATTTTATTTGTTTTTCAATTTTTTATTCCACCGGGATTTCAAATCTTGTCCTCGGCTGAAATTTCCGAAATTTTGCTAGGATTTTAAACCTTGATTAGAAAAGATTTTTACCATCATTGAGAGGTACCAACCTCCATCCTTCAAACTTTTGGTATGTCTTTAATGATTTTAGTACCTCCAAAAACAGTAAAAAAAATCCCGTATTAGAAGTGTCCTAGTAGGGCCAACATTGATACGTACTACACATCGTTTTCGGAAGATTGCAAATTGGACAGGTTACAATAAGCGGTTAAAAACAGATCTGTTTTCACCAACAAACCGAACCAAGGGAATTTTTGCCGTCTTTAGAAGGTACCAAATTTTACATTGAGGTAATATTAAAAGTTGGTATCTCCACTCTTTAAATCTTTGGAACTAAAATTTTGATAACTCCTAAGATAGAAAAAGAAGTCTCCCGAACTAACCAATGCTGGCGGTGTAAGCCATATAGTAATACTCTAAAACACAGGGAAAAAAAAATCTATGGATCATCTCCATTAGCAACAAAAAGAACGTCCCCCTGATCCCACAGGAAGGATGATAAGAAGTATTATTGGCACGGCTATCCTCACTAGCTGATCGCTGAGTTCGCTTTAAACGAATATGGTTCGTCGTAATTGCCTGCGTGTATCTCCCAAAAACAACAGGTATTAGCTCCGTGCACCAACAATAGATAATGGGCGGCTGTATTTACCTCCGTGTTCTTCAGCAGCGCTCAGTGCTTGTTGCGCTTTTTAGCTTCGCTGTAAAGAACCACCCCTATGACAGTGAGTGTGTAACCGAGCATCCCAGTTACAGATACAGGGTTCCTGAATATTAGAATCGAGACCACAACTGCAACAGCACCTTTTGCATTGCCCAGGACCTGGAAAGCATCGTAAGTGTCACTCTCTGAATAACTACATTGAATATCCAATTTGGCATGTATCTCCTAACCAAACTAAGGTGAATATGCTGTGACAAAGGAAGCAGTGCACAATTTGCTGAAACAGCCATTTTGGAAAAGCAGGGTAATTGATGATCAATGGATAATAATGGTTGCACTTATCGAAATGGATTTGTAAAAGGCATGCCCATAACTACAATAATGGCAATACAGAAGAATAGACGAGCATATCATGATATGCTCACCTTTTATCCGATGTAATGAGATCCTCATACATTAAGCATTTCAACTAAATGCACACCAAAAGCACATGATAGCATTGTTCACTAACTACTGCTGCTATCTGAAATCCTTCATCATCTGAAACAATTTATTTATGCGGAATCATGTGACAGCATTATTTGGCAATAGTTGCTAGGACAGAGAAGTTGAGTTATAGTGCACATTCCAATATTTGACATGCCAAAATTCACAAGATATGTTCCAATGCTGGAAACTATCTGTTCCTAGCCATTCCGCAGACAAAGAGGTTTAAAGAACAAAGCAACACTGTACATGTTTCAAATTTGTCCTGTCACTAATATAGAGGCCACAGTATGACTCAGGGTTGTAGTTTGTTCATTATGAACATTAATTTTTTGACCATACAGAAATGGGATATGCAATGTAAAGAAAGCCTTTACAACAAGGAGAACGCTGTTTTGAGTAAACAAGTATCTATGGAACATAGGGAACTGCACTTCAGTAATTCATTCAAGAAGATGGAAATAGAGTGAGATAGCATGGCACACCTGTAGGGTCAATGCACTGGTATGTTTTGTCACCAAGAAATTGGTCAAATTGACGAAATACGCCAAGCAAGAATTGAACAGCAGGTACCAAATTATGTTGAAGTCCTTTTTGGCCAGTTCCATAGTAACAGCAATAACATTATCCTCCATGAAGATAGTAGCAGGAACCAAGAGAATAACAGCAATTGGGGCCATGTACATGAGCAAGTTCATGGAATTAATCTTCTCTCTATGAGTTGACAGAAGAAATAAACTTTAATACACATACAGAGTTCCAGAATGGTAAACAAGCAATTGCACATAAAAGTTGTATCATATAATACAGAAAAATGTTAAAAAAAAAAGGTGAATGGATTACCCCTCAGAAGACATAAGGATCCCTTGCAAGACTGTCTTCAATGCTCTTGCAGCAGTAGCTCCAATGCACATGATGAATCCAAAGAGATGAAAGCTTGGCTCTCCCTGTAAGTTCATTTATTTATTAGGATCCAGTTAGTATATCATTCGTGTTGACAATAGATCAAAGTAATAGGAAGAAACAAGTGACAGAACATCATAAGAAGCAGAAGCTCGATTTGAGTGACCCTTTCAATAGACATTGTTTATTCTTTTTCCATAAAGATAAATTTTGATGAACGCCATCACCCAAACCATGTCTGTCGCCCTAGACTTGCAATACCGATCAAATTCTCGAATTGCCGATGACTAAGAGGAAGGGCAATCTAGGAGCATTGCAAACTACGTAAATCGCCAATCAAATGGAATGCAGGCAGGAACAGATGGATCAGATCTCATCCCAGAGATTGGTAGCTAGATAGATCCAATATGTGGTAAGAAAGCCAAAGAAATAGAGCAGGAACGGGAGTGGCATTCGTACCCCGCTGGCGATGATGACGCCGGTGACGACGGGTACGAGTGCGAGGTAGGTGAGGAAGGACTCGCGCTTGACGGTGATGAGGTATGCGAAGACCGCGGTGAAGAAGGGCGTGGTGGCGCCGACGGCCTGGTTGAAGGAGACGGGGAGGAAGCGGAGGGAGATGTTGCCGGAGACGACGGAGGCGCAGAAGACGAGACTGAGGGCGGCGATCTTGGCGAGCTGGGTGCGGGAGCGGACAAGCTGCATGGGGACGATGCGGAGGCAGGCGATGGCGGCGTAGGAGAGGAGGGAGCAGGCGGCCATGTGGCACATGGTGAGGAAGATGGGGTACTTGAAGCCGTAGTTGCTGAGCAGGTACTTGTTGAGCAGCAGCACGCCGATGTTGGACGAGTACCACGACGTGACCAGGCCGATCGTGAAGAGCCGACCCTTGCCGGCGCTCCCTTCCTTCGCCGTCATCTCTTTCTTCCGGCTATCCTCCTCTCTCGGCCGGCCTATTGGGCGGATCTGAGTGAGTGAGGCTCCTCTGACGATGAGCGGTGGTGGTGGTGGTGGGAGTTGCGATACGATGGATGGGAGGAGAAGAAAGGCTGCCCCTCCCTGCCACCCTTTCTCTCTCTCACTTTAGACGGCGACGCCTTCTCGACAGCCTGCCATACATCCAACACAATGCACCTATTGAAAATCTAAGAATAATCAGAACCTATTGAATATTATGAATAATCAGAGGTAAAACTTTCTCTTTATTAAATTGATTCTTTTATACAATAAAGTGTCATATTATAGTAAAAAACATAAGAGATAGTATATGATTCGTAAAAAACTTTCTCATCATGTGTTGATGTCGATATTTGCAAATGTGTTTTGAAAATAGTTAAAGATCATGCATTTGCACTTCTTAGTTGTTGTTCGTTGCATGGAGCTAATATTTGTGAATGTGTTTTACAAATAAATTAAAAGTCATGCATTTCTCTTTGTGGTATGTGACTAAAATTTGCAAATGTGTTTTACAAATTGTTTTGATCATGAGTTGATCATCATATGGCTCAATATTTATTCTTGTTGGTTCCTTTTTGGATTGGGGAAAATTTCTTTGTGAAGTCATCTTGTTTTCGTACGAACCGGCACTACCGCCTTATAAGGCTAGCACTACTGTGAGTCGATAGTAACACCCCTTGGGAGCGGTAGATATTTTTCAGAGAATGTATTCTTGGAAATTCCTTCAGGGCAGCACTACCGTTGTGTTGATGCTTGTACTACCACAAGTCGATAGTACAACCCCTTGTGTGTGGTAGCAATATTCCAAAGCATGTGTTGCTTGGGCTTTCTTGTGATTTGAATTCCAACACTATCGTATCTATGGGCTGATACTACCGCTGATTCGGTAGTACTGCTGCCTAATTGTCAGTATATATCTCCCAGAACATGTGTTCGATTGGATTTTTCTCGAGTTTGGATTTCCGGCACTACCGCCATGTAGTGGCAGGTAGTACTGCCGGTCGATAGTACCGCTCTTTTGAGCAAGTAGCTTTATTCCAAAGAGTGTAATTGTTGGAGTTTTTGTGTTCTATGGAAATATTTATGTTTGCTTAGATCTTGAAAATGGGTGGAATTTGTAGACCTCTTGATAAGCTTTTCATAGAGTCCAAGATCACTCAAATCAGGCTTTAGAGTAAAAAGTTACTATTATTTTTGTATCGTGTTGTGAGAATATCCAAATTGGGTAAAACAGCATGTTCGAATTTGATTTTGAGGTCATTTTGGTAGAACATGTGTTTTGGATTGTAGGATTAGGAATGTCTGAATTAGTGAATTAGGAATGTCCAAATTATGGAATTCAGAATGTCCTAATTTTCTTTCAGATTTTTGACCATTGGTTATGCCTAAATTTATCAATATGGAATGTCCAAATTTTCAAATCAAAATATTCAAATTTGGTTTTTAGTTGATTTTGTTTCAACGACTAGTTTTCTTTAAGAGGCTTTATAAGAGACTGGATGGGGAGGTTTTGCTGTTTCTCTTACACCCATTTGAGCTATACACTTGAGAGCAAAAACTCAAGAGCTCATAGAGCCATATTTGAGTGATTTCAAAAGCATTTGAGCTAGAGTTTAGTGTTTGATGACTCTTGATGTTTCATTTGCTTTCTCTTAAGCTAGTGCAAGCCTCTCCTTTCAATTGTGCATGTGTTGCACCTTATGTACAAGGAGAGAACTCTAGGTGCATGTGTTGCATCTAGAGAAGGATTGAATATTCTTGTGTATGTGTTGCACTTGGTGAGGATAGTAAGAGGCTTGACCTATTACTCTTAGTTTTTGCCGACACCTAGATGGCGTGGAGGCGTCGTTGGTTCGGTGACCTTCTCGCAGAAAATTGTGAGAAGGCCCGATAAGTTGTAAAGGTTAGAGCTCACTTATCCGGAGGAAAGAGCTACACTAGTGGAATCAAGTTGCTTGGCTTAATTAGTGGAGTTGGTACAATTCATTTAGGCTTACCTCAATATGGATTAGGGGAGACCAGCAAGTCTCTGAACACCACGGTAAAAAGACTATGTGTCAATTGTGGTTTGCTTTCTATTGCTCATTTACATTTTTGCAATTTACATTTCTAGAATCAAATTGCTTGCTTGTCAATCTAGCATTGCAAACCTTGTTTATAGACTTAGGTTGTTGGTAGGGATGAAAACGAATCGGATAGTTTCCGACCGATCCAGATATTTTCGGATATGGATTCTGTCGGGTCAGATATTTTTCTGGTAGTATAGGATCGGATACGAATACGGATTTTTTTGTAGGATACAGATATGGATTCGATAGCTCACTATACGTCGAATACAGATATGGATTCGGATAATCCGGATATTGATAGGTCGGATATCCGGATATACATGTGGGCTAGGCCAAGACTACTCTTTTGGCCCAAAAAGGTTTATTAATTTCAGAATTGTTTTCTAATTTAATTAATCTGTAAAGCAAGTTTCAATTCTTAAAATTAGTAAACCAACTTCAAAATTTATGAAATTTTTTGAGAAAGTTACAGAAACAATCTAACATTTAAAAAATTATTTACAAGATTTTTTCAGATTTTAAATTTTCTCAAAAATTCAAACATTCATATTCTTAATAGGAAAATATTTTAAATAAGTAGCTAAAAATGCATAAAAACTCATAAATACATCATTTATTATTTTAAACATAATTTAACAAAGAATATAAATCTTGGGTTATTACATGTAAGTGTTATATACTTTTTCTAGAGGCATGATATTTAAATATTATCAAACTTTTAGTGTGTTATGTGTTTGCTTCTATTTATATCTTTGAACAAGGATTACCTTCATTTTGTGTTTTGATTAACGTGTATGATGAAATAATCATATGTGTGTGATAAACTAAGTCTTATATAATTTTATTTGCGACATGGTATCTAACTATTGTCTAAGCGAATGAAAATGCTTATAGTTGTTCAATTTTCAATAATGTTTTGATCAAATCAACTGGTTATGTGTTTGTGTCGATTTTTTATGTACAATCTAACGAGTTATCATGTTCCGATAAATTTTTTGAAACCGTATCCGATTCAATTCGTATTTGTATTCGACATTATCAGTATTCATATTCATATCCGGACTATCCATATCCGTATCCGCATCCGAGAAAAAAAAATGAAAACAAATATGGTAGAGTTATTATCCGTCTATATCCAATCCGTTTTCACCTCTAGTTGTTGGTGTACTTAATTAAGACTAGACGATTTATACCTTAATTAAACAAAACCATTTTGATTTACGCCTCTGCATATAAAGTAGATTCTGGGCAAAGTGTTTTTAAGAGATAATTTTTTAAAAACCGTCTATTCACCCCCTCTAGTCGGCATCCTCGATCTTACAGAAATAGTTATTCGGGCTCGCTTAAAAAACCACTAAGAAACAACTGTACCATTGTAGAGAAACACAAATCTAATATGAGATTTGGCACTGTGCGGATCAGACAGATAGCCAGCATCCGTATCTCCCACCATGGTTAAGTCTTGGTCCTGCCAGTAAAATCATCAAAGATCTTGAGTATCTTAGAGATATCTGAGCAAAATCTTAACACCAGCCCAATATCTTCCGGTTGAAGCTACACTATGTCTAGCTAGAAAATTTATCGCAAATGTAATATTACGCCTTGTGTAATTCATAAGATATATAAGTGCTCCAATAGTGTTTACGTATGGGACTTCAAGTTCTAAGACTTCCTTATTTTCTATTCTTGGTCTAAAAAGCTCTTTATTCACTTCAAGAGATCTTACTACCATAGGGCCTTCAAAGGATGAGATTAGTCCATACTAATTTTTCCAATACCTTCTTGTATATGCAGACTGGTGTACAAAAATTCCTTCTGGGAAATGCTCTAGCTGTAGGCCTAAGTAATATTTGATTTTATCCAAACTTTCATCTCGGACTCCGTTATAAGGTAAGAACTTGCTTCCTTTATTTCCTGTATGGTTTCAATAATATTCAGATTATTGATATAGATAGAGACGATACAAAATCCATTTTAGAATTTCTTTATGAACATACAGGATAATCATCATTATTAAAGTATCATTTCTTCAGAAGGAATTCACTGACAATCATCATTATTGGAGTACCCCTTCTTCAGAAGGAATTCACTAAGTCGATTGTACCATATTTTCTCTGACTGTTTTAATCTATATAGCCATATCTACTATTTGACGCTATACATGTAGCGATTACTTTTATTAGAATCGGGAAACCATATAAATATGCGGTCGCTACATCCATCAACTGCATTGATAAGTTTAAGCTACTTGCCATTGTTAATCAAACATCGAAACTTTATTCCATTTATTACAGGAGAGTACATGTCATCATAATCGATACCGAGTCTCTGCGTGAACCCTTGTGCTACTTGTTTATTTTCATTTCTCTTCTAGATAAAAATCCATTTTGATCCGTTAGGGAACACTTTATGAAGTGTTCGGTTAATAAGACCAAATATATTCCTTTTATTAAGCGAGCAAAATTTTACCTCAATTGTTTCTTTCCATTTGACCCAATCTAAGCGCTTTTAGCACTTTAACATAGACTTTGGTTTTGAATCCAGATCAAGCAATTTGGAGACAAGAATATATGTCAGCTCATCTGAATCCACATAATTGGTGGAAATATCTTCATTAATTCCTTCCAGCTCCTCGTGATTTCCCACAACAATGGAGTGTGAGCGTTCTGAATTCCCAGCATCAAATTGTGCGTGCAAATATTTGCTGGGGTTATCATCTTCAGGATGGATCACTTTGGGGATGTGGTTACTATCTTCAGGATGACTCATTTCAGGGATTTTCTCTACATTATGTAGAGCATTCAGTACCACTTGTTCACACACAAAATGGAATTGCTGGGTTATTAATTAAAAGAATAAAACTTATTTCTAGACCACTCTTGCAGAATTATAGATCAATCATCAGCTGTTGGGGCCACACAGTGCTGCACGCTGCTGTTGTGTGAACAAGTGGTATTGAATGCTCTACATTAATGCCTAGAACCATACAATAATCATTAGATGTCTTTAAGGTAAACTCACCAACATTGTCTATTCGAATAGATTCGATCCTTTCTTTTGGAAAGGAGCCTCTTAATTTAATAATTTAGATAATTAGTTTAACAAAAACATAGTTCTTAGTAGATAAGAAACATACATGCGACCATATAGTAGAAGCACCTATAAGTACCCTAAAGTATAAAAAGAGGCCCTGGAGGGGCTGAATAGATCTACAAATATTATCTTAAATTTTCTTTAGAAAATTCACTTATGCTACCCTAATTTTTAGATAAGAGAGAATAACTATGAGCTTCCCTTTAACACAAGTAGGGCATAAGACATCTTCCGGTCTAGGAAAATCTATAGTTTTTATGCTATGGCCAGCATAAGTAGTGATGATTTTCATCATCATATTCAACCAAAGATGGCCCGGTCGTCTATACCAAATCTTAAATATTTTTGAGTTTTTAGGCATAGTTTTCATCGCAACATAAATTTTAGGTTTTATATATATATAGTATAGCCCAAAGAAGAAGAAAGTTTACAACCACACCTTTATTGCACGTCAAACTTAGTTGTGAGTAGATATTTTGTACCATCCTCATTTTTTATTTCCATATGAAAACCATTCAGATGGATGTCTTTAAATCTTAATAGAATACGACTAAATTCAAAGTACAATAGAACATTCTCTTCTATTATACTAGTACCTATATGAAGAACTATGATGGCTCTTTCAATGCCAATAATGGCTCTATCAAACTTTCTTTCATCTCATATTTTGAGTCGAGATCCGATGACTCAAATTGAGAGTTGCATAGGTAATGCCTTAAGTTGGGTCTACACATAATACGTTGCCCACAAAGAAAAGGGATCACACAAATGCTACGCAAGTAACGCAATGGGGCATCCTATCACTGTTAGGTTACTTTGCCATACATCAGCAATCACACGATCCAAAGTCTATAAGACCTCAGCCGCCGATTCTAAGTTTTCTTCAACAGTAAAATAAAAAACTGCCACCAGTTACAATACCCCCAATACATATGCTACCTAGCCCACTAAGGCCTTATTTGTGACGTCTATTCTTGGCCGGGATCTATATGAATAGACTGAGATTTTAATCTAAAATTCAGACTCATCTACATGGATTTTGGCCGAAAATAGGCCTCCTAAACCGGACCTAATAGTAATAACAAGGCCTGATAGTAATAGGACATCAGCTTTGCAGATAATACACCCATTGCAACCTGTTCTCACACATAACATCACCATGTTTCAAACTTAAGACAGACAAAGACCAGCAAGACAAGGAAGCGCATGGCTCAAGAGTTGAGTCCATACCAGAAGTCCAGAATACTCTTCACAAAGGGACATAATAGAGATCAATAACACATTACTGGCATTATTCTGAAACTACTTGTCTCAATTATTGTCCATGCGCAGCTTATTGTCAGGAAATTTACACATGAATAACATGACCACATTGCCTTTTAGAGAGTTAATTCGACAAGACAAGAACGGACAGCATACCTCATCTGATTGCTCTTTTGTCTATGATAAGCATCAGTGCCTGATTGCTGAAAAAGAAAACGTCCCATAGAAAGAAGGAAGATGAAAGAAGCTCCAGGGAAGAACTCGGGCAGAAATGAATTGTCGATCTACAAAAAGGCCAAGTGGATCTCTTCCTCGCGAACAGGAAAAAATGGTTCTCTTCCAAAGCCAAGCATTGACCACCAAAGGAGGAATGTGTTACTCACAAGCACATAATTTGAAGCAGGTACTCGACAATTCATGCTTCACTGACATCAGTAGGATAGCTCCCAAGAACTCTTAGAAAGGTGGCAAACTCCTGTAAACAAAATTAACTGAGTCACTGCTCACTTACCACCAGACCATACTAACCAAGAACGCATACCTTTAAGTTACTTAGAGCATGTTGAGCATCTGGATCAGCCATTGATGCCTCAAGATCTACATAGAAGAGGTAGTCGAAGTGCCTGGCTCAACAGTTTGCAGAAGAGGTGATATGAGGAGGAGGGGGGGTAGACAATCTCCATCTAAGGAAACGCAAATGAATAAATTTTTGCTCTTACTTCAGCGGTGCAGAACAATTATCATCAGCTACACGTAGAGGCCTTTTCTTGTGTGGACGACTTTCCATCTGCACACCAGACAAAAAGGATTCGGAACTGATCGGTTCTCCATTAAACAAGCATGGGAGTGTCCAAGAAATATTAAAAGCATGACGACGTTGAAGGCACCTTGGTGAGGTTAATTTTTCTCAGAGCAAACACCGCAAGAGCCTTGAAGAGTTGTCCAGGTCCTTCTTCCAGAGAGAAGACTATGCTAGTCTGGAGATCAGATGATGATAGAGCAACATTTTATTTAATTTTACTAGGAAAGGGTGGAGCGATAGACAGCTGGAAGATTCCCTGGATCTCATACCTTGAATGGTTTATCAGTGCGAGGAATAATGGGTTCTCGAGCCAGCATCATAAAACGGGTTACATTATCCGTGTCATCCTACATAAAGAGGTGAGTTACAGTTCCAAGAATAAGGAGATAAGATGATCTCTTCTAACTTTAGAATGAGTTTGTTCTACCTGGATGTTTTCTGCAAGAATATCCAACCCATAAAGTTCAGCAGCCAACGAACTAGCAACTGCACCTGTGTCTTGGAGTTTTTGTTCCGCAATAAGCTAGAAAACACATATTACTTTGATTAGTGACAACATAATGAACTTGATGAAACAAAATAAACGGCATCATACCTTGGCTGCACCTGCTGTATCATCAACAGCTTCTCTATGTTCAATGCCTAACTTTGTCAGTGTTTGTTCACATTGCGCGAGAGCCTAAATATTAATTAGCAGAAAGAAAAAGGTCCTTAGAAAGGTTCATTTCAACAAACAAATAAAACAGAGTCAAGAATAAAGCAATAGAACGATTGGGGGCAAGAAACTTACTTGAGGATGGCTCATGGCACTACGCAAGTTTTCAATCTTCACGCCACGATTTGCTAACAAGCAATGACGAACGGCGAGTCGTACATCACCAACAATGTGCAGCCTATGGCGAAGTAGAAGGTCATAGTTTCGATGTATGCTACCACCCAAGGAATTCTCTAGTGGCAATACTGCCCGATCAGCCACCCAATTTTCAACAGCCTGAAGGAGGAGGAGATGGCACCGTTATATCTGTTTCTGGAAGTCAGCCATATCAGTACCGAGACCGACTCTAGTTTACGGAAATAGTTGCAAATTTTCACGAGATATGTTAGAATTGCCTCTGTTCCTAAAACGATGGCAGGAAGATATGGCATGCGCAGAAGAAGAGGGGAATGGGTTGGCACCTGAAAGGCGGTCTCGAAGTACTCGCACGGCACAGTATGGCAACTCGGGTAGGCCTTCTTGGCGGCCGCCTCACTGTACGCTCCAGGGCAGCCCTAAACCCCAGAAA
This sequence comes from Guadua angustifolia, assembly GCA_036346375.1. Classification (NCBI taxonomy): domain Eukaryota; kingdom Viridiplantae; phylum Streptophyta; class Magnoliopsida; order Poales; family Poaceae; genus Guadua; species Guadua angustifolia. Next base: position 269,046 of record CM070521.1, on the reverse strand, counting down.
GTTGCATCAGAAGCATCATAGTCAGAGAATCAACTGGAAGAAACAATGGAGGAAGGAAACCCGAGACGCATTTGATCAAACACAAGAGGAACAGGTGCAGGCTGACCTGGTATGCGACCTTCAAACCGTCTGCACTAGCTTCGATCAGATCCGCGCTCGTAAGCGGCCCTAACCGAACCAAAGAGCATCAATCAATCAATCAATCGACCCTGTCTATCGAAATACTACAGGTTTGGAGCAGTAAATAGTAGCTAGGATGGAAAATCTTGTCTTACGGGGCAGTGAGACTAGGGGGTCGCGGGAGGCCGGCACGGGCACGCCCGCGGATCCGTTAGCGTCGCTCGGTGTCTGCTGCGGTGAGGCGGCGGCGGAGACGAAGCGGCGGTCGCGCATGGCGACGGTGTTGGGCGGCCGGCGGGCGCCGATGACGGGGTGGGTGGGCGCGGGGATCCGAAGCGAGGCCGCCATGCTGGAGGGGTGGTGATGGCGGCGGCCTGCGGAGGTTTCTTTCTAGGCACTGCACTGCACTACCGGGTTGATTGATACATAGATAGATACGGGCATACATCCCTCTCCCTCCCTTGCCTACACAGCTACAGTTCGCTTCGATCGAATTCAGAACAGGTGGGGATGGATTGCATTGGGGAATCAAACACAAGAAACAAGAGGCTCAGCGCTCGTACGGCGATAGATAGATACTATATAGGTCTTAAATGTTTAAATAGTTATATTCAGAAATATAAAACTTGTACTAGATTTAATGAGATTTTTTCTATTATACTCTTATTTATCTTTTTAACCGTATATATTTATTTATTACCATCAAACAAAATATTATTTCTTATCATATAAAATATTATTTCTCATCTTTCAAGACGTTATTTTCTTTTATACTTTTCTCAATTTCACTACAACCTTAACTTTGTGCAAAATCAAAGTGCGTCTTATATATTCCTTGACAAAATAAGGAACCACATAACATTCCGTAATACAACAACGGATACGTCCAGATGTTGGGAGACACAAAATGCTTGAAAAAAAAAAGGAAGAGGAGGAAATAAGCCCCATCGATCTAACCAATCGAAAGTGGGTCTCAGGCTGACAAATTTTTATTACAGCTGAGCCAGCCACCATACTGGTCTTTGTTCATACTGATTTCAGGTGCAAAACACAAACGTCATCAATCTTCCGCGGATATCCCGATCCGCTCTTCAGTCTTACGCCTCGGCAAATCTGCAAACACAACAATGGACATGGGGATTTATTACTTTCTCAAAACTGTTGCACAACCAAGCGTTGCAATGATGCATCAGGGGAACTTACCCCAATTCGGAGAGCTTGAGATGCGCCTCAGCGTAGTCAGCAAAGAAAGCATCCTCGTCCTACAAATCAAGCAAACAGTCAGCATCTCAGACGCTGTCTACCACACCAGATTAAAAATGATCCGCAAGGATGTACCGCAGCATATTTCTCCACAAGTGGGCGGAAAGCTGGGTCAGACAGGAGGGCTTTGTCGCTTGGCAGCTGAAGAAGGCCTTCCTTCTCGCCGCTCAGAAGCTCCCTGTGAATAAATCAACAAGGAACCCCGGTTTGAATGAATATAAAGAAAACACCAAGAAAGCAGCTGGGAGTCGTTTATGAACAAACGAGCGCCATGCTTTAAAAGGAACAGAGATCACTTACTTGAAGTAAGTGTTGTCAAAGATCAGAGGGTTGGAAGTCCAGGCTCCCTCAAAACCGGATCTCTCCTTGTGGCATCTTCCCTACACAAGATAATTAAAGCTGCATGAGCAACTCTTCAAATCTCCAAACCAGCCAAATACAGCCTGCCAACTGCATACTTGTACCAACCAGGGTGTGGCCACCAGAAAGTGCAACAATGTCCTGGTCACTCAAACCCATCTGCGTGGAAAAGACCTGCCTGAGGTGGTCAGAACCTGATACAACAGCCAGACACCCAACATGTCAGCCTACTTAACTCACATCTATCTACCAACCGACATCCCATTAATTCAGAAAATTACAGACAAACATGCTGGCTTAAAACATTAGATTGCTTTCTTTTCTCCCATCTGGTTCTGGTGTTTTTTGAGTTCATATAAGAAAGGGTAAAAGAGGGTACGACTATGATCCAACATTAGTAAGGTGTTTTGCATACACTGACACAGAAAATGTAAACTTTTGTAGGTTAAGACTTGCAATGTTAAGACAAATCAAACAATCAGCCTCGCAAAAATCAGTACATTGGTAAAAACTGTGCCCACTGGTGCACACAAAAGCAGCAGATCACAAATATGGAAAAACACAACACTAATATACTTGATACCATTGAGAAATGCTAAATGATGATATTTGAAAAACAAAGCCACGTAATTGCCCACTGCATGACATAGAACACATTCTACAAGCATTTTGTTACATAAATGGTAAGAAAATAAGAACAAAATAAGTCATTGTTTGTCAACATAGAAGATGTTGTACAGCTGTACCTTGGGTGGCATCAGGAAGACGGCCTTCCGGAGGAGGCTCAGGCTTGTCCTACAAACAAACACAACACATCATCAACATCCACAACTAACAATGCAAATACAGGGAAAGGAAACAGCAATGTACAGAGCAACCAAGAAAACTATGGTTCCTTAGCCATTGTTTATGAAAAACTATGTTAAGGGTTTAAACAGGACCATGAAAATCCATAGCCACCCACATTCCAACTTAATTATACCCATAATGGTAGAGGGTCCATAAATGTCAAGTATATTAAACTTCAAAAATAATAAGCAAACAACTGCTATCCAGAAGCTAGAACAATGACACACAATATTTACATTTCAGCCAAGAATATGGAGATCAATAATGCTCTACCTTCTATAGGGAGCAAATACTAAGGATCGAGTGGCCAAGCTGAAGGGTAATTTATTATCTGTTTAATGATGTGCTACGAGTGGATTACTGTGTGCACGGCACTAAGATGAGCATCTAGACAAATGCATAAAAGGTTGACTAACATCCGACTGGGCACGAGAGAGTGTTCTGAACAATGCAAGGTAGCACATGCTAGGGAAAGCGGACTTCCAACTCTAAACTAGCGGACTTCCATCTCTAAACTAGTACTGATATTTACCTAAACCGTAAGCCCTTAAGGAAAAGAAGTGTAAAAAGGGAATCTAGCTGCAAGGATGTGCACACAATGACTACTACTAAAGAAGAACTTTATAAATGTGCACTTGTTATTTGTTCCAGTGGACCACTACTAGAGAGAGAGTTAGGAATCTGAATCCCTAATTGAGTAAGGGCCAATTATAAATGTTTGCAGCTTCTCCGCGTACAAAATGACTGAAAGGCAAAAGAGACATGGCAATAATTGTATGTAAAGTATATAGGACCTATACATAAGATCAATTGGCTTCACAATCCTCCCAATCTCGGATTCGCTGTAAACCCCCGCGAATCGTGAACCAGTTTTGTGAAACCCGAACCGGTTTATGGTACAGAGTTCATGTTCGTAGTGGAGATTGTAAGAAAAAGTGGCGAAGGGCGAATCCTAATCCCGTACGTGACTTGGACGAACCGAGTTTTTGGCAACTACAGATGAAACACACCTACATAACAACCCAGCCAGACTTAATCCAGGAAAATAATGCTACAACAAATTGCAGTTAGGACAGAAAACCACCACCTCTGAACTCTAATTGGCGCATCCAACAGAGCCTCAGCATAAACTTTATGTGGCAATAATGGAATCCCATCTAGTATACAAAACCCAGCACTGACAACAATAAACAAGAGAGTAGGAGTATAATATTGCTCCTGCAGCCATCCTAGAAACATTATCCTCAGAGACAGCTATTCCAAGTAGGCAAACTAAACGAACGCATCGGTCATGAGGTTAATAAGGCCGGCCATTAAGGCGCACCAACCAACCCACGGAAACACAGTAGGACAGACAGAGGGTCAAATTGGGCGTCATTTTGGGAACAAACTAAGCGAACAAAATAGGCTTTAAAACACTAGGAAGAAGAAAAATCTTGTCGTAAGGAACTGGGAAACCAGAGAGTAATCGATCTCACCTGCCTCCCCGGGTGGAAGGGAACCTCAGGCCCGCCGGTCACCTCAACGGCCACGACTCCAGCAAGCTGCCACAACATACGCCCGCACGAGCAAAATCGAATCATCCTCTCTTTCCAAAAAGAAAGAGAGCACGCAGATCTCGGACGGACGGATCGGGAATGGTACCTGGTAGAAGTCGGCGTAGGAGATGGTGGGGAACTGCTCCTTGATGGGCTCGAGCAACCTGACGGCGATGTCGAGGCCGGCGTTGGCGCCGTGGGCCTGCTCGGCGGGGTCCTTCATGGTGCCGAAGGGGCCGCCGGACTTGGTGGCCACATCGAAGGTCCCCGCCGAGTGCCATCTGCAGGAAGCGCAGCACAAGTCAGATCGGGTGCCTTGCCGTGCAGAAGATGTGGGAAGATCAATTAATTGGTGGAATTAATTAATTACGCGAGGCGGAGCATGAGGGGGGCGCAGTTCTTCTCGGCGATGAGGCCGCGGAGCTTGCGCTTGGCCTTGTCGACGGCCGTCTGGTACTCCTCCGTCACCGTGGGATAGCACTTGGCCATGGCCGGTGGTGCTGCTTCTTGGGAGATGGGGGAAGAAGGGAGGACTAGGAAGGGAAGCTTCTAGTTGGATCTGGAGGGGATTGGGTTTATGTACCCGTGGTCGGGGAGGGCGTTTCGGTAATTTTGGGTGCGAACGCGGCAGATTCCTCCGGGAGGGTGCCACGTGGTTGGTGGGTCGGGATTGGCCGGATCCCAACATTTTTGCTCGCGCCACGTCAGCACTCTCCCCTCCGCTCTATTTGCGAGGGAATTCTTTTTTTTTAGATAAATTATAATATAATGGCCGTATGATGGAACGGAAAACCATAATTAGTGAGACGCAATACAGTGCTAAAATGTTAAGTTTGTTGACTTATTCAAATAACAGCAAATCCATACATGTTATTACGAAGGTTGCGTGGAACATTACAAGCCATTTCTTAAAAGATATATTGAATCAGCGACGGAGCTAGGCCACAGACCATTAGGGTCTAGACCCGAGGCTTAGCTCAATTAACAGAGTAAAATAGGGCCCGAGGCCTAGTCCAGCAAAATCCGGCCAAGCCGCCCATGGCCCAGGCTAGCCCGACGTCCCGGCCACTAGCGAAGGCTGAGAAGCAAAGCAGCAAACCCTAGCGAGCGAGCTAAGCAGTAGTAGTAGCAGTAGAGCAGCAGTAGTCGGAAGCAATTGAGAGGGCAGTGCCGATGCGGAAGCCGCACACCTCGACAGCCGACCTGCTCACGTGGTCAGAAACAGGTCCCGACACCGCCTCTGCCTCGCCGGTCGCCTCCTTATGCCCCAACCTCAAGGTAAGCACGCGCGTGTTTCACCGCCTTGCTGCATGTGTAATCAGTTTTAGTTTATCTACCTTCAGTCTTGGTTTTGAAAGCAATCTCTTGCATGGGTTGAAGGCTCTGCTTGAAATTACCAAGGCTTACATGATAAAGCTGTAGTTGGGTTTCTTACAAATCCTGTCTACTACCTGTTGGCCGGCCACTACCGTCACAGATCCTAAATGTCCGCTAGCGCCGCTCCCAATCCCTTGGGCCTCGCCACCTCGGCCTCTGAAGTAGCTTCTCCCACGGTTCAGATGCACCAAACATTCGTTAGTTAGGTATTAACTTTTCTACTGCTCCACTACGCTATATTGTTTTGATATATTTTATCTATTTTGTTGAAATGTTAAGTATAGAATTCAAATTTATTTTTAATTGTGCAGTTGTGTTGTACTTTTCTTAGACTTAACATAGTCTTTAACATTACTAATAGCCGCTAAATTTTTGATCCGAGGCTTACTAAAATTCTGGCTCCGCCAGTACATTGAATAGGCCTATTGAATTACACATAAGCAATGACATGAAATAAATACTAATTTAAGTAGTCGCGTGTGTGTGTGTTTCATGCGTAAGACCCATCACTAGTTTGGTCTGAAGACAAGTCTGAACATCGATGTTGTTAGGCCATTCTCAGTGCTAAGTTTCATTTTACGATTTCTAATGGTGCCATATCATCTAAAGAGGTGTGTAGACTGATGAATAAAATAAGAACTCCCAGTGCACAGTTTAATTTTCACAGTTTCATAGACAATCGATAGCATTTACTGCTTGGATAGTGTTGTGAGTGAAAATGAAACGATTTTGCCCCCAATGTAAGTTTCAGACCGTTTCATTCGCATGGAAACAGTGACCGGCGGGTTTCATCTTCATAAAACTCTTTTTCTCTCTCTCCTCTTAATTAGCTTGTCAAGTCATCAGTTTTGCTGATGTGTCACAATATTTAATGAGAACGAAACCCATTTGAAACCCTCGCTGGGAATGGCCTTAGAGACCTGTGCTTGAATGCAATGTTAGAATAATTAGGCTAGGGTCCATTTATAATTAAAATCAATAAATCCCAAGGCCCATGTGCAATACTAGGAGTTATGAGGACTTTAATCCCACATGGGTAATTGAGAGGTGATTGACCAAACTTAAATAGACAGGTCATGTGTCCATATGTTGTGAGGTTGGAAAAGGGGTTTGGATGTGCCACATGCTTGTTGCCGGCCAGTCAGCCGTCTTGTCGTCCGTCTTGCATGCTGCGGCGGCACAAGTCTGAGCAGAACCAGGCGGACGTGATGTGTTGGGCAAGTTTTTCTTTGTTAAAGAGTAATTAAATCAGGCGTTTATGACCAAGTAACTCTCGACCGTTACTAGTAGCGGACGTGGTTGATGGCTAGCTCAGAATCGACGTCGATTTGTAATAGCGATATGGTTAATAGCCCTTTGATGGCAAATGGCGGCTTGGTTAATGGTCTCTTGATGGCACCTATTACACCAAAACATCCGGTGCATCCTCCCCTGGCGCCTATATAAGGAGGTGCTCCACCTTGTGTCAACACACCACCACAGATACATTTCATCTCCTCCTAGCTCTCTCATTCTTCTTTGCTTCCGGTGTTCCGTCTCTGTTCATTGCGGCGCCTGAGCGAAAGCAAAGAGAAGCGAGCCTCTGAAACCTTGCCCGCTGCGAGTTCCTGTTCGGGAAATAGCCGGCAATCAGTTTTTTGGGGAGCACATCTGCGATCGCTCCGATTCGATCGACTACATCTTCTACTTCGAAGTCCGTTCGGGATCGCTGCTGCGAACCTCTCGTTGCATCGACTAAGATCGACTACATCGATTAGGCTGCGATCGAATGTCGATCGGTTCATGAGCAGCGCCACCATTGCCTCCGTAATGGTCCCGCCATGGGTACTTTCTTAAACTCTTCTTTTGTATGTTCTATTTTCTACAAATCTGCGAGCTAGGCATGATAGTCTATTCAAACTTTGATATGTCTAGCAAAACAATTAACACTATATTATTATTCATCTTGATCACATATGTCATGGTTTATTATACAACTTTATGGATTAAAAAATACCGGAAGAACCTACTAATTCCAACATGCAATGACGATGTAAGTATTTAATTTATGTCAAAAAGATGATTGCGAATAAAAATTATAAATATGCACCACAGTCATTTGGATGTAAAACACTCATTCCTCTAGCATTTTCCTATTTTTTTCAAAATCCAATGCAAGGTGTGCACGACCACCGACCAACATATTTAAAGTTATTATATTTGACGATTAGCTGGCATGACTATGTAAAGAGTGCCCATCCTATCCCATGCATGTTGAGCTTGAGCATGACAACTTTTGTTTTATTACATAATTTACAACAAAAGTTTAACATCACATTTATTCTACTATATACCCTAGAGAACGAGGGTATCTGCTGTAGGAGCCACTACTCCACCTAGTCTTCTGGGTCATCCTCCGCCTCATCACCTTGGTCCTACGAGTGATTGTCTATCCACTCATCATCAAAGCATCCATAGAAATCTGAATCTAAGAAAAGAGGGAATATACAAGAGTGAGTACAAAGGTGTACTTAGCAAACATTAGTATTGACGAGGGCTGGGCGTCCTTTGACCGGTCGGAACACGGTCAACGAACCCCCCCCCCGAGCTCGGGCGGCCTTCGACCACGACCTGAGTGCACGCCGGGGCGCTCGACCTAGAGCGCGTTGGCCTCGAGCACGCCCCCGCTCGACCTCGGGCTCGAGCGGGCTCCTGTCTAGGTGCCGTTGTCTGCCCTTGGATTTCGGATCAAGCGTTTGACCGGCGGTTGCTCAAGGAGCGGGTCGTGAGGCGGCAGCGCATGCGTCTGACAAGTCCGAGCGATTCTTGCCGACCCTAGGCGTGCATGAAGGCCGCTTCCCGGGAATCTCTCCCGGCCGTTGCGTACAGGGGAATTATAAAGGCCATGGAAGCTTGATCTTTAAGGGATCTGAAGTCCACGAACTCACGACACACTCAAGAGCTTGAGCATCAGCCGTAGCCATTGTCAAGCTTTAGTTGTAAACACCCCACTATACTCAGACAATAGCAAAGAACACCGCCGCAAGGCGACTGGAGTAGAGCTATTACCCTCGCCGGGGGCTCGAATCAGTATAAACCCCTGTCTCGTGCTCGTTATCGCCTAGCTTCGACCTTCGACGATTACGACTTGTCCCCCTCGTTTGAGCCAAGCCCGATCCGGGTCCCTAATCACTTAAACCCCCGTTTCATTTCTGCGGTCGGCGATCCCGGTCGTCGACAAGTATCAATATGCATTTATGAATTTTATAATTTAGAACCTTCATCGGTTCCATTCCTCTATTCCATACCTCAAGACCAATTACCAAAAATAGGTTTTATTAGCAAAATCTTGAGTTTCGATTTTTATTTGTAAAATTTCTACTAGCATTCGTATATAAGGCATATTTAACTTTCATAGCATCCAATCCAGAAGACACGTAGGTTTTGCATCACTTTGTCCATAGTGAGATTGGCCGTAGTCAAGAACCTAGAATGTTTATCACTATTTAGGTATTTAAATCTCCAACCCTGATCCCTTTCAGTTGTACTCTATACCGATTCGATGGCACTAAAACATGGGATGGCCAGTTGTACCTCGTTACAAAATTAAAGGTACTCATATCCCCTGACAACCTACCAGTTGTGCTACAACAAAATCGGTGGTACTAAGACATTGAGGTAATCAGTTGGTCTTCGTCATAAAAACCAGAGATACTCATCCAATGGCTTTAAAGTATAGCGCCAAATAAGAATTATCAGTTATTATCATGTAATTCATTGGGCATCCAGTATATCCCAGCTTAACACATCTTGGTTACACAATGTGGAGATTAAATACAACCATAGGACAATCTTTTCTGATTGTTTTCACACTATGGTTGATACGATTTAATACGACTCATTGCTTGATTGTAGTCTAAGATGCATGGTTATCTCAATTATCTTTTACACTCCATTAACACATAATGGATGCCTTTAGATCAATTGAGCACAACTCTTAATCAATTTGAATGATATAAAATGTGTCTTAAGTACAATAATGCAACGTATGCTTCATTGTACTTAAGAACTATTCATTTGTCCTTAATTAATCAAGAAACACCATCAACACATGATGAAGTGTTCTTTAATGATTAATAAGACAAATGAACTCAATTTAAATTGACTCTTCAAGTTAGAGTGTGAACTCCACCTAAATGTGTGCATTCATGTAATATATGGATTGTGAAACATGATGCACATTTTGTGGTTAATACAATGGGGACATTCATACTTTAACTTGAATCCAAAGTATGCAATTAATACTAGAAAGAATGCGCATACATACCTTAGGTTTTTCATTTTCCATTCCAAATATGAGACTACTAAACAATTGCTCAATAGACATGTTAGTCTCATAATGATTAGGTTTGTCATTAAACAAGGATTAAGCATTAATCTATATCAATCACCAAAACCAATGGCTCTTGAACTTACAAATGGCCAGTTGTACCTTGTTACAAAATTAAAGGTACTCATATCCCCTGACTACCTACCAGTTGTGCTACAACAAAATCGGTGGTACTAAGACATTGAGGTAATCAGTTGGTCTTCGTCATAAAAACCAGAGATACTCATCCAATGGCTTTAAAGTATAGCGCCAAATAACCATTATCAATTATTATCATGTAATTCACTGGGCATCCAGTATATCCCAACTTAACACATCTTGGTTACACAATATGGAGATTAAATACAACCATAGGACAATCTTTTCTGATTGTTTTTACACTATGGTTGATACGATTTAATACGACTCATTGCTTGATTGTAGTGGTTATATCCTTATGTCATAATCCCTGTAGAGGGCCCTACCGGCAAATGCTCCCTCCTGTTACCCTCTACCCACCACATATATATACCTCACCTCGACTTCGCCTGTCAGGTGAGTAAAATCAATAATCACAGCTGCATCCGCAATTTTATCCAACAAACCAATTTAAGTTTTATTTAACACAACATTTACCATGCACCAATGATACCACATATATTCCAAATAATTCATTGATATCAAAATAAGCATGGTCATGGATGCATGCCTGGATTTTGATCAAAATACTTATCTTCACCCAATTGCTGATTCACGGTTCGATTAGATTTATTTTTTAAAATTACATAAATACCATATTTAGCGGCGAATAAGTTTTTACATGTTTTAAGGTGCCCAACTTGCTCTTCTCAATATTCTGAGATTTATAAAATTTATATTATGATTTTTAGGGCTTTATTTGATTTTATACTGTCGTGCTCTATTTAATAGATCGACAGATAGAAATTAGCGTTTTTAATAGATTTCAACTGATTTAATCCATTTTAAAAATTTGTAAAGGTGCAGATAATTATTAAATTAGTCAATTTACTCAAAATAACCATTTTTCTTATTTTTTTATTTTTTGATAATTTATTAGTTGTCATTGTTTTACGCGCTTATCAGCGTATAGATGTCGTGGTGATTATTTTGAACGGCTAAATAATTAGTTTTAAGCGTTTTGAAATTTTTTCTATTTTTCTCATTCCTTTTTCTTTCTTTTCCTTTTTTTTTCCTTCCCACAGCCGAAGCCTTATCCTTTCGGCTCCAGGTCTCCTTCTCTTTTTCCCGATTAGCTTTCTTTCTCAGCAACATATCCGGTGCAACCCCCCTCCGTGAAACCACCGTGCAACTGAACTAAAAAGTTTCAAAAATTCTCAAAAATTACCATATGTAGGGAGGTGAGCTTCTACAATCGTGCAAAATTTGAAGACCAAACCCAATCGCATTTGAAAGATATGAAAAAAACAAACAGCAAAAATGAATAGCGATGAACAGTAAAAATCACTGTTCATGCTGAATTTGTCTTTTTTGTAACTGCTAGTATAGGATGAATTTGATCATAAAATTTTATATGTAGGTGGGGTAAGTTGAGATGTACATCCATGATTTTTTTCAGAATTTTTTGAAACTTTTTTTAGTTCAGTTGTACGGTGTTTCACCGAGAGGGGTGATTGCACAGGATATTTTTCCTTCTTTCTCTTGCTCCTTTCCCCTCCCATTCCGGCCGGCCTCCACTGGCTTTTGTGCTGGCCGCTGCCGGCTGCTGTTGTCGGCACTCCTGTCGTCGCCTTCTAGGTTTTGGGGAGGGTTGAGTCTTTGATGCTTAAGCTCTTTCTTGTGTGGGAACGCTCCTCAAGGCTCTGGTTGTGAAATGCCTGAGGCTTGCTGGCTTACGAGCGAATGCTCTGAATGGTTGTGCAGCCTGTCCCTTATGCGCGATGCTCCATACTTATCTCTTTTTATTGTGCATCATTTACTATTTGACTGAGGGAAAAATAATTTTCTACCGCGCGATATTTTCAAAATACGCACGTCTACGGTTTAAAACAGGTTTGTAAATCACCGAGTGATGCTAAATAAAACACAAGAGGTGTCGGTTTGGCCTTTGGACAAATCTAGTACCTCGGTGAGCAATACCAGATCATCTCGAGCTGATGGCAATCTTAACTTTAATTATTTTATTTAATTTCGTTCTGTTATATTGATATGCTATTTTTACTGATAACTACCAATTTATTTGTTATGCAGGCTAGCGAAGAAAACCGGCATGAGAAGATATAAAATCTTCTAGGATTTTTATTTCTATTATTGTAGTTAACCATTTATGAAATTTACGTTGTAATTTAAATTCTTAATGCAATGAAATGTATTCAGTTGTACAGACTCGTAATTAACTAATATATGCAATTAATTGCTGTCGTTTGATTTATTTAATAACTGATGGTTTAAATTAATGAAACTATTTGAATTAATAAATTTCATGGTTGTTTCATCCTACCGTCTTAAAAAGGATTTTGTTTCCAAAATCAGACTCACTTAAAAAATGAGGGTAATCTTCACCAAGACCCTCTTCTTTTTTTCCACGTTGCTTCTGTTAGAGTATATTTCTCTTCTATAAATGGCGCCCCTAGACTGCCATATCTGGCGCCTCAATCAGCCTTTACTGTGTATATCTTCAGTACCATATATAGGAGATCACCTCCATGTATAGAAGGTTCTTTCCTACAATAGTTAATTACCTTGTATAGGTTTAGGCTTCCCATTTCCTGTACGGCTGCTGCTGTTATATATTGTACAACTCCTAACGGCTCATCTCTTCCCGTTGTTGCCTCCAGCGACCAGCACCTTCCCATCACCACCCGTCCACTCACCCTTTCCAATGTCCTAGTGTCCCCCAACATTATCGCCAACCTCATCTCCGTCCGTAAATTTACTCGAGATAATAACTGCTCCATTGAGTTTGACCCGTTTGGCTTTTCTGTGAAGGATCTACGTACCAAGGCGGTGATTCGGAGGTGCAATAGCCGCGGGGACCTCTATCCACTCCACCTCCCATCCAAGCCTCATGTCTTCGCCGTCGCCACCTCCGACCAGATCTTGTGGCATCACCGGTTGGGGCACCCCGGCGACCAGATCATTCCCCACCTCCATAGAGCTGCCGCTATACCCTTTAGCAAAGCTTCCCCCCATGTTTGTCATGCCTGCCAGTTGGGCAAACACGTTCGTTTACCGTTTCACCTGTCTGTCTCTCATACTTCCGCACCATTTGAATTAATCCATTGCGATTTGTGGACATTGCCTGCCTCTAGTCTTTCGGGTTTTAAGTATTACCTTGTCTGTCTCGATGACTACACACATTTTCTATGGACATTTCCTCTCCGACTTAAGTCGCACACCTTCTCCACCCTACGCCATTTTTACACCTACGTTTCCACCCATTTTTCCACCAACATCAAAAACATTCAGTGCGATAATGGTCGTGAATTTGACAACGCCACAGCTCGCTCTTTCTTCCTAGAACACGGTATCCACCTCCGCCTCTCTTGCCCATACACATCCCAGCAGAATGGCAAGGCCGAACGCATCATACGTTCCGTCAATAACATTATTCGCACAATCCTCCTCCAAGCTTCCATGCCTCCGCCCTATTGGGCAGAAGCTCTCGCCACGGCCACCTACCTCCTAAATCGACAGCCCACCAAACTCCTCAAATTCAGCACACCGTTCCAGACCCTATACCACAGTCCACCCACCTATGATCACCTCCGTGTCTTTGGTTGTCGCTGCTATCCCAACCTTTCCGCCACAACCATCCACAAACTAGCCCCTAGATCCACTGAATGTGTTTTTCTCGGCTACCCTGACCACCACAAGGGGTATCGGTGCCTCGACCTCACTACAAACCGCATCCTCACGTCTCGCCATGTCGTCTTCGATGAAAACACGTTCCCTTTCGCCAACCACACTCTCACCCACAGCACCCCTTCCGACTACATGTTTTTGGATGCAGCTGCAGACGACATGCAGGGGCGCCCCTTCCGTGAGGTGGCACCTAGGGCCGAGGCGCCGCCACCGCCCCTTTGGAAGGTGGGATCCGCCTGCCCCCTTATTGCATATACGCTCAAGACGGTGGGAGCCCCATGCCCTCTACAAGCGACGCCAATTCCTCTGCCCATGGGGCGCCGCCACCACTGAACCCGGTTCTTTCCCTCCTCCTCTGGACACAGTATCACGGCCGGCCCAGCCAGTCTCCTTTGGCGCCCGACTTCATCACATCCCATGACCACATGCAGCAAAGACGGTACGCTGCCACCTCGCTTGTACCAGCTGCATGTGGCTTCTCCAGGACCCCTCTCCCCCGAGCCGAGGACGTACCGCGATGCTCTCAACGATCCCAACTGGCGGGCGGCCATGATCGATGAGTACACCGCGCTACTGAGCAACAACACCTGGGATCTTGTGCCGCCTCCCCCACGCGCCAACATAGTCACCGGCAAGTGGATTTTCAAGCACAAGTTCCACTCCGACGGCTCCCTCGCCCGGTACAAGGCTCGCTGGGTTCTTCGCGGTTTCTCCCAGCAGCCCGGCATCGACTACGATGAGACCTTCAGTCCGGTGGTGAAGCCGGCCACCATCCGGACTGTCCTCTCCATCGCCGTCGTCAACACCTAGCCCATCCATCAACTTGACGTCAAAAACGCCTTCCTCAACGGCGTCCTTTCTGAGACGGTCTCGCTCGTGACCCTCCCGGTTTAAATCGACCCGAGCATCCCCAGCATGTCTGCCGGCTTAACAAGTCCCTTTACGGCCTCAAGCAGGCCCCTCAGGCTTGGTAGAGCCGCTTCCACACTTTCATCACCGCCGCTGGGTTCCTAAACTCCAAGTCTGACTCATCCTTGTTCATCTACCACCGCGGCTCGGACATCGCCTACTTGCTGCTATATGTCGACAATATCATCCTCACCGCCTCCTCCCTAGGCCTGCTTTGCCGCTTCATCGACCTACTCAAGCAAGAGTTAGCCATGAGTGACCTTGGCGACCTGCACCACTTCCTCGGGATTGCCGTCTCCTGATCCGAGCACGACCTTCTTCGTCAGCGGGGCAAATGCACGCTGCGAGAGATTCTGCAGCGTCTGGGCATGCTCGAGTGTCACGCTTTGCACCACCCCCTCGAGGCGTCTGACGGCTTTTAGCCCATGGAGGACCGGCCGTTGCCAATCCCACCCTCTACAGAAGCCTCGCCGGCACACTCCAGTACCTCACCTTCACCAGGCCAGACATCACTCACGCAGTTCAGCAAGCGTGCCTTCACATGCATGACCCCCGCGAACAGCATCTTCAGCTGGTCAAGCGGATTCTTCGCTATGTCAAGGGCACTCTCCACTACGGCCTTCAAATCTCCCATGGCGAGTCCCATGATCTAACCGTCTACACGGATGCTGACTGGGCTGGCTGACTTGACACCCGGCGCTCAACCTCCGGTTACTGCGTTTTCCTTGGCCCCAACCTCCTCGCTTGGTCCTCCAAGCGGCAACACACGGTGTCCCGCTCGAGCGCCGAGGCTGAGTATCGTGGGGTCACCAACGGCGTGGCCGAGGCTTGCTGGCTTCGTCAACTCCTTCTCCACGTGGAGATCGACCTTCACTTCGTCCACGAGCGCGTTGCTCTCGGCAATGTTCGTGTTCTCCACGTCCCCACGTCCCACCAATATGCCGATATCTTCACCAAGGGGCTCCCGACGGCAGTTTTCCAAGAGTTTTGTGCCAATCTCAACGTCCAGAGCTCCTCCCATTTGAGATTGCGAAGTGTTAGAGTATATTCTCTTCTATAAATGGCGCCCTAGACAGCCATATCTCGCCTCAATCAGCCTTTCTTGTGTATATCTTGATACCATATATAGGAGATCACCTTCATGTATACAAGGTTCTTTCCTACAATAGTTAATTACCTTGTATAGGTTTAGCCTTCCCATTTCCTGTACGGCTGCTGCTGTTATATATTGTACAACTCCTATCAATGAGAATCATTCATTCTCCCAAAACTACTTCTCTCTCAGCTTCCTTGAAAAAATGTTGTTTCCATTAAACTTTGCATAAGTGGATCAATCTTTTTCTAGTTGGCAATATTCGGTGGTTTAGATTTTGATTGGGCGTTCTTCATAGGCTAGGTTAGGTTGAAGAGGAACATTAACATCTGTGATATCATATGATGGTTTTCGGAGACAAGTTCTAAGTTGAGAGATATGAAAGATATTATGGATTTTTGATAGCTGTGTAGGAAATTTCAATTGATAGGCTAATGTCCCTTTCTGTTCTAAAATTTGAAATGATCCAAAATAACAGGGACTAAATTTTCCTTTAATTCTAATTTTGTAAATTTCTCTCATTGGTGATATCCTTATATATACGTAATCACCAGGTTGAAATTTGAATTCTCTTCTACACTTATTAGCATAGCTCTTTTGTTTGCTCTGGGTAATTTTCAGCCTCTCATGGATAGATGTGCATCCTCTGCCGTTACGGTGAGCGGCGATTCTGCCTTCTGCGTGGGGCTCAGATCTTTGTGGGGCCCCGTGCGAGAATCAAGACTTGCCGTAACGGCAAATGATATTTTCCTCATGGATGAGCTTTATCTTTTCATCATTCTGATGAACCAATTCAGGTTATGTTAAAGATTTTTCTCTAGTTTCATGCCAACAAATTGGGGATATGCACTTTCTGCCATATAATGCCTTATATGGTACCATTTGTGTATTGGGGTAGCTGTTGTTATAAGCAAACTCAGCTAAGTGTAGATGTTTGTCCCAAGTAGGGATGGCAATCGGGTGCGGCGGGTACGGGTAGTACTCGCCCATACCCATACCCGCGAACCAAAATCTCCCCCACGGGTATACCCGCGAAAGGTCGTGGGCGAAAAATCTCGCCCATACCCGTAAGCATGGTACCCGATACCATGGTATACCGTTTACCCGCCACCATCAACAATCTTTTCAACCAAATGACACTAGGAACTAATGAGCTATGGTACTAATATAATCTTTTTCATGAAGTTATGGGTATTAGCTATATTCTATGGATTAAAGAATGATTATCATTGATTCAAAATTTCAAATGTACATGAGAATAAGAATTAAAATAATATATACAGACAAATAATACACGGATGCTCAAGTTCAACAATTACTGAAATGAGTTACCACAAAATGGGGATCAAGGGGCTAACTGGGTACCTATTCTAGCCCGTATATCAATAGGTTATGGCGGGTAATCGGGTGGAACGGGTACGGGTGAAGCTCCCCCATACCCATACCCGTTTACCCGTCGGGTAGAGTTTGGCCCCCATAAACATACCCGCGGGTAATAAAAGAGGAACATACCCACCTCTATTAGGGTTTTTACCCGCGGGTACACGGGTAATCGGGTAAGATTGCCATCCCTAGTCCCAAGTGTCCTCCAAATTTAGTACACATGCCATCAACATATCTTTTAGGATTTGATTGACCCTTTCAATCTGTCTGCCGATCTGAGGGTGGTACGCAGTACTGAAGTTGAGTTTGATTACTAATTGTCGGCGTTTGGGGAATAGGCCCCTCGCTGAGCTTACTTGTTGATTGAGGGATCAACCGAGTCCCTTTTTCCGTGGATGGCTAGCGTCCGAAGAATGCCGTGGAAGGTGGCCGAGCTACCAAAGAGGGCGACGAACAAAGGGATTTTTTATACTGGTTCGGGCCTCTCACGATGGAGATAACAACCCTACGTCCAATGCTTCTTTGCTCGTTATCTTGATGCTTACAAGGGCCTGGCAGGGTTTAGCTTTGCCTATACCCGGTTACAAGAGAGTGTTGGTATTACTGTGCTTGTACATGCCTTCTCTAAGATGGTTCTTCCTAGCGTGCACTTCTCTCTTTCTTCCCCTTCCCCCTCCACGCGTGTGTGTCCTCTACGTCCGTGTCTCTTGGCGTGTTCTGAGGAGATATTTATAGGCGGTTTATGACGACCACATCTGAATGTCACGCCCTTACGTGTCCTCGCGTGGCAGCAACTGCCCCTTGATTTCC
This sequence comes from Guadua angustifolia, assembly GCA_036346375.1. Taxonomy (NCBI): domain Eukaryota; kingdom Viridiplantae; phylum Streptophyta; class Magnoliopsida; order Poales; family Poaceae; genus Guadua; species Guadua angustifolia. Next base: position 251,153 of record CM070521.1, on the reverse strand, counting down.
GCCACGCGGCGTCGTGGATGTGATGGGCCCGAATCGTGGCGTAACGGCTATCGCAGCTTTTGCCATGTCGCCTTTACAGCCCGAGCATGACCTTCGAGGCATGCTCAGGGATCTTCCTTGGTCGTGACCGACCTTGGCCGCGCGGCCCAAGCAACCATGCTCAGAGGGCTAAGCCGCATGCTCGCGGACGGGTATGGCCGGTAGTTGGTCCGTTCGAGGATCTTCCTTTGGGACGACATCAAAGGAGAGCATGGTCGGCCGAAGAAGGGTTGCCGGGGCGCGATGGTCTCTATGGTAATTTATCCAATCCCCGACACTAATGTTGTTTGCAAGCTTTCCCAAAAAAATTGAGGTAAAAATAGATTCTCTATCTGATGTATTAGTCTTTAGTACTCCATAAAGAGTGACTATTTTCTCAATATAGATCTTAGCTAACTTGAGAGTAGAATATTTTTGATTGGTGGTAATAAAGTGGGCGATTTTGTCAGTCTATTTATAATTACCTATATGGTATCCTTTTTAGCTTTGGTTTTGGGTAACCATGTAATAAAATCCATACAAACATCTTCCCACTTCCATTTAGGTATCTGAAGAGGTTAAGTAATCCTGCCGGTCTTTAATATTTTGTTTTAACTCTTTGGTAGGTATCACATTTACTAATATATTCTATTATCTTTCTTTTCATACCTTTTCACCAAAAATGTTCTTTCAGATCTCTATACATTTTTGTACTACCAGGATAGATAGTGCATATGATACTAGTATCGTGGGCTTCTTCAAGAATTATCCTTTTTATTTTTGAATCATCATGCATATATATTTGACCTAGAAGTCTAAGTTTTTCTTTTTCATCCAACTCAAATTCTGATGGTTGGCCTGATTTAATTTTCTTGACTTCCTCGATGATAAATGAATTTTTGGTTTGTTTTCCTTGGATTTGATCAAGAAGATTTGATTGGATAGACATAGTTGCCAAAAGAGCATTGGATGGAGAAGAATGGAATTTAATCTCCATTTTGGCTATTTCTAGAAATAATTCAGGTCTAAAATCCTGAATAGAGACATGATGACACTGAGTTTTATAGCTTAAAAAGCTTTGCCCTTTTGTGGGTGGTTTCGGACACCGATCGTCGGCACCGGCGTCGGGACTGGCAAACAATGACTTAGCGTTGCGTTCCACATCCTCGCCCGACCAGCCTACTAAAACCTCCGTGTGGCGTGAAATCACTCACTGGCACAAGACGTTTTTTTGCCGTGGCAGCCGCCCCTCAACAGCCGCGGCTCCACCCCTACTATACCCAAGTGGCATCTTGCCCCATACAAGTAATGTCTCCATATTTTTAAAGCAAATACCACTACTCCTAATTTCAAATCTTGACTAGGATAGTTAACCTCGTGTGGTCGTAATTAGCTAGAAGCATAGATAATCACTTTATCATTTTGTATTAGTACACATCCTAATCTAGATTTTGATGCGTCACAATCTGTACATATAGGTTTTACTATCCGTGTATATAGATTTTACTATCATGTAAAGGGTTGAGCACCCTGTGTAGCCTATACAGTAGTAAATGTTTACAGTATATGGATAGTAAAATATAGATATATGGATAGCACAATCTATGTAGATGGATAGGAAGATCAATATTATCACGCCAGAGAGTTCAATAGCAAAATATACTATGATTCCATCGAATGCTATAAAAGACTTTACATTTAGCGGTCGATATGGCTTTTCTTATACAGGGCAGACTCCAGTTCTAATCGTCAAGGTTCCAATACTCGGTTAAAAGCAGTTGTATCAATAGGATGCACGTCTCCATTGTTCCAGAACTTAATAATCCTTTACTCAGGGGAATGAATCAAGTGGTGCAGATTCTATATTTCTTTCCTCAAAACTTAATTTCTCCATTTGTTCAGTTCAGAAAGTAAGGAATATCCATAAGCCCCTGTACCCCGCTTTCAAACAGTTTTGTGCCTCTTTTTACATCTAATTTGCCGTTAGATGTTAGATAATACTAGCAATAATAGCGCGCTACGCTGCGCCGTTCTGTAGAGTCGATAGAATCCGTCAGCAAATCTATGGGGGTCGTATTTTCGGTTTTCATATTTGTTTAAAAAAATAGGTCGTTAGCTATAAATCTTCAACGAATCTACGTTTTTTTTAGAAAACCGCGGTTACAACCCGTTGTTTGATAAAATTTGTCGAATTTTCCATTTCCGTAATTTCTAAATAAAATGGGTCGGTAGGACCCGTTGACGAATCCATGGGTTATTACAAACCTTCGATGAATCTGCGTTTAATCTACGGGTTACTATAAATCTTTGACGAATCTGTGTTTTTTTAGAAAACCGTGGTTGTTTTTTTTACGCATTTCGGGATATTTGATCGTTTTTTTGTTTTTTGTGTTTGCTAAAAAAAATGGGTCGTTAGGACCCGCCGGCGAATCTATGGGTTGCTATAAATCTTTGGACGAATCTACGTTTTTTTTAAAAAAACCCGCGGTTATGACCCGTTGGTAAATCCATAAGCTGTTATAAACCTTCGACAAATCCGTGTTTTTTTGTCGATGCGTGTTTTATTTAGAAAATTACGGTTGAATCTGTGTTTTTTCTTTTTTTGTTTTTTGTGTTTGTTAAAAAAATGGGTCGTTAGGATCCGCCGGCAAATCTACGGGTCGCTATAAATCTTTGGACGAATCTATTTTTTTTAAAAAAAACCACGGTTATGACCCGTTGGCAAATACACAAGTTGTTATAAACCTTCGACGAATCCGTGTTTTTTTTGTCGATGCATGTTTTATTTAGAAAATTGCGGTTGAATCTGTGTTTTTTTGTTTTTTTAAAAGAAAAATGCGGCCGTTTTTTTATGTATTTCCTTTTTTAAAAGGCTGATTGGACCCGTGGGCGAATCCATGAACCGCTATAAATCTTCGACGAATCTGGTTTTTTCGTTTTTTGGTTTTTTGTGTTTGCTAAAAAAAATGGGTCGTTAGGACCCGCCGGCGAATCTATGGGTCGCTATAAATTTTTGGACGAATCTATATTTTAAAAAAAAAATCCGAGGAAAATGGAGAAAGGACCGGAACGTAAGGAGCAAGGACTTGTTTGTTATTTTTTTGGACTTGTTCGCTCTCCTGAAAAATTAGAAAAGGGCTTGTTCGTGATTTGAATTTAACGGGAGGTTTTTCCGTAAAATATCGCGCCAGGGACCCAAACGCGATGGAAAAAAATAATCTTCCTCTCACAAGAAATCGCGAATGACCTATTCGTAATACGTAAGGACCTATCCGTAATTCGAAGAAATGGAGGGTTTTTTTTTCGCAAAATCGCTTTGGGGGATAGGTGGCCGCCCTGATCTCTCGCCAATTCTTTCCGCTATAATGGGTGCAACCATATCAGTGATTATACGGCTTGGTGAAATTCATGTACATGGTGCAGCCCTATTATAGCCGACATGCTTAGCTATCTCTACTAATATAAATTTGCAGTCGGTGGCAGCGGTCCGTTCTTCCTAGCCCCCATATCTTCAATAATGGCCAGTCATTATAGTTAATTATTCTTTCTTGATTTACTGACCACCATATCTCTCTAAATATGGTCGATTATTATAGCAAAATCACGATTATTGCGATAATTAATAGCCGCTAATCATTCATTCGTATTTTATATATCTTTGTACAATTTTCACAAAATCAAACAAGGAATTCATTCAAGACCTCCCATGTCGTGTTAGCCACGGCGAATGAACTCGATTTAATCGATCACTAAGTGACGGACCGGCGTACATGGGCCTTGCAGGAGGCCGAGCGCGCATGATCAATAGTAATTGCGGCCAAAAGGACAGCTAGAGCGCAACGCCCACCGGGTGCCGTGACCCCAGCACCGGCTAGTTGGATGTGAACAAATTGTACAACACTTCGGCGTGGTTGCCCGGTGACACCGGTGGGATGTTGTCAGCGGTGAGAGAGTCATTGGCATACCCCTTAGAGATAAACGGGTTGATCCAGCTGAACGTCGCGAGAGAGAGGAACGACGCGGCGGCGCACGGCGTGGTGGGCGCCTCGGCGCTGATGTTTTCTGGTTCACCTTCATGGGCTCCGGCGTTATGACCGGTGAAGCAGTGATGGCTAGGTACGCTAGAGGCATGGGGACGAGTAGGCCGGCAAAAGCGAGAGAGTCATCTGGGAAGAACAGCGAATCATCGGCGCAGCGGACCACCGCCAAAGCAGAGAAGAGCGTGGCGCCGAGGGCGGTGGCGATCTAGAAGATGCGGAGGTGCAAAGGCTAGGTGGCGGTGGTGGCCCCTTTCTCCGAGGCGGTTGACCACGCGGCTATAGCATGCGCGACGAAGTGGGTGGCGAGGAAGGTGAACTCCACAGCACGCCATGGCGTATTCGGCAGGAGGAAGAACGCGAGCGCGAGGAGAACGGCGGACGTAGCGGCGAAGATGCCGGAAGTCCCAAGCGCGACCGCGTTGCGGCCAGTGGTCCGGAATGGCGGTTGCTTCGGCAGCAGCGCCTCGTGCTCGGAGGAAACCCCCGTGTCGCCCCTGTGAAGGCGGTGGATGACGAGGACGAGCGAGGCGACGAGGAAGACGAGATTGATGGCGCCGAGAAACGCGCGCTTCGGGCATGGTGAGAGGAAGAGGAACGCGAGCTGGTAATATAAATTGCAAAAAGGGATAAAAATGATTGATTGGTTTTTGAAATTGGTAATATATATTGCTACGTACAATATATTTGGTTTTAATTCATACAAGAGAAGAAACCATAAAAACTTTTGTAATCGGGAGAAATAGATGTTTGATCTTGTAGCACAATTTTCTTTTATTGTTTAACCTTTATGTTTCGTTACCAATTTTATTTTTCATAGCAACGTACGAACATTGATCTAGTATTTACTATACACATATATATGTGTGTGTTTGTGTATATATGTATGTATGAATGTATGTATATATGATTTTACTATTGCATAGACTCAACAGGCCGTTGAACTCTTTGGCATGGTTGTACGGATTTTAACATTAATCTATATATATTTTACTATCCACATATGTGTGTGTATATATTACTATCTATATACTGTAAGCTTTTACTAATGCACAGTCTATAATCAAGCAGCAAAATAACTGTAAACTACTACTAATTCAGTGATATATTTTACTATTAGTATTAATAGATTTTACTATCCGTATATATGTATTTTACAATCATACAGATAGGGATGAAAACGGAATGGAAACGGTCGGTAAATGGCCATTTTGTTTCTGTTTCCATATTTTTTTATTAGTAACGGAAACAAAATCAAAAACTCCAAAATGAGTACGGAAATAGATAGTGACAGAGACAGATGAACGGAACAGAGCGGATACATAAACGAAAGTGAAAAATTCCACAAGAACATAGTACATGATTACTATATACATGACCGCATAAACAATGTAACTCATTCCACCTCCAAGGTAGACACGAGAACAATGTTATATTCATGGTATCACTAGGAAGTTTTTTCTTAAGTTTGTTAGCTGAAGGCTCGCTATTTGTCACCCAGATCAGACCATCATGTCCTCCTTCATATCATTATCATCAACATCCTCTTGCTCCTCCAACTATATAAGTGTAATGCCCTAAAATTTGCATATTATTGTTCAATGTTTATTTATGATTTTTTAGTTTTATCCTGGATTTTCTTGAGTTTATAAATATCATTTTGTTATTTTTATATCAATAAAATTATTTATTAATAAAAATAAAAAAATTATTCTATAAATAATTTTCCAAGGTTCAAAATATTCCAAAGTATTTTTGAGAATTTTTTGAAATTTTTAAATGCTATTTGATATTTTCTATAGAGTCATTTGTATTTCTAAAATTATTTTAATTTGAAAATAAATGTAAATTCTCCATTATCCTTTTTGTGCCTAAGTAGGCCAAGTTTTTAACTGAATTTCTGGTTTCATTTATACAGAATTTTCATTTTAGTCAGAAATAGCTCTCGTTTCCATTTTCATTTTCGACAAAAATATCTGTTTCCATTCTGTAACGGTATTTTCTATTTTTGTTTCTGAAAAAAGGCTCTTCCGTTTTTGCTTTTCTCCGGAATGGTCGAAAATTTTGTTTCCGTTTTCATCCCAACATACAGTAGTAAATTGATGTTCATTTTGGTAGTAAAAATTGATTTATATGACGTTTATTTGCAAGACATATCATTCTGTTCCTTTCGTCGTTAGTAAGCTACTGGTGAAAGCCGATTGTGAATCATAGTTGCCAATAAAAAGTTATGGCTAAGACAAAGAAAAAAATTCATGTACAAACCAAAAAACACATTTGCTAGTTGATTTGATTACGTGCTGATTGGCTTAGTCAGCACACATAAGATGGTTTGCATGCGCTTGTCCAACCAAAGCGTAGAATAACTAATCTACGCACAAGTACAGATTAGTACTTCTGCGTGCAAGGTTCCAAATTTCGTTTTCGGTTCACGTCTCGTCACTCCTCGAAATCCAAAATTTCGATGAGATCTTGTTATTTCGAACGAAATCCAGATGAAATTTAAAATTAAAATTCAAATACACAATTTTTTGGACTGAGATAGCTGAAATTTCGGTAAAAATCCAAAATTTGTCCAAAATTGCTAAAATCTTAGTAAATTTCAACTGAACGAAAAATAGTTTAAACATCATTATAAAATTTTGAAATTTTCTTTCGATGGTTCTGACGTATCACTAATATTCTCATAAAAATTTTAGATGATGATCAATTTTGAATTTTTTTTTAAATTCTGAAAGTGCTACTATCATGATAAAAAGCTAATTGACAAATTTCAACCAAATAGGAAATCGTACAAACCATGGTAGAAAATTTAAAAAATTTTGTGGGTGGTTCTGACACATCCATAATATTCTAATAAATTTTTTAGATGATGATCAAGCTTGAGTAATTTTTAAAAATTTGGACAGTGTTACTAATGACTGACCGATAAATTTCAATCGAATGGAAATGCTTCAAACTGCATTAGAAAATTTTGAAATTTTTTGTGGAAGGTCCGGATGCATCACTAATGTTACCATAAAATTTTTAGATGATAATCAAGATTGAATAATTTTCAAAAATTGTGATGGTGCTACTGTGCTAATGCATCAGTTATGTTCATTATCTCTACTACTTCTAATTACGAGTTGGTGGTGGTGGTCCGCTCTCCCCCACCCCCTATCATACCCACGAAATGGAGAAAGTTTTAATTTGGTTGGATATGCATGCATGCGTGATCTGCGGCGCATCAGACTCTTATCTCAACCACCCGATTCTATTTCTAAATACTGCACGGCTGATTTTTTTTCCATATATTGCACACATACAGCTTCTGAGTTACCATATGGCTTTAAGTTGCCATATGCATCCTTTGCATAAATATTTACTTGCATGTGTAGATAAGATCATCTTATTTTTATCTAATCATGTATGGATTTGATTTCGACCGACCAGCAACATGCGTACGACCATACATGATGCGACTAGATAAGTTTATTATCTCTATCTCTACTAATTCTAATTAGGAATTGGTGGTGGTACGTTCATTCTCCACCTTCACCCCGACACGTGTGTGCACCCGCATGGCTGAGTGGGAAGCGGACAGTGGTCACCCTGGTAGATTTGATTGGATTATCCTGTCACGAAAGGTAAATAAATATGCATGACTCATTTATTGCTTTCCTTTCTCCCATTGATCTGGCATTCGAATCAGCGATAATTGCTCCCGGTGCTTTTCGGATTGGATTGATTGATTCCCTTCCGAAGGAAGCACAACTCCGATTCATAGAGTTGGGTCTCTTCTCGCCTCTTTTCGTTTTGTTGTCTTTTTTATTCGACGATTTCTTAAGGGGATGTTTGGTTGCCTGCATCTAGTTTTGAGCCTGGCTCTCTGGATGCAAGATTCTTCATGCAGTTTGGCTTTGGAGATACGGAGAAAATAAGCGTATCTTTGGATGCAGCGCATGGCAACCTCGTGTTCTGCGCAAGGGGCCATTGTCAGCCACAATAGCAAACCATGCATGCGGTGCCACGTGGGTATGTAAGTTTTCTTTTTTTTTCTTTTTTTTTATATCTTTTGATTAGCATCTCCGATTACCGAACCGATTTCAAAAATGGGTTCCTGATATTTTTTCAAACAAAACTAGACCACACTTGCTATATAAATTTCAAAATATTTAAATTTCAAAATACCTGCCTACTAAACACTCAACCAAACACCGTCTTGCATCTATGCATCCCGTATCCTATCAGCCTGGCTGAGTCGAACGAGCCAGACTCGTGAGAGAAGGCAACCAAACAGCCCCTAATTTGGATTCCATAGATATTTTCTTGGTTGCTAAATCTATATAACCCCATCGTTTCTTGCCTTTCCTATAGATGTGTTGAGCTTATCTGTTGAGTGGAGGTAATGGGCGACCTTCCTAATCTCGTCGATGAGGCGCAGGGGCAGGTCACCGGTGGTGAGCAGCGAGATAGACTGGCGGTGTTGCTGGAGCTCGTTGCGGTGGATGATGTCAATAAGTTGAGGGAGGCGCTCGCAGGAGAGGCGAGGAGGTGATGGACCTGGTTCATGGGGAGGAGTTATGGTATGGCCGGAGTAAGGCATATGAACCACGCACGCCGTTGATTGTGGCAGCCACATACGGATGATATCTATCTCTTAAACGTCTTTGCACCCATAGGGCAGCAGGTGATGGGTTTCTCGGTCGATCAATCAATCTCGAATTATGGCATTAAAAATTTACAATCCTAAATGTTGTGATGTTATTATTTAAGTTTGTGAAATTAAATATAATTTTAAGTTCGAGTTTGTAAATAAGTGCTTAGAATTTGTATGCTTTGATGAATTGATTTAAACATTTAGCTATTGCACATTCAAAATGAACATTATTATTCAGATAAGATTAGTGCTCTTTGTAAATAAATTGTTTATTGCAAATTGAGTTTTTGTTGCAACGTACGGACACATAGCTAGTGTTTCTAAATTTTTAAGTATAACAAATAAAGTTGAATTGAGTATGGAAATGGCTTTGACAAAGGAGTGATAATATCGCAGAGTACAAAGTCGTAAGAGAAGAGTAGTAGAAAGGTTATGGCATTATGACAGGAGTTTGGCAAAAAGATATCATATATAATGCAAAAGATGCAACCAAGGGGCTCGAACCGGAACCTCTTCACAGCCAAGCAAGAGACAACCGAGCTACACTCCATGTCATCATGCTTTTATGCACAAAGAATGTTGCAAGCTCTCTCGAGAGGCAGCCGGCTCAGGCTCAGGCTCAGGCTCAGGCACCTCGTTAGAGTAGACTGCTTCAATTCAATTTGGGCTGTGACAGACAGCACTACCACCACGGACACAGAGGCCAACCATCGAAAAGCTCTACGTACCAGTAGAAACCGGTCAAAAATCAGTAGACCATGTAGTAAATTTTTCATAAATATTAGGCTTCATTTGGTGCCTATAGAAAATAAAAAACAAAAGAGCATATATAAAGACAATAGCACTATCAGAGTTTAAAAAAATACATAGGTTTAGTCATCATCTAAAAATTTTAAATAATCATTATAATTTCCTTATGACCTCACAGTATTTTTTTTTCAAAAACTATAGACTTCATTTAGCGCCCCAAGAAAATCAAAAACCAAAAAACATATATTCTTTCTGACAGTCACCCTATCAAAATTTAAAAAAAAATCACAAGTCTAATAATGATTTGAAAATTTTACAGCATCATTAGCATTTCCTCAGGACTTCACACAAAAAAATTCAAAAATTTTTAACATTTTTTCATAATTTTTTTTTTCAAAATTCCTATTTTTTAAAATTAAATTTGAATTCTACTAGTTTACCTAGCAGCTTTAGATATCAAACCGGCTCGACACCAAGTGGTTTTTGTCAATTTTGTGAATCCTGGAGCCTTACCCTAAACCCACGTGAGTAAACCATTGCAGTGAGTGGACTAAACGTGAGTAAACCATGACTATGCGATGATGCACGCAATTAGAATGGGACCTACTCCATCGCAAGTATTCTTTACAAAGGCTCCGACTGGGACCACCAACAAATCCACAAACAAGAAATGTCATTCGTGTCACAGTCCCAGCAACGAGGGAGCTACATCTGCTCAACTATGTTATAAACAGATATCAAGATCTCCACACCAATCAAGATGATAATAAGCCATTCCAGAAAATCTGACTTTCTGTTCTGAAGGATCTCCTGAAGGAACCGAATGTTGTGCTGCAAATTACAATTATTGCAAAGATCACAAGGATAGACAAATACAGTGTGTGCATTTGAAATACAATGAATAAACTAATGTGAACCACCAAATGTTCTATATATCGCAGCCTGAGCCTTACCTCAACAAATTTCAACTTGAAATCAAGGTTTCCAAATCTTTGGGTTAACTCATATTCATCCCGAAGGTATTCCCAAATCTGAGCATAGTTTGCGTTCTTCCAAGCAATGTCTGACCTGGAATTGAAAGTTGTACAGTAAATGTGTGCGGATCCATAAAAGAAAAAAAGTGTAAGCCCTCTTGAATTCAGACTTATAACGCAAAACCCCTTCAGCTTTTCACAATTTTCAACTTTCAAGACACATCTTTGCATAAACAGCAGTCATTAACCATACCAGAATTTACAGAGAAATAAGACTAACAGCATATTAAATATCTCAATTATCATGATGTGTAACATTGCCACAGTCGCACACACAAAAAAGATGATGTGTAACATTGGCCACATATTTTAAGAGTTAAATTGCAGAACGCCAAAAAGATTGGTCCAATTCTGACAAGATAGTGCTAGGATAATAATAATCCCGTTGAAGTCACACACACAAAAGATGATGTGTAACACTGCCCACATACTTTAAAAGTTAAATTAATTCTGACAACAGTGCTAGGATAAAACTGAAATAATAATCCCGTTGAAGTCACACACACACACACACACACACACAAATAGACCAAATAACACACCTATTTCCTGTGGCCGACAAATACTTTATTTCCCACAATTCTAGCACTCTACCACAGGAGCTTTGCAATCAAAATAGTATTACCTGACATTCATGTAGCATTTGGACAGTAATACGAGATTTCAATTTCAAAATGATTATTCAAGTTCAATCATGTTCCATCAACTTTAGAGTTTAGATACTCAGCATTACACAAAACTAAAGTAAACTAGAAACAAAGCAAAAGCTTATCTCAGATATGATGGCATTAAGCAACAGCTTCATGGACACAACTATAAATATCTGACTAGTCACTAGTGGATGAAACAACCACTTCTCTGGCAGGGCAAGGCATGTGCAGTGGCCAAAGCACATGCAATGCTGATTAAAATGCAACAAAACCAAACTGTGGGGGAAAAATAAGACTAACATTTGATACGGCGAATGGAATAAGGAACACTACAACAACAACAACAAAGCCTTTTAGTTTCAAGCAAGTTGGGGTAGGCTAGAGTTGAAACCCAAAACGATCCGCTAACAAAGGGAGAAAGAGAGAGATGAGAAAGTAGAACAAAGCCTAAAACTATACTAAAACAAGGCATAAAGCCTAATCAAGGTTCAGGCATGTGGATAGCTGCTTTCCACGCACTTCTATCCAAAGCTAACTCTTTCGATATATTCCATCCTTTTAAATCCCTTTTGATTGCCTCCTCCCAAGTCAAGTTTGGACGGCCCCTACCTCTCTTCACATTATTGTCACGTCTTATGATGCCGCTATGTACTAGTGTCTCTGGAGGTCTCCGTTATACATGTCCAAACCATCTCAACCGGTGTTGTACAAGCTTTTCTTCAATTGGAGCTACCCCTAGCCGATCACGTATCTCGTCGTATCGAATTCGGTCCATTCTTGTATGACCACAAATCCAACGCAGTATACGCATCTCTGCGACACTTAATTGCTGAACATGCCGCCTTTTAGTAGGCCAACATTCTGCACCATACAACATCGCAGGTCTAATAGCCGTCCTATAAAACTTGCCTTTTAGCTTCTGTGGTACCCTCTTGTCACAGAGAACGCCAGATACTTGACGCCATTTCATCCATCCCGCTTTAATTCTATGGAATAAGGAACACTATGAAGTTTTTTTTTATATTAGGAGATCGAAACTTGGATTGTTTTTTACCCTTTGGATACAACAAAATAGCGCTATGCAGAATATTAGTTTGACAGTCACATGCTAATGTACATTCTTGAATGTGCAACCACACATTCTGACAAACATTCAACGTAGATGCTTAGTTCTCAGAATGATGCTATAGTTACCTCTCAAAAAGTCCAAGCTTAAGAATAACATCTGCCAAGTTAGAGTTAGCCTTTCCTACCAGCTGGAAAAGCTTTTTCCTCTCCATAGTGAAGGTACCAGTTTTTTCCATTCCACGATTTATATCCGTGAACTCAGCTACCATTCCATCCACCTATCAAGGAAGATAATTAAATAGATATTTCAAAGTTTTATAACCATAGGTATGAAGTTAACTTGTACGCACTTGCCGGATATAATAGTCAAGAGCAATACTCTGACCAAGGACACTTCCAATAGTACGAATTCCATCAATACTTAGGTCCCTAAGTATAATGAAGTCAAGCCCACCCTGCATCCATGTCTCCAAGGTAGGCTTCTCAACAACGGCATAATCTGCAGTTGAAGATTTCAAGTTTGTGTCCTCAGAAATGTTGACGATTAGATTACTACAACAGTAGCCACAATGATAAAATGCAGGAAAGTAGCAAACATACATATCATACAGCTAGGTTTATTAAGTTGCTAGGAATGCAGTTACTGCATATGCTATGTGCTCTCGCAAAATGCAGCAATGAGAGGGCAAACCTCAACATAAATCAGGAATAATTCTCGTCACAAAACATCCCACAAAATGTGAGCACCATTGTCTATGGACTGCAAATTATAAAAACCAGATAGATTATTCACAAAATAGGACAAGCTTGTACAATCTGAGAAGCAGTTTCCACTAACAGGAAGTGCCATGGCTGTTACAGGTGTACAACGTGCATGTGGAAAAGAAAACAAAGAGTGGCAAGTGAAAAAAAAAAAGAGCTAGCCCCTAGAAGTTCTTTCTCTCTAAGCCTGTAACTTACAACTCCTTATGTTTGTTTGCCAGTTGTTGATTGAATGGTTTGAATTTATACTATAACATTCTATGCAGGCCTCCTGTACCACAGGATATGTTCTACTTAACATAATATCACCTTTTGTTATGAACAAGGAACAAGGCCAAATATCCATGCTCCAGTACTAGTTTCTCATCGTTAATTATCAACATATCATTAATATGAGGGAAACAAATTGACAACAGTCACCATCATATAAGGATCGAGGAACTCTAGAATTCAGGAGAAGTGTTCTTGTCTTGAATTGAATTAACATTTACCATCTTTTCTCATCTCTGGAAGTAACCCTGATGCATGCTTCTCGACAATTTTCAGGTATCCATCTGCTTCGTGATCAGAAACATTGAAAAGCACAATGGACCCATATTGGAACACCACCATATAGTGACAATGACTCTCATCTATGACACCAGACTTAAAACCCTATAAAGTAAGCAGATGAAATCAGTTCAGTAAGTCTCTACGATATCCTTAGTAGCACATTCAAGAAATGATAAAAACCACCAGGAATGCTGGTGCAATCACACAATAACTAACAGTGGAGCTATAATCAGTTTGAAGCGATTCAATAAAGTAGAAAGCAATGAACTCGTCAGGAGCATTGTACGAACAAAAAAAAGACAGTCATCACAGGTTCGAGAAATATAACAGTACACTGACAGAAATATCCAGTGAACAAGCATGTTGAGAACGAAACTTTTATGTACCCATCCAACAAGTCCAAACATATTGTAATTTGAAAATAATTTTTCCATGCTCTAAACAATACTATCATTTTTCCAAATAGCTAGAGAAAACAAAAACATAGTTGCAAAGGCAATGTGTGCGTGATACTCTTCACATCCAGGATACCTATAGAGGCAATGAAAAAAAGAAGACCTGCATGGTTATGCCACTATGACGATTAACAATGTAAAGACACCACTAAAAACGTCAACATCTGGCACTTAGACTGGAGATAACGTTTAGTTCAACCACCCCCAAGTATTACAATTAGGCATTGCATGGACCGAAAAAAAATGGGAGGTAATTTGCCCCTCTATTTTTTGAATTTTGAAAAATTCTGACAGGTACTTTTGAAGTTTGCAATTTGACACTTGTACCTGCGTATTCATTTGCAAATCATGCCAATTTTAAATATGATTAGATGATAATAGGTAAAGCACAATAATTGGTTAATTTCCCTTTTACCTTGTGAGGTTGTTTTGTTCGGTTCTCAGACCACCTGATGGTTGGTGGTCACATTGTGTATGGATGAGACAGGCTCGGATTGAAACACAGAGATTCACAGTGCAATCGTAACAGCGTGATAGACAGAGATGGGGATAGGGGGTCACTAACCTCTGGGTCTCCCTTGACATCGTAGTATCTGAGGACGACGTAGTTGGTTGCACGCGATGTGGGTGGGATGACATTGAAGGAATTCTGCGACTGGAGGCTCTTGAGGTTGATGCTGCAAGAGAAGAGAAGAGAAGAGAAGAGGCCCATGACATGAGCATGCGCAGGGAGGGAGGGGATCGAGAAGTAGAAGGGAAACAAGGAAGCAGCGTACCTAGTGCACGGGAAGTAGGCCTTGACGGGGACGAGGCGGGTCTTGTCCTCCTGCGTGACCTCGAGTAGGTGCTCGTGGTAGTAGGCGTCGTCGTCGGAGGCGAGCTCCTCGGGCGGTGGCGGCGGCAGGGGCGCAGGCGGGGGGCCGTCGTCCTTGCAGTAGTCGAGGTCCCTCCCGGGGGCCGGGGAGACGGAGGCGAATGAGCGGAGGAGGAGAAGCGGGGCGCGACGCGAGGGAGGGAGGTGGCGCGGGCGGAGGAGGGGGGATGGGAGAGAAGAGGGGGGATGCGGGGAGGAGGAATAGGAGGTGAGCGGGCGAGGGTTTGGAAGGTCCTGGAGCATGCGGGGAGGAGGTGGTTCTGGAAGGTTCTAGAGCGTGCGGGGAGGAGGAGGAGGGGCCGGAGGAGGCGATTCTGGAAGGTTCCAAGCTCCATCTTCGGATGGACTGCTCCCATCGGATGCCTGTACTATACTATACTATACCACATGACATAGGGGTTCCACTTCCATCCACAGGGCAGCCTCATCCTAATTTCGGCCGACGTGTTCGTCGTCCATGCCATGCCAGCCTCTTCAGCGGCCGTTGGATCCTTTCCTAGCGCGGTGAAGGCCGAACGACCGCCGGCGGTCCGTTTAAATGTGTCATTTAGGTCCGCTTGGTAAATAGGCCGGTTTACATGCGGGGACCATGACCTAAACATAGGCTTATAAATGGGCCGTGAGGCTAAAAATTTAAAAAAATCTAGTATAATTAGAAAATTCAAAGAAATGTGGAAAATTTTTTAATATATATATAATATATATATATAGGGGAAGTATATATATGAAAGTAGACATATGGTGAAATCATGAAAGTAAACAATCATGGATGTTAGATCAGCTTGAATGGTTCGGATCTGAGTGGAATCCCACCTCCTCACTTAAACACGTTTTACACATAACCCCCTAGAAAAATTATAAAATTTCTCCACTTAAGTGAAGAAGGTGAGATTCCACCTAGATCTAAACCATTCAAGTTTGATCCAGCGTTCCTGATTGTCTACTTTCATAATTTCACCATATGTCTACTTTCACCATATACTTCCCCATATATATATATATATTAGAAAAAGGCTAAATGGGCCATACCAGACCTAACAGTTCTTGGACCGTGCCGTGCCGGTTTGATACTCTATGTGTTGTGCAGTGCTGGCCCGATGGACCGCAGCGACAGCCAAGTATGAGCCGTACCCACAGTATTAGGCCGAGGGTTGGCCCATTTAGCCATCTCCACCTTTGGCACGTGCTCGCCTCCCTCCTCCTCCTCCTCCTCCTCCTCCTCTCTCTCTCTCTCTCTCTCTCTCTCTCTCGCGCCTCCCTATCCCCATCGGCGCCACCCTTCCCATCTCCCAACTCGCCTGCGCCGCCGCCCTCCTCCCTCTCAGATCCGGGCCTTTGTCACATCCTCTAGTTGATGGGAGCAGCTTGTTACTTGCCTATTCTGTTGTCTGATGTAAATCTTATGAGTAGTTATTTTTAGTGTGTGATTAGATGGATCAACTGCCTGGAAATGAAGAGAATGTCACATATTTGCTTGCTGTCCTTAGTTTTCATTTCAGGTCACGCTTTACCGGGATATGTTTTGCAGGCAACTTGATCCCTGCTGTGAATTTTCTTGAATCTTTGTTTCCCCCTAAAATAATTGCACAGGGCCTATGGTCCTTTCGATTTTTGCCTTCTCTTCCCAAACTAGGTTGCATTGCTTTTACTTATATTTATTTTTCCATGTCAACCCAATTTTCTTATGATTATTCTTTTCTATTGATTCCGCTTTGGTTCCATTGATTGTACTGTAGTTCAGTGCAGTAATGTCATATGGTTTTGGCATCGTTCCTTGCTTTACATCAAAATGTGTATACATTACTTGGAGATCTCAGTGAGCTATAGTTATGGTTTAGTAATTCAGATTGGTAGGAATGGCATGGGAATTAGTTGACTGTCCTTTTCCTTTGCGGTTTTAGTAGATGGGATGTGTCCATAATGTAATGCATGCTGTTCAGTTTGGTTTAATTATACGGCACAGATAGATATATGTAGCTGTTGATGATGTAGGATGCAATGCGTATTCTCATATAGGTCTCATATAGGCATGGACTAGAATATTTAGAGACAAACTCTAGCAACGTAACAATTCTTAGAAGTTTGTGAGTTGGTAGATTGATCGATTGATGAAGATAAAGAATGGCAAACATAGTATTCAGTATTATGTCCAAGCTGCATCTGTGAGTGCAGGCTGTTCTGAGGGCAAACATAGCTTTTAGGTTCATATATAAACTGAGATTTGACTATGCTGCTACGAGGGCAGGGTTTTTTATCCTGAGTAAAGAGGGAGCAATAATATTGCAACAAGTGGTACGCTTGATGTAGTATCATCCTTTTTCAGTGCAAGACCAATAGGATAGCTAACAGTTACTTCCTTCCTAAAACTGTTAATCAAGGTTCTTGAGTAATACATATTTTAGCCTCGTAGTATTTATATTATTTTAGTTCGTCACTCCTTGCAGAGGGAAAACGAAGACGTTTTTTCAGACAATGCATAATATTTATTATTTTTGTTCGCCACTCCTTGCAGAGGGAAAATGAAGACGATTTTTCAGACCATGCACTTCAATGGTTTCAGCAATTGCTTTCATTGACAAATGACATGATCACTGTTAGGACCATTGCATTATGTTTGTCTTTTTTTTCTTTTGGAAATACGAAAGAGAGTTTCTCGGTAGGGGATGATATGCTGGAGAATGAAGTAAAATTGACTCAGCTTTACAATACATGATACTGAAACTATGAAGATTGATAGGCAGGCAGACCTGTTCTGTTTTATTTAGATAACATTGTTTCCACAAATCGAGTCATGTTGTTATTTTTAAAGTATGCAGCTAAAATAGATGTGTTGCCTTCATCCACCCATGCTTTCCGTACCGTGCAAAACCTGAATTCCTGATTCTTCCCGTCACCTCAAAAATGTAGAGACTGAGAGATGCCAGGAGAGCGAGAGGATGAGAGAAGAGTAGTAGTGCAGATCCGGATAGTAGGGTGGCAATGGGGAAGGGGAAGATGGCCTCCACGGGGATTAGATTACAGGGTAGAGAATTTTTTAAAAATAAGGTGCCTTTGTTTAAAATAATTTTATAAGTATTTAGGCTTATCTTTTTTTTTTACAAAATATATCTTAAATATTTTCAAGTTCTACTAGTTTGAGGTTACTCTCAAACTAAAAAATTTTAAAACACTCTTCTAGGATACCATGTGTCATCTTCTCTATCCGTCTCCACTCTTTTTCTTTCTCTCTTCCCTACTTACTTTCTCCATCTCCCCTCCTTCCTCTCTAACACAAAAGTTTTAACTTTGAAAATTTTAAACAGAAAGTTTCAATGTGAAAAAAATCAACTCAAAATTTTTAACTCAAAAATTTTAAATAAAAAATTCAAATTAAAAAGTTTCAATTTGAAAATTTTTGAATTTAAAGTGACAACTTAAAAATTTTAAATCAAAAAATTCAAATAAGAAAGTTTAAACTCAAAAATTTTAAATCAAATTCTCAAACTACAAATTTTCAACTCCGAAAAGTTTCAATTCAAAAACACTTTTGAAACTAGTTAAAAAATACTTTTTATTCAAAAACTTATGGCAAAAATTTGAAAAACAAAAACTTTTTTGAGAGAATGGAACAGGGGAGGAAAGGGGAATGAAGTGGATGTCGCAAGTGTCATGAGGAGAGAGCATTTGAGGGGGGAAAGGAAGTGAAGAAGAAAGGAGGTGTTGCCACTTATCACAACAAGAGAGTGATTTCACTAAAGATTTGGTGAGAACATCCTCGAATTAGCAATTCCTTTTTAGCAAAATTTTTACCAGAGTTGACCCCCTCCCTGCCCTCACAAGGAGATTACCACCCTACTGGAGAGACGGCTACTGCTGTAGTGGAATGGAAAATTTGGAAATAGGTTGGGCTTAACTGAATTGGATTTTGTCTTGGGGCTCACGTTGATCGATGTGGTGTGCTAGCAGCCCATGGGCTTAAATGAGTTAGCCTCAGGCCTCGCTAAAGAGACATCTAATCCTAGGCAGTAGTTACTCCCACCTCTGAAATACCACCTAAATAAACATAATACTCTTTTATCACTTTGGATATAGTCCTATACTAATTATAAGATGTTCCAATGTGAATCACATGAAAAAAATTGCATAGGAGTGCATAGTTTTTAGTGTATTTTGCAAATACCTTCATATATGCACATAAAAAGGAATATGTCTAAAACAATGTACATACCACTTCTTACGTACCATCTAGATGGTCTTATATACTCATATACTACACGTGCATATCCTCTGTTGCACGAGATACTCTACATTGTGAGATACACATAAGGAGTAGCTACTCCTAGGAGTAGAAAAGAGGCTTCCTATGTATATATATTCCGCACTCTCGGGAGTACATACTTTTACTTCTAATATACTACTTAAACGAATGTATTATACTTCTTTATCACTTTCGGTATATTTAAATACTAATTCTAAAATACTCCAATGTGACATGGCTGAAATTTTTTTCATCGGGTCCTTTATTTTTGCTATATATCTTTTTTTATATGTAAAATGAGTATATACACAAATTATACTATAAAAAGTGGACTTCGATGAAATTTTTCATGAACTCACTTTGTAGTATCTTATAATCATTATTAGAGTACACTCAAAAGAATAAAGAGGTACAATTTTTTTATTTAAGTGGTATATACAATGTGGGAGTACGTACTCCCATGATACTAGATGGGGCACCATGGAGTCTGGGCTCTACGATTTTAAATTCTTGAACTTAAGACATATTTAGATTTTTTTTAATTTTAGTTTTAGGGTATATATTCATATATATAACAATTCAAATAAAACACATACCTTTAAAAAAATATTCAAATTCAAAGATTTTGAACGAAATTAGAAGGAAACTCTAGTTTGAATTTCAATTCAAACTTATCTGAACTAGTTTACTAACAAAGTCAAACAAGTTTGAATTGAAATTTAAACTAGAGTTACCCTTTTTATGATAGTTTGGTTATAGGTATGCATTGATATATATATATATATATATATATATATATATATATATATATATATATATATATATATATATATAAAATATGTGATCTAAATTCATTCGAAAGAATATTAAAGGAATGAATTCAGATGAGAATAAGATGCCTTACAAAGCATACATGCTACCTTATTTATACATATATAAGAGGTGTCATTTAATGCTGCTAAAGGAACTTTTTGACTTTGTGCACGTGCCTTTATATATCGCTGTGTATGATTGTAATATTTACCGATGTTGAGGCTGTGTACATTAGCGTGATTCTGGACTAGTGCGGTATGCATAGAGGGTCCAAATTGGTGAATTTGGGTCCTGACACTCGAGTTCATGGATCAACTCACATGGCGCAAGAGGGGGCCTGTTGTGTGTAGGATCAAGGATACCGACTAGAGGGGGGTGAATAGGAGGTTTTTAAATTTTCAATTACTAAAATCAAGTTTAATGATTTCTAAGCACTAAGGACAATTTTAGCAATTCTAATACCTAGCAATACTAATGATCACCAAATAATATCTCTACTTGAATATATCAACAACTAAACAAGTACATCACCAAGATGATCAATTTGCTAAAATTAATGCAAGAGTGAAAACAACGCAAACCACAAATGATGAACACGTGGATTTTTATCCCGTGATCTCGGAGACTTGCCGGTCTCCCCTACTCCACGTTGAGGTGGCTTGAACTTCTTCAAGCCGGCTCCACTCGCTTGAGCCTTCCTCGATCACTCGTGGTAGTTCTTCCCCGCTCCGGGTAGGCGAGCTCCTTGCCTTCACAACCGTCCGGGCCTTCACACAAACTTCTTTGTGAAGATCACCGGTACTTCACGCCTCTAAGCCGTCTAGGAGGCGGCAACCTCCAAGATTAATAAACTTGATGAAGGCTTGAGACTCTTGAGTGCTTTAATATGGCTCAACAAATGCAAATGCACTCAATTTTCCTCTCCAAAAACTCAAGAATGATGAATTGAATGCACTAGAGTGTGGAGAGAGTTGCTAGAGCTCTAAATGTATTCAATGAAGTCACCAACCAGCTCCTAGCACAGGTGAAGGGGTATTTATAACCCCTCCCCACTTAACTAGCCGTTATTGCCTTTTTAACTCAGAAAAATCGCCATGGCCGGTACTACCGCCCCACGGGCCCAACGGCTCTCTAGCACAATTAATGCTCTGACACGTAGCCGTTACTGTGCAATTTTTATATGGCCGGTACTACCACTATATGGGTGCGGTAGTACCGCACATTCCCAGCCAGAAAAACATGCCTCTGTTAAAAGCTACAAGAAGCTTATAAGCGGTAGTACGCATTTATGATACTCATGTCCATCCATTCTTGTAGTCTTGGTCGAAGAAGAAACACAGAAGATGCTCTCTGTTATATAGCTACCGCAGTAGAATTGCCGGTAGTACCACATTTGCGGTACTGCCGCTCTACCACCTGCGGTAGTGCCGGCCTCAGGGTGAATTTCAGATTTAGCATTTACATGAATGCATGGACGAACACTTCGAACATTTGAGCTATATTAAATGCACATTTAGAGTTCAAGACCCCAATCAAGTCCCTCTTAATAGTACGACGACTATCCTAACAATCCGATCTTTTCTTCCAACTCCGAGATCGGTAAAATGACTAGAAAATATCTCTAAAATTTTATACCTTCATTTCTTTTGCTTCTTTGGTGCGTACTCCTTCCTTTTTGTACTTGTGACAATCCGACGTCCCTCGAAGAGTAGATTTTCCTGTTTTCAACTTACTCATGCAAACAACATTAGTCTATTAGCCTTGACTTTCATTAATTACCAAAACCCTAAACACATGGGGGAGAGGGTACCCCAGCGTAAAGTACGCTAACAGGTATAGAGTGGGATATTTCCACCACGAGGAGCATGAGACATTCCAAGTCAATTTTGAGGGTTTGTTCTGTGTATACCAACTGTCGGCGTACTTTACACCAGGGTACCCTCTTCGTCGCACAAAAGCATACGTGGCCCACGTGGCAGTCTAGCAGGCGGGTGGGTGCTTACACCCGCTTCACAGACGCCGGTCCACCTGGCGCTGGCGGCAGCAGTGGGCGGCCACGCCTACCGCCGGCGCCATCCACGGCGGCTTTGGCGGCGATCGGCGAGCACGCCTCGCCCACGGTGTCGGTCCATGTGGCGCGGGCGCCAGCCCACGTGGCGGCTCGGGGCGGCGAGGGCGTAGCACGCCGCCCACCGGTGCCGGCTCACGCGGCGCGCGGCGAAAGTGTGGCGGTTACGCCGCCGCCGGCGCCTAATCCACGTGGCGGCTTTGGCGGCGATCAGCGAGCACGCCCGCCCACCGGTACCTACCACGCGCGCGCGGGCGAAAGTGGCGGCCACGCCGCCGCCGGCGCCCACCCACGTGGCGGGTGGGCGAAAGCACGCTTGTTCATCCCGCCGCCATGCAAAAGGTAGGGTGCGGTGGCTTGCCTCAAGTCTCCTTCCCGACGCATCGTCGAGGACAGTCGCTTTGTACCAAGCACGCCGATTCCAAGGAATTTCGCAACAAGCCTGTTCTCCGACGCCACACCTACCCGTGGCGTAGGGTCACATTCCTAAGAACCGGGTGAAGGCATGCTGCCGCATTGATTAGGGTCAAGGAACGGACAACGATAAAGGCGTAGTAAATGCATGTAAGATAAGCATGATGACATCCCTCCTCCATCTGACCCGTGTAAGCCCGTGCATATAAGGGCACTTGAGAGCATACGAGAGGGGGGATCGAGAAAAAGAGAGGGAGAAGAAAAAAGAGGCTCAACAGAAGAGCTGGTCATCAGCAAGCTTTGTAACCAAGTCCAAAATACTCAATCCAAAATCAGGCAGGACGTAAGGCTGTTACCCTTCTTGGAGGGGGCCTGAACCCTGGGAAAAATCGGTGTGTGTTCATCGAATTGAAGGGGCACTAGGATTCGATTAGGCGAGAGGTGCCGGGTTTCCTCGCTAGGGTTAGCCAATTACCAAAGCCACCCCCTATCGAACTAAACCTCGGCTCAGAGGCTCGGGCCTGTCAGTGGAATACGCCGACTGTGGCGCGCGCAGTAGGGAAGGTAGTTGGTTGTTCCGATCATCTCTCCATGAGTTTTGGTGTCTTTTGTTTGCCTGCATCCGGAGATGGAGGGTTCGCAGATCGTGAAGGAGAGGTGTCAGGCCATGTTCAGAGTGTGTCCCGAGAATCTAGTCGATCGCAAGACCGTCTCGCTCCACCCCCGCAGGTGGCTGGCGATGCTCCCGTGGCGGCAGGGGGGCATCCGGTGCGACGCCGGTTGGCCATGGAAGCGCCACCCCTACCAGACCTGATGCAACTCGCTCCTCTGGACCACCCCCGGTGGAGCTTGCAGAGACTCCCGCCACTCGCGGGTGCGGGATCTTGCCGCCTTGTTGGTGCGGCCCAACCGGTAGGGCCCCCACGGCAGAGCATCGGTGGTACTCGCCACCCAGTATGCTGGTGGGGGCTCGCAGGCTCCACCGCCTGGTGAGTAGCGTCTGGCAGTGGGCGGCTGGGAAGAGGCACGCAGCAAGACTGCCCCGGCCCGAAAGGAACCGTGAGGACCTAAGAAGTCATCTTGACGAAGCCCGCCGGCGAAGTGGCGACCTTCGCGGCCGTGTGCCACGTCGCCCGGCTCAGGAGCAGGGGCGCGGCAAGCGGGCGGCCTCCGAAGATGGAAGTTCCTCCGACTCAGCGGAGAGTCCTATCTCTCGCTCTCCGGGCCAAGCTCCCGGTGGGCGGCCGGGTTTTGTTTATGGCGTTGGATATCAGGCGTTCTCCCCATGTTACGCTGTGGAGGGCTCAAAAGTTTCGCCCCAAGATCTATAGAAAGTTATGACGGCACTACCAATCCTGAGGAGTTCTTCCAAATTTATACAACGGTGGTGCGAGCGGCCGGCGGGTCCGGAAAAGTCATGGCCAATTATTTTCCGACGGCCTTGACGGGCTCTGCCCGTTCTTGGTTGTTGAACCTCCCGCGAGGGTCAGTGCACTCATGGGAGGAACTGTGTGGCCTCTTTGTCGCCAATTTCGGTGGCTCTTCGCAAATGGGCGTGGAGGATGATTTGCATGCCCCGAACAAAGATAAGGGGAGTCGCTGCGTGATTTTATCCGACGGTTTCGCCATTGTCGCAACACGATCCCCACATCTCGAAGCAATCGGTCGTCATCGCCAAGAGGCGTCATGATCGCAAAATGAAGGAGAAGATGGCCACCCGCACTATCGGCACCACCTTTGAGTTGTTTTCCCTCGCGCATAAGTGCGCGCGGGCTGCGGAGGCGAGCGGGCCAGGATCTGGCCCCCAGGGCGGCAGAAGTAAAGATGAAGCCGGGACCTCAAAGGGTTCCGGCCCGTCAAGCAAGAAGGCGCGGAAGCGCGAGGCAGGAGAGACCCGGCGGGTCTTGGCCGCCGAGCGCGATCGCGATGACTCTAGGTCGCCGGAGCGCGACCGCCGTGATCAGCGTGGCAACCGCCGTGATTGGCGCAATGATCGCCGGGACCGGCGCGATGATCGCCGGGACCGGCGCGATAACCGCCGCGGTCGTAGGAACGATCACCACGGGCGGAGGGAGAGAGGGCCTTGGTGCCCAATTCATCGAACTGACACCCATGACCTGGACAATTGTCAGGTCGTGGACCGGATGGTGGAGCGTCGGATCAAGGAGCGTCGCCCTTGCGACGATGAGCGTCATTCTCGTGATGGTGATCGTGGTGAAGACCCCGCCCCGCTGGCTTTCCAGCAGGCGGATCATACCCTGGCGTATATCTACGGCGGTTCATCCGCCCTTCGCTCTAATACCGCTTGCAAGCGGTTGAAGAGGGAAGTGTGCGCCACGGGGTCAAGTTCAGGGTCGCGTCGGATGCTGAAATGGTCAGAGGAGACGATCATCTTGGCCAGCCGACCACCCCGACACGCCCGCCCGGACATCTCCCGACAGGTGTCGCCACATCCGAATGTCCCATTGGTCGTGTGTTGGTGGACGGAGGAGTTCTTCAAGATCATCCGTCCTCTACGGCATTTCGCTCTTCAAATCCTGGCGGCAGATCTCGTCCGTTGCCTTTCTTTGGAATAGCCCCGGGTTAGTGCAATCCCGTGGGCAGTGCACGCTCTCCCGCCACTTTTGGAGAAAAAGATAATTATCGCACCGAGTTGGTGGACTTTGAAGTCACCGATTTTGATCTCCCTACAATGCTTTGCTTGGCCGACCCAAGACCGCCAAGTTCATGGCGGTGTCCCATTATGCATATATGGTGGTGAAGATGCTGTATTCGCCGCCCCATAACCATCCGAGTGGATCACCAAGCTTTCTTGCCGTCATAAGTTTGCGCTGATATGAGGCCGCCACCGTCCCCGGCGTGTTGATGCCGCCGCCGGGAGCCCTCAGTCCGGACCAGCGCCTCGCTGGCTCTGTCGGTGAGGTTAAGGTGGTCGCCCTGAGTGAGGGCGAGTCCCGCAAGACCATCAACATTGGCGCCAACCTCAAGACCAAATAGGAAGACGCGCTCGCCACCTTCCTCCGTGTAATTCGACGTGTTTGCTCGGCAACCGTCCGATATGACCGGGTCCCTGTGGAGGTGATACGAGCACCGCTTGGCAACGCCTCCCAAGCGCCGCCGATTGACAAAAAGATCCGTGGCAAACTCCGGAGCGGCAAGATGCTATTCGGCAGAGGTGGAGAAATTATTAGACGCAGAATCATCAGGAGGTCACTCATCCCGAGTGGCTTGCCAACTGTGCTTGTCAAAAGTCCAACGGAAGTGGCGAATGTGTGTCGACTTCACCGACCTCAACAAAGCTTGCCCGAAGGATCCTTATCCCTTGCCACGAAGTTGATCTCATTGTGGACTCCACGGCAAGTTGTGAGTCTGTTGTGCTTTCGGATGCGACTGGGTACCATCGATTAGCATGGCGATGGGAGATGAAGAAAAATCGCTGGTAACCCTACGGGTGTTTATTGTTATATTAGGATGCCTTTTGATTTAAAGAATTTGGATCTACTTACCGGCGTGCCATGCACATTACTTTTCGTCCACGATAGGACGAACCTTGAAGTATATGTTGATGATCCGTTGTGAAAGTCAAAAAGGTGAAGCTTTGATTCAAGATTTGAGGAAACCTTCGCCATCTTCTAAGAATTGCTCAAGTCAATCCAGAGAAGTGCGTGTTTATGCGTTCCCAGAAATTGTTGGGGTTCCCGTGTCTAACCGGTATTGAAGCCAATCCAGATAAAATAGCAAAGAATTGAGCATATGAAGCCTCCGGTGCGATTTAAGCAGTCCAATGCCCGACCGGCCGTTCGCCTCCTCAAAGCGGTTCATCGCCCGACCGGGAGAAAGAAGCTTACCCTGCTCAAGCCGTTGAAGAAAACCAACCATTTCGAGTGGATCAAGAAGCCCAGAGGCCTTTGAAGACTTGAAGCGGTACCTTACCTCTCCTCCGTTGTTGGTTTCTGTGCTGTGAACCGTTGCTTTTGTATATTGTCGCTACTCTGAAGTGGGTCACAGGCCGGTGGCGGAAAGGGAAGGTGTCCAAAAGCCGCCTATTATGTCAAGAAGGTGTTGCATGAAGTGAAACCCGATACTCACAGCACAAAAATGTCAGATGCGATCTTGGTGGCGTCTAGGAAGTCAGCGACATTATTTTCGGGGTGAGAAGTTATCGTGGTCACGGCCTATCCGCTATGAGAAATCTGCTCAACCGTGAAGCGAAGGTCGATTGCCAAATGGTCGATGGAACGGGAGAGTTCAACCTTAAGTTTGTTCCCCGTGACCGCCATCAAAAGTCAAAAGTGGCGGAGTTCGCTGTCTTTGAGTGGACTCCGCCACCTCAAGCGAAGAAGCCCCGTGTCGCCCCTTGGACTTTATTTTTTGATGGCTCGTTCAGATTGGAGGGTGCAGGGGCTGGTGTTGTCCTAGTCTCCCCGACTGGTGACGTTCTTCAGTATGTTGTTGCTCTTGATTTTAAAGCCACTAATAATATTGCCGAGTATGAAGGCTCATTGGTGGTTGCGATTGCTTCACTTGGTATCCCGCCTTCAAGTCAAGGGCGACTCGCTAGTCATCAATCAAGCGAGGAAGGAATTTCAATGCCCTGACCCCACCATGGCGGCGTACTTGGCGGAGGTCAGGAAAATGGAGCGACGTTTCGAAGGATTGGGATATATTCATATCCCCCGGCGTGATAATCACCTTGCGGATGGGCTCTCGCAGCTTGCGTCCTCAAGGGCTACTGTCCCGGTCGGAGTCTTCGAAGAAAGACTATCGCGACCGTCCATCGCAGCCCACGATCCAGGTGGGAATGATGGTGTCGCTGTCGCAGCCCCCGATTCAGGAGGGGACGATGGTATGGCCGTCGCGGCCTCCGGCTCATGTGGGGAAGATGGCGCCTGCAGACCATGCCTCTAGTCCAGGGAGGAAGGTCAAGGCGTCTGCCTCAAATTTCAAGTCCGGAGAGGAAGGCGGCGGTGCTGCCGATGCAGCGCCAGGGGAAATGCTTGGCCCAGCAAAGTACCCGGGCGAGCACCGAGTGTTCGCCACACTTGGCCGGGAAGATCAGTGGATGGATCCGATCCTAGCCTTCCTGCGGGACCAAGTGATCCCCGACGATAATGCCTCAGCTGAGAAAATAGCACGTAAGGCCAAGTGCTATACTCTGGTGGGTGGGGACCTATACCGTCGAAGCAGAAACGGAATTCTACTGAAGTGCATCACTCGGGAAGAGGGGAGCGCCCTGCTCTCTGATATCCATGGAGGCGTGTGTGGGAGCCATATGTCCGGCCGAACGCTAGTCGGCAAAGCGTTTCGCCAAGGATTTTATTGGCCATCGCCTTCAGATGCTAGCGAAGTGGTGAGGACATGCGGCTTGTCGGCTTCTTCGCCAGCAAGTCCACCGACCAGCCCTAAGCTCGCAAACCATCCCGCTCTCTTGGCCGCTTATGTCTGGGGCCGATATCCGGGTCCGCTCCTCGCTGGCCACGCGAGGCTTCACCCACCTTTTCGCTGCCATCGACAAGTTCACTAAGTGGGTCGGTCAAGCAAGATGCCATTACGGCTTCCGCCGCCAAATTTATGCATGGGATATTCACCGCTTTGGAGTCGCCAACCACATTATCACCGACAATGGAACTCAATTCACCAAAGGCAAAGATTTCGGAGTTTTGTGATGAGATGGGCACCAAAGTATGCTTTGCTTTGCCGCCCACCCCAAGAGTAACGGTCAAGCCGTGGCGTGCCAATGCATTGGTGTTGAAGGGCCTCAAGACAAGAGCGTTTGATCGACTCACTGGCGGGCGTATTTGGATTGAAGAACTTCCTACCAGGTTGTGGTCAATTCGCACCACGCCCGGTCAGACATCTTGGCGAGACGCCTTTCTTCTTGGTGTATGGAGCGAAGTCGTTCTCCCCTCCGAACTGTCGTTTGGCTCTCCGCGCGTCTCGGTTTTCAGCGAGGAAGGCCACGAAGACATCCGGCAAGAAGACGTCAACCTCCTGGAAGAAGTTCGTGACCGGGCCGCCCTTCGTGCCGCCCGATACCAGCAAAGCCTCAGGCGGTACCACGCCACCCGGGTCTCTGAGAGAACGCTGCAGTGGGCGACCTGGTTTTGCGCAAGATTCAGACGCATGCCGGGCTGCATAAGTTGTCTCCCCGATGGGAGGGCTCCTTCAAGGTGGTCTCAGTATCTCGACCCGGGGCGGTCCGGTTAGCCACTGAGGACGGCCGAGAATTGGCGAATTCCTACAATGTGGAGTTGTTATAAAGTTTTATCCATGAAAAACCTGTAAGTACCCGGTGATTTGCTTTGATCAGCCTCGGGATAGTCTTATCCCCACCGATCGGCGGTCATTGGTTGTTGATAATGTTATTATCTTGAGGATTTTTGACTTTGTCATTATTCCTCTTTTTATGCCCTGCGGGGTAGTCTGCTGCGTGGATGCTATTGGTTCCTAGGTTTTGGCAATCCCTTGTTGGTTCATAATTATGCTCGGTATCTGTCGGCAAGGACAGCAACCGGGAGCGGATTTGGCACAGTGCTTAAATGTGGTTCATACACCTCGGGTTGGCTCTCAGAAGCACCGCAGGTCGTTACCGCAAGCACTGCTGGCCTAATATCCTTCCTGGTAGTTCGCTGCTTCACCGCACAATGCCATGGGCCGTGTTTTGGAGAAACGGCAGCAACATGGAAGCCAAAACGAGTGGACCAATATTACCCCATGCGCCGACTTATGTTGTCATGATTTATATTGTATGCGTCCTGCATGATATTTATTTATCTTTACAATAACTGCATATGTATGTGAGTAAAACTTTAAAGTTTTGGCTCAATTCGAGAAGAAAAATTTAATGGTGCCCCTGAAGTTAAATTTGGTCGCCTGGTGGCTATGGGGCTGGTCGCTCAAGACTCCTTTGGTCGCCCAAGTGTTACTATTGGTCGCCAGTAACGAAATTGGGGGCCGGTCGCTCAAGACTCACATGTCGCCCAAGTGTTCTACTGTCGCTTGCCGCTTGATTGGGCTGGCCGCTCAAGACTCAACCTGTCGCTCAAGGTTCGATTGGTCGCCAGTGGCTAGTGGTCGCCTAACCTGGGTTGGGCACCACTAATACATAAGCCGATAAGTGTTTTAAGTAACACTCTCGATTGTTCGCTTATGTATATGCTAAAATTAATCAAATTATGCATGATTATCACAGATGTCGCAAACCTGACGGCTCCTTGGTGATAAAAGGAAAAGTCTTCAGTGTGAGCGTCTAGTAAAGTTAAGTGACCAGAGTGTAAGTTGGACACGGAGCTCAAGCACGGCTCATACGCCTCGGGTTGGCTCTTAGAAGCACCGCTGGTTGTCACCATTGAGCGCCGCTGGCCCAAGACCACTCCTGAGAACTTATTACTTTCTACGCCACACTGGGGTACGATTCTAAGAGATCACAAGGATTTAAGTTCCGAAAAGGTTTCAGCCAATGACAACCTTGCATAAAATCTTGACGGCAAAACCATTCTGTGCTCAAGCACAAACTATTACACCTCAAAACTGTCTTTGCCTAAGTTCTATGTAACTTGCACGTATTATATTTGCATTTATGGCTAGTCGCATGCGACCTCTACAGAAATTCTGGGACATTGCCTGGACTCAAAAGCCTAACTGGCGCCTCAATTGAATTTTGAGTTGGCCGCCTAGCAATTCCAGCATGCAATATCAAATAAGCACAGCAAATGAGCATGAAGGTAAAACTGAAAAACATCCATTACAACTAAAGTTTGTTGAAGTGTTCATACAGGTAGAAGAGGTTGATCGACAAAAGAAATAAAAGCAAAAAAGTGGAGTGGCGGCCCAGCCCTTCACTCATCACCCACGTCGATGTCGCCGGCGTCTTCTTCCTCCGCCACCGGGGTGGCGACATCCATGGTCGGCCTTTGCACTTGCACCTTCTTGCCAAGTACTCGGCGGCTGCTTGCACACGTGCCTCTGCCTGGGCGGCGTTCCCCACGATGCCGGTCTCCATCGCCGCCATCGGGTCCAAAGAAGCGTCGCGGCTGGCCTAGTAAGTCAGCACAAAGGTGGCGGTCATCACCACAACCTCTTGCCCCTCCCTGGCGGAGCGTGCGGCTAGGGCGGTGGGCAATCCCCGGAGTGCTTCCGCGGCTTTGGTTGGTCGCAGAGGCGACAGGCGGTGTGTCCCGAGGGCGTCTCAAAGACCACGCCCAAAGGTTCCAGGCATCTTTTGATGCGCTGGAAAGCTCCCTTGAGCATGGTGGCGAGATTGCACCTGAGGCGGTCAGTCTCGTACTCAGAGGCCCTCTGCGCCGCCTCGGCCCTCTCCGCCATTCTTTGCATGGTAGCCAGGCGGCCGCATGTGGTCCTTTCTTGTGCCACCATCGATCCGACCTCTCCGCTCCGTGCGGCTCGCCGATGGCCCTGTCATTGCCTCGCCGTCCAAGCTCCATGCCCACGGCCGGTAGGCCGTGGCAAGCGCACCGAGTGAATCAGGCAAATTATCGAGCTCGTGAAGAGCTCACGAACGCATCGCAGAGTGGTGACGGTCTTTGGCGGCGAGTGGGCGAGGTGCGCCGATGTCAGGGCCGCCTGCTCCTGTCCCGGTGGTAGTGGCGGCCGGCGGCGTCTGGGCGGAGGTCTCCGCCGCAGGCGCAGGTGGCGTCTGCTCCCTTGGAGCATCTTGAGGCCGCCTTGGCGCCGCCTCAAGCCGAAAGCCGCCTTGGGGACCTCAAGCCCGCCTTGTCGAGTGGCGGTGTGGGTCCCCGTGGCAGAAGGCGGTGGCGCCGTGGAGGATGAGACCGGCGCCACGGAAGGAGTCGGAGGCGGAGAAGGCAACGGAGCCGGCGCCTGCTGCATTGGCACCGGTGGCGATGGTGCCGGCGGCGCCGAGGTGGAGATATCGGGCGCCGGGGGGCGGCGCGGTGTAGTCGGGCCTGGTGAGCGGTCGGTGCGACCGCCCCATATGAGGTCACCGCCACCCTTGGGCTGGTGGCGGCGGAGGTTTCGCCCGCATGGCGGGCCTTCTTCAAGCCCGGACCTGAAGTGTCCGGGACAAGCAGCCGCTTGCCCATCGCCCGATCGGTGGGGAGGTGCGCCCCGATCGTCGGCTGGCGGCACCACGGCGAGGCCGGTGGAGTCCATTGCGGCAAGAACTCGACGATCTCGCGCCCGCAGCTCCAAGTCAGCGAGTGGTCGGGCCGATGAAGGAAAATTCAGGCCGGCTGGGACCGGCGGCAAAAGCCCGGAGAGCCACCTGCTGAGGCGTGGCCCATCCAAGTTTCCCGCGGCTGGCCAAAGTTGAAAAAAGACTGCCGGTTGGTAGGGGCAACACAAAAGAGACATGAATGCAGAAAAAAGCCAAAAAATAGCAGTGAAATCTTACGGCCAGGGAAGGTGCGGGTGATGTCGCTGTCGCCTGTGTACTGCCATGCTGGGCGAATACGGCGATGAAGGGGGCTAAGTCTTCGGGATACAAAATCCCTAACAACTAGCGCCCTAGTTAACCCGGCGTCCCGCAGGTTATTAATGAGGGCCGCCATTGCCAGAAGCTCCGCCGTCTCTTCGACGGGCGAGTTCCAGTTCTCGGTGGCCGCCGCTGGCCCGGCGGGCACCCCCAGAGCCTCAACGCCGCTGTCATCATTGACGTCTGACCATTATTGCGCGCCAGCCTTCCAGTTTGATCTGGGCTGGAAGGGTATGTAACGAGCCGCCATCCCATCCCGGAGACGGAAATGGCAGCTCCCCAACAGTTCACCGTCGGAGGAGGCGCGGCAGAGAAAGAAGTAGCGAAAAAGTGGGAGATTTGGCATCACCCCCATGAACATTTCACAGAGGTGTGCGAAGATGGCGAGAAAAAGAATGGAGTTGGGGGTGAGGTGAAGGTGATGGATTTCGTAGAAGTGGAGGACGGTGAGGAAAAAGTCAGAAAAAGGCGGCACCAAGCCTGCCATGATGCCCCACACGAAGATGATGATCTCGTCGGCGGGCCTTTGTGGCGAGGGGTCCCTACCGGAAAAACAGAGGGTCTTCTGGCACAATGGTGTGGAGTCTCCCTACTGTGTAGGAGTCCGCTGTGGAAGCAGGAAAGGAAGGCGATCCGGGGGAAGCCATGGAAGCAAGAAGGGTGAAAAACAAGGAAAGCTTAAAGCAAGAAGATGAAGTCTGCAAAGGGTGCTAAAAGCATGAACTGCCTGGTGCGGATGGGCCTATTTGTATTCCCCACTCGCACCGACGGTTCACGAAGATACAAGATCGTGCGCCGTTTCGGGTCCCCAAAAAATCGGCGGATGCAATGAAGCACAAGAATCGAGGCGGTCGCATCCTCATGAGTGATGGCCCCATCCAAGAATGCACCGGCATTTAATGTAAGATCTTGAAAAGTTCTAATGTGCGTTCTTGGGTGGGCCCGGGGGCTACTGTCGGCGTACTTTACACCAGGGTACCCTCTTCGCCGCACAAAAGCATGCGTGGCCCACGTGGCAGTCTAGCAGGCGGGTGGGTGCTTACACCGCTTACAGACGCCGGCCCACGGGCACGCGGCGAAGCACGTGGCGCGCCACGCCGCCGCCGGCGCCAGATCCACGTGGCGGCTTTGGCGAAGCGGTCGGCGAACGCACGCCACGCCCACCGTGTGTCGGTCACGTGCGCGTGGCGGCGCCAGATCCATGTGGTGGCTGGCGGCGATCGGCGAGCACGCCCGCCCACCGGTGCGGTCCTAGGGTGCGGTGGCCGTCTCAAGTCTCCTTCCCGATGTACTGCGTGTCGAGGACGAACTCACATATGTGCACGCCGATTCCAAGGAATTCTACAACAAGCCTGTTCTCGACGCCACACCTACCCGTGGCGAGGGGTCACATTCCGGAAGAACGGGTGAAGGCATGCCGGCATTGATTAGGGTCAAGGAACGGACAAACGATAAAGGCGTAGTAAATGCATGTAAGATAAGCATGATGACATCCCTCCTCCATCTGACCCGTGTAAGCCCGTGCATATAAGGGCACTTGAGAGCATACGAGAGGGGGGGATCGAGAAAAAGAGAGGGAGAAGAAAAAAGAGGCTCAACAGAAGAGCTGGTCATCAGCAAGCTCTGTAACCAAGTCCAAAATACTCAATCCAAAATCAGGCAGGACGTAAGGCTGTTACCCTTCTTGGAGGGGGCCTGAACCTGGGAAAAATCGGTGTGTGTTCATCGAATTGAAGGGGCACTAGGATTCGTTAGTGCGAGAGGTGCTGGGGTTTCCCTCTGCTAGGGTTAGCCAATTACCAAAGCCACCCCCCTATCGAACTAAACTCGGCCTGTAGGCTCGGGCCTGTCAGGTGGAATACGCCGACACCAACAAATAGCCATCGATATTTCTACTGTATGATCCTAGACGCTATGGGTATCGCAACATACAAGCATGAGTTTACGACTTTCATAGGATTTTACATTATGTTTTCTAACATTCAACACGAGTTGCAAGGCAATGAGGCAGCGAGCCGTGATGGGTCAATACCTAGTTGGGTTCATCGACCCCGAGCTTGTGTCTGCGACCATGGCTAGACTTCAATCGGAGTTCTCTGCTGGTTACATCAAGTGGTCATTGCAGGCTGAGTCGTAAAAGGACTTCATTATATTATTGTACCATGAGGAGTAAGTGTAGGATCAAGAATACCAACTAGAGGGGGGTGAATAGGAGGTTTTTAAATTTTCTATACTAAAATCACTTTTAGAGAGTTCTAAGCAAGAATGTCAATTTTAGCACCTTTTAATATCTAGTAATTATGGTGATTACCAAATAATTTCCTGTACTCAATTGCTTCAATAGCTAAATTAAGATGATCAATTAGCTAGAAATAATCACAAGAGTAAGAACAATGCAAACCACAATTGAAGAATGCGCGAATTTTATCCCGTGGTCTCGGAGACTTGCCGGTCTCCCCTACTCCACGTTGAGGTGGCTTGACCTTCTTCAAGCCGGCTCCACTTGCTTGAACCTTCCTCGATTACTCGTGGTAGCTCTTCCCCACTCCGGGTAGGCGAGCTCCTTGCCTTCA
Organism: Guadua angustifolia; assembly: GCA_036346375.1. NCBI lineage: Eukaryota > Viridiplantae > Streptophyta > Magnoliopsida > Poales > Poaceae > Guadua > Guadua angustifolia. Next base: position 216,749 of record CM070521.1, on the reverse strand, counting down.
CAACGATCGGGCCTTCACACAAACTTCTTTGTGAAGATCTCCGAATCCACACGCCTTCAAGCCGTCTAAGAGGCGGTAACCTCTAAGAGTAACAAGTTTGACGCTTGCTCGAAATCGAATTGAGTGTCTAAAGGCTCACTCTAAATGCAACACTCAATCTTCTCTCTTCACTTGCACTTAATGTGACTTGAATGCACTAGGAAGTGGAGAAAGCTTTTGCTAGAGCTCTATTCAATAGTGCCCAAGAGTTGCTGTAGATGGCAGGTGGAGGGGTATTTATAACCCCATCCACGAAAACTAGCCGTTAAAGCACCAAATCCCAACTAAACCAGGATTTCCGGTGCTACCGCCCATGTAGGGCGGTAGCACCGGGGTTCAACCTCGAGGGATGTCGAGCGCTTAATGTTTCACAGAGCCGCTTGAGAGGTCGGTGCTACCACCCATCTAGGACTGGTAGCACCGGGTTTCCATTTTTCTTTTTCAACTGAAGAGGCACGCTCTGGAATTATTACATCGGGTGGAGGGCCGGTGCTACCGCCACCCCGGTAGCACCGGGCTACCATGGGCGGTAGCACCACCCTGTTTGGTTTCCAAAAAGGAGTGTGTCTGGATTTTACACACCGACCTAAGGGTCGGTGCTACCGCGCCCCCGGTAGCACCGGGCTACCATGGGCGGTAGCATCGCCCTGCTTGATTTCAAAGGCATTCTTTTTCAGATCTTTCGGAGCATCCATTTATGGCTTTCTATATGCTTGAGTTATGAGTGTAATTTATCAATTTGAGCCTTTAGACACTTAAAACGACACCAACAAAACATCAAACACCTCTTAATAGTACGGCCCTATTACTAGCAATCCGATCTTTTCTCCAAACTCCGAGATCGGTAAAATGACTAGAGAAATGTGCTTAGAATATTTACCTTTACTTGATTTGCACATTGATCTTCTTTTTCACTATCTTCATGCTTCCATGATCACCAATTCTTGAGACTAACCTATTTCAATATACTCAACACAAATGTTAGTTACTTTAAACATGTTTGTCATTAATTACCAAAACCAAGAGATATTATTTGGGGGCCCTAGATGCTTTCAGTAAGTAGTATTTTACCCTTCAATTACTTGTACATAGTTAAACTGTATATGAACTTATTTTCTTACACTGTATACTATTTAATAAGCAACCATTGGGTTCTACTCGTGCTCACTTTGAGTGAAAATAAAGTTTACACTTTTAACTCGCTCGAGAAGAGATCGATGGCCTACGCGATCAAACTACTTTGGAAAGTAAGTATATTACTCTAACCTAACACTTTCTGTATTTAATTATGTTTATTTTTTTACTCAATGACACCTGTCCAATGTATGTAGGGGTTTCTCATCCTGCGTCGCTGAAGAAGGGCAACACGATGACAAATGGGGCGACAAGCTCGAGTAGAAGCGCTTCAAGGTACAAGTGCCTAGCATTTATAGGATTAATTTTTTTTGACATCTATTTTTCATCTCTTAATTTCATTTTCTTTATTCACAGTGTCATCAACATGGCAGCGATGACCTGTGCGGCTTCTATGTTATGCATCACATGATGCTCGTGGTCGGTGGCGCAGACATTTTCCCTAAGGTATATGTACATGCATAATAATACACTTAGCCTTTTACATATATATTTTAAAACTTAAATTGGTGCACTCATTTCTATTTTGCAGAAGATCAATATTCCCTTGACCTGCTAGGTATTTGAGGATAACTCTATGCCTTCTTAATGTGTGAGGTCATTAATCCAAAAGGCGAACACCACTCAAGCCTCGCCTAAAGAATTGTGAATTTGTTAGATACTGTTTTCATTAATTTGTGAATCTTATGCTGTGAATTTATGAGTTATAGTAACTATGAATTCAATTGGTTTTTATATATGTGAGTTGATTTCTTAAAGGGATGTGCTCTACATTGTAATGTGCGATCAGAGTTGATTTCTAAAATTGATGCGTTGTATATTGATATATGATCAGAGTTTATTTATGAAATGTATGTCATAATAATGCTGGTAATGCTCTGTATTTTGTCTTTTGTTTCAGATGGCATGGCTAGCATTTCATTAGGTTAGCCAATAAATCAAAATTTACTAAATAATGGAAAATCAACATTATAGACTGTTCCAAATTAGAACTGTCTGTGATATCCTCCTCATCACAGACGGTTTTTATTTAGAACCGTCTGTGATGAGTTTTTTCACTGATGGTTGCAAAATCGTCTGTGACGATCGATTGTCATCACCGAACTTTGGTATAGATGGTTCACAAAACCGTCTGTGAGAACTCTTACGAACTGTCTGTGTCCACTAGTGTATGCATGTTGGGGGGACTGCTTTTACTTGGAGAGGGGGGGGGGGGGGGATAATGAGAAAACATTGTCCTCAGGATCTCTGGTGCCATGCGAAGCAAGCAGGTGAGAAAAGGTGGTGCGTGAAGAATCGGAGCGATGGATGGCGATCGAGGCGAGCGAATATGGAGCTAGGATGGCCATCAAGCTAGGGAAGGGCAAAGCGATCGATCGAGAGGCCATGCACGATGGAGGAAAAGCATGGCGAGGAATTGGAAGGATAAGCATGGCGAGGAAAAAGGATTCACCTCGAGCCACACGAAAGAAAAGCAAAAGAAGATGCAAAGCAAGGCGCCCAAAAGCATCGCTCCTCAGCCACACCAAGCAAAGGCGAAGAGCCAGAGCCAGGTACGCACGTACGTGATGCCCGCAGGATCTTCATGCATGATGCATCGATCATATACAGACGGCCAATTTATTCCACCAATTTAGTGCCATTCAACTGCATGCATTGCCGCCCAGGAGTCCATGCGCGCGTGCCTAGCTTGGTCTGCATGTACTTACCTGGGCCAGGCAGGCTACTTGAATTAATTTAGCTCTGCAGGTTACTACTACTCTACTTTGAGCATGCAGATAGATGGGAATTGAAGGTGGGTGGTGGGCTACTCCGATATATCCCGCGAATATATATCTGCATTGTGGTTGGTTCTTTAGCTACCGCACCATAAAGTAAGTATATACTGAGAGACAAGTAGCTAGGAAAAGAAAGGAAACAAAAGTGAACTACTGTTGTTCAGAGTTAGACGGACAGTTCCCTTCTGTTACAAACCAGGCCAGCAGCAATGTACGTACGTATATATTGACCACTGATATATAGATTCTCATCACTATACATATGTAGCTAATATCTGCGCCCTCCCATGGTTAATTTAGCTTAATTTTCGATCCAAGTATATATATGCTACTCCATATAGGACGACTGTGTGTGTCATTAGGCTTGTCCATATTTTAGGAAAGGACGAGGAGCCTAGTTAGGTTAAAATAACTGACAACACCTGGGTGCCATCGATCGATCTCCGTCCTTTCTCCAGCTTATTCATGCATGTATGCATCATCGATTGGTTTCAACAGAGAGCTAGATCCTGTACGGATCAATCTCTGAGTGGCCCAGGCATATGCATATGTCGTTCTTTTAAGTGCGTGCGCGCATGGGAATATATATATATGTTTTGTTAAGTTTCTATATATTCTGTTTTTGTGTATCTCCGATGAGCGATCCACAGAGGCCGGGCTGTTAGATTGGTTGTATATGATGTGATAATGAGATAAAGCCTGCAGTTGACTCTCTTATTAACCTTGCTCTTAGGGCATGTACAATGCTATAGACAGTTACTGTCTATAGCAAATTGTCATGTCACCTATAGACAATCTTATACAATGGTACATACAATCACTTTTTCGGTTCCCGTGCTACAATCAATTCATCTCTACACACAATCACTACTAGAATTCTGGGCTTTTGCAACGGCGAGAAATCGTTGCAATAGAGCCTATTTTGTTGCAATATGTACCAATAGCCACAATATCACAATCGTTGGCAGGCGTGGCTATTAGTTGCGTGGTCCAAAGTTTGGGCCACGATTTACGTTTTGTTGCAATTGTAATGCTAATTGCAACAGGAATATACGTTGCATTAGTCCGTAGTTGCAATGATGGTTTTACGTGGCAATAGTCTCAATTGTCGTGGCAATAGTAATCTTTATTGCCACGCTCTCATGCGTTGCATTAGATAGTAGTTGCAATGACCTTAATACCGTGGCAATATTTTTTATTGCCGTGGCAATAGAGGTCTCTATTGCCACGCGTTTAGGCATTGCATTAGACAGTAGTTGCAACAAAAACCAATCCATGGCAATAAGTGAGGTCGCAACAAAATAATTTTCGTAGCTATAGTCGACTGCAAATGTATAGACAGCTTCTTTCTCTTTCATCCACATCAACAAATAGGTGACATGGTAACTCTTATAGACAGCTGATGTCAGTGCATGGATGGAACCATGCATGACAAGTAATTAATTTGTCAAAGGATTGATTAATTTTTGCTTCCTCAGAGCATATATAACACATGCAAACGCGCGTGCAACATATATAGTGCAGCTGAAGTTCGTGGACAAGAAATTCATTAGCAAATTAAACTGTGTTAAGCTGAGATATATGTCTGTGATGTGTCAATTATTATGTGTGTTGGTATTCGTGGCGGATCGTCTCTCCAGACCAAATAAATCAAATCACCTAGCTCTCTGGAAGTTGCAAGTCGAAGCTAGCTAGCTAGCTTAATTTGTAAAGTAGAGCGTTTTGCTAGCTTAAAATGAGCGAAATTAATTAACCTTTGCAGGTTTGGTATCGGTGGATGGATGCTAGCTAGCTAGCTTAATTTTAGATTGGCATGCAGTTCCTATATATATATATATATATCTTCAAATTAATCTTCAAATTAAACGGTGGCGCCGTGGAGGATGAGACCAGCGCCACGGAAGGAGTCGGAGGCGGAGAAGGCAACGGAGCCGGCGCCTGCTGCATTGGCACCGGTGGATCCACATATCGATTAATTTGAAGATGGGATGGGATGGGATGGGAGGAGGCCAGGGCGAAGGAGAGGGGAGGAGAGGGGAGGCTGACAGAGTGGAGAATGGCCATGTGGGCCGGCCCCACAGAATCGACGTCGCGGCGGATGCATGGGGTGGCGCCACGTGGGCGAGGAGATCTGCAGTGGATCTCGGCTTTTGGTTTCGTCGGATCTCTCGGGGGGCCCACCACCCCCGCTCCCCACCTCCATTTGCTCCACGTCACCACCCCTCCCCTAATCTCTAATAATATCCATCCATCCATCGCCTCCGACTCCGACCCACTCGACTCCATCGATCGATCGAGAGCTCGCTCGCGCCTCCTCCTCCTGCTCCTCCGCTTCCTGAGCCAACCCTCCCCTCCCTAAGGTTGGTGATCGAGCTTGAGTTGTGTTCTGCCCTGTCTATAGCTTTTTGCCAGTTTTCTAGCTTCCATTTCGGTATATGCAGTGATGAGTTGTGTTACTGAGTACTCCATTTTGGAGGCCGCCGCAAGCTTCACATCTCAATTTGAGTGCATGTATATATACTTGTTCAATGGAGCATGCATTAATTATTTTCTTCTCATCACAATCTGAGTACTACTAGTTAGTAGTAGTAGATGGCCTCCGATTAAGGAGCTTAGCTAGCTAGCTTGCCTGACGGCAAGAGGAGAACCCGTCCGTCCGTCTGCATGCATCTCTGAACCTGATCTTGCATGTCTCCTGAATCGATCAATTTCTGATCTTAGCTAGCTTGCAGACATCCTGAGTTTGTCGATCGGATGCAACCGAGGTGCTCTTGAAGGCAGGCTAGCGTAATATGTGCCCGACCAGACCACCTCCTCTTCATCATCAAGCAAAGAAGACGTGCTGCCCTCGAATCAATCCGACAGCTTCGATTCTGCAGGCGGCAGGATGATGGGGGGGCAGCAGCAAGCGGGCGTGGACGGGGCTTCACCGAGAGGTGGGAGGAGTGGGGGCTATAGGCGGCTGTCGTCGTCGTCGGAGGGGTTGAGGAAGAGTAGTGGCCCGGATGGCGGAGCGCAGCAGCTGCAGGGCGGGGACATGGAAAACCAGCAGCCCGTCGTCTGCTGGGAGCGCTTCCTCCAGAAGAAGACCATCAGAGTCCTGCTTGTCGAGAGCGATGACTCCACCCGGCAGGTCGTCAGTGCCCTGCTTCGTCACTGCATGTACCAAGGTACGTACGTACGTACGTACGTACTCCTACTAATTAACGAAGCTTTCTTTCTTTCTTATCCAACTAATTACTTACTTCCCTCTTTTTAATTTGTATCTTTTATTTACTTACTGCTTCCACTGGTTTTGTTTGCGTCTTTTTGTGCTAAATAAATAGCTTAAATATTATGTTTCTTTCCATGGCTGGATTGATTCGCATGCATGTACAGCTAGCCTCTGGTTTTATATTTGGCGTACAACTACGTACCGACCTAGCTTTGCTTCAGAAAATTTCTTAATTCCTATGGACCAAGCCATGCAAACAAAAACTCACCAAACAATTCAATCACCACTAAATGCGAGCGTCTGAGGGAGATTCCGGCCGGGTTCAGAACAAGCTGGTTCTGATCAATACCCTACACACGGCAAGGATGATCTGCAAGGAAGAAGGAGATCGATCACTTGCTACTTCAATTTATCAAATGTAGTTTTCATGTGAAACACATCCAAAAACATAAAGGCCTGTTTGTTTAGGCTTAGTCTTTATAGCTTAAAATCATGTTTTTTTTTTGGCTTAAACAGCTTAAAAGCTAATGGCTTTTGTACGTGATAGAGGTGGGTAATTTTATTTAACTTTAGTGTTATTAGTCTAAAATGAATCATCAATAAACCAAAAAAAATCTCTGGAATGATCCAAACGTAATTACGCTTTTAAAAAAATTTTATTTAGGGCCCTTCCAAGAAAGATCCGTGATTTTTCTGAACCAGAAGGTCCTTTTCGTAAAAATCCATGGGAAGGATCTACACATAATCACGTATTTTTTTGGGTATTTATTTAGGGTCCTTTCATGAAAGATTCGCGATTTTTCTGAACCAGAAGGTTCTTTTCGTAAAAAACCACGGAAAAGACCTACACATAATTATACATTTGAGAGGGACCTACATGCGAAAAAAAATACGAGCTGGCTCGCGCGCGCTCGCTCGGCGACGTGGCACCGCTCTCAGGGCGTGAAACTTGCAAGGTTTAATAAAGGTATCATTTTGACGAGAGAAATGTTTAGTGTGGTGCTTGTACTTATGAATTGCACTTGTATTCAATACGGGGCCAATACACTAGAATACATAGATGTACAAGCGGGTACAAAAAAAAGCCTATATAAGACAATACCTATACAAGAAAAACCTATATACGGAGAGTCTATAAGACAATATCTATGCCCTTAACGTGAAATTTCAGAAAATGACACCCAATTTGTGTGCCTTTCAGCTCCTGTGTATGACATGTGGGTCCATCTGAGTCTATGGCAGTGGGCCAAGGTGTCAAATACCGAAAAAACGAATTTTAAAGGTGATAAGTTCTGAAATCTCTAGCCATTAACAGTGCTAGTGCGAGAGAAGCGCAAAATGGGGTGAGAACAAGGTCAGAGATTAAAATGTTTATAGTGTCAGGGAGTTGTGATCACTAGTGAGGTAGTAGCGAGTAGGAATTTAGGCCAACCTAATTAATCAATTATTAGTCTTGCACGTTGCTATTTGTGTTTTATTAGCTACTTATAAGTGACCATGTGCGTCTCAACATTAAAAAAAATATTTGTATTATCCGTGTAAACTTACTGTAGGCCATGAGCCAAGATATATATGGGACTAATCCTAGTACCACGACTCCACTTGGGCCAATGCATCCTAAACATTTTGGTGAAGTGAGTTTGCAACCTGTTTGGTTCTCGGGATGTTTGAGAGAGGAATCATTACATGTGTAGGACAAACTTTTTAAGATTTGTTGTACACCTGTGCCTTGTTGACTTTTTGTTTGGTTTGGATCAAGCTAGCCATCTATATGCATGGTTCATATATATTAAAATAGTGGACGGTCTAAAAACTTAGTTGTGTGAAGGTCAAGCTATACACAGTAAAACTTAGTGTGTACTTGTTCAACATTAATGATACTGAGCGAGCGAGCTTCCATGAGACATGCATGCTTGGCGAGCAGGTGCTCATTCCTTAATTATCAACAGCTTTGCGATGTCGGTGCCTGCGTGTCATCACAATATCGTGCCAGCAAAGTATCATAGTTTAAGAAGAGGTTGTGCCACAAAATTCAGAGGGACATAATAATGTGAATAATATACGGGCCAACTTATGTTTGTATTTTATATGGAATAAGCTTGTTTATTCAAGTGGGTTGACCCTGGCCTTCTGTCTCCCTTTTCTTCTCCACCTTTGGATCTAACACAAAATAATCTCGGAAGATGCTGAATTATGAGAGGTAAATTAGTTAACATCATTTCTATGAGAAGGGCACTTGGACAAGGCGAAACTGTTAAGGAGTTAGAGCTCATTGTTAAACGCTAGTCAAAATAATTAGCATGCATGTAGTACATGCTACATACATACAATGCTATTGGGAACAATATTTTTGCTTACTCTAAAAATTAGACTTTTAAGGTTTTATGAAACAACTAGTCAGTTATAGTAAAGGCCATTTCTCTCTTGACCATTGATTTTTTTTTTATAAATGTAATGATTAATTTCATTTTTTTTCTAAACATGCAGCTGAACTGCATAAGGCCTAGAATTTTATGTATTTGCAAACAAAATCACTGACACATATAGCCGAAATTATTGACCCAATTGATATGTGGGACTCGAAATTGGCTAGAACTCTTAGATTTGTCACAAACGGGGATCCACATATCAACTCTCTTATCCTGAGGAAACAAATTATAATTTGACTTACGTATTGCTCTGTTAGGGTTACATATTGCTCTGTTAGGGTTTCTTGCAAGCAAAGATTTATGCATGGGTTGGAGTATAGCTTGCCAAGTGTAACTCTATATCCTTTTATTGTGCCCATGAGGAAAACAAAATAACTCCTACCTACAATATTTGATGATCAGAGATGTTACAGTTTTACCTCAACTTTCACATAAGCCCTTTTAAGATATCAACTTTCAGGTTTGGGAAAGTTAGTCGCTTTATGTCACCGATAATGGGGTCAACTAGGCCTAAATAAATCCAGCCTAGCCTCCAAAAGTTTGAGTTTAGGGAGACGCTTGGGCAGGAAACCTATTGAACCCAAGCTCAACTCAACTTCTACTCTACTTTAATATATCGTTAATTTTTAATTAAGGGATAATTCATTCTATAATACTCCAAACATTGGCAACCACTAGATACCACTTGAAAGATTTTTATTCAGCAAATACCACTCCAAAGATGTTTGGATTCACACAATACCATTTCTCCTTATTTCCTCTGTTTCAATTTATTCTGCACCTTTTGCCCCCGCGTGAAAAGACATTTTTGCCCCTAGCCACACCTGCCTGTGTATGGGATGGCACGACCCAACTAGCCTGACAATGATCATGTCTAGACTTGACATTGTGTAATGGATGTTATGTATGCCACTTAAGTAAGGGATCCCTTAAGTAAATTTTGCTAGTATGTGTCGGTTGTGATCTGCAAACTTTAGGACAAATATTTTCTACTAGTTTATATTAAATGCTTAAGTATGGATGACCTCATGTACATTTGTTTTCAATGTAGTATTCCATGAATTATGTCTATGCACTAGAGTTTTGTTCTAGTCATCACTTCTCTTGAAGTCGATATCTCACACCAAAAGACACAAATCATTGCAATGAAACAACACTAACCGAGAGCAAAGATGTCCTTTCGCACGGCTCAAAAGTGGCAAAACAAATTAAAATGGGAGAAATAAGGGGAAATGGTATTGTGTAGATCTAAATTTCCTTGGAGTGGTATTCTGTGGAGAAAAATCTTTAGAGTGGTATCCCAATGGTTGCCAATGTTTGGAGTGGTATAGTATGAATTATCCCTTAATTTAAAATGTATTAGCTTGGCTTAGAATTGGCATAGAAAAATTGGCTTGTTGAGTCGAGCGTAGGCCTAGCTATATTCAACCAAGATGCAATCAGTTTTTTTGGCATGGCCCAAGCTTGGCTCAACCTAGATTTTTGCTAAAGTCTAGGGTTAGCTAACAAATGGCCCTACATGACAATTCCCAATGATTAGGGGTGAAATTGGGTCAGATACGGGTTGATATTGTCATCTCGTATCTTGATTCATATTTTTTCCCGGATTCAAAGCCAGATACGGGTAGGCCGGATACAAATTCGAAGTTTTCATGTTACGGAAACAAAATTCAGAGTATTTAGAATACAGATATAGGGCGAATACATGGTAGATTCAGATCAGGAACAAATAAATAGCCTAATCATATACAGTTGAGCACACAAGAAGGAATATACATTGAACCATACCTCATATAAGTCTTACATATATACACGTCACACTGATATAATGGCATAGTATGTTTCAACATAAATTCATACATAAATTTGATGTGATCACACTGACATAAGGTGTAACTTTCTCAATTTTCAAATTCCAGCTTAAAATAATTATTTTATCCATTATATAATTTTTCAGCCATTTCATGAATTTATAAAAAGCTTTTTCCTAGTTCTCTGAGACTAAAAACATTCTTACATAATTAATAAAACCTTTTCAATGTATAAAAATATTTTATTTGGGTTCCAAATATTCTAAAGTACCTCTGCGAATTTTTCTTGATTTTTTTAGGGTTCCAAATATTCTAAAGTACCTCTGCGAATTTTTCTTGATTTTTTAAGTGTCTTACTATTTTTCAAAGCCCAAAAACCTTTTCTGGATTTTTTTCTTCTTACAATACATGAAATTATCTGGCATTATACAGGAAGAATCCAGATCCGGTGGATAGTAGTCATCCTGAATTCGGCCTTTGATTTGTATTTAACTATCCAGATTTGGTTAGATAGTAAAATAGCTCCCAAGATTCAGTCCTGACCTGATCAGGTGGAAATTATCCTCTTGAATTTTGCCCCTATCAGTGATCACAAATTAAAAGTATGTTTGAATAGAAGACTTTATTTGGATTAACATGAAAGTTAAGGCCTTGAGTCCCTTGAAGTTTGAAAACTTGTAAAACCTTTGGTTCCCAATGTGTACATTGAAATGTAGGTTGTTGTAGAATGTGTGTATTGCGGTTAAGCAGTCTAAAGCTAGACAATTTCTAGATTGGCTTTATGCAAAATAGTATTGATATATATGTCAAAAAGATTAGCACATACTTTTTTGAATTTTTTTCCCTTCTACTTCATATATTTTTTCCACTTCTTGTAAGATGAGTTGTGGAATGTGATAATGTTTGTAAAGTGCATATAAAATTCTAGGATAAGATTGTGAATGTGATAGTGTTTTGTACCATAATCACTCTTATATTACATATTACTCCCTCCATCTCGCAATATAAGTCCTCATTCTTGGGAAGCGTCATCCCACAATATAAGTCCATAGTGGATATCAAAGGTGTAGTTATTGCATTTTCCACCATATACCTCTTATTTAATGCTAAAAAGAGTGGATGAGTTTTAATAACTCCTTGGTCTATGCATATGGTGGGCTAGGGCCTTATATTGTGGGACTACAGGATTATTAAGAAAGTCCATTCTAACCCCCCTCAACTCTTACCTGATCTTGGAAATCTACTCTCAACTCCAAATCTAGACATTTGGCATATTCAAACTCTTAAAACTGGTGCAAAAACACCCTCTCACCCTAAACCACCATGGTTTTGGATGAGGCGGCATCTATAGTAGGTATGTGCTAACATGGTATATTTTGGCTTCCAACTCAACCATGACTCACTTCTTCCCTACTCATTTTCTGCCTTCTTTCCTACTTCCTCATGAACTACCCTAGATGAGCAGCCAAGCCACCACAGGTGACTGCTGCTGTCGCTTGCACCCAACTACTGCAATCAGACCAAACCATTGCTACCTATGTTCCCTTAGGCCGAGCTATAGCCATAGTTATGCCTTGTGCAGCGGTGACATCTTGCAGCGAGCCAATAACCTTTTGAACCGGTGGATTGACACAAATGCATGGTTTTGGTTTGGGATAATTGGTTTTGGTAGTTGTAATTAATTAATTATTGCTTTTGATAAAAAAGTGCAAGGTTGTGGCTTTGAATGAGTGGTTTATGATTGACATAGATGCACCCACCTTGCAAGTTTATGTACCATGGGGCAAATCTCTTTTAAAAATCATAATATTAATGGGTTTGCAGGGAATGAAAGCATGATCAAGAATTTTCTTATTCACATTTTGTATTGCTCTATTTAACATTTAGTCCTGCTTCTGTTGTATTAGTTGGGCTTGTATCATACTATTACCTCATTATCAAATCTTAAAAATAATTAAAATATTCTTTTTCTTATTTTTTTGAAGTTTTCAGAATTTCAATTTTTGTTTAAGCCCTTTCAATTGTCTTGAATTTTAAGGGATTTAATGTGTACAAATAGAAAGTTGATCAAAAGGAAAAGATGATTATTTGACTCCAAAACTCTTAAATCTTAATCATCGATTTTCTGGTATTTTTGAAAGCCCAAAAGAACTTATACATTATTGGATATCACATTCTTTGAATCTAAATTTGTATCAATGATAAACTATCTAGATACCGCCGGATATTGGATTGGCTTCCTAAATCCATTCCTGACCGACTCTGACTCGGATCAAGCATAACCTGACCTATTTTCACCCCTACACTAGCAGTAGTGTTCCAAGGTGGTGTGGCTCTTCACCCCACATGGACCTCGGTTCCATTCCCTTTCCCACTGCCATCTATGGTACCGCAAATGATTATGTGAACCCCCGCCTGGGAATAGCTTCTATCGAAGGCGATGGGGCTGATCTGTGCATGGTGCTATATGTCATGCTCAAAGTGACAAGTTGCAACTCAATTCTTATGGGTGAAACTATCCTAGATGTGCTAAAAGAGGAAATCCGGACCCTTGAAGCTAGCTTGTGATTGTTGTTAACACAAAGTTCTTGTTGCTAGAGAAGGAGCTCAACAAACTAGGCCGAGGAAAAGGCTCCAATGATTGAGGGTCTTGGAGTAGGGTTAAAAGTCTTGTAAGGAGTGCAACAAATTGGTTGGTTCCTGACCTCAGGGGCTTGAAGTGGCTAATGATTGGGCTAGTTATGGAGAAGGCTATTTGAACAAATACTAACAAAGGTTCCTATTAGCCACCAGAGGGTAAGAGGAGAATTGACATGCAAGAGGGTCCTACGTATCATACCCCTTTCCACATACCATTGAATATGCCAAAATCACTAAATATAGACAATTTACAGCATTATTCCATAGAAGTTGTTAAGTGTCATCTTGTAAATGGTACTCATTGGCATGTGTACAGAAATGTGGTATTTAATATAATTTAATTAAAAATGAGAAAACAGATAAAACATTAGTCAGTGCAAGAGTTCAATATTATGCATCAACAGCTCATAATAGTATAGTTTGTAGTGACAAAAATAGGTTTTTCTAATTTCTTTTTTTTACATTTTCAGGGTTTATGAATTAGAAAGTATGAATATATCCTTTGTTTTCATTTCCTTTTTGTTTTAAATACACTTATTATTTAATGATGAACAAATTGTGTTGCATTATCTCTGAGAATAAACAAAGGCGTTTGTTTGTCTAAATACAAGGACAACAAATACTCCCAAAGATTAATACTTTATTGATACAAATCTGTATCTTTAGGCCTTCTAACCAAAATGAATTGCTTAGCTAAAATAAAGTATAAGTTGCATCCTAGGTCTAGTAGCATGCCCCTAATCTTTTACAAAATTTTGTTGTATGTTGTAATGTCCTTTAGGTTCATTTAGCTTTGTTATGAATAGCACTTGTATTCCATATGAGGCCAAGGGCTAGTATATATGCATGTACAAGAGGGTATAGAAAGAAAAGCCTATATATTGCAATAGCTATACAAAGCCTATATAAGAATATCCTGAGTGGGGTCAGAACCGGCAGAGACCTACTAAGGAGAGGCATCTAGGAGTCTAGTGCCTTTTGGAGGGCGCCCACCTCGACGAGCAAGATCCTTTTTCTTCTGATAGCAAAATTGCTCCACATGCCCGTTCTTGTTGCAGTAGATGCAATGAAGCCCTGTACCCCAAGTAGTCGACACTGGAGTAGGTGCTACCGGTGAAGGAGTAGTATGAGACACCGCTAGGACTGAAGGAGATACTAGCAGGCCCCCACCACGAAGACGAGTCTCCTCAGTATGAATAGCTGCAAGGGTCTCCAACAAGGTCACACAAGGATGATGAGTAAGCAGCTAAGCATGAATCTGCTCAAATTCAACTCGAAGACGTGTCAGAAAGTCGTAGATGCGACAAAGTTCCAAGTGAGAGTGCTGACACTGGCAGCACTGGCAGGTGTGGCAAACCTCCGGTCCAAGAGAATCAAGCTGACGCCACACCAAGGATAGTTGGGTATAGAACTCATCTACGGTAGAATCACCCTGCTGTAATGATTGCTCCTGTCGTACAAGAGCAAGGTACAAAGAATCACCAGTAGACTCATAGCGGTCGCGAAGATGCGCCTACATCAACTGTGCCGAAGACAAACCAACAATATCACCATCGAGATGCACCTCCATACTAGCAACCAGAATTGCAGAGGCATGAATATCTTCACCAATCCATATCTTGTATGTAGTAAATTAGTCTGAAAAGACTCTACATCATCAGCATAGTCATTAGAGGCCTTCTGTTGAGCAGCAGCGTCAGCCTCTTTAGGAATAACAGGCGCGTCAGGGGGAGCAGGACGAGGCGAACATGATAGCTCGTCAGTAAGAAACTCCACAGACGCAGACCACGTATATGAAGGCGCATATGAAAAACCCAGTCTTGATAATTAAGACTATAAAAAATAACCAGGTAATGAGGAACAGTGACGGTGTCCGAAGAAGAACTTGCAGATGACGACATTTTTTTGCCAAACAGTTAAGGACACACCTTAAATCCCGCCTACGAGTGATTCACGTCCGGCGCAGGCCGAAGTGAATCAGCGGCAGCACGGGTGGCCCAGGCGTCACGAGCGACGGATGGCGGCACAGGCGGTGGCCGGTGGCACGAGCGGCGGCCGACGGTGGCTTTGCTCGGGCTTCGGTGGCCGGGACGATCAGCGAGGCGGAGGATGGGGTCGAGGCAGCCGAAGTGGCCAACAGACGACCCGAGCGGCGCAAGCGACAGCCGGCGACACGGGTAGCTGCCGGCGGCATGAGTGGCGACCGATGGTGGCTTCTTCACTGAGGCAGTCGGAGTGGCCAGTAGACGGCCCGAGAAGCGCAACCAGGAGCAGGAGCAGTCGGTGTCCCGAGAGGCGGCTAGTCGGCGACAACGGCGGGCGAGGGCAGCGACGACAATCGGTGGCCAGCAAAAATCAAATCGGCCAAGAGACGTCGGATAGCCTCGGCTAGAGGGAAGAGCAGCCACCAGAGCTGACGGAGAAGAGGCGACAAGAAGAGAGGCGACAAGAAGAGCTGCCGGGGGAAAAGAGGCGCCCCGGTGAGGAATCTAACCCTAAAACTTTGGCTCTGATACCATGTTATGAATTGCACTTGTATTCAACATAAGACCAAGGGGCCAGTATATATCAAGGGTACAGAAAGAAAAGCCTATATATGGAAATAGCTATACAAGGCAAACAATCTCTATACAAGACAACTAGCAATCTCGTATATAAGGTAAAAAGGATATTGTCTAATAAGCTTATGGGAGGTGAGAGGCGTTAATGATATGTAATTGTGGACACACAGTTCAAATCACTTCAAGCTGCCAAGTTTTACTGAACTTGCTGTCATACTCTTTGGAGAGGGAAAACCAGTTGACCCCTCTGGCAGTGACAACTGGAAGAAGCAACTGCAACAGAAGGAAGCCGTTGTCACCAGAGTTGTGTTTTTTTTTTGGTTCAACTGCCATTCCTGATCCAGTTTTAAAATCTATTCCTTTTGTCAATACCAGTGAATACATCCCTTTTCAAAGTTATGCCATGCCTAAAGGAAACTGTCTGGTTACCTCACACTGACCTGTTCTCCTGTTACTATATTCAGTCTTACATTGGACTGCCTTGCAGACCAGTGTAAATCTCTCTCACATGGTGTTGCAAGAAATTTTGTAAGGTCTTATAGTTATTGCTCCATGTGGTGCATGACATCTCCGGTATTTATAGTAGGTTGTGTTCCATGTTTTCTATTTTAACATCTTTATGTTTAGTAGTTTTCAGTCTATAGCAACATTTTGAATAATGTTAAGGACTTGTTTGGGTAGTTTATTGTTGAGATATTTTTGCTCTAGCATATTTTACCAAAACTAACTTCGGTTTGCTAGAAGAAGTTTTATTAATTATGGCACAACGTACTTTAGGAGTTTCTTGCTTGATTTTTCTGAAAGATAGAATATGAGGCTATGACACTATGCTTGAGCAAGCATTTTTGGGTTTACAAGTCTAGCAAAGTTAAATTGTATTTGACCCGTGATGGTCTGACATAGGGTTGAGTTAATTAAGTTGATCTCCTATACAAATATGGAGATTAAGGGTAATTTTTTTAGAACTCAACATTAGAAGCTTTGGAGTTTTTGTGCTAGATCTCACGCTCAAGATTTTTTTTAGGTCATAGCAGGCCCGAGTTTCTTTCAGTTTGTAGAGTTTTGGGTGGTTACAATCACAATCAAAAGAAAGCTATGTGTAAAAACATACTTAGGATGTAAAATTCTAAAGCAAACCCAAATTGCATGTTCTAATGTATTGATGCATCCACAGGCAGTTTACCCAACCTCCAGTGACCGACGTTATTTGGCCTAACCAGCACAAACTCAATCCTTGCTTTGTGTAACCTTGCATACAACATGTTCCTTTGAAGTCGTTTATGGTTTTGAGATTATTTTTTTTATACATGAGTTTGAATGTTTTAATTTATTGGTCCTGATTGCTCATCGAAGGCATTGTAATTCAATTAGTTAAAGTCTTTAACTGGTTTGCTGATGTATGTTCCTCAGTCTTCCTGATTTCAGCTCAGCTCATGTACACTTAGCAACTGCTTCTATTGAAATGGATAAATGATAAAATCATTTTCTGGATCTTTAATATAACTACATTCTTTGATGTATCCCTATACACCATCTCATCCTGTATGTCCTGTTGGAACTATATTTGTTTATTCAGCTTCGTTGTGTAGGATTGGGTGCCAATTACACTAAACTATTAAAGTGATGTTTTGTGTGTGCAAGATATTTCAATTTCATTAGTCTTCAACTGAGTAATTTTATTTCATTTCTCTGTAGTTATCCCTGCCGAAAATGGCCAGCAAGCATGGACATATCTTGAAGATATGCAAAACAACATTGACCTTGTTTTGACTGAGGTTGTTATGCCTGGTGTGTCTGGAATTTCTCTGCTGAGTAGGATCATGAGCCACAATATTTGCAAGAATATTCCAGTGATTAGTAAGTAGCTTTCCTCAACTATGCCAGTTCTTACACAAAATGTTGCTCTTGTCATTTATTAGTTTCAGTGCTTTTAGCTGCTACACTGATGTGGTCTGCGTGCAGTGATGTCTTCGAATGATGCTATGGGTACAGTTTTTAAATGTTTGTCACAAGGTGCTGTTGACTTTTTAGTCAAGCCTATACGTAAGAATGAACTTAAGAACCTTTGGCAGCATGTGTGGAGACGGTGCCACAGTGTAAGTTGTTGTCGGTCTAATTTCATATTAAATGTTCTCGCAAATCCATTAAGTACTCACTGCTGCCTCAATTCCAAGTTCTACTTACATACTTTCAGTTTACTTCTTTCTCTGGGTCAATGTGTGTGATTACTCTAAACTAAAGATGCTTTTTTTGAAATTCAGTCCAGTGGTAGTGGAAGTGAAAGTGGCATTCAGACGCAAAAGTTTGCCAAATCAAAAAGTGGCGATGAATCTGATAATAACAGTGGCAGCAATGATGATGATGTAAGCATGGGAATTAATGCAAGGGATGGCAGTGATAATGGCAGTGGCACTCAAGTACGAGATTTGATGTTTGTTTACTTCTTCAAAGCTTGTTACTAGCTGTTGTGTTTGTAGTTCAAGATATGAACAGTGAATAGTTAGAATAAGAAAAAAAAAATATGAAGATTAAAACTGAATGAACTTGTCCATAACTAACTCGGAAGGTATTAGATGTCAATTTGTCATGGCAGATGAATTTAAAATTTATTTTAAAACTACAGGAGTTTGACAGTGTTCTTCCCATCACTACTAAGCGGTGATTTCTCTTGGAAAGGCATTTCCTTTAAGTTTTTGCTAGAAGTGCCAAGTTTCTTGGTTAACTAAATCATTAAATTACTCTGGATCTACATATAATGTTAAAATTTCATAAACGCGAGTGTAGAATACCTGTGTTCTTTTTTTATTTCATGCAACAAACCTAATGGCCTCCGCAGGGCTTCCCCGTTGCTTGTCTTTCAAAAAAAAAAAACAAACCTAATGGCCATTGCCATTGTTTTATTTTTAGGCGTAAGGAAATGGCAAAATGACTATAATACCTTGCATACTGAAAAAACAATATAGTGCCATATTATAAAGTGTATTTTAGTCTAATAGCATTTTCTCATTTCTTAAATAATAGCAGAGTGCTAAAGATTATGAGCACTACAATTTCAAAAAAGAGTTCAGTTCCAATCCATTTGGAAACAAATGTGGTTGTTTGGCAAATCTTGAAAATAAGTATTTCAAATGTTCTATGAGGAGTTGGTAGCTCTGGGCTTTTTGCAGTTGCAAACAAATGCATTTTTATAATATATAGAACCAATTTCGGAGGAAATTGTGTTGTTTAGACTTGGATCTGTTAAAATTGAGTTTCTTGTTGAGCATGTAATTACACACTGGGTGGGTTAACTTCGCCCCCTTTTCCTTTTTTCTTCTTCTGTAAATTCCTTTTAAACAGCTGTTGCTTTTTAATGTAGTTCTCCTCTAATGTTTCCTAAAAAAACTATAAATGTTAAGTATGTTTAATGCAATGTACATTTCTAAATGTTATCTAGTTTACTAATAAACAGTGCAATTAAGGATGTGAAAAGATATAGTTCCACACCCGGAACTCAGGTTAAGTTTAGATATTTCTCAGATTTGGATATTTGCTATCAATCAACTATTACTACACAATTTCTAAGCTTGCTATCATAAATTAAAGGTTATATTTTCTTAACAACTAGATGACGTAATTTATATAAGCCGTTCTTCTGTTTATTCATGGTTTCGTGTTAGAATTAGACTGTTATAGATTTATACAGACACTTCCAATAAAATTCATATATATTTTTGAATTTATATACAGAGAGATATATATTGTTTGTGTTTTATTGGAATTCAGCATTTGTTATTGAGCCTCAGATTCAGTTACAGATCCGGAATTCCGGAAAGAGAAAAGTATTGTTTGGAATCAAAGTTCATACCGAATCAGCATCCTATTGGATTCGATTGATTAGATGGTCATATATTTTGAATTCAATTAATTAGATGGTTGTATACTATATTGTTCGATTACACCCCTAGACACGATGATAGCCTGAAATGGCAAGGGCATAAGAAGGATTTTATTGAAAAAACAAGATCCAGTTGCCAATTGGCAACCATTGGGCAAGTTTAGAGTTATAAGATAGCATTGAAGCAGGAGAAAGAATTTAAAGATGGAGCATGGTAACATGTAATAGAAAAGGTAACCATACTCTGATACATGAGTTGTTTATCTGACAAAAACACTATATAATTCCAAAAAAAAATTACAATTCTCAGAAGATAAAAGGATAGCTGGGCATTCATTAAATCATTGCAAGAACATGTATGGATTAGGATAAACCATACTGTTTTCATGTTGACATGATTTTAATGATCTGATGGGGTTGGGTGATACATGAGTTGTTTACCTGACAAAAAACACTATATAGTTCCAAAAAAAATTTACAATTCTAGGAAGATAAAAGGATAGCGGGGCATTCATTAAATCATTGCATGAACATGTATGGATTAGGATAAACCATACTGTTTTCATGTTGACAGGATTTTAATGACCTGATGGGGTTGGGTGACAATCGGAGATTGGTAAGTAAATATTTATGAGGTAAAGCTAGTCAAGCATTTGAGATGTCAGACTTTTGGGAAAGCTGTAGGTTGGTATATGTATATCTAGAGGACAACTAGGTTGGGAAAGCATTACGTCTTCTTTGTTGGTGATGACTACTCATGTCAACTTGAAATTAGACCATATTTGTCAAATATGAAACATTTTTATTACAACTCAATTTGCTTTTATAAATTCAAGCCAGAGAGGGATAGGACCTGAAGTGTTATTTAAAACTTGTATGAACTAACTTCCAATAGAACTACATATTTCATGATTTGATGGCATTTTTTTTTACCTTAGCGGGTTGTGAAGGGGAGTGGTTTTTGTTCTGCAATTGGTGCTATACCGAAACAACTTTGTTCTTGTCACTGAGCCATGTATCCCATTTGTTTTTGCCACCGACTCTCTCGCTGACGGGCGGGGGATCTAGGCTGATATCACATATCAGTAAGACCCAGTGGCAAAAAAATAAAATAAAATAAAATATTCATCAACAACTGCTCTAGATAGCATAGTTATGTCAAAAGCAAGTGCATTTAAACTGGTTTTCTCATCAATTTGTTTCAAAGCGCAGAGCTCATGGACAAAGCGTGCTGTGGAGATCGACAATCCGCAGGCTATGTCTCCAGATCAATTAGCTGATCCACCTGATAGCACCTGTGCGCAAGTGATCCACCCCAAGTCAGAGATATGCAGCAATAGATGGTTACCAGGTACAAACAACAGAAATTGCGAGAAACAAAAAGAAACTAATGGTATGTGCTCAACAAATTCACCGTGCAATTGAACCAACAACAAAAAAAGAAGAAGCTCCTTGCATCATTATATATTGATTAAATTTCAATATACTTTTTCAGATGACTTGAAGGGGAAGGACTTGGAAATAGGTGGCCCGAGGAATTTAAACACAGATTACCAATCTTCCCCAGTTGGGAGGTTCGTCAAACCAGCAGACAGACGGTGTGAATATTCGCCGGAGAACAGTTTGAAGGAGGCAATGATGGAAAATTTGGAGGAGCTAACTGTTCGAGCTGCCGACCTAATTGGTTCAATGGCCAAAAATATGGATGCCCAGCAGGCGGCTGCAAGAGCCGCAGATGCCCCTAATTGCTCCTCCAAAGTGCAAGACGGGAAAGATAAGAACCGCGGCGCTGTTATGCCATCGCTTGAGTTGAGCTTGAAGAGGTCGAGGTCAAGCGGAGATGGCGCAAACGCGATCCAAGATGAACAGCGGAATGTATTAAGACGGTCAGATCTCTCGGCATTCACGAGGTGCAAAACATAATATCAGTGTCATCAGTGAGTTATGAAAGCACCCATAAGTTGCGTACTAACTGTTACTTTTGTTGCAAGGTACCACACGTCTGCGGCCTCCAATCAAGGCGGGACAGGATTCGTGGGGAGCTGCTCGCCGCACGACAACAGCTCAGAGGCCATGAAGACGGACTCTACTTACAACATGAAGTCAAACTCAGATGCTGCTCCAATAAAACAAGGCTCTAACGGTAGTAGCAACAACAATGACATGGGTTCCACTACGAAGAACGTTGTCACAAAGCCTGTTACAAATAAGGAGAGAGTGATGTTGTCACCCTCGGCTGTCAAGGCTAATAATGCACGCACCTCAGCATTTCATCCTGTGCAGCATCGGCCATCGCCAGCTAATGCAACAGGAAAAGAACAGGCTGACGAACCGGCCAACAATGCCGCCAAGACGGCTCACCCTGGAGAAGTACAGAGCAATCTCGTGCAGCACCCTCGTCCAATCCTTCATTATGTCCAGCTCGATGTGTCACGTGAAAATGGTGGATCTGGAGCCCCTCAGTGTGGTTCATCCAATGTGTTTGATTCTCCAGTTGAAGGCCATGCTGCCAACTATGGTGTGAACGGGAGCAACTCAGGCAGTAACCATGGAAGCAACGGGCAGAATGGGAGTACGGTTGCCGCAAATGCCGAGCGGCCAAATATGGAGATTGCTAATGGCACCATCAACAAGAGCGGACCTGGAGGTGACAACGGAAGCGGAAGCGGCAGTGGCAATGACGTGCATATGAAACGGCTTGCCCAACGAGAGCATCGAGTGGCTGCAGTGACCAAATTTAGACAGAAAAGGAAAGAGCGCAACTTCGGAAAAAAGGTAGCCTGTTTTCAATTGCAAGCATTTTTCTTATAGCTTCAGATAGTTCTGCTGAAGCCCGTGGAATTTTTAAAAATTCAAACATTGCTACTGTCCTGATGAAACACTGACCGACAAGTTTGAACCGAATGAAAAATAGTTCAAACCATGTTAGAAAATTTTGAAATTTTTTGTGCACGGTTATGTTGCACCACTAATGTTCTTATAAAATTTTCAGATTATGATCAAGCTTCATGAATTTTTAAAAATTCAAACAGTGCTATTGCCCTGTTAAAAGGCTTATCGGCAAACTTGAACAAAATGAAAAATTATTCAAACCATGTTAGGAAAATTTTGTGGATGGTCCTAATGTAACATTCATGTTTATATACATTTTTTATATGATTATCATGCTTAAATTTGTTTTTTAAATTCTAACAGTGCTACGTCCTGATAAAAGCTTGATGATCAATACATAGATTTACTTTAGCAATTAAAAAAGGTTTTAAATTTTTGAAAATTTTACAGAAGGGTGATAAGAAAATGTTTAAGATCTCATAAAAATATTGAATCATGATAACACTCCAGTTAATTTATAAAATTCTTACAAGGCACAATACCATTTATGTTCTTTCTCTTTTTGATTTTTGAAATATAATATAACAAATGAAGTTCAATTCTTACATAGATTTGATTGACCAAACAAAAAAGTTTAATTTTTTTTTAAATTTTACAAAATTGTACTAAGGTGGTTCTTAATCTCTCATAAAAATTTTAGATCATGATCACATTTGAGAAAATCTATGAAATTCTGACAAGGTTATTGTCGCAATTATGTTCATTCTATTTTTTATTTTTTAAAGATAACAAATGAAGTTTAATTATTATATAAATTTTTTCATATGATCCTACGCTACTAGATATAGTACCATAAAATTTTCATATCATTATCAAGCTTGTACAATTTTATAAAAATCTGATAGTGTTTCTACCAAAATTTAAAAATGTCTCAAAATTTTGGTTTTTCAACAAATTTTCATAGAAGATGATTTTATTAAGGGTTATTGGACCACATCCGATCAAATTCAGCCCTAAAAGTTCAAAAAGGCAAAACATCATGAAATTTTGGTGAAATTTCACCGAAAAACAAAATTACTGTAGCAATTTCAATTTTTAATTTTTTTTTATCCGGCTAGTAGTTTGGATTTCATGGTGGCCCAAAATCCAAAATTTTGGCAAAAATTCACAAAAATTTGGTGAAATTTTGATCCATGGTGGGGGGTATTTTGTTTTCTTCTGTTAGGGTAGAGCCTGGATCAAATCCGATTAAATTTAGAGATAAAATTGGAAGTTAGAGATAGATTCCAATACGGTTGTAATCTTGCTATAAATAAATGGTGTGAGATCCAATAGAGTACACACAATATTCCACAAATTACTTCATGGTATCAGAGGCTCAGAGGTGGGATATGGCGGCAACTCCCACGGTTAAGGTGACCTTGGCGAAGGCCTTACCCTTGTCCTCGGACGCCCTCACAAGGAGACCGACACGGCCCCGCAGGAGGCCAGCCCACTCCTTCCAATCCCTAAAAGGGAGGTGGGAGATCCTCCACTTTGGCCCCAATCTCCCTCAAAGTGACTTGGATCAACACGGCAAGGTTCATGATGGATATAGCCATTGTCCTTCGGTCCGCTTCATACCTTTGCTCATGGGTATCGCAGTTTGCCCCTGCTGCCCGCATAGCCATGTGGGACCTCCCAAGTCAGCCTCCAAGTCCTTAACCCACTGTCAGGACCTCTCCAGCTCAGCTGTTGCAAACCCCGGTTGAGGGCCTCAGGGTCATCCTCATGACGACACAGTGGTGTGGCTACTAGCATCTCCTGGACCATTCTCGGGACCCTGTCGAAGAGAACGTTGCTCATTGCCGTAGCTTGCAAAGAGATGAAGGTGGGGAGTGTCAAAACAAATCATACATAAGAATCCTGAGCTTGTGGGGGTTGAAAAGAGAAAGAGGGGCTCACGGTACCTAGTACTGGAGGGTTACTGTAGTCACTAACTTCTCCCTAAGCATCTCCAAGAATCTCTTGGGATCATCAGAAGGAACAACGGATGCCGGGGGGCTCTACCTTTGTGGGTGCTATATTGGTAATAATCCAGTACAGCATGATCGTACCAAGCATGTTGAAATTGATCGGTTCTTTAAGAAGGAGAAATCCGATGACAGAACGCTAAAGCTGGAGTATGTTAATTCTAGTGAGCAGTTTATTGATTGTTTCACTAAAGAGTTAGGTCCTAGTAAGGATGCTACAATATGTAACAAGATGGATATGCTTGATATTTTTCCCATCTTGAGGGGTAGTGTTGGGATAGATCCTGGTTCAATTTAGAGATAAGATTGGAAGTTAGAGAAAGAGTTAGATTCTAATATAGTTGTAATCTTTGCTATAAATAAAAGGTATAGGAACCAAAAGGATAGCCATAATATTCCACAAATGACCCCATCTTCTTTTTGGTATATGATTTGTTTTGGAAAAGCTTTGGATAGGTCCGGTTTCTTTCTGATGGCTTTGTCTGCCATTTTCAGGTGCGGTACCAGAGCAGAAAGAGGCTGGCTGAGCAGCGGCCACGGGTGCGTGGACAGTTCGTGCGGCAAGCTGTAAAAGAGCAGGGTGGACGGGATGCTGCGGCAGACCGATGACCCCCGCCTCCTACTCCGGCTCCGGCAAATTAGACAGTTGATTCTTCCTTCCTCGGCCGATGGACAACGCCTCGTCTCGTCGCATCCATTCCCACCATTGATTTCCACATTTAATTTAGAGTCTCTCTCTCTCTCTCTCTCCTGGAATAGATAAGGAACTATCCCCTATCGTATTCATTCATATATGATGGATGATATGGTACGTACGCATGCTATATTATATGAATGTGATTGAAGAACAAGTGTCTGTGGCGGGGCGGCTGACTCCAGGTGGACTGTAATTAATACTACGCGGAGTCAAGCTTGCTAGCTCGCTCTTGATATCTATCTAAGCATGTCATCATCATGTAGCAATGTCTGAACAGACAGACGGTATGTGTTGTGTGACAATGTGGTCTTCCATTCCATCACTGGGAGCAGCGCCCAGGTGATTGCATGGTTGGCTAAATTTCTCGTGTGTTTGTTATATTATTGTTCTTGTTAGTATGTATGTATGTATGTTGGTGCTACTTGCCAGTAGTTATGCATTGAGAGCTTCCCAATTGACCGACCCTGCTTCTTAATTAGGAAGGGAGGTGCGAGTACTGCACGGATCTAGCCTCCAGTAGCGTTTTTTTTCTTCTTTAATCTAGCCCTTAGGAATACATTCGCAAGAGGTGCTCGAGATCGGAAGTTGTCGAGTTAGGAAGTATTATTGTGCACGACTAGACGGCATTTGCTGGCTTCGTAGGACCAACACCTGTAGAGCAGAGTGGTACTTACTTGTTCTATCTTGTCGCTGTAGATTTCCCTACGATATTTGTTCAATGGAACTGGGTGGTTAACGGAAGCCACTCTCTGTCTCTGCTTCTGAAAAGAAGAAAAAAAAGAGTCTGTCCATCAACTCATCGGTCGCCAACGAAAAGAAACCTGGCTGGAGCGTTCGTCGCCTTTCTTGTCGTCGGTGTTTTTTCCCCCTTTTTTGCTTTTTTATTCGTTTGGTCAGCAATGAAGATGTTACCCTTCCTTTTTTTTCGCACATCTATTTACAAAAATGATCTCATATACTATCATGAAAGATGCAATAGATGATACCTATCACTTGCCACGTCCAAAGAATACCGAAGGTGACCGGTGCCACAGGAGTTCGACCGACCACAAGAGCAGCAAATAATCCACCGTGGTAGGATTCCTTCTACACTCCTCGGGCTCGGAAGTGAGGTGCCATGCACTGGGCTATTCCCCATGATCCCTAGTCTTGCTATAGCGTCAGTCACCTTCCGTGCTCTTCGGCACGGTAAAGGATAGATATTATTTATCACGCCTTTCGTAGTGGAAAGAAGACTATTATTATAAATATATGTGAGAGATGACTAACAGGGCACACAAGCAAGGGGCTCTAAAGATGCGTGGTATGACTGATTATTGGGTCCTGGAACGGAACGTCCTATCCTAGGCTAGCTTTTCGTGTTTCCTGCTGGACTGGACTAACATATTTTTCGTAAAATTATTCTTGCAAAAATCTAAATTCTGCGAAATTTCTGGATTCCGAACGGAGGCTCAGGCTTTACTCCTATAGACTACTCATACTGTTGTGATCGACCTTCTAGTATCAGCGTATCCTTCAGGGAAAATAACTAGGGTATTTGGATTAGAGTATTTTATCTAAATGTTTTAGAATCGGCAGCACATCCACTGGCGTGCGGAGCTACTGTAGCTCAATACAATAGCTTCGCATGACGTCAGTAAAATAATCACTCAAGTGACCGCCTAATTAATCGGAAAGTGATTACTTAATTAATTAGGTGATTAATTAAGCTAAGAAATGCCGACGGACCAACGGTGTAGTAGCTTGGGATGTGCTGTCAAGCACCACATGCTCGGTGGGAAAGTGGGTCTGCCCTCGGCCCACTTCTTGTTTATGCTTTAATAAATTTTAAAATAAATAAAGAGATAAATAATCAGCATCTACTTCTTGTTTATGCTTTAATATATGCTTTCAAATATAAAGATATAGGAACATTCCTTAGTTTTTTTTACGAGAGCACTTATTCCTTATCCGCACTGTTTTACTTCTTGTGAACCTGTGAAGCTAGGCTACATAGAATCTGTTTGGAGGTTTTAAATCAACTTTAGCTTATAAAAAGCTAGCAAGCCTCTTCAAACAGCGCATCTTTTAAACGGTTTTTAGCATATATTAGAAGCCATATATAATTAGTAAAAACTATAAGCTAAAAGTTAGATTGGATCTGCTTTTGCATCTTATTACTGAGAGAAATTAGCTATTTGTCAAATAGTTTCTTATAAAAAGTTACACCCGCTTTTCAGCTCGAAAAGCCAAAACACAGCTTTTCAGAAAAGCTACAGCTCCCCTAAAGAGGCCTTTACTCTACCTTATCAAAGGGAAAGAGATCCAATGCAGTCCCAGTTGGGACTACAACTTAAACAGTTGTGCGTAAACCGTTGGATCAAAAAGCGAACATTTAGATTTTCTGAAAGTACTTTTTAAAAACACTGCACAAAGTTTTCAATGTAGCAATACGCTGCTAGATAATCCTAACCTATAGGAACTAATTAAGTTACGTCCACCGTAGAAACTGCACACGATCCTTATCCCTCTCAATGCTAGGCTAGCTACTGCTGCAGCTGTAGTTGCAACTGCATGTGCCAAAGCAGAAGGAAATACTACTTAGGCCCTGATTGGAAGCAATGTATTTTTATAGTTTCTAGGTAATACCATGGTTTCTAAGAATACTATGGTATTTTATACCATAAGGTGTTTGGTTATCATGCCAAAAACTCTATATTAAAAACTATGGTTTGGTAGATATCATGGTATTTTTGGAGTATTTAAAACTCCACTCCAACTCAAAGTTTTCATGGTTTTAGCTAGCTTCTTGTCTAATTCCACTCAAATACTATGGTTTATGATATTACATCCAAACAGTTGGTAGTTCCAAGGAATACTATAATTTCAAAGAGGTTTGGTAAAACCATGGTATTTATAACAAAATAATTGTAAACTATAGTTTTGAAAAACTATGCTTCTAAACAGGGCCTTAATTGTCTGTCTAGTCTTGCCATCCTTTTCCTCTAGATAAGAGTAGATAGGAGGAAGAAACGCAATAGTACTAGTTTGGTTTCGTAATCTTTAAGGCCCTGCGCATAGAGGTGAAAACGGGTTAAATATAGATAGATATTACTTTTTTATATCCTGATTTATATTTTTTGGATTCAAAACCGGATATGGATGCGAATCTGGATTATTCGGGGTATCAAAACGAGAAGAATATGTGACGGATTTGGATTGAAAATATATAAAATTGTACGGATAATATACGCATATATAGAGTAATATATGTTGAATTAAAATTATATGAGTATATAACCATAGTAATAAGTTATATATCAATCAAACTTAGTAGACGTCATAGAAAGAATATACTACTTGATGATCAATAGAACCAATTAATTGTCAATATAAATGGTTTGCTATGGAAAAATACGATGAAAATAGGCTAGATCTTGTTGATATCGGATATCTAGATTATATCCTATATTTACTAGATATTGGCTTCTCCAAATCCGATCCTAAATACGGATGTAAGTATCTGGATCATATTTCAGATTTGATTGTATAGTCAAATCTAATCCCGATAAGATCTGGTCCAGTCCAGATATGACAAAAAATATCAGCTTGTTTTTACCCCTACCCGCATCAAGCCACCAAGCTACCTGTACGTACCGCAAGTTAACGTACCAGCACACGGTCTTCTGTACTCTACTCCTACTCCAAATACTACTAAACTCCACTATAAAATACTTTTCATATTTTCGCAATTCATTCATCACTTCAATGCTACCTGCTGATGTCCTTTTTTTTTATCCTTGCATATGTACTACAAAAACAAAATAAATTCATCTTTGCTCTTTCAACTCTCTGAGTGATTTATTTTCCGTTTCTCAAGTGCATTACCAGTTAAATACATCATCTAACTCTTAAAACCGATTAAAACTCGTTTTGCCCACTAGTAAAAGACTGTTTTAACCGAATTTGACCAACATGGTCAAACAAGGTGGGCCCCACCTGTCGGTACTCCTTTTTTCTCTACTTTGTTGAGAATAAGAGGGCCAGGCAGCCTTCTGTTGGTGACGGTGACGCCAGTAGCGACCGGACGCCAAGGAGATAGGGTGTCCGTAAATATGGAACTAGGAGAAGAGTGAAATTGGATGGTAGTGGTTTTGTCGTTGGAGACACACTTGAGAGTAGTGGCGATCGTGAGCAACAGTAAAGACAATAACTGTGAGCAGTGAAGTTTGGTCAGAGATGGAGAAGATGATGGTGTCGTTCACCGGATGACCTTGTATGGTGCCCGTGATAGGGAAGAAGCATTCAGGGCGAGGACCACCAGGATCCGGCATCAGTGTGACAGAAGACAGGAGATGAGGTGGTGCTTGCGCGTGGAGAAGAAGCATGTAGGGCGAACTGGACTAAGTCGCCGCGGTTCGAGAAGACTGGATCCGATAGTAGCATGGACAAGGACCATTGGATATGACGCCAGTGCGACCAGGGAGGATGAGATGCGGTGGCGCTGGCATAGGGGAAGGAGGGGGTTAGCTATTCTTAGGATGGTTAGACCCACGTGGACGGCAAGGTGGCGGGTAATGTGGGTCAACTATGGTCAAACCTACAGTTTCCTTGTCTGAGGGTGTTTGTCACGTGCACCGATATTGCATGACGGTGGACCATTTCTAAACGGTATTATACATGAAAGATCAAAATTAAACTGTGGCAAGAGTTGACGAACTAAAGATAAACTTTTTGATATATGATATCTAGAAACTTGAAAGATAAAGAAGGAAAAAATACCAGGAAGCATGAACACATTTTATGTAAATTCTAAATTAAGGTTTTCCTTTTCTATCTCAGCTGACAGATAGAAAAGAATGGTGTGTTTTTTTAATCTTATATGCACGCCAACATCTGACATCTTGCACAAACATGCATCCTTGATGAAAAAGAAAAGGTCAGGTCAGGTGCCCGGCCTTTACCAAAGCAAAAATTAATGTATCCTGCCTGTATGCATGTTTCATTCAAAATAAGCAAGTAGCTAGTGTATATGTTACATAATTAAAGCAAGATAGTAAGTAGTACTCCATATGATGCAGTGCAGGCAATATGCCAACAGCCAGGCAATAATTGTGTACACCAACACAACTAGATTGAGTCGCGCGCGATGCCGCGCCACGAGAAAAAAATCTGGCACAAGTTTCTTCCAAATCGAATTTGTGGAACCACGGTTCTCTTTTTTTCGAAATGCTTTTTTTCGGGTCTAGTCTAAAAAAAATTTGACGAAAAGACTCAAACGCGATTTCCAATTCAACTATAAACCCTTGACGAAGCCGCGTTTATTTTAGAAAACCACGTGGAGGGACCTAAACGTTATCTCGATTTTTTTCAGGTCTATTAAAAAAAATTCGATGAAAGGACCTAAACACGATTTCCAATTCAGCTATAAACTGTGTGTAGGGACCTAAACGTAATTTCAAAATTTTTCGGGTCTATTTTACTTAAAAAAAACTTCCGAAAGGACCTAAACGTGATTTTTAATTTTCCCGAAAGGATCTAAACGCAAATTCCAGATTTTTTAGGGGCCTTGCCGGAGGGGACGACACGTGGATGCTTTGGTTGAGCGGCAATCTTTGTGGCTATTATAAAAAAATTTGACGAAAAGACCCAAACGCGATTTCCAATTCAACTATAAACCCTCGACGAAGCCGCGTTTATTTTAGAAAACCACGTGGAGGGACCTAAACGTCATCTCGATTTTTTTCGGGTCTATTCAAAAAAAATTCGACGAAAGGACCTAAACGCGATTTTCAATTCAGCTATAAACCGCGTGTAGGGACCTAAACGTAATTTCAAAATTTTTCGGGTCTATTTTACTTAAAAAAACTTCCGAAATGACCTAAACGTGATTTTTAATTTTCCCGAAAGGATCTAAACGCGAATTCTGGATTTTTTAGGGGCCTTGCCGGAGGGGGCGACACGTGGATGCTTTGGTTGAGCGCAATCTTTGTGGCTATTATATAGAGTATATTACTACTCCATCCGCTACGTACGGTATCCTCATGCTCTCATATTTAGTAGTAGGAGTATAATTGGTTTTCTTTTCCTTTTTCCTCATGGGAAATGATCAAATGAGGTGTATATATACGACAGCTTACGCTATGTTCGTATATATTCATCCAAAAATTTTAATTACGGTGAACTAGCTAGTAGTAGTTATTTGTCCATCCATCCATCCACCAATACTTTTCTCCTTGTATTTGTGTAATATGGCACAGAGACATTCCTGGTAAAATCAATCCCTATGGTGTCACAACTCCCTGGAAACAAAGAAATAAATAAATAGCCCTAGCCTACTACAACTTCAAACGTAACGTGCACTTCCGTGTTGGCGCTAAAACGAAAAGTTCTTTTCGTGGAAAACATCTGGAATGATTTAAGCGTAATTATACAATTGTTTTGGCATTTATTTAGGGTCTTTTCATGAAAGTTTCACGATTTTGCAGAATCAAAAGGTCTTTTTCGTAAAAAACTGCTGAAAAGATCTACACATAACTACATTTTTTAGGGGTGTTCGCGGAGGGAGGACACGAATGCCGCGCTCGTCAAAAAAATCTGACCCGGATTTTTATGCAAAAATACAATTTCGTTTTTCTCGACGGTTTTTTTTAAATTGGTCACGATTGCGCAAAATCGTAAGGGCCTTTTCATGAAAAATAGCTGGAACGATCTAAACGTAATTACACTTTTTTTGAGCATTTATTTTGGGTCCTTTCGAGAAAAATCCGCGATTTTCCTAAATCAAAAGGTTCTTTTCGTAAAAAACCGCTGAAAGGACCTAAATATAATTACTAATTTTTCTGAGGGGCTTTAACGGATGGGTGACACGTGGACGTGGTGGCTGGCCAGGAAGTCTGCCATCTTTAATATAGGGATGATTCAATCGCAGTAGTTTTACCCTACCAGCACGAGAACGATACCATGTACTTCCATAAATGCTGAGTAAATTTTGCACATACAAGAAACCGTTATAGTCTGATATCCCTTTTTATATGCAACAACTTTCAAATCAAATCAAAGTTTTGTGAGATAAGACACGAGCGTGCACGGTTTCAAGAATGAAGAAGATGAATCTCATAGAGATAATCAAAATAACGACGTTAAAGTAACCACAACAAGTAGAAATATTTGGCGAAGCCAACCACAAATGCTTTACTTCCGGGGATGTCGCCAGAGGGGGTGAATAGGCTAATTAAAATTTTAAACTAAATCGCGGCGGAATTGATAGTTGAGTATCCAAATATACTTTGATCGTCTCGAGTTGTTCGGATAGTCCGAAGTAATATTCGGATAGTCCGAACGCTTATTCGGATAGTCCGAGAATTAGTTCGGATATTCCGAACCCTCCAGAGCACACAGCTCGCAAAATTGATCTAGACTATTTGTGGAATATTAAACATACCAAATTCAACTAGTTAGCCTAGAATACTTGGAACAAGTCGATATCCAACTAAAAACTCAATAGAAAAGTAGATCGGGCAATCTTAATATTCAAAATTAAATACTCTAGCAAGAATAAAAGTAAGCAAGTAGAGAATGATTTTTAAGTTCGGATCTTTGAGGATCCTCGTCTCCGTTGAGGCGCTCGGTCACCTTGAGCCGGGTCTCTTTCAACCCTTTTCCTCCCAAAGTGTTGCACAAATGCACCGGCGGGCGCTTTCGGTCACACTTGAGCCGGGGTCTCTTTCAACCCTCTTCCACCCTTATTGCACAAATGCACTCGCCGGATTTCACTTCTTTAATTCCTTCTCTTGGAGGCGGAATCGGCCTTCACAAACTTCCTACGGCCAACCACACAAAACTCCGGTAGCTCATAGGCGATCTCCTAGCCGTCTAGGAGTCCTCAACCTCCAAGAGTAACAAATGCTCACGAAGAACAAGCTTGGAGATGAAATCAAGTGCTCAAGCAACTCAAAAACTCACTCAACCTAGCACCTCACTCCTCAAACTCTTTCCAACCTTTCTCACAAAGGGGATCACTTAGATCTAAAGGTAGACGGGTGTATTGGGGGCTCAAGAACAAGGGTATGGCACCTCTAATCAACAGGGTAAAAGCCCTCCAAAATAGGGGAGGATGGGGCTATATATAGAGCCTCCCAAAAACTAGCCGTTTTACTCAACGTTCGAGTCAGTTCGGACAGTCCGAGCTCAAGTTCGGATAGTCCGAATGCGTCAAACTTGAAGTAACAGAGAATTCACTTCGAATAGTCCGAAAATATGTTCGGATAGTTCGAACCAACTTCGGATAGTCCGAACTAGCATTGAGCAGCCCAACGAAAACGAGCATAACTTTTGACTCCGGACTCCAATTTTAGTGATTTTGGTCTCTATTGAAAGCTAAGAACAAGGGCTACACAACTAATAAGGTCTCACTACCCAAATCTGATCCAGATTTCACAAAATCCAAGAGAGCACAACCAACACCACTCTCTCTAAGTTTCACAAGGATGGATCACTTGAGCACTTCTAAAAGTCATTCGACATCCCACGGCAATCCAACAAATTAAATCAAAGATAATAAAGTCTAGAAATAGTCACTTGTCGCCTTCTTTCTTCACTGCATGAAGACCTTCACCATATAGTTGATGACATCTTCGCCTTGTCTAACTTAACTCGATTCACCTCATGAGACTCTCGTCCTATCAACCTTGACTTGATCATCCTCTCCGACGATCTCCACGCCAAGTCGATCTTGACTTAGTCCTCAACTCTTGGTGACACTGCCGTCTTGTTGACCTCGGCTTAACGATCATCCTCCACGATACCTTGGTCATCATACACACACGGGACCTAATTCTTTCCAAACCACTCATGAAAAGTATTAGTCCCAAAAGCTCAATGAATATGAAGAAATTGATATTTGTGAGCAGTTGATTACCACAAGTGTTTCATATAAAGAAGCACAACATAAATGAAAATACTTGACATAAGAAATGTTCTTTACTAAGTGCATCATAATGAATATGTAATTGATCTATATGCACTAGGAGATAATTATATGATGAATCAATTAAATCATGGCAAGGATCACAGTCTTTACTTAAATGAAGCACATGTAATAGAATATACATGGTCTTAATAAGGGGTGGGATTTTAACTAGTCATGTCTTTCTAAACTAGCTCCAACTTTTACAATTTCTACTATATTTACAAGCATACTAAAAACAAATGCAATAACTAAATATATATGTACAAATTATCGACATGAACCAATCATGGGATCAACATGTTACTTGGAGTTCACTATGCATTTGCACAAAAGGAATACAATAACAAATATAGAAGAGATACCAAAATTGCATACCTTATCTTTGCTTAACCATCCCACTTGATTTTCCTCTAAATAGGTGAGACTGATACTCAACTAGACAATAACATGTTAGTCTCATAGCAATATAATCATATTAGAGGTTTGTTATTTGTTAAGCACTAAGTTAAGCATTTACTCAATTACATAGATTGTCATTATATGCGTTTGTCATTAATCACCAAAATAACATAAGTGCCTAGATGCACTTTCAGAATTGTTGCTTTTTCACAACTTCTCGAACCTTTTAGGGCTATCGGATTATTACTCTATACAAGAATCTAGTGCTAAAGAATAACCTAATCTTTAATCCTCTCATGCGCTTTTTACTTTGGATGAGTTGGTTTGTGGCTTTTTGGTAGCTTGGATTCTTCATGACCCCTAGGCTTATATAGCCCCCTGTTTTTTTCCTAAAGTAAATAGTAATCCTACTCCTATTAGGATTAGGAATACCTCTCATATTAGGAATCCTAATCCAATTAGGATTCATCTAGCACACCTTTCTAAATCCTCAAAGATTTGATATGAGTTATCATATTTAACAATCTCTACCTTAACTCTTATTTATTGAAGTCACCATACTCCTTAAAGAACTCACTTCAAGTCGGCTTCGTATTTTTTCTTCCCACCTTTGGGAGTGCTTCCACCACAGGGGCTTATGTACATCATCACAGTATGTGTGTTGGGCTTAGCCTTCCGAACCCTCCACCTGAGATCTCTTTCTTTGTATAGTTTGGTTAATCACACATTTTATTCCTATAGTCCTCTATGCTATAGGTTTATACCGCCTTCGAGCTCCACCTTCTCGATGGTACTGTGTGGTTGATCTCGCCACGTCTTTCTTTTTCCAATAGCTCGCATCTTCGCCTTTACATCAGTTAGATTTTGCAACCGTTTTTGCAGTTCCATATATAACTACAATTGAGATCTGATTATATACTGTTGATGAGACAGTTTCCTTTTGATCAGGATTTTTTCAAGCCTCCTATTGGTTACCTTTCCTTTAAGTTTACCCATCAATCGGTATCTTTCATTGCTTCAGATATATTTCATGATTACCTGCCCTTTACAAGTAACTCACATGACTCCACCTTGAAGTGAAATCTCAAAATCTTTAAGTTCAAGCGAACTTAGATATTAGATTTTTCTTTATGTCGGGAACATACCAAACTCCTATCAATGTGCGATATGCTCCATCATACATCTCCAATGTAACTGTTCTCACCTTAGTAACTGCATACTCCTTACAATCAGCCAAGTAAATAGTTCCCAATAGAAATCAAACGAATGAACGATAAAGCAACAATCTAGAAGTACAAAGTTGATGATGACAAGTATGTCCAAATCATCCTTTGCTACTACCATTGAGCATGCACCCTTCATTTGCTTCAAATTTGGTCAGCCCTTTCTCATATGATCTTCCTTGTCATATATATATAGTATATATGTGTGCCCTTGCTCTTACCTTTTTTTCCTATAACTCTTGTTTTTGCCTACAACACCTACTGCAGTTAATACTTGATCACCCAATGATGAAGATTCGGATGACTTTTCCAAGGACTCCATCTGTCTCATTGAAGTTGAGAATGCTTTTTTAACGAGAATAGTCATCACCAATTTCTCCCATGATAGTGGTAGAGATGATGCCAGTTTGTTTTCCGCAACTTTCTCATCTACACGAATCAACTGTGTGATAAGTTTATTGAAGACATTGAGATGATCAACGAACTATGTACATTCCTCCATGCACAACCTGTATAGTTATTGCTTCAGCACCCATTGGTTTGTTAACAACTTCGCCATATATAATAAGCAAAATGTACGGTCTCAAAAGGAAAGGAGAGGAAATGTAGAGAGAACCAAAATAACGACATTGAGGTAATCACAATGAGAGAGAAAGATTTGGCAAAACTGACCGTAAATTCTTTAAGCACATCTTCAAAAAAGTACAAGGGATTGTTACTCTCTCACAACCTCTCGAACCTTTTAGGACTCTCAGATCCTTACCCTATACAAGAATTTAGTGCTAAAGAATAATCTAGCATCTAATCTTCTCGTGTATCTTTTACTCTAGATGAGTTAACTTGTAGCTTTTTAGTTGCTTGGGTTCTCCATAATCCTCTAGGTTTATATAGTTTCCTTAGTTCTCTTCTTAATGCAAATAGGAATCCTACTCCTATTAGGATTAGGAATCCCTCTCCTATTAGAAATCCTAATTCAATTAGAATTCATCTAGCACACATTTTCAAATCCTAAAAAACTAGACATGAGTTACCATATTTAACATAAACTATAAATATATAAATATTCTGTAAAAGAAACCATAATGAGGTTCTCATTTTGAAATCATCAGTGATGAGGATTTTTGACCATATAATATTTTTTCGTGGAAAATGAACCCATATATTAGAGGCCACTTTAATATAACGGATATGTCTAGTTTTATCCCTTTAATAACAAATCATTCGAAAGCCAACAACAATTAATTACGACTAACAAAAAAATCATGAGTAATGACAACCAGTCATACGGTTCTATAAGCCATGATCAGGTAAACTGATCAGAAGATATGGTAGTTTCTCACGTGATTAACATGAAAATATTTGTTGACGTATCTGTCACCTTATGACGGTTGGCCAAGAGAAACAACAGTTGATCAAAGGATACGACAATTCAAGACTCGTCGAGACACATGCCTGAACACAAAATACGTCTCTAGCACTACTAGCTACCACCTCTTAGATATGCATAAATAGGGGGCCTGTGTGCCTCAAAACACATCGAATTCATTCTTGTTTCATTGTTTTTATCCACAATTTTATTTGATTGTACTCACTTATTTTATTTTGGAATAAGTCCACTTTACCCCTCTCAACTTTTGCCCCAAGTCCGATTTATACCCTCAATTACAAAACCGTTCACTTTTCATCCACAACTAGCAAAACTAATGCAACTTACGCCAAGAGCTAGTTTCATTAGTGGCTTTGGCCATGTGGCCAAGTTTTGTGTTGATGTGGCAACACAGTCATCATCTTTCTTATCTAGTTCTCGTTCTTCTCCCTCATTATTCTACCTTCATCTCTCGAATGTCTCATCCCCATGCTCTTAGTCCACATGTGTGGAGCATGGCAGGAGGTCGCCAGCATGGAGGCGGAAGGAGGCATGTACATCCAGAGAGGCATTGAATCCATTTATTCATCACCCTCCTCTTATCTATCTTTCCCCTACGTCTTATCCGAACGCTTCTAGGTGGTGGGTGTGGAGCGTGGGAGGAGGTAGCCGACATGGAGGCGGAGGAGACATGTGCGTCCAGGGAGGCATTGAATCCATTTATTCATCTCCCTCCTCTTATCTATCTTTCCCCTACGCCTCATCCCCATGTTTTTAGGTGGTGGGTGTGGAGCATGGGAGTGATGAAGGCCGGAGGAGGTGTGCGTATCTAAGGAGGTGCTAGCATCGACGAGGAGGTGTGTTGGCAACAAGTGATAAGGCGGCTCCATCAGCAACAACAAAGCTCCTCTCCTTCCCCACTTCTCCCCCAACTCTGGTATCAACAAGGGTCGAGACAAATTTCGCTTGTATCGCCGTCCACCTTCCTCGTCTTGCCTCCCATCATCTTCCTCAATTCACTCAATTCCATTGCCGCTAGCTTCAATCTGTGACATAATCTTGCTCAGTGATAAAGTTAGACAAAATCGCCCTTTCCTAGAGCTTGACCTGTCGGCTTCAATCTACGATGAGGCTTGATCCATCGTTGGGGTTGGATTTATTCAAATCCATTAGTCACTATTGTTATTGGCTTGTCTTCTCCACTAACAAAGCTTAGTCTAGTCACCGCCGACCTCAATCCGGTTGTGTCCTAGTTGGATCAGAGCCTCAAAAGTCATTGTCGGCCACTCCATCGCCATCGCTGACGTTTGCTCAGGTTTGCTTTGTTCGTGGATGCCAACTCAATCAAAACCATAGTGGTTCGTAGTCTCCACAGGTTGTCTCCTCATTGTGGCCTAGCAGCGATGCCTTGGTGCAAGAGGTGATAGTGGCTTGGTGCGAGCAAAGGCGTTGATCTTGGCTTTTGGTGAGTAGTGATGGTGAGAGGAAGGGGTAGGAGGCAGCTGGTGAGGGAGAGATGGGGAGGAAAAATGGAAGGGATGGTGATGTGGTTGCTTACATAGATGTCTTTTATTTATCGATGAATGCCACATCAACACAATACCTAGCCGTGTGGCCAAAACCAATAATGAAACCAGCTCGACGGCAAGTTGCATTGATTTTGCTAGTTGGAGGTGGAAATTGAACGGTTTTGTAAATTGATGGTGTAAATCAAACTCGGGACATAAGTTAAGGGTAAAGTGGACTTATTCCTTTTTTATTTTATCGTAAGTTCGACAATAGCCATGGGTTCCAATCTTCGCCATTCAAGTTTGTAAGTTTTGTTCTATAAAATTTCGTCAATTTTATGTTAGTGTTCACTAGAAAAAGCTGTAGTTTTATACTAGATGACTTGCTCTCCCATTGTTGACAATTACATTATTACATATAGCAGCTGTGTTATTGTAGAAGCCAAGGAAGAGAGAGCTTGCTTGCCTGCCGAAATACTGGTAACTCAAAATCGTCTCTTGCGTCACTCTCCTCTTCGTTCTTCCCCACGCATACACAAACGCGGAGCCCCTCCCTCTCTCCCTCCCTCTCTCTCTCTCTCTCACGCGGACACCACTGTTCTCTCTCAAAAGAAAAAAAAAAAAAGAGTCTCAAGAAACGGCAGCCATGGACAGCTGCTTCCCCTGCCTGGGTGGGAAGAAGAAGAAGCCACCGATGGACAAACCTGAGATCCCGCCCGCCGAAGGTGATCCGTACCTGCCTCCTTTTACTCGCCTCTCGATCGCTTTCTAGGTGTTTCCTTTCTTCTTCCGTGGTCTCTTATCACTGGGGATTTGGTAAATTTTACTCGATTCAACAGAGTAATTTGTGGATTCTGCTTGTCTCACCGCGATTCTGCGGCTCCCACCCAAAGTCTGGTGGGATTTTAGGGGACGTGTTCATGGGCGATCACGCTAGATTGTTTTTCTTGGTTCAGTTGTACGCCAGTCTATTTCCCCCCAAAAAATTACCTGTTCTGCTTTTGAAATGACAATTTTACCAAAGAATTAGGCTTACCTGTCTCTTTCTCCCCAATAGAATTAAGGCTATTACAACTTCCCCTTCTGTGGAGACTGGAGAGTTTACTGAAAGAAAAAATCTGAGTAGCTTCTTGGCATGCTTCTCTCATGGGGGACCGGGGAGCAAATTTTTGCTAAAATCGTACGTTTCCTTCCTCAGAAGAACAAAATCCCCCCGCAAAGACCGCAACTTGGAACTGGATTCATACTTTTCTTTCGGAATTCTGGTTGGGAATGACGCATACCCTTACTTTACTGCCCAAGAACTTGTGCACTCCTTTCCTTGTTCGGATAGCCTAGCTTTCTGACACATACGACTATTCTTGTTGATTCTTCAGAGAAAACAAAATTGGGCTCGTCATCGAGCGTGATGAAGCAGGATTCGTTAGAGGTGAAGAGGGAAACTGCAAAGAAGGAGATCGTCTTGAGCAATGGATCCGAGCACCACCACATTGCTGCGCAGACTTTCACCTTTAGGGAGCTCGCGGCAGCAACAAGGAACTTCAGAACCGATTGCCTTCTAGGGGAAGGTGGGTTTGGCCGGGTGTATAAAGGCTATCTGGAGAGTGTCAACCAGGTCAGTTTCTTGCTGTTCTCTGCTGCCAGCCCAACTCATTAGTTTATACGCTTCAGCCTTCAGGTTGGATGTTTCTTATACTCAAATTGCTGTAACTTATACTAGAAGAAAGGTTGAACAATAGCCTTCCTGGATAAGACGAAATGATGAACACACCAAAGATTGGTATTGATATTACATTGATGTATATCTTTAAACCATATTTTAATTCATATATATGCATCTGTGGGGAAAAACCTTGTGGAGAACTTGATGCTTAAAAAAAAATCGGACCAATTCTTGAGAGGCCTTAACATGCTGAGTCTTCTGTTACCGTGATAGGTTGTTGCTATAAAGCAGCTTGATCGTAATGGACTGCAAGGCAACAGGGAGTTTCTTGTCGAAGTTCTGATGCTGAGCTTGCTGCACCACCCCAATCTTGTCAACCTTATTGGCTATTGTGCTGATGGGGATCAGAGGCTTTTGGTTTATGAGTATATGTCATTAGGTTCTTTGGAGGATCACCTTCATGGTATGCTGCCTACCAAAAATCTGAAATACTGTGGTTTTGTTTTGATAGCCCTGTTTTTGGATGATTTAATTTTGTATATTCACAGCTGGATCTTGCTTTACTCAGATCCTTCCCCAGATAAGGTGCGGCTTGACTGGAATACAAGGATGAAGATAGCTGCTGGTGCAGCTAAAGGTTTAGAATATTTGCATGACAAAGCCAATCCGCCTGTCATATACCGTGATTTGAAATGTTCAAACATCTTGCTTGGAGAGGGATATCACCCAAAGTTGTCTGACTTTGGATTGGCAAAGCTTGGCCCAGTTGGTGATAAAACTCATGTTTCCACTAGAGTGATGGGTACATATGGAT
Organism: Guadua angustifolia; assembly: GCA_036346375.1. Taxonomy (NCBI): domain Eukaryota; kingdom Viridiplantae; phylum Streptophyta; class Magnoliopsida; order Poales; family Poaceae; genus Guadua; species Guadua angustifolia. The sequence goes on along the minus strand of CM070521.1, from coordinate 175,802 downwards.
ATTGTGCTCCGGAGTATGCTATGACTGGTCAGTTGACTCTAAAGTCAGATGTGTATAGCTTCGGTGTTGTTCTGTTGGAGATCATCACAGGACGAAGGGCCATCGACAACACTCGAGCTGCTGGAGAGCAAAATCTTGTTGCATGGGTAAGCTGTTGGATTGCTTTTCGTTATGTTCTTTGCTTCTTGTCCATGCTAGTATAGAATTTGACTATGGAAAACAGCACATTGTGCTATCTGGTACCTCCTGTGAGTATTGATTGTTAATGTATTCTGGAAAAATCACCAGATATCAGCCTCTTAGCTCAGAAGTTCTGTAAGCTGAGTGTTAGCGCATCAGTCTTTCGTATCACCTGAAGGGAAAGTATAGGAGTTTAATTTTCAGTTCCTGTCTTTATTTCCCTTCAGTTTTGGCATTCGTATCTGTTATAAACTTCACCCATAGCCTTTTCATTAATTTTGCTCGTTAATAGTATTACTAAAATATAGAACAAAATATACTGGTATCATTCGGCACTGATTTTACCATGTTTTGGATTTGGCCAAGATTTGCTTGCCCAAAAAAGACATTCTTGTAGCCTGTTGAGTAGTACCCCAAAGCAAAAGAATTATGACACGCCAAATAGTTTGCTAAAGATCTTGTTTGCCCTGAAAAAGTGAAGCCTCTGTTTTGTCCCTCATGAGTGTTGTAATGTTTGTTGGTGCACAATTTTCAGGCCCGGCCCTTGTTTAAAGACAGGAGGAAGTTTCCCCAGATGGCTGACCCAGCACTTGAGGGTCGATATCCGTCGAGGGGATTGTACCAAGCCCTGGCTGTTGCTGCGATGTGCGTCCAAGAACAACCGACCATGAGACCACTGATCGGGGATGTTGTTACTGCTCTGACTTACCTTGCCTCCCAGATCTATGATCCTGAAGCACATGGCGGCCATCTCACAGGGCGTTTGATGGCTCCCGGCACACCACCGCGAACTAGGAGGGACACTGGGAGAAGGGACCATGGTGCAGATAAGAGAGAAAGCAGGTAAGGTGGTACGATAGAAAGCAGGATGATGGCTTGGGAAAGGGCCAAAATTTTGTCACTAGGGCAAGTGCTGTCTCTGTGGGGGAGCAGGAGCTAGCATGCTCCATGGAAATGAAATGGAGAGATTTTGTTGATAGCTGCCTGCAAGACGACGGTTGTGGCTCACTGGCTGTATTGCTTTGGACTTTGGAGAGAAAAAATGTGGTGTGTGAGATGATGACATGGATTGAGATGCCTGCAAAATCATGCATGAATTGCTGATGTATATGTTGGATCATGAAGGAAACAATGGAGATGGCTTGTGTTTCTGATTCTCTTGTAGTATTTGTACTGCTGCTGTACGTGTGCTCGATCTCAGCCTGTATTTACTTGCGTGTTGTGTAGTATCGATAAGTTTAGAAATATACTCTTTTTGTTAGATTAGATCGACGTGGTCGAATGTGATAATATTATATACACACATACATAAGGAAGTAGTGTTCTGCACTAGTATAGAATAGTTATTCTACGTGTCGACTGATCCAGTATAGAATAGTTATTCTACACGTTGATTGGACAAGTGTGTCTAAATCATCTTACGTATGTCCATTTTGTGTGTTAACTAAGTCCATTAGTTACGTGGCTAACCAATTAATAGCTGATAAATATGTTTCCTTGTTTGTCTTAGAATATTGTTTCCTTACATTTAGCTACATCTTTTAAGTTTTTATTGACTGCTTCGTTTCACGAATGATTTCACCGGTAGCTTACAACGAAGTAACATGCATGAACAAGATTTTACTGTTAAATGCACACCAATTTATTGAATATGATGTTAGATTTTACTGCTGCACAGGCTCTACATGTTGCTAAACCCTCCTAGAATATCACTGGAGAACAAGTTGCCAGCATGATAGTGAAATTTAACAAAATGTCTAGTAAATTAGAATATATTTAGCAGTAACTTTGGTCTATTTTGTATTACAGCTATTGCTAGGTCATAATGCACCACAGTGAGATTCGGTAGTAAAATCTAAAAACATGACCAGTAAATTAATTAGTTACACAACGCATGTTTTGTGAATCAAACTGTCTTTAGAATAGTGTGTGTTTATAGGGAGTACATATTCCCACCTCCAGTATACCACTTAAACGAACATTTTATACTCATTTATCACATTCAGTGTACTTCAATAATCTAAGATACTACAATGCGACATGGTTAAAAACATTTCATCAAAGCCTTTTATTTTTGCTATATGTCATTTTCTATATGTAAAAGGAGTATATACATAAATTATGCTATAAAAAGCGGACCATAACGAAATTTTTTATGGAACTCACTTTAGAGTAACATATAATTAGTATTAGAGTATGCATAAAAGGATAAAGAGGCATAATAGCATCATGCAGTCTACACGCGAGCTATAGAGCTATAGAGTACACTTAGAGTGAGGGTACGTACTCGCAAGAGTATAGAACATATATATGTATATATGTATATATACGTATATGTATATATACGTATATATATATGCGCTATTCTTCAGCTACGTGCAGTCTACACGCGAGCTATTTAACCCAGTCCGATTGAGCCATGCAACGCACTAATCAGTGAAACAAACTACATTAGTTACGTGCTCAAACCGACTAGTTAATGCGTTTTGTAGTTTGTACATGAATATATTTTCTCTTTATTTTAGCCATGTTTTTTTATTGGTAGCTCGGATTTGCAAATGGTTTTCAATAGTAGCATACTGATGACGAGAGGAACAAAATGATATAAGTTTTGCTATTAAACAGTAATTTTGCTGACTGGTAACATAAAATTACTACATCTACAATACTACATAATAGTAATTTCTAGTTGTAGATGTAGTAATTTCATATTTTAAAAATAGTAATTTATGTTACCAGTCAGCAAAATTACTGTTTAATAGCGAGATTTATATCATTTTGTTTCTCTCGTTATTAGTAAGCTACTAGTGAAAACCATTTGCAAATCGGAGCTACCAATAAAAAGATATTGCTAACATAAAGAAGAAACATATTTGTGTAGAAAACTACAAAACACATTAACTAGTTGGGTTGACTACGTAACTGATTTGGTAGTAATTGCATATGTTGTTCTATAGTAAAATGTGCTTTGCATGCGCTTCTCCGACCGGAGCGTAGAATAGATATATATATATACACACACACACATACATGTACACATGTATATATAGGTATATATACATGTATACACACACATATGTATGTATATATATGTATACACATATATATATATGTATGTATATGTACATACATATGTATACACATATATATGCACATGTATATGATGAAGTATACGGTGAAATCATGAAAGTAATCAAATAGGGGCATTGGATCAAACTTGAATGGTTTAGATCTAGGTGGAATCCCACCTCCTCCACTTAAAGTATGAAATTTTGTAATTTTTCTAGAGGGTTATGTATAAAACGTGTTTAAGTGAGGAGGTGGGATTCCACTTAAATCTGAACCATTTAAGTTTGATCCAATACCCCTGTTTGATTACTTTCATGATTTCACCATATACCTACTTTCACCGTATACTCCCTATATATATATACATATATATGTATATGTACATATGTATGAATGTGTACATACATATGTATGTATGTGTGTGTATACATACATACATATATTATGTATGTATATGTCTGTATATATATATGTTGTATGTATATATTCATATGGAAATTAGATTATTAATTATATTTTATTTTTTGTTCAATTTTTTTTATACTTGGACTCTTTCTTTTAATCATACAGAAATCAAATATCTGATTTTATTTTATTTTTATTCCGAATTTCATTTATTTTTGGATTGTACATAACACAAACTCTTTCTTTTAATCTAAATCGTTATGATCTGGACCTAGTACCCACCACAATCAACGGTGTAGATATTTTTTTCCTCGATTAATGTAGGAATTTCTAGTCTTAAGGGCAAACGTGGTGGCTTCTTTTGCTTTTGTTTTAATAATATAATAGATAAGCTAGATGGAAACCTGCACCAGCATTGGCTTTCTTCTTGTGTTTGTGTTATTGTTGAGTTGCATGCACCAGCCAATTCACTCAAAAACTTAAATTGATGAGAAAAGGTGGGCAATTCACTTATACTTCAACACTCCCCCTCACGTGTAGACTTTCTTAGACCCTAGGATGTGAAATAGAAGTGCGCTGCAATTTTTTTTAATTGCGCCAACTAGATCTTTAACTCGAGACCTCTTAATTCTGATACCATATTGAGTTGTATGCACCAGTCAGTTCATCCAAAAACTTAAACTAAAGAGGAAAGGCAAGTAATTCACTTATACTTCAACACTCTCCTCACATATAGACTCCTTCAAATCTGGATGTGGAATAGAGTGGACTACAACTATTTTTTTAATTGTGTCAACCGAATCTTAAACTTGAGGCGTCTTGACTCTGATATTATATTGAGTTACATATACCGGCTAATTCACTCAAAAGCTTAAGCTAATGAGGAAAGATAACCAAGTCACTTATACTCCAACAGTTATAACTTAGTACGGACTGTACGTACTACTAGCTCTCAGCCATCTCTTCTGGTCTGAAAAAAAAAGGCATTCACTCTTGCTTGTCGACCGTCTTCACCTTCTTTGCATTACGCGTCGATCAACTCCACGCATGCCGTTTAATTGATTCTCAACATCTGATCTCGGGCATGTCGACAATCCCCTGTCCCCACCTTCGGTTAGGCTAGAATCGTGTACACGACTCCTCAAAATAGGAGTAACAATCATGTACACCATAGCAAATGGAACAGCAGTAATGAACAAGACAGACTTATAACTTAAACTTGCATAGACATTATAGTATATCTCTCGAGGGTATTGAATGAAATGAATACATTAACTACCAAGCTTACAGAGCAAAATAACAATACTGACGCGACGCCGGAGTTCACCATCTCCGTTCAAATGACACAAGCTAGTTCAGACTGATTCAACAAACCAATGCAGTGTTGGTGCATGTCCAAGGGAACCGCCTCCCAATTAGGGAAACAGATCCAATGCAGTCCCAATAGGGACTACAACAAAAGCAGTTACACGTGGTCTATGTTCAGATCTTTTGGGAATACTATTTAAAAACATTGCAGATTTTTTGGTACCGTAGCAAACAATGTTCTGAAATCCGGACCATTTGTTTAAGTTGCAGTCTGTAAGAACTGTACCGGAATCTTATCGCCCCATTAGCCATTTCAGCATAATACAATGTTTCAAAACTCAAAAAATCCTGGATGTAGCTTGCAGAGTTATGTAAACCTGCAAAAATTCAATTTTAAATTCATCTCTGGAACCAAAAAAGACAAGCAGTCAATCATGCATTGTTCGTGTGCGCTAGAAGTACTGCTTGTCTTTTTTTTTTCTTGGCACGAGGGACAAATTGTAAATTGAAATTTTGCACTTCACATAACTTTATGTGTACTACAGCCAGGATTATTTTTGGCATTTTTCAAACATTGCATTATGCTAAAATCGCTAATGGGGATGCCGGTTCCCATAGACACTAGCGAATTTTCCTTCAACAGAACCTGCTCTTGACTCAAAAACCAAAAGTTAACACTACAGACAACAAGAACCTGATGCACATCTAGCTTAGAGACAACTCTTGTGTTATATGTTGTGAGCTACCCCCCCCCACACACACACCAAAAAATAAATAAATCAAATCTATGGTAAGTAATGTCATTGGTGGGGGTGTTCCTTCACCCTGTGTTCCCATCCAATAAACTGGGTGACTCCACAAAAGGTACAAAGAATGGATCACCTCTATCTCCTGGAAGTGAGCCAAGTTTTAGTTGCTAAATGTATTATAACTCCAGCATCTATTCACTGCAAGCAAGAGATCAGTAATGTTAGCTACTGAAAATGAACCCAGGTTATGCTCACAGAGTAAATTGATGTGAAAAGAGTGGCGCACCTCACAGATCGCTGAACCGTTTTTGGAGTGTAGGATTGATGCAGGCAAATATTGATTTCTTCTTTGGTTTTGTACCAAACAGAAAGTTCCGCAACGGTATTCTGGTCCTACTCGGGAAATGCTTGAACTGGTTATGGTAGCTGCTTTCTGTCTCCGTCCGGGACGAACGCCTCGATGAAAGCTCAAAACTCTCACGCAGCTTCCGCAAGGCATCATTGACCTTGGCCTGAAGTTCCCTCATGCACTCCAATGCTGCCTGCAACTCGCTCTCAATCTTATTATTTGATTGTTGCATGTTCAGTACCTCCCCTTGAAACTTGGCTGCTTCGTATGGTGTAAACCTGGCACCGTCAATCTCCAAGCTAGCACGCAAGGCTTCGGCTATCTCCTCTTGCAGTCTACAAAGAGATGTGGTTTTAACGTGCAGGTCTTGATCGAGAAGTGCATTCTGCTCAAACCATACATCCAGTTCAGCTCTGAGCTGTCTCAACCTCTTTTCAGCAGGTTCAGGCTCTGTTGCAGAATTAGGTTCTCCTGTCTTCTTATCTTCAAACCTCTCCATTTCGTTCTGTAGCTCCTGATATTTGCTGTCCAAGTTCTGCATGCGGTGGCAGGCCATGCTATACCTTACCAAGAACTGCAGGTTTTCCTCCACCAGTGCATCAATTTCAGTTCTGAACTGAACATCAAATGGCGAACCGTTCTCCGTTGCACCATTGTGGCTTAAATTGGTTTTCCCCACAATTGAAATTTCTCTATCCAAGTTCTGATTTGATCTGTCAGTGCCCATTTTACTGGGCGGCATCTCTGAAGAGTCCAAGAGATTTCTTAGCGATTGTATCTCAACATATTTCATGGAATTTGCATTCCTCAACTCCCTTATTACTGCCTTTGTCTCTTCAAGATGTTCCTGATTTTTCTTTTCCAATTCAGCAAGCCTTCTCTTTGTTTCTTTGTAGTTCCGGAGAACTGAAGTGTAGTCAGCTAGCAATATTGCGTCCCTACCTTCAAGCCCATCAAGAAGGAACTCTTGCCAGCTAGGTACATCTTCTTCTGTCAGAGTAGACTTTTCACACCGATTCCTGCTTCCATGGTTTCTCAAGGTACTTGCTTCTCTTGCAAGCACTTTGACATTTGAATTTTTCTTATCTTGCTGACTGTGAGAAATGTGACTGGCCATATTTTCTGAATTATTCGGTACTTCTGATACTAGCCGATACATTCCTTCTGTTTCCTCAGAATCTCTATCTGGCACACACACAGAGGTTATGTCACCCACTTCTGAGGAATATGCACCCACAAATACGTTGCTCTTCAAGTCCTCGATGATATTCATATGACCTAATGAAGTACCATCGCCTTCTTCAGATGAGTCAACTTTGCTGCATTCGTTCAAACCTTTGATATTTTCGGGAGCAATAAGTTGACCACCTTGTTTTTGCAATTCTTCAACAGATTTTGCTTCATCAGCATGCCAGAAGTCCAGGCTCTTGTCTGCATCATTGAAACAACTATGAGAAGCTTCTGGTAATGAGTTTTCTTCACTGATATCTCCTTTACTCAAACTATATAAGTTTGCAGAGCCAACTAGACTAATCTGCCCACGTGTCTTTGGTGATTTGCCATCTCTGAGTCCTTCATCCTGGATCAAGCTGTTCCCAGGAACAGGACTTTCATCACCATCAAACTTCAAGTCTTGGGCCTTGTTGCCACCACCAAATGAACTCTCAGCAACTTCCAATGATGACCCTTCTTCATTAGAGTTATATTTATTGTTTAATGTATTGATACTTTCTGAGTGAAGGAGATGAGTCTGACTGTCTGCTGTTGGTGGACATTCACCTTTCAAATTACCGCCTTGAACAAAGTTTTCAATGCCATCATTTCCCATGGGCCAATTTTTGTCCATACCACCTGATGAACTCTGATCTACTTCTTCCGATGAGCTATCTATTTTGCCCTCACATGTCTTCTTGAAACCATTTTCATTGTCTGAACAAACAATCAGATCTATATGGTTGCCAGCTTGTATTGAGTCTTTATCTCTGAATTCTTTTTGCATTAAGGAATTCCCTGTCAGAAAGTTTTCCTTGTCACCATTCCTGGAGTCATGGATGCCATCAGCACCACCAGGTGAATTGTGATCAACCACTTCTGAGACATCATCTTTGCTACATTTGTCTCTGCCAAAATTTTCACATGTAGCTGGTGCCTCTATGCATCTGAATTCTCCTCCCTCCATTGAGGTGCTCTCTTTCGTAAAGTTCTCCATGCAGACATCATCTGAAGGTGTTGCCCCATCTCCAGCTGCAGCCGACAAACCGGCCAGATCTTCAGGACCAGTAGGTCCAAATGCCTTTGAGATATTAGTTATGCAACTAAAAACTTCAGAAAATACTGTGCTAACAAGGACTTCTTCCTCAATAATAGATCTTTCAAGAACAATGATTCTATTCAACTCATCTTCTACTAGCTTGAGCTGTTCACTCAAGTCACTTGGATCATCACGGAGTGTCATCTCATCTTGTAAATCATCTAATTTATTCTTGAGGTTCTCGTTTTCTTCTTTCAGTTGCTTGATTTGTGCATACTGTTTTGGGAACTTCAGCTCCAAATTCATGACCTTGTCAACAAGTTCATCAACCTTCTCTGCCATCTCCTCCACAGAGGATTCAGAATTGTTTTCAAAAAAAAATTCAATTTTCTCATATATAGGTTGCAACTCAAGTATTTCCTGAGTAATTGGATAAACCCTGTTGTTCACTGTTATGTTTGTGGCGCCAACTTCTCCTGTAGATGTATCAATGTTGTTCATAGCATACAACTTTTCTCGGAGAGACTTTGTTTTTTCCGACTCCATTGTTGCAATCCTGATTAACTCCTCAAAACTTTCCACAAGCTTAGCTACTGTACCCTGACAAGATCTAAGAGCTGTTATCGTCATCAAGGCACGGGCTTCATCATCCTTGATTGCTGCATGCACATCAAATTCATCTTCGATGTGACAAATTTCCTCCTGCATATCTGCGATCTGCTTCTCGATCTCCCAGTACTTAGCAATTCCGCTCTCATAAGAACTCTTAACAAATTCTTTCTCAGTTTGCAGGACAAGTATAGCCTTTTGAAGTCTGCTGATCTCTTCTTCTGCTTTGTCTTTGCTGATGCAAGAAGACATTTGGTGCACTCCCTTGTTCTGGCCTGATGGACCTTCTCTTTTTCTCTTCAAAATCTCTTCTACAGTTGATTTCTGTATTTTGCTTGAGTTAATTGGTGTGATTGCTTTCGGGAAATTATCATCCTCCTCTTCTAACATTGCATACTGCACTTCTTCCGGACAAGCAGTAGCAATGGTGTGGTTGGCCTTATGCAGCTCCTTGGATAAGTGGTCATACCGTTCAACAAGAGCTCTGTAAGCCCTGTAAACTTCTTCAACATGGTTTATCACCTCTGGTCTTCTGCGGTAGTACATCTCAGCCCTCTTGCCAAATGAATCTGCTTCCTCTCCAAGGAGTTTGAGCATGATTTTGACTCTATGTTCCATCTCTGCACAGAACACACAGAATTAATTCGCTCCTATGTATACAGGCAGTCATGTTGCATTTCTTAGTCCCTGTTACCTAATATAAACAGCTTTTGTCTTGTAATGGTGGAATATGATTAACGAATGTCAATTATTATTTCATGGACAGTAGCACACATAGATGCTTTAAGGAGTTTACAATGAAGAAGAAAAAAATGAAGTCCATGTTTAATTCTAGATGTGACAAATGATGTGTACAACGGCCAACAGATATTTTAAGATGTTAACAAAAAGTACAGTAAACTCTTACTATTTAGTTGTGGGTGTGACAATTTTTGATCAAAAGAAAGGAAATATCCACTTGATAACTCCATTGTTCATGTTGGTTGAAGTTTGTAGATATTTATTCTGCGTATGACAAGCATCAATTTTTGTTGAGAGGACAGACAAAATAATTTGGTTGAGAAGTTGTAATCTACCATAAATTCCCAAAAAGATAGTAAATCAGTACAGGATGCTCAATTCAAATATGGGGTTTGCCATTTCCAACTGAGGCTGTGTTTGGTATAGCTCCAACTCCACCAGATCTGATGGGTATTCCTAGCTCCACCAGATCCATGGAGCTAGAGCTGTGTGTATATTAAGAGTGTTTAGGTGGATCATCTTATTTACATTTTAGACTAAAAATATAAACTTAATTCACTTTATTTTAGCCTACAAATTTCAGATCTAAGAAAACCAGCCCAGTCGTGCAAAATAGTATCAGTATTGGTGCTGGAGCATAACAACGATGCTTGCTGCTGTTAGGAAAGGAACACCTTAAAGTTTTAAAGTTACTAACTAGTAGTAGTTAGTGCATTAAACCTGTGTGAGGTACTTAAGCAATTTTTTTGCATTGAAACGGAAAGTGCACTTCCATGTGCATTTTTGGCTATAAGTGAATGAGATGAACAGTTAATTGGAAATTAATCAAGATTCGATGGGTGTACAAACAAAATTTGTAGTACTCTCGAAAGCTAAAATCTCAAGCAAGCCCGGCCAGCATTGAGATACTAAATTTGTGTGGTGTCGGAAAAAGGAGAAATTTTTTGGCATCTAATTGAACAAGCGGTAGAGGAGCAATATTTTCATCGGAAGAATCAGTTGGTGCTGTGCTGTGCTAGATTAGAATAGGATTGTGCGGCAAATCGATCGATCGGACGAAAGAAGGAAGGATTCGATCGTACAAGAAGTAGTAGCACGCATGACGAAGAGCGAGCACAACGCAAGGATTCGATTGAAGGCAACAGCACAAACATTGGATTGGATGGATCGAATGGGGGCGATTAATAAAGGGAAGTAGCAGCAATGGAAAAGGAGCAATGGAAAGCGAGAGAAAGAATGGATTGATTTACCTTGGAGGTTAGCGTCGAGCCATTTGGACTGGGTGGTGCGGATGTGGCTCGCCCACCACCACGAGTAGGCGTTGCTCGCCGCCCGCTGCAGCAGCATGGAGCCTATCTGGACTGGAGGAACTCCAAGTGAATAGCTTGCTGTGGTGGAATCGATCAAATCGATGTTGCTGCACGGGAAGAAGAAGAAGAAGAAGACTAGCCGTCGTCGTTGAATCTAGCTGTTTCTCCTCCTATCGCTTCCTCCTCATCTGTTTGTTTCTCTTGCCTTACTTCCTTGGAAAAATATGTTCTTGACTTGTTCTTCTTCTTCTCTTCTTCGGGGAGAAACAAAACAGGGAGGCGAGGCAAGCAAGGAAAGAACGAGTACAGTACTCGTCTTTCCTTCCTTCCTTCCTTTTGGTTCGCTTTTTCCTTTCTTCTCAGAAAGGCAAGGCAAAGGCAAAGGCAAAGGCAGTGAGGCACTAGAGAGAGAATAGAGATTCGGATCCGAGACCAACCGGAGAAAGAAATTGCCTTCACGATGTGCAAAGCCAAAGCTGAATGAATGAAAGAAAAGATTGTCAGAAAAGTGGCCGTGGTGGCTTGGCCAGCCTGACTGACTGACTGACTGCAACTCTGCAAGAAGAGAAGAATCCCAATCCCAATCCCAATCCCAATCCCAATCCCAATCCCATAGAATAGAATAGATAGGAGTCGAACCGAACGTCGTTAAAGGAAGGCTGACGTGACGTGACGCGGCGTGCCGGGCCGGGATGAACGCGCACGTTAAGTTAACGCGTCGGTGCGTGGAAACTTTTGTATTTTGTAAAAAAAACGTCCCGTATTTACAGAAATATATAACATTCGTGCGAATTTGCAGAAATCTCCACCCTCAATTTCGCCACCTCAAATTGCGAAACCATTGATTTCGCGTTTTGAAACTGCGAAATTGAAGTTTTTCGCAAACTGAAATGGCGAAATCGGGTATTTGCAAACTGAAATTGCGAAATTGAATGATTTCGCTAACTGAGTTGGCGAAATTGACTTGAGCTCCCCTCCCAGGCAAAATTTTGTATACGGTATAAGTATCGACCCGTTCTTACAAATTGATACAACACTTTCTCGCATTTACGAAAAGCACAACCATTAAATCTTGTTTAACTTAAAAAAATCGTTAACGCGAACACCGTACGTGATAATGTTGATGGGGTGCGAGAGGGAGTTTGTAAAAATGGGGAATTTGAGCAGAGAATTTTTTGCGGATAATAAAGTAGGTCAATCTCTTTATTACGACTTCAAACGGGAGGAGCAGCACGAACAACGAAAATAGTAAGAGCCTACATAGTGCATGAAGAATAATAAAACTGGAGAAGCATTACGAACAACGAACAACTTGACGCTCATCGAGTGCATCGAGGCCACTTCCCTTATCCCATGCCTCCGGTGGGCTTCTCGCACGACGTGCTCTCTCGCTTTTCTCTCTCGCCTCCTTCTCCTCTGCTTAATATACGTGCCTTCTCGCGTTCGGCCACGATCCTCTTGAGCCGCCTCAACTCCGGTTCAAACTCTTGATCAAGGAGCCTTTGGTTCTTGGTCGATCTCCATGTCGAACACCGCTCAAATTTACACAAGGCGGAGGCGATCGCATGAAACAAAAATTAGGAAAGTTCCATGTAGAAATATTAGGAAACACGATGATTATTACCATAAGGCGAAGCTTCCGGTCTTCTCCTGGGTCGACCAGAGTTGCGGCACTTCCAATGCCGCCTCTTCCAAGTTGGAAGCTCGTATGAGTGGACAAGTCTGAAAGGATCTCTGCACAAACACATCAGTGCGACAACCCCAGTCTGTAGGAAGAGATTCTGGTACGCTATGCGCGGCAAGGTCGAAGAGCCTCCCTCTTCTTTTGCTTTGCCCTTTCCCTTTGAACTTGCACGCCTCGGCATTTTGTCTTGATCCTCACCTAAAATGAACGGATATATTTCAGAGACTTTCTCACCTTGGTTGTTCCTCTTCTTTTGTGCTTCTTCGAACACATCGTACCTTCTTATATAGCCTTTAGGGGCACTCGAAGAGCAAACACGAAGCACGTAAGCCTCCATCCCAAAGATTGTGTCCCACGGCTTAGGCCGAGTTGACAACGATCGCAGCCTCGTGAGCCTTTTCAAAGGACTTGACAACACACTGCAGCGTCAATGTCTTTTCAGGCCGAGTAGACAATACACTTTAATGTCAGAGTCTTTTCAGAACGACTAGAAAATACACTGCAGCCTTAGAGTCTTTTCAGACCGAGTGGACAACACATCGCAGCCTCAAGCCTTTTCAATTTTGTAATACAGTGAAAACGCTGGTTATTTAAGCCTTTTGCCCCTTTAAGATATCGTGTAAATGCAAAATGTGCAGGAATAGCCTGAATCATTGTTCAATATATGTACTAACATACTCTTGGAAAAAATCGCATTCAAAACTGGTTTTGTAAGTAAATCATGTCACAACAAATACCCTAAAAGATCACAAACTGGACAACCATATCACACGAAAATGTTCTAATTAAAACCTGCTTAACATGTAAAATACGGATACTTAAGGTTCCAGATGTGCGAGACGGAGATTACGGAAAGGGCGATTGTGATGTGCAATAACCCTAAGTGTTATAGCTGCGAAGAGGGCCATTATATGGATAATTAAGGTAAGAAAATGTGTAGGTAAAATTTTGAAGACATAAGAATCATTAATGACTTGAACATCCTGGTTCGAACTTTATTGAATGAAAAAGATAACATAGGTTATTAGGAAATACAATGATAATGCCTAAGCTAATGTAACTAACTCTAATAGAGATGGACAAAGTGGCATAGACATCCGTAGGATGGGAACGAACATTCCACTGTCGTTTCATAGTCGGGATTAGCTACGAGGCCTTGGTCCCTGACATTTTGTAGGCGCCTCTCCCACGCCTCACACACTTCCACAGTTAGACCGTGTTGGTAGTGGCAGGAGCATAGGCATTGTGGTTCATCGCATCCATTGTTCGCGGTGTACGTAGGGTCTAGATGTGGCGGCGGAGGGGGGGAAGCTTGCCGTGGAGCAATTGGCATTGCTTGGACCTGACTTGGCATAATGGTTCTTGTTATGTGCAGTTGAGTTCGGTAGTCCTCTTCCCAAGCCCAGAAAGTACACCTCTTGGGACATAATGCCTAGTGATTTCATGAAAGAAATTCAGGCTTAGTGCGAAACATGGTAACAACAGAAAAGGTCGGAGAACTTACCACATTGTTTTTCGTGCACTTGAAGAAGAATCGGCCTGGTTTTTGCGATTTGGACATGCGTCAAGATTTTGGAATTGCATCGCGACAGAGTATCAACGGGAGCCCTGTCGTCGTCCTCCCCATAGCAGGACCACTTGAGCTCGAGGGATGCGCCATGTAAGCTCTTCGATTTGTAGAAGGATTGCGGGGTTCCGGGGAAGAATGTTCAACGAGAAACTGAGGTGCTTTCAGCTCTCCCCTCGGAGAGTCCTCTTGTAGGCACGTGCCCCCTCCAGACGAGGACGTCCCCAGGCCCCCCGCTCGATCCACCTTTGACGAGCACGTCTCCCCCTTTACACGTGGACGGGCAGCCCCAAGAAGACGAAGGAGGATCGCCCCTCCAGACGAGGACGCCCCAAGCCCCCGCCCGATCCACCTCGACGGCACGCCCCTTTACACGGACGTGGCAGTTGCCCCCGAAGACGAACGAGGACGCCCCTCCGGCCGAAAGCACGCCCCAGCCCCGGCGATCCACATCCGACAGCACGCCCCATGCCCCCATTCTATGTCACAAAATCACTTAGATGCAGACATTGTCACTTCACTCTAAGGTCTAGTGCTGGATATTTTAATACAAGGCAGTAACAATCAATTATATGGAAAACATCTCGGACGAAAGCCAAATGTCACGAACAATTTTGAAAACACTCATAGAGCCATCCCCAACTAATGCATAAAGAATGGTTAAAATATCATAAAGTGCGGTCGCAAATTAGAAGCCAAAACAGACGCAAAACGCGCACAACTTAAACCATCAAGCGTTTTTAATCAGAAAATACCTTAGACAAATGCAAAATTATAAAGAATGGCCCAGTGACACCCTCCGTAATGTATACTACCATAATCAGAAAAATATATTATTTATAACTTGCTTTACATACGAATCCAATCACAGTAAAAACTCTAAGTGATCACAAGATGTACTAAATCTATATCACTCAAGCTTTTCGGCAACTCGTGTAAAAGCAATTTTTGAGGGAATTGATTCAGAAATGCACTTTAGTATATGGACAACCAAGTTATAGAAAAGTATCCAAATTTCGACTTGCTTATCATGTAAAAATCGATAGCGCAAGCACCCTAAACGATAATGTTGCTGGGGTCGTATTATATGAATATTTGAGTTTACAAGCTTTAACGAAAGTACTTGCAACACAGGAATCACCATATAATCATGTAGTAGCAACCAAGAACCATAGATTTCAAACGAAAAAAATGGATGAACTGATATCGTAATAGAACATAACGTAAGAAAATAAAGTACCATACATGAATTTCCTACATAATGTGAGAAAGAAATTATGTAGAGCACATCTAGTACGAAAGAAAACACCTAACTACGTCTCCTACGCGGTGCTACTCCTCGGGTGGTCCCAGGCTTCCTACGGCGTTGCACAAAGCATGTTACATTAACGTCGTTGCCTTCTCAGGTTGTCCTCCGGGGTGTACGTGTCGGGAGGATGTGTGTCCCTCCTCCCGGTAGCCTGGGATGGCCCATATCTAGTACCCGGAGGCGATGTCTCGATATCTTCCTGCTGGGGATAATGACCGGATGGAAAGAAATATTGTTGTCCACTCCAATGTCCCTGGTTAAACCAAGAAGTATCATCCTGTGTAGGTTGGGTGGCCGTCTCAAGTACGCGTTGCGAGGTCCCCGGGACATCCTGATGCCCACTGTCCACATGTCCACCGAGGAGTTGAGTGTACGACTGTGTCATGTACAATCCCTAATTGAAATCCTCTGCATCGCTCCAATTAGGGGTCTGTGGGCTCGGCTCGAATGATCGGTCCAAACATTGCACCGAGGGGTTCGAGGTGGGCCGAGAAACCTGCAATGTTATCCTCAGGGGGGATGACAAATGTAGGGGCCATCGTCGTTGGATGTGCGCCAGGATCGACGCGGCGCCGAGATGGACGTGGCCGAGATGGACATGCGCCATAGAATGATGACCGTCAGAGATCTCTGGCGCCGAAGCTGCGCGAAGGGTCCATGGTCGGCACATCATGGTCTCGCCTGGAAGGTTGACCAAAGGACCCAAGTCCACGAGTCTTTGAAATAAGCCGCACCTCGAAGCGATGGATTGCCTCACCCGGTCCGGTGGGGCACTAGTGCTGGGCTGACCCTGAGGTGAAATTTGTTCAACTTGGGAGAGCACTCAGATGATTCCTGTGTCTGCAATAGAGTTCGTACGTATTATATTCGAATGCATATGTTTCACAATTTATAATGACGGTACATTCAACAATTTGGGTCTTACCAAAACGTGGACGGCACGAACTCTATCCTCAGGATATGGTCGTAGTCGCTGTTCGACATGGCCACTAAGCAAGGTCGCACGCGTGCGGGGGCGGTACCATGAAAGGTACTGCATGTGTTCCCCCGGATGATATGGGCCATAGGGAGCGACGACGTCCTCCATTGCTGTGTTCAACCAGCTAGCCACATGGTCATGGTGGATATGTAACCAGTCGTGAGTCCCAGTCCCACCCATCGCGCTCTTCCTGTATTGTAAAACACGAGAATGGTTAAAATTGTTGGTACAACAGGATACGGAATTATGGGTAAGGTCGAACATACCTATGCGATGTTCCGGCGTCCCGAGGAGGTGGAACGGGGACTACCTGCGTAAACCCAAACTGTTTCTGTACACGCTGGGGGGAGTAAACCTCAACTGCGTGCATGTACAACACGAAACAGTTGGTCATCCAAAGTGCTCTCTGTCTGCCGGCAAAGAGAAGTCGATATGCGACCTTGAGAAGCAATGTCATTGTTCGGTGATCGCTCCACGGATTCCATGTCACATGCTCTGCGGTCGAGGGTCTATATCGCCAATGACACGGTAATAGCTCCGCGGTCATCTCGAGGGGTCCACCTCAACCGTGCATGCATCCAACCAGAACCCATCGTTGGACGTAGCCTCCGGACGCCGCTGCCGATGACCAATGGGTAGTATGGCCTCGGGACGTAAGGCCTAGAGATTGGGAGGTACTCCCAACTCCACATTCAAGAAGGTGCAAGCACCCGTAATACCCCGGTTTTGTCGTTGACACGATCGCACAACCCCTCAGAGGTGTTCGCTAACACGGCAGATCCCCACCAGACGTTGTTGTTCGGTGTTAGCCGCGAGCCCCGGGCTAACCATATAATGTGAGGAGGATGTAATCCCCTCAGTGTTGCGTAACATTACCCCCAAAGAGTAGTACAGTAAACCTCAGAGTGCCGTTGACCATCGCCGCGTCGCATCAAGGGGCAAGCCTCATACTCCGCAAGCCCCATAGCCATGACTTGGACATACCAAGATCCTTATGAGTGTACGGTACGCCGAACCTGCAATGACGCGATCGTTACGAACAATCGGTGATATTGCCTTCAACAAATGCATAAAGTACGTTCGAACATGACATACCTTGCCGAGATGTAAAGCAGCCATTGTTGTCGCGCAAGCCGGGTGATAATGACGGGTCGACCTCTGATAGGTAGGCCGGTGAGCATGGCCACGTCCTTCAGAGTTATGGCCATCTCCCCGAATGGGAAGTGAAAGGTATGGGTCTTAGGGCGCCACCTGTCGGTGAGCCCAGTGACAAGTGCCCGATCGATGGCGGGGATGGGGTCTTGTTGCCGCCCTCTATACGAGCTCCGTCCATCGTTAGGGCAAATGATAGCAGCCCTGCCCTAGCAAGCGGAACGTGGAAACGAGGGTCCACGGCCTTGATCTTGTGCACCGATTGTGTAGCAAGTGGGTCCAACTGTAAAAAGAAGCAATATCTCTGTACGATAAATCCGCAGTTAAGGCAGCGTTATTCCAAATTAATTACCAACCTAGATTCCTGTCGATATAGCTCGTGATCTATGGTTTGCATCGTCTGCCTCACGGAGTAGTTCGGGGAGAGAAGACCCTCCATCACCGTCTGTGGAGCAATGCTATATGCACATAATATGACAAGGCAAGGAAAAAGTATTTTTACAAAGTACCATAAATGTTCATACATTGAAACAAACAAGTTACACGAATACATGGCGTAGTGCGTTTACAACGTACTAAGGGTTGGGGTTGGGACACCTCCTACGGTCATGCCCTGTTTGTTTACATAACTTACACTTCCGCAGACCGTGCACGGCTTGTGCAGTATCCATGTCACCATGGATCCTTTCGCTACTAGGCCTCCCAGCTTCCGTGCGTCGACACGCGGGATAAGGGTACCATGTTGGCCCATCAATGGTCTTGTAGTTCGTCCCAACGGTGAAGGAAGACATCTTGGGGCGCCACGTATGAGCTCTGTGTCTACTAATTAACTCCTCTGTGCACGTATAAGCTCTGTGTCTACTAATCACAAAAAACTCATCGTGTTTGGGTTTGTGTACTCGAACGAAGAAGGGACACGTAGGGTACTTCGTGCACCTAACCTCATAAGCGGTCGGCTCAGACCTCAAAAGCCTGTGCTCCCGTCTTGTCGTAATGGCATAGTTGCTTAGGAAGTGGATGGCCTCCAACTTGCTCCCAAACCGGTGTCCCGGTTGGATGTCGCTCTGCTGGTACCCCCACACGGATAAGGTATTGTAATCCGCTATGGTATACCAAGGTGACCGATCCCACGAAAATACTCTATGGCGGAGCCGGGTCGCCGTGGTCCGCCGCCTCGCCCCCGCTTCCCGCCTTCTTCATTCGTCTGTGCGCGATCCACCTCGCCTCGTTACCTTCGACTTCCAGAGCGCTGACGGTCCTTCCTCCTCGTCTTGCCTCATGAGGTACATGCACTTGAAGCTCTGGAGGATGGCTACTTGTTCCACCTTGGCGAGTTCTCACGGCCGAAATGTCGATGTACACGCCGACCTCAAAATTCTCCTCTGTTGCCTTCCAACATAAAGATCCCATGCATCATGAGTCCTTAACAGAAGAGTGTGTACACTACCACGTAGTCGTTTTGAACAAAGCGTGACGGACCCTCTAGACGAACTTTGTGGGTTCAAGGGTCCGCACCAAGCAGACGACAACATGTGATTTAAGGTCCGCCAAATTATTTGGAGTACCTAGTCTTGTCTCTAAGTGCTCACAATTCTGCATCGTCACGACCCTACCGTGCAAAACAGCAGGCCGTTCCTCGCAAACATTTCCATCTGTTGAAAATTTATACGGTAAATATGAGTACCTAATTGTCTTTAGTCCATTAGACAAAACAACTACATAAAAATAAGTCGCTACAACAACTGCATAAAAATAAATCGCTACAACAAATAGATAAATTAATGTCGCTAATACAACTACAAACAACTACACAAAATTTAGGTCGCTAAACAACTACATAAAACTAAGTCGATACAACAAATAAATAAATCAATGTGGCTATTACACCTAAAAAAATTAGGCCGTTAAAACAACTACACAAAAATAAGTCGCTACAACAACTACATAAAAATAAGTCGCTACAACAAATAGATAAATTAATATCGCTAATACAACTACAAACAACTACACAAAATTTAGGTCGTTAAAACAACTACATAAAACTAAGTCGCTACAACAAATAAAAAAATTAATATTGCTATTACACCTAAAAAAAATTAGGCCGCTAAAACAATTACACAAAAATAAGTCGCTACAACAACTACATAAAAATAAGTCGCTATAACAAATAGATAAATTAATGTCGCTAATACAACTACAAAAAAATTAGGTCGGTACAACAACTACACAAAATTTAGAACGCTAAAACAACTACATAAAACTAAGTCGCTACAACAAATAAATAAATTAATGAGGCTATTACACCTAAAAAAAATTAGGCCGCTAAAACAACTACACAAAAAAAAAATTACCCAGCCAGTACACCAACAAATCAATATGTCGCTAACTGTAATATAAACTCTTCTTCTAATCAGTAACATAATTACAACTAATATAATACAGATCAGAAGTCGCCAGATAATGCTATACTCGCTTTTCACGCAAATCACTCCTCACCACTCCTCGCAAATTAAACTCTTCATGGGCTTATGAACCACTGTGAATTAAATAAATTTAGAAATCTCTTACTGTCTCTACTTCCCAATCCTACAGTGAGCTCACGAACCTCCGAAGTCTCAATTTATAACTCGCATCCGTCTCTACCTCCCAATTCTTCGGTGAACTCACGAACCTCCGAAGTCTCAATTTATAGCGCCCTTCTGCGAGTGCATCCACTTGCAAAAGAGAGATTGATTAGCCTCGAGTGCATACACATGCAAAAGAGACAGATTGATTGATTCTTTTTTCACGCGCGCGAACACCCCTCAGCCGAAAGCACCGACAGCGGCCGGTTTTGGCGCTCGGTTTCGCCATTTCAGTTGGCGAAATCAAACTGCACACGTGGCCATACTTCAATTTCGCCAACTCAGTTTGCAAATACCTGATTTCGCCATTTCAGTTTGCGAGAAACTTCAATTTCGCAGTTTCAAAACGTGAAATCAGTGGTTTCGCAATTTGAGGTGGCGAAATTGAGATTTCACCATTTCTATTGCCGAAATTGGTGGAGATTTCTGTAAATTCGCGTAAATATTGTATATTTCTGTAAATACGGGACTTTTTTTTTTTACAAAATACAAAAGTTTCCGTCGGTGCGTCTGTCTGCGTCGTGCGGGCCCCGCTTGCTTCTGATTGATTAGCTAGCATTGGCATAGATAGTGGCATTGGCTTGGTTGCCTGTCCTGTTGAGTTGAGAGCCCAGTCCAGAACACATCTCCAGACGCATCAGCCGCATTCTTCTCCCCCATCGCCAGATCCGGCTTCCGCTCCGCCCCCAAATCTCCAGTCCAGAGTCCAGATCCTGCTGCCGGTTGCCCTGCCTCCTCCTCTACACCGAGACGCCCCCCGTCGCCCTGCACTGCACTGCCCGACAACCATCAGGTTTGCGAGCGTCAGTAGATGTTCATGATTTCCGTCATATCTATTTACAAAGAGTGATTGGTTTGCCACAACAATGTTTGGGCCTTCCCTCCCTTGTATGAAGGCATCTTAAAGTGCGTTTTTTTAAGTTCATCCTTATTAATTTTCTGAATTGGTTACCCTAGTTGCTAACTAGTAATCAAGTCTGTCTTGTTTCATTGGGCAGATATTGAAGTTCATCCTGACTGACATAAAGAAGAATTTCTGGGATCCAATCCACAGAACTGGCCAAAATATGCTGCATGCAGAGCACACGGCATGCCATGCCATGAATTCCTCGCTTCCGTTCCTTCCTTGAGCTGATTCCATTCATTTATTTATGGGCTGCTGGTGGTGGCGCCTCTGCTGCTGGATCTCCGCCTCCGCCTCCGCCTCTCCCCGTCCGCCTCCCGACTACCTCCCCTGCCCCCAAACCCACATGATGGATCACACGGAGACGGAGGCCCGACCCCCTTCTTCGTCGCACCCTGCCGCCGTCTGCACCATGCTGCCCTACCACGACGCCGACTGCACCCTCCGCGCGCTCGCCGCCCGCGCCGAGGGCTTCGGCCGCCACGCCGTCGGGGGACTCCACGGCCCACTCTACCACGTCACCTCCCTCCAAGGTTTGCGCTGCTTCCAAAATCCCAACTTGTTCTACTCCCTTGTGACATACTCCATAAAACAACATCGGTAAATAAATTTGCAGACGACGGGTGCGGCACTCTCCGCGAGGCCTGCCGCATCAAGGAGCCGCTCTGGATCGTCTTCGAGGTCTCCGGCACCATCCACCTCCACTCCTACCTCCGGGTCTCCTCCTACAAAACCATCGACGGCCGCGGCCAGCGGGTCAAGCTCACCGGCAAAGGCCTCCAGCTCAAGGACTGCCACCACGTCATCGTCTGCAACCTCGAGTTCGAGGGCGGCCGCGGCCACGACGTCGACGCCATCCAGATCAAGCCCAACTCCACCCACATCTGGATCGACCGGTGCAGCCTTGCCGACTACGACGACGGCCTCATCGATATCACGCGCGGCAGCACCGACATCACCGTCTCCAGGTGCCGCTTCTCCAGGCACGACAAGACGATGCTCATCGGAGCAGACCCCACGCACACCGGCGACAGATGCATCAGGGTCACCATCCACCATTGCTTCTTCGACGGCACCCGCCAGAGGCATCCTCGCCTGCGCTTTGGGAAAGCCCACCTCTACAACAATTACACCACCAACTGGGGCATATATGCTGTCTGCGCGAGCGTAGAAGCTCAGGTAATTACTGAATGCATTGTCGGCTGGTAATCCATCAATCCGTTTCTTCTTTCTTCCGTTGTGCAGCAGCATTACAATCGAATTAAACCAATGCCGTAAAATTAAGCCCATAGTTACCAGATTCGCTATAAACCCCACGAATCGCGAATCGTGGGCTGCAGTGGAAATTAGAAGAAAAAGTAGCAAACTGTGAACGGACCGTGGTGTTTCTGGTAACTGTGATTAACCCAACTGTACACCTACCTTCTTTCAGATTGTCTCGCAGTGTAACATATACGAAGCAGGACAAAAGAAGACGGTTTTCAAGTACATGCCAGAGAAGGTACTTGAACTTGCTTGCTTACCTGTTCATCACAAATTCAGAATGATTTGATTTGGTTTGATTCGATTATCCAGCACAACACAGCTTGCTTGCATTCGCATTCTGTCTCCAACAAGCACAACTGAACGAGTGAATAATGGTGCAGGCTGCTGACAGAGAAGATGTAGTGGCTGGGTGGATAAGTTCGGAAGGCGACGCATTTCTGGAGGGCGCGCAGCCGTGTTTGATCGATGGCCCGAGCGTGTTCAGGCCGGAGGATTACTACCAGAGCTGGACCATGGAAGCAGCGTCGCCGGCTCTCAAGGACCTTCTCCAGCTCTGCACCGGCTGGCAGCCTGTGCCCAGGCCCCCGGACCCGGATTATTGCTAGCTAGCTTAGCATCCAAGCTCGATCGAGGCAGCACGGCAACAAGTCCTCCTAGTCTGACGACGCACGCACGGCAGGCAGTTATTTCTTTCAGCTTCTGAACTTGTTAGCGTGTGACATCCATTTTCAGAGATCACAATATGTCCTCCAGAATTGGTGTAGGATTGATTCTTATGAGAAGCAATTGGTGTAGGATTGATTCTTACGAGAATCACAATTTGAACAGTACGTTACGAATCCACATTTATTTATTTATTTTTCTAACAAGAAGAAAGAAAACTACCGCCATTTATAAATACTTACATTCTTCGCCATTAATTATCGTCACTATATATGGATGGACTATTAATTACACTTAAAGCAGCCACTGCCTGGACGGGCCTAAAAAAGCAGTCGCTAGTAAAAATTTCTTCAAAGGAACAGACATGAATCAACTACCAGAGTATCTGACCCGACACTGGCATTACTCCAGTCCTCGCACCATCATCGATCGATATATAATTCAACACGCTAAGCCAGATATCTGGGCACTGTTATTTATTGCAAAACAGCAAGTCAGCTATAACTTGTTCCAGGAGATCCTCATCTAGCAGCATACTCCCGATCTGTCCCGCCATCTCATCGGTGACATCTTCACAATCCAACCACCCCCCTACTACTTCGCCCATCAATTTTTCCTCCTGGAAGCAGCATTCTTCTGTTTCCCGCCGTTGCCGGCACACTCTTTCCCACACCTCCTCCAGTACAAGCCCCTCCTCCTCCTCCTCCTCCTCCTTGTCCCATTTCAACCGACGCCGCTTGTTCACCAACCCCTGCCTGCCACAACAGGTAATTACTGTATCCACAAGGGCATCATTTGTCAGATCAAAAAGGAGCCTCCTCTCAGCCTGCCGCCACGTAATGAGCTTGCTGTACTTCTTTTCAAGAGTATCATACACGTCACTGCCCGCGGGAAATACCGACAAATAGCATGCAGCAGCGAGCAGACGGTCCTCCTGCTCAGCACTCCCAGTATCTAGGCAGCTGAGCATGTCAGCCACATAAGAAAAATCCCTTTCATCTTCATCCCCAAAGGTACAGGATTGCAGCCCGATTTCACTAAGTGGCCCGCTACTTGCAGCAATTTCATCATCACTCGATAAAACAAGATCGGTTTCATCTGCATCGTCTGTGGCCTCCATCTTGAGGAGCCGAAGTTGCATCCTGAGCTCTGCAGCAGCCAAAATAAATCGCAGTCAGCAATCTGCATAGTTGCAGATAAATGAATTGGCAATTGAGAACTCGGTCCACTTGCCTTGAAGATCTGCACTTATTTTCTCAAAACCTCCTGAACAACCGTCTTCTGCATCCAAGCAAGATTCGACAACAGGCACTGCACTTGGCCCATCATCTTCATTACAACTCACGTGAGATACTAATTCTGCCAGATGATCGGATGGGGATTGATTGTCCTCACATTGATCGTGCCTGTTCCCCTCAGCCTGAATGCGGCACAAGTGTCAGTTTATAAATCATTGTTAAAAAAGATTGACAATAGTGCACTAGATTAGTAATCCGTAGACCAATCAGGTACCCGCAGACCACCGAAAAAAGGAAGGGGGTAATATGATATGATAAATTGTACCACATAAATTCATATTTATGCAGCGAATGATTTAACCATGATTAGCAGAAACGTAACTAGCATAAATTTAACATACCTGAGTTGCAGAGTCACTGAGACTAGGGGCAACAAGATGATCGTCTACTACCGATGTCAGCTCTTGGTCCAGTACCTCATTCTGTGCAGCCGAAGCCTGCGCCTCATCTAGCCTTTCTGGAACTGCAGAATTGGTATCCAAATAGCATTCAGAACCTAATTCATGGTTAGAATGTGCAGGATGTACAAGTCTTCCTCCAGCTTCGGATAATTCTGGGACAGAAACATTGCAAGTAGGGTTTTCAAAATTCACATGTATCTCACGTTCTGCCACCACACTTTCTGCTTCATACAGAGATGGCACGTCACTTCCATCGCAGTGGTATGTCGAGCTTCTGATCACTGATCTCCTTGGTCTGCCACGATGCACACCTTCAGAATTATAAGGTCCTACTCTGACGATGTCTTTGAGCATAGAAAACTCATTGTCCCTACAACTTCCTTTTGTGCTGCTTAACTTCGAACTCCCTCGGTTGATTGATGAAGAAGAAATAGACTTCAACCTTGCTAAATTACATACATTCTCAACTTTCCAGCCATCATTGCTGCTGATACCAAGAGGATAACCACATGACCCGGGCATCCCATCCCTATGCAACTCTCCCTTTGGGCATTTCCGGCAAGCTTCTGACCCTGAACTAAATTTTGATGCCTCTTTGTCAGAGAGAGCAAGCATGTCCCCTAGTGTGCTGAATGCATTAGCATCTTGTGATGAATGTTGATATTGGCGGGTCATCTTCCATCTGTCAGAGATGCGTCTCCTCGCTTCCTTCCTAATTGACTTCTTAGTTGAATGTGTTGGTGAAGAACCAAAGCAAGGAGCATCCGAAGCATCACAAAGACTGGAAGATCTTTGAAATGCCTCTGAACTCTTTAGCTTAGCCATGGATGACAATGAAGACACCTGCTCAGACCAGTTAATCGTCCCAATATCTGGATTGAGTATCTGCTTCCCACTTACGCCTCCCTTGACAGCTCTCCTCATTTGTGTTGTATCCTCTCGAGCAATTACTCTGGACCCTTTTCCTCTATGGCCTAACACATCAGAATCTCCTGTGGACATCTGTGGCATGGATTCTTCTGCAGATGGCCTTTCGATACCATCATCTAGACATGCTTTGGTCCTTCTGTAACTTGAGTGAAACATGTCATGAGTTAGTGGAAATGCTCCTTCCATGTTCTGAGTTATCTCAAGGCATGGTTTCAAAACAACAATGCGAGTGGGAGAAATGCATTTGTGGATGCTCTCCCCGTAGCTTGACCTAGACAATTTTGGCCTGAAAGAACCAATGTCTTCTTTGGGCGGTTGACTAGAAAAGTTAATATAAGGCTTCCTTGGAGAATGCTTCCCTTCTTTTGGTGAGTGGAAACACCTTTCAGTTTCTTCTTCTCCCAGATAGACAACATCTGTATCGATAAACTTATTTCTTCTGGATGGTTTTAATACTGTGATGCGGTTTACACCAGAAGATGGAGAATAACTGAGATCAGACAGATCACTCGTGGCAACACCGCTGGATTCTTGAAGAAATTCCAACAGAAGATCTTTATTTGATACCAATGCCTCGAGCACATTATTGAACTCTTTCGATCTCTGAAAAGATTCATCTGTAGAAAGACGTTTTGCATCCAT
Organism: Guadua angustifolia; assembly: GCA_036346375.1. Classification (NCBI taxonomy): domain Eukaryota; kingdom Viridiplantae; phylum Streptophyta; class Magnoliopsida; order Poales; family Poaceae; genus Guadua; species Guadua angustifolia. The sequence continues at coordinate 149,412 of CM070521.1, read as the reverse complement.
AAATTTCTGCCTTACGAAATTAAGGTCAGCACTGTTAACCTTGTCAAGCCCAGAACAAATTTTACTGTTTCTAGTTTTGGGGCTTCGATTCTTTGTTCTTGTGGTCTCCATAACTTCAAAAACATCTTTGGATTCTGGAATCTCATCAGTGCTTCTCCTACGTGGAACATCTCCAGAGAAGGCATATTTATCATTACAACTCCCTGGTGACATGTTCTGTGAATGATTCCCACTACATGTACTCTGGCTATGGACTGCTAACGAAGGCATTGTGTCAAGACCCATAAGCCTTCCTACAATACCAGGCGATGTATGCCTAGCGATGACATCTCTAGACACTTCATCGTCTATTAGCACTTTAATTGGACTGCGACCAGCTCTTTTGGGTGCACAACGTGTGTTCCCACCAAACTGAGAAAACAATAAAATATACATCTGAATTTGTTAGTTTGCTCTTGAAATGATATAGCACAGTCAACTGCAAGGTAATAAGTAGGGCATAGCTTCAGAAGCAAAAGATAAACAGCGAATGTGAAACATTTGATCAGAATCTACACCCTACAAAATTAACTTGGTTCCCTGTTGCACGTTGTGCAAACAAAAAATTGAATACAAGAGCTTTTGACATGGTTAAACTAGTTACTATTAAGTACTAACTAGTTCCGAACATCTGATTATACCTTAAGCTGTGCAAAAAAGTAATCGCAATTAAGTCAAATGCTATGATTTTTTTAAAGGTTTGGACCTTTGTATTACCCACATCATGCTGGAATGTTTAAGGTAAAAGTACATCACTCACCAAAGAATCAGAAAGTATCCCAGGTTCACCTCCTTGTTTTCTCAAGGATCCAATCCCTGAATCAAAGATAAAGATACATATAAATAAACTCCATAGACAAAGTTCAGAGTGGCAAAAGGAACAATGCACAAATTAAGCAGAGGAGATGCACTTCGCACATTCACCATGAGAGGTAACATGAAAGAAAGGAAAAAGAGAGTTAAGTCCAATTAACCAGCCAAGCAGCTAAGAGTGTGGGAAGAATGGGAGATATTTGTTGGTTGCCTCGTGCAAGCACTGTGCCAACAAACAAATAAACACCCAGTAGATTTCTTACCACACTTAACACCCTTTTTCTTACCACAGACAAATAAACACCTGAAAGTTCGCAAATAAACAGATGTTGCACCCGGGATCTACCAGTTAATGGAAAATAAACCACAGCGTGGCAGTAAAAACTTGCCCAGAATCAAAACAAGAAGAACCCAACGTGTTATCCCATTCCTACTTAGTATGAAAAGATGAGCAGTTTTCTGTAATAACTAACTGGAAGAGGTTATTGGAGCATGTAAAGATGAGATGTAAACTTTATAAATGACAGCTGATCGGTGCGGGATATAGAGGACTTTAACAGCCAGAGGTTAAGATGCAATGTGCGACCAACCACCCAACGCATACAAATACAAACATAGCAGTACTATTAACTTGGACCGGACACAGCGACCAGACAAAACTTTTATTATAAAAAAATTACTGTCTCCAACATTGTAACTTAACCCCAACTAATAAAATTTCAACTGTTATACAGGTTAAAAAAGTCAAGTTTATTTAAGCAAAGATTTATTTACTGATTAGAGTAAGAATCCCACTTGTTAACGAAACTTTATGGTGCTTAATCAACATGCGAGCTCAACATAATCTATAGTTTTGACCTTAAGAATGCTGCCATGTTCCAGGAAATGCGGCTTCTTTTGCGTGATCTTGTAAGAATAATTTAAAAGTTTCAACAGAGAATCCAAAGCATCTCACGCTGTATTAATTAGCTCGGAATTAGCGCAGAAATTTATTTGAGCAAATAAATTCAACTCAAAGAGAAACGGCTAATGTTTGAATTTCAAAGCAGGAAACTTTCTTTCTCTTGTCTACCTCTCTTATCAAGACCTAGTAGACTAGAATTCATAAGAAACCTACGCTCCCATTGCTTTCAGAAATAAAGGGGTAAACAACATGAGGTAAAGAACAAAACAGAAGGAGGGGGAATTGCAAACTTTTTACTGAGTAATGTTGACGGCACTGAACAGTCACAGGAATCCCCAGCTGTCGTGAACTCCAAAAGCAATTAGTACATGACAAAAATGAAATCCAGAGAAATCCAAGTCCTAATTGAAGAACAAGCACCGAACTCAACTTTTAATTTAGCTAGAAAAAGAGAGAGTGCAAGCTCTCCTAAGCATTCGTGAGCAAAATCCAAGAAAGAAAGTCCCACCAAAGAACAAGAATAAATAGATTCCAAGCTGCGGTATAATCAAGGGAAGGCAGGCAGGAAGAAAAGCAAGAGCTTTCACCTCATGAACAAACATGAACGCATGAGGAAGCCCTAAGATTTGAAGAAAAGACGAGATGGAAAGAGCAAGAGACGAGGACAGACCGCTAAGATTGGGGTGGTGGGAATGGAATCCGTCCTTGTCTCTGCCCCGCGATCTACCGCGGCGAACTCCGCCCATCTAGGCACCGCACAGCACAATTCAGGGATCTTTGGCAGAGAGGACAATACAAGCGACTGAGCCAAATCGGAGTTGGAGGTGTTCCGTTGTGTTGTGAGGAAGAAGGCTGGCTCTCTCTCTCTCTTCTCCGAGGTGAGGGATGTTTGGTTTGTACTTGTCAGTGCTGTCACAATTCTACCAGCAAAGTTTAACCGTTTGGGTTTACAGCCATATTTGTAGTATGCCATATTTTTCTTGTTCTATATTTTACCCTTCATAGACTCAACTTCTAGTAAAAAATTACCACATTTTTTATCTATGATTTGTTGGCTATAAAAAATGTGGCATATCATACTTAAGCGTAAAAAAGTGCCAATATATGGTTTCCAACAAAAAAAAAATGCACCGATTCTACGTGGTGGGAGTCTATTTTTATCACTTAGCCCTTTTGCTTTGTCTTTGATCTCCGGTTGGTCCTCTGTCTTTTGCGCAACAGTACCCATTGACTTTAAGAATTCATCGTCTTCGTCCTTCATCATCACTATCCATAATCAACAATGATTAATTCAGTTTTATACTTACGTAAAGAGATAAAGCATGAACTTTGTGTTACACACTTTATCAACATCATTCAATCAGCAGGAAGTGGCAGCATCATGTAAATTTCTCAAAAAAAAAACACTAATCAATCAACTTTCTAAGGAATATATATTATTTATATAAAAAAGTATTATATAAATCATTGTTGTAATTCCAACATAGATTATATACACCTTACCGCTTTATCAAGATAGATTCAGAGATGAGGAGGACACGTGCGAGGCTGAAGGGTTCGGCACAATCAAGATAACAACGGCGACCAGAGGCGGACCCAGGAAAAAATTATAGGTGGGACAGGTTTAAAGTAGTATTAAAACGTCAAAAAGAATGCAATGTACGTAACAACAATAGTACTATTAAAGAAACATACATAAAGAAACAATTCAGGTTCTAAGTTAGATTAGGTTCTAAGCAAAACACACGTAACTTCTAACTTCAAATGCTAATCCACATCCAACAAATGCTTTCATCAGAGTTAAGGACGATAGGACTTACCGACTTACCAAGTCTGCTCAACTAGTCGAATACAGATGTCGCAGCTCACGGCCTCGCGCAGATGGGCTCGTCTCGTCGGCCTCAACGTCGGCCGTCGGGGCGATGGCACCACCGTCCACTCCATTGGGAAGGCGGGAAGCGCAAGAGATCGGAATCTTTGTGTGGGTGTGGCCAAAGGAGTAATGTCTGCAAATGCAAACAAGAAGCCGAAGTACCCAACGTTTCTTGCTTAGTACAACGTTCCAACTTCTAAATATGTTAGGTCTATACATATCTGAGATATACAACATACCTTGACCTTGAATTGTAGGTGGGCAAGAAATTAAATCGCCTCATCAAGGTCCGCTTCGACGGCGACATAACGTAGATGGTGAGGAAAGAGGAGAGAGAGGCGGAGAGATGCATGCATGGCAAGGAAGAAGAGGGGCTAACCTAACCATGATAGCAACTACAGTTGGAGGCAGGGAGATGCTAAAACAACCCAGAAGGTTATTAATACAAATGAGGGCATTAACACCATTAATCATACATATAATTAGTCTGATCAATAAAGATTAGCCATGAACTTATTTATTAACATATGTTACATAGTGGTATCAATAACATCATGCATGATCATCCAATTACATTGAAAATCAAAAGTACATGAATTCTCAAAACTCCTAGGATCTAAGCTTCATTGATCTTCGGTCTCGAGTCCCTGCAATGTCAGTCATTCATACATATAAAACCGAAGGCAATAATTAAATCACAAAAAATTAAAAAGAAAAAAGATTTGCCGTCAAACCTGTATGAGTTGGTATCACTCACTGAGATACTAGATTCATCCAGGGCCAAATCGGCACCCCTCATGACTTAGGGCTTCATCATTCGGCATTAAAACAAATATAAAGAATTCTGGGTAATCATAGCCATGCAAGTATAGTGCTCAAAAAATCATAAGGTAGAAAGGTAAAGTCTTCTATGGTAAAAGGGTAACAATCCACAACGAAGTGGATAAGCTCAGCATGGTTAAAGAAGAGAGGGGACAACACTAGCCTGTCCTCGGCTCATTTCCCCTACCTCCACTTTCCCCATTCCCCTCGAAGCTAGGAGCCAGTGGAGAGGAGGACCGAGTCGAGCAACCAGGAGGGAGGCAAGAACCAGCCACATTCCCATCAACTCATCACCATCCAGCATAGCATAGAACAATATCCATCCCATTCCCTCACCATACATCCAAGCCAAAGGCCAGTCGAGAGTAAAACCAAGAGCATGGCCAGAAGGAGGTTGAGAAGAGGAAGCTAGGAGAAGGTGCCTGAGAACAAGGAGATCCAGGCACCTCTAACTCACCTTCACCATCCTCCAAATCACCATCAATCCATCCCCATTAAAACATCCAACCTCAAGTGCACATAAGCAATCTTTGCTAGATTTATAAACTAAGAGCTTAAGTGTAGTAGCTGGGGTAGATGGTAGAGGGAGTAGATGCACTAGAGGTCTCAGTGAGGGAGACAACCCTAGGGGAGGCACGATGTGTGCCCAGCAACCGTCTAGCACTCTTTGGTGTACTAGAGGTCACCAGGTGTTGTCGTCATGCCGCCTAACCTAGAGCACCCCCCAAATCATCATCAACCCAAACATAACTCAATCAAAACCATCAAACTAAGTAATTGAGCATCATCTGAGAAAGTAGGCAATAGGGGAATTAAGAGGAAAAGAAAAAGGGAAAGGAATCGTTGCCCATAAAGCCGATGGGAGAACAGGAGGTGCTGGACCTGGCAGAGACAGCCTTGGGGGCAGATTGGGCAGGGCTGAGCCAAACCATGGGCGGTGCGAGGCCAAGCCAAGGGAAGGCCGAGCGACGTAGGCGAGGAGACAACATGGGGGGCATAGATCGAGCGGGGCCAAGCCAAGCCGAGGGTGACACGAGGCCAAGCCAGGGGAGGCTAGTGCGGAACCAAGGGATGGCACTGTCGACGGTCGCAGAGCATCGGGCTACACCAACGCAAGTAGGCGGTAATGGGAGGGAGTAGATCTAGGGGAGGAAGAAGGGGGTGAGAAAAGAGGAGCCAGAAGGGATTCAATCGAATAGAGAAAAGAAGAGGAGGGTGGAAGGAGAAAAGAGAAAAGAGAGAAAAAGAGAAAGAAAAAGGAAAAGGAAGAAAATAGGAAAAAGAATAGGAAAGAAGAAAAGAAAAGCAAAAATCGGGCAACAACGGCAAAATGTTGATAATAAATTAAAATGAAACTAGCAAGTAGCAACCACCTTCATAACTAGTATATTTCGGAATAAAATATGACAAGATATAAAAATACCCTATATCAGATATGTGCAATTAAAGTACACCAAATTTTGAAAAATGAAAAATATGCCAAAGTAATATGCTCAAATTAAAATAAGCAACATTCTCATATCAAATTAAATCAAATCAGAAAAAGGGTTGGACGCCATAAAACTCATCATATTTAATTGTCACATAAATTTAATATCCCGTAATTTTAGGAACCAAACTGAATCCAACAGAAGGTCACCTCTAGGATCTGAGTGAGGCCAAGTGTTTCAATTCTATTTTAGGCAATCTTCTTTTGATCATATTTATTAAATTATTTTTAAATATTTCAAGTATATTTTATATCATTAATGCATGAGAAATATCTTTTAAGATGAAAATATAATCGCTTGTAGTTGAAAAAATAGCATGGTGTTGAATTGCCAAGTGGGTATGATTATGGATATGTTGAAATGGCTGATCCAACGAAAGGAGCCGGTGAAGTATTTATATATATGGTGGGTAGAGGGCACCAATGAGAAGGATTTTCATGCAGGTGGAGCCCTACATAGGCTACGATATAAGGACAAACAACTACACTCGGACAATGAGCCGTAATTACAATGTCAACCATAGTGTGTGAAATCGATTAGAAAAATCTGTCCTATAAAAATGTTATGATCTCCACATAGAGTATGTGTAATGGCGCTATATTTGAAGCCATAGGAAGTGTTACTACCGATGGGTAATTAGAGTACAACTGTTAGTTGCGAGTCAGATAGGATGGCCTAGGATAGGTGTCTCTGGCTCGAGCATCAGAGTTGTAGATCTAATACCGGATTAGTGATAAATATTTTAGAGCTTCACAAGATAGGGACACTATGGGTAAAGTGATACAAACCCGCGTAGGGTTAAAATCATGAATTTATACATATCTCCTGGATTTAAGCCTACGGAAGCTAAGTCTGTCTCATACACGAGTGTTGGTAGATGTTTTCATAACTAAAATAGACAACCCTTAAAGAAAACCCAAAAACCTAGTTTCAATAAAAATTATAATTTGAGGGAAGGTAATCATTGGATGAATATTAGAGAAAATCATATACTGCATTTTCTTATAACGCTTGCTGAATACTTTGTACTCACTCTGGGTTAAATCCCCCCTTTACTTAAAAGGTGAATTCTATGGATCCACCAACGAGGTGTAGGGTGAGGATTACTCGCAGGACCAGGCCTACGAGGAGGGTTACTACCAGATTGACTAGGTGGTTGGTTTGGCTATACCCTAGCTTTTGACGATCTTCAGGGTAATTAATTAGATACACTATATTTTTATTGTACTTGGATCCTAATGGATAATTATTTGTACGAGACTTGTAGCCCTGCATGACAATGGACTGTAATATGTTTCTATTTCGGTCTCTAATTATTGTTCTGCTACAACACTCTGAATATAGTGTATTAGCTAATAAAATATCGGGTGCACTTGATATTTTGTTAGCTAATATGTTGAGATTAGTGTAATTAACTCAGTGTAATAGTAGTGTTGCTGTTATTACTCAAGCGGTCCCGTTGGTGGTGGAGGCACCAAGAGGTCGACCCTCATGGGGCACTCAATGATTCCCCTAGATTACCCTCATGAAGGTTTCAAGATGTCCCTGAGGCAAAGAGAGGGACTCCCGCTGTGGTGAAGGCACTAGGTAGTTTGACCCACGCCAGGTGCCCAACAGATTACCTAGGTCAATTCATTGGCCTCCTAGTCAGGAGGCCATTATCATTGCATATAAAATGCCTCTTAGGTGAGTGGGAGGAGCCCTCTTCTTTGTGATGGAGGGCCTCCAAATATTCTTGGGGAGACATGGCTTGTTGATTGTAACTAGTTTTCCCACAGATGACACCAATATTGTAGGTAGAAAACCCAAACATAAGGGGGTGAACGTTGGCCGCTTGACAGGCTGTCGTCTATAGGAATAAAAATGACATAGGGATTTATATAGGTTCGGGGGTTTGAGAGGACAACTCTAATCTTGTTAAAGAGCTAACGGATGGTTGCCTCTGGGAAGTAGGTCTCCGAAGGCTCACCAGTTTGAATGTACTTTTTTATTGCTCAATAGTGTTCAAGTCCCAAGTGAAGTTACATGTGGGAATTTACCGGCTCTTTGGCATGTACAAAAGACTAAATTGCCCATTCTACAAAGAACTAAATATATGGCAGTAGTCCTTGATTAGTGCTTCCTTTATTTAGACACTGATTGTACTATATCATGAGGTTGCCTAACAGGTGGTCACATCGATGAAGGCATATTCTTAGGTCGATAGGCCCCACCTGTCATATGGGCCTATTAGGCAAGATGCTGCCTTGAATAGTCTTCATCCTCAATTGTAATTCACTTGGCAGCTTCAAAGATCACAGGAGGTGTAAGATTCTTGTAATGTCCTTTTATACTTAAGCAATACTAGGTACGTAGCCCTTGGGAGCAAGAGCGCCTCCTACACCATATCATTTGGGAACAAAAACAAAAAAAATGTGAACCCGCCACCATTTGACACTGTTGATATGTATTAGTGGTTCCTCCGATACCCCGTCTATTTAGGTTGCACACCTGGCAGCAGCTAGCTGACATTGAGCTCCATCGATTGAATAGCGGCAAATTAAGCTCAGCGAGAGTGACATGAGAATTTGGCCTTTTCCTTCATTTTTTTTCAACAATGATGCCCTTCTGATTTTTTTTAAAATAACCCTATTCCGCGCTGCAGTATCGTGGAACAGTGCTTTTCTGTGCTACAGTACCACGAGATATTGTTCTACGCTACAGTGCCGTGAAAAAGCACTGTTCCAAGCTCCCATGTAGTAGGATTCGTCAGAAAACTGAATTGCCGCGTCCTCACGCTGCGGAAAACTCAATTGTAGCGCCCCGCTCTGCGGAAATTCAATTCCGCGCTCATGTTCTGCAGGCATGACAAGTTCACGTGCTCTAGTGCTGCGGAATACACCACGTGTCGTGCCGTAGTAATTTACACCCTCCTCATGTGCAGCACCTGAGGACCATGGGGTTGTATCTGTAAAAAAAGAAAAATCATAAGAGGACTAGTTTTAAAAAAATAAGTTTGAAAGGGCTAGTGCAGCGAACAATTCGCGACATGACACTAACCAACCAGTAGCAGGAGTCTACTAGTACGCAACGAGTGCATAGCATAGTATGTGCGTGCCTGTGCTAGCTTTGTACAAACTACTGCTTGGTAGATTAGAAGTTGACACCTACCTTTTTCTTTTTCTTTTGTTTTTCCTTTTCTTTTCCTGTGGCTGGGCTGGGCTGGCGATGAAGGTCTCACTCACTCACCTCAAACAACACATCATCCATCCAAAATTCAAATCCCCCAACTGCCTGTCGTATTCTTTCTTTTTTCAATTCTCACGCGAATGACGCGATGCGATAGGGATGGGATCTCTCCTCTCCCCTCCCCTCCCTCCCTAATTAGGGACTTTTTGGGAATACTCAGTCAGACACAGGCAATTAAATTTGAAGCTCTCGTGAACCAAACCAAATTTTGGTAAAATCAAACGAATTTGACTGACTAGCATTTGATTTAGTACCAACATGTGGCGTTCGTCACCTCTGAAATTTTGGTAAGGCGGCGGGCCCCTACACCATGCATGCTTGCCCAAACACCTCAGGTCAAGGAATTGCTCGCCCAAATTTTGGTATGGCTGCATGCCATGTTGTGCTGACGTGTCGGTTAGAGACTGGGTTCAAGAAATACCTTCATTGTTTGATTAACCAACTTCAAATGACTATGTTTTCTAAATTGTGTGTCTCATTTGTGATCTGTTTAAAACGTTGTATTCATTGTAATAATTAACAAACAAAACTTATATTATTGTCTATACGTAGCTTCTATTTTCTTCATCAACCCTAATATAAGTTGTTCGTGTGACCAATTGACTATGTTATAGTTTTGTTCTTGCGTATATTCTAAAGCACAACGAGTCACTTACTTCTAGTTTCGATTATTGCATTAATTTTTGGTTTTCGTGTGGAATTAAAATATTGCCCTTATCTCCAACGCATGCAGTGGGTTGTTGCTCATAGCACCCGAAGTGACGGAGGAGAGACGATGAAGGATCTCGTGATGGGGAGCAGCAGATGGTTCAGCGAAACACCCCAAAATTTCAAAATTTTGATTGATTTATTTATTTGGATTTTATTCGAATTTTTCCGGATTTATTTGAATTTTATTCGGCTTGTTTTGCTTGTCTTTCTTTTTCGGGAAAGCTTCCCGTTTTGGCCTTTCCTCTTTCGGAAATTTCCTTTTCCGGCTCATCCTAACTTCATTCCGGCCCGGTCCATTTTCTCTCCCCAGCCCGATTTCCTTGGCCCACATCTCCTTGACCTGCTCCATTTTCCCACATACCAGGCCTCGCCACCTCATGCCTAGTTTCCTCGCCTCGCGTGGGCTCAAATTTCAACCCGGCCTTTTTTTCCCCCATCTTCTTCCTCCAAGCCTCTTCGCCCGACCGAAGGCCTTGCCATTGTTGTCCTCGGCGCCATTTTTCTGCCGATTCGGCACTTTGCCTCGCCTCATCCCGTCACCAACCACCACGCCACGATTCCCGCTCCCGTCCCGTCCCCTCCGCTCAGCTTGCCCACGCCGTCCTCGCCGTCCTTGCCATGGAAATCACCTCGCCCCGCCCGGTCATTGCTTTCCCCGGTGCTGCTTTTCAAACGCTCGTGCGCCTGCTGCCTCGCCCGGTCACCTCCGCCACCAACTCTACCCGCACCAGTGATGCCCCTTTCCTCCTCCCGCCCGGTCCATTGCTCGCTTCGCCCGGTCACTTCTCTTCCCCGGCGCCAGTTTTCAACGCCCATCCCCTCCGTCGTGCGCCTACTCGCCTCGTCTGCGTCGCCCTCGCCCAGTCTCGTCACCCATCTGCCGTGCCGAGAACCCCGCTGCTCGCCGCGTCGTGTTCGCCAACCGCTCGCCGTCCTCCTGTTGAAAATCAGCGCCATTCTCTCTCTTCCTTGCCGCAACACTCCCTCCTCACCTCCGGCTATAAATAGCCCCCAATCCCTCCCCATTTTCGCTGCCCCGAGCCCGCAGAGCTCTTCTCTCCCTCTCCCGCTTACTCATTCCTCCCCCAGCCGTCTCCCCGCGCCTCGCCAAGCTCATCTTCTTCCTCTCCGGTGCTCTTCCGCCGCCCCGCCGCCTCACTTTCTCTCCCAGCCATTTTTAGCCACCACCGAGTTCGCCGTGAGCTCCTCATTCTCCCCCGCCCATCCATTTTTCCTCCCGAGCCGCCGTTCGCCAATTCGCCGGCGTCTCTTCTTTGTCTCCGACTCCCCTCGACTCGCTGTTCCTCTCTGCCGTCGACAAGTGGGTCCCCGCCGTCAGTCTTCCCCCTTCGTCCTGCTGCCAGCGGGGCCAGCCCTGTCAGCTCTCTCCCTCTCTCGCTGGCGCCCGGGCCCGCTCGTCAGCGCCTTCTCCCCCGTCTCGCTGCTAGTGGGACCGCCTTGTCAGCACACCCACCCCCGCTGCCACCTTGGCTCATGTTGTCGACCTCTCGGCAGGCGCCTGCCGCCTCGCGCCCATGGGCCTTGGCCCAAAGAAGTTGCCTCTCTGCTACCACAGTGTTCGTGCTCAGGGGCGAGTATCGCCTGCCGCCGTGCGAATCATCAGGCGGCCCGAGCCAAAAACCCTTCCTCAATTTTATTTCATTTTTCGGATTTCTGTTTTATTTTAAATCCGAAAAATCAAATAAAATTCCAGAAAAATCCCCAAAATTCCCAAAAATCCAAAAATAGCCAAAAATACATATTCTTGATCAGTTCGAGCCACTGAGTCCAAAAATGATCTCCGTTCTACCATATCAATTCCAGAAAAATTCCTAAAACACCCCTGAACCTTATTCCGGCCATTTTCTCTCCTGTTCCTTTTTCTGTTTTCTTTCTTTTGTTGTTTTTATTCGTTTATTTATTGGATTTGCTTTTTCGCGCTAGATCCGACTTTGGAGCGACTCTCGAAGCGAATTCCGGAGCGGGAGCAGATGTTGGAACCGCACCAAGAACCGGAGCAGTTCGGGACCAGACTCGACGTCGACTACGTCTCGCTAGACGAACCCTCAACTTCGCAAGGCAAGCCACACTCCTTGAACATGTTGATCTCATTTATCTGTATAATTACTGTATATATGTAGTTATTGCATTTGCTTGTAAATAGAGTAGCAATTTAAAAAGGAGCTAGTTTAGAAAGACATGACTAGTTAAAATCCCACCCCTTGTTAAGACCATGTTGATTACGCCATATTCACTTGTCAACCCTAGGTTATCCTTAATAAACCACCGTAGGCTAGCTATAATAAATAATCACTACCTTTAATTACTGCTCAAAACTTGTTTTTAAATTTGCTACGGTTGGGGGATCGCACTGGGGGGACCACGGAAGGTGGTTGCGGCCCAGCCCTCAATTGATGACTAGCCCAAGTGTGATGTGTGATGGGTACAATGGTATCGGTGTTGTTTTGTGTATTAGGCTAGTCTTCGGCATTTAAGGATCAACCCCTTGAGCAAAGTAAATAACTTAGTCCTCTCTTAACCACAAGTTGGGCCGGTCAGCTCTGTTGACCTGATCCAACGAGTTCTAAGATATTGCTTTTCCCCTTGGAATACCTACATGTGGAAATCGCGTGGGTTGGGGGTGGAACGGAATGGTGCGGCCATTGCCGGTTCTCATAACGATAGGTATTCTCGATTGACTGCATCGCGCCGCTTTGGCGATGGACCTCGGAGGTCGGGAATCCAAGTTAACCTACTGGGTAGGAGCTAAAGAGGGGAAATGCAATGAAATGTTATGTTAATCTCGGTCGGGCCGCATGCATAAAAGTTGTGTGTTGATCCGGTGGCATTAATGACCGTAGATTATCTTGTGGGTAAAGTTGAGTAGCTCACAGAGTGAACCAAATGGTATTGAATACTGTAGTGCTTAGGTTAATGAAGTGGGTTAATTTCGGATGATTCCGGTAACTGAGCTTGAGTAGTTTTAATAATAAATTGACCAAAATCTGGATTTTATTAATAACTCAGTGGTGTTGATGATGTGAATGATTGTTGGATTGTGTTTCTAAGGTTTTATGCATCCACTAAATACTTAAAACTAGTGCCAAATCCCTTGAAACTCCTTGCATGTAATATTCAGAAATTTCGTGTGGTTTGTTGAGTACGGTTGTGTACTCACCCTTGCTCCTAAATCCCCCTTTTAGAAGACGATGGTTTCCAGAAGAGCGTAGATGGCGACGATATTTGGTTTTGAAGGCTTTGGTCTATCTGCTCAAGCCTTTCCTGTGGATCTTTTGTAATGTACTTGGTGCTAGTCGCACCTCTTGTAAAACTCCGGCCGTTAGGTCCGTAATTTATCTATAAAATGTTCGCATTTGCTTTTATGTCAGGCAATGTACACTTGGTTACCTATAGCTGAATTCCTGAGTAGTTGTAAAGGTATTTATACGCACCCCCTGAAAAGGGCGGTTCGTTACATTCAGTGGCGATTGGAGTAGTGTACGTTGGACGGAGGCAGATCGAGCTCTCTGTTGATGATGAACTCGTCAGGTTTTGAGCTCAAGGATGCCGATGATTAGGAGGCCTGATGATAGCGATGGAGTCGCGACTATCGATCGACCTTCTCTCCCCGTATCGCTCAAAAAATAATGTGACCTCACCACATGTTTTTTTATCCAGTTGCAAATAGGCAAACCGAGTGAATTTTAATACCGAAACCGGTACAACCTAAGCAGTATTTTTGAGCAATAATTTTCTGAACCTATATTTTACACTAATTTTAACCCTAAAATTAACTAGCCTTCCTTAAAGGTGCCTTTGGTATGCATAATTTCCTATTCCGCTGTAATCTAATATTCCTCTTAATCTGTTTATTGGTAAACATATTATCAATAATCTACGGTTCCAACGTTTGGTTGGTTTGAATGAAACTACAAAATGGTCTTTGTAATAGTTCAAACATTTCATAACTCAAACCAACAAGTCCACAAATTTAAATTACATGATTTTAAATTTCAAACCTTGAAGGTTAACATTTATAAATTCTAAACCACCCCATCAAATTCCTTTCGCCTGGACATGACCACCGAGAAACGAGAGTTCTTCCACCATGTGGAATTCCCCGTGTGAACTCCCGAAGGCTGAGGAGCACTTAGATCTTCAAGGAATTGTAGGATTTTTCAAAACAGCTACAACTCAGTGCAACAGGTAGCAGATTCGGTCATCCGGGACGTGCGTAACAGATCGGTGGCCTTTGAGATGCTTTGAGCGTACTCTGTTGTTCTAGTTGTTGGTTTGTCTGTTGTCTTTGTTTCGTTGCTCTAGCGGGCTTCCGTTCGACTTTCTAACTCCTAATCGTTCGAGGTTTTTGTAAACATTATCTTCTATCCCCTAACTTAATACATTTGGCAGAGCTCCTGTCTTTTCCTTCAAAAAAAATAAATTCTAAATTAAAAATGAATTCTTGAATTTTACAACTTAAATTCACACAATTTAAAATTACAACATTCAAATTTTCATTTTTTATGATTCAAAAGTTCAAAATTTTGGATTTTTGAAATTTTAAATTTTGAGTTTTGGAATTTAAATTCTTAGAATTCAAGTCTAAAATTCAAAAATTAAATCTTACAAAATTCAAATTTATAAAATTTAAAGTTTCAAAACTATAATTTTTAAATTTGAGATTTCAAATTGTAAGATACAAAATTTAAAAAAATAGAATTTTGACATCCAAACATGAAAACTTGAAGTTTGATATATCTGAATTTAAGATTCCAAAATTCAATATTCAAATTTTGGTTCTTTAGTTTCAAAATTCATAATTTTAAAAAGTTTTAAATTTTGGATTTTGAATTCTTAAATTGCAAAATTTCACTATGACAAATTAAAGCAAATGATAAAGCAATAGAAAATATTCATTTTCTTTGGTAATCTAAGATAGACACCATTTTCAATAGGAAACATATTGCTACAATTGATCTAAGGCTACGGGCTTGTTTGGGGGAGCTGCGGTTAGGCTGAAAAGCTGCTTTTGACTTGTTGGGCTATAAAACAGTTGTAGCTGGTGGCTTTGACTTTTCTTGTTGTTTCGTTTGGCAAACTAGTTGCTGTAGTTTTTGGAAGGCAACCAAACGAGGAGATAGCAACCTAACAATGCACAGAGGTGCTCGAGCGGGGAGGTGATGTGAAGGCAGCGAGGAGGGGCTGCAAAGGTCTGAGAGGCGAAGCGAGCGAGGTGGGAGACGGTCGAGCGAAGCCACAGCTGAAAAGCTCCTCTCCAGTGGCTGCAACTTTTGAAGGTGTTTTTACTATGACTTAGCTTTCCACCTACTTTGCAGTCATACTGTTTGGAGAGCTTTTGGTCCAAAGCTGAAGCACAGCCCCCTCCCCTCCAAAACAACCCCATAATCTTGAGTTCTTTGGTCAAATTAATGGTTTATTTAACAAACAAGATAATCTCGTAAAATTACTTAGAGGATTCTGTCGACAAAGGCACCCTAAGGGGTGTTTGGATTAGGGGTTTTTTCATTGGAATATAGGACCTAAGGGATTTTGGAGGCAGATTTGTAGTTAAGACTCGAGACAAATGTCTTGTTAGCTTCTCTTCATCGTCTCTCTAGAATTATTTTAATTTGCATGTCTTCGACAGAAAGGTTGGTCAGGTTCAGGGACTACTACTCATCTGCGTTCAGTTCAGATCGACTACACCCACCCGATGCAAACGCATCACATTCAAAACTGATCACTCGTCTGAGCTCTTCCTTCATCTTTTTTTAGGAATGGTTCCTTTTCGAATTTTTCCAGCAAAATTAACCCTATCTCGTGCTACAGTACCATAGAAAGTATCGTTTCACACTACATGCCACGAAAATACTGTTTGCACAAAAAGTAGTGTCCTGTGCTAAAGTACCATGGAACAATACTTTCCACAGTGTTGTATGTAGAAACATGCTTTTTCGCGCTTCCATTTCGTGGAATTTGCTTGCCACACCGCTTCCCATGCCTACCGAACGGGGCAACGGGCCTTCCACGACTCTAGAGCCCGGCAAATCGACTAGTATCGCAAAAACATGCTTTTCCGCGCTTTCATTCCGTGGAATTCGCTTGCCACCCCGCTTCCCGCGTCTACCGAACGGGGCAATGGGCCTTCTGCGACTCCCGAGCCTGACAAGTCGATTGATAATGCACTCAATGCAACCTCTCACATCGCTAGATTGTTGTGGTTCCTTGGCGTGGCTTATTGTCCTCTCACAGTTTCCTGACGCAGTAGGTGCCAAATGTTAGTCTCTGGACCTTCTGCAATTAAGGAGATGTTAGTTTTGAAAAAAAAAATTGAGAGAGAGCTATTTAAAAAAATAAAAATAAAAGAGAAAGCTAGATGAGCGAACAGTTCTCACATTCACGCCCCTCATTCAGAGAAAGAAAGCAATTAATAGAGGAGCTGTAAGAGCAGGTCCAACAGCTTACCTATCCGGTTACCTATCTCATATTATGGGGAATCCGTACAAGCAAAACCAGAAAACGGCTCTCCAACAGATCCCCCAAAGCGCTCCCGAGATTTAGGTTTCGGAGAGAGAATCTCTATTTGTCAGAAATCTCTCTCCTCCCCGATCTGATTCCCCATCGTGGAGGAACGGCCGGTGGCTCCCGCGCCCAGCAGGATTGTTCACGGGACCAGTGGCCCGAGCCGCATCTCCCTCCAGCGACGCCCAGGCGGTGAGGCGCCGGTCCGCCTGTCTGTAGCCGGTTGGTCCTGCGTGGAGGCGGCCGCTTTGCCGCCCCCGGCGTGAGCCCTACCGCCAGATCTGGTCCTGGCTTCGTCATCAACCCAGGCCGCCTCGCATCGTGGTCTTGAACCTTCTCCACAGGAAGCTGCCGGATCGAGCCGATCTATAAAGGTATGAATCCTAGTAATCTCAGAAGAGAAGAGATTTTGCGTTGTCGCACTGGCTGGATTTAGGCTAAATGCGGGTTTTGGTTTCTTTGTGGCGAAGTCTTTGGATCTACAAGTGGCCATGGGCAGTCCAAGCGACCGTCTTGAAGCAAGAAGCATTAGGCGGCGGCGGCCGGATGTAAGGCTCTTGTCCTCTGCTTCTTTTTGCCCCCATCTCTATTTGGTTGCGATGCTTCCAGACGTTTCAAATCAACCGAGACGCAGAACAAACTTCTATTTACCAATGTTCTTGGATCGATAGTATGTCATGTGGTCTTGCTGAATGCGAAGGTGGCGGCAGCGTTTGGCGGCCGGCTTCTTGAGACAAAGTTAGCTTATGTTTGATTATGTCGGTTTGCAAAAGATAAAATTCCTTTTGTGATTTTGATTATGCTCTGCCAATTAGGTAACTTTGTAACTGCGAGAATAACATGTCCGGTCGAGGTCCAAGTAATTAGGCAATTCTTTTTTTTCTTCATTGAATTTGGCATCGAAAATGTTGAGAGAGCGAGAAAGTCTACATTTCATTATAGCGGTGCAAAATAACTCAATTGTCTGCTATAATTAAAGTCATGATTAAGCGAGCTGTGTGAAAATATTAGGCCCCTACAAGAGTTGGACCCGAACTCATTTTTTGTGTTGTCGTATATGATGCAACGTGCATGTGGTTGATTTGGTATGTGAATGTAGGCTCCAGTTTCATGTATGATATGTAGGCTCCAGTTTTAGACAGCAGGAGCATGGAAATTTTTTGACTATAAACCCAGATGCTAATTTAGGTTTCTTTTGCTTCTGTGCAAGTGCCATGTGAAAGTATGGTCGATTCTCTCGGTGAAGAAGTGCGTTTTGCTTATTGTCTAAAGAAGAGCGATTGATCGGTTGAAGAGCACTTGTCGGATTAAGCACCGGCGTCGTCTCTGCATCTGCGTTCTTATTCTAGTTCGAGCACTTGTCGGATTAAGCACCACCCTCACCATTAGCGACCTGACATCGCCTAGCTTGAGCAAAGGGGAACCCAGGTTCGTCTCTGCAACTCCGTTCTTATCCTAGTGTCAGATTAAGCATGGCGTCGCAATTCCACCTTGTAATTCACTTCGTGTGTATGCCTTATGCTGTAATCTTCTCATAGCATGAATGGGGATGTGATCGAGATTCTTTTCGTAGCAATTCTCTAGGATTAGCAATTTTATCTTTCGATTGAGATTACCGCCACCCAATGCTAGTAGTTCATCGAATCCTATGTGAAGTGTTACTTCTGATCATATGCAGTTTACTCTAGGAATGTGTAATATAGTGTCAGATGGGGCCATGACTCCTTATCAGTTGTGTCAAGAAAAATTGGTAATCCTAGAGAATTGCTACATGATCAGTTGGAGCCTGCTTATTGCTTTTGTTGATCAACATTATTAATCTGTAGTTGTACTTGTAGATGGACAAGGATAATGAGAAACTGAGTAAAGGCATGGCATGGACAATAAAACAAATAGAGAGCATCGCATGTGACCTTAACAAAGCTGCACAAGACAATTTTAGTCCTAAGACATGTGAATGTGCCAACGAACTCAATAGCTTTGTGCTTCACATCGAAGCTATAGCTCGCAGACTAGACCAGGTTGCCATACAGGCACATGAAATATCTGAAAGAGAGGAAGTAGACCCTGCAGAGGATGTAGACCCTGAGTTGTGTCTTCCTATGGACTACCAGAGCACTGAGGAGGATAGACGTGATGACAGGCAATATTGTGAAGATGAGGGTATTGATATCGATAGTGATGACTCGGGAAGGTTCTAGTCATGTATTAATGTTAAGACTTGTTAAGGTGTTGTAAAGACTTGTTGTGATATTGTCAAGACTTGTTAAGATGTTGTTCTAGTCATGTATTAATGTTAAGACTTGTTAAGATAATGTACTGTGTTTTCTTAAGATATTTTACTGTTTTTTGTTAACTTGAGCAATTTTGCTGTTGGCAGAAGAGAAATTATGGATGGCTTCTATGTTAACCTGTTGAGTGAGGGAGGGGATGCTTTCAATTGGGATGGCTCTGAACCTTCTCCACAGGAAAGCCCAATTGGTTCGCAGCCATCTCCAGTGCATACGGATAGTCCCCAAATAAGACCAAATAATAGAAGATCGAAAAATTTCTCTGAAAAGGAAGACAATTTGTTGGTCTCCGCATGGCTTAACATTAGTATTGATGCAATACATGGGAACCAACAATCCCGTGCCACTTATTGGAGAAGAATACATGACTACTTCCATGAGAATAAGACTTTCACCTCAGATCGTTCACAGACTTCGCTTACACATCGATGGTCTGTTATTCAAGAAGCAGTGAACAAGTTTTGTGGGTGTCATGATCGGATTGAGCGTCGAAATCAAAGCGGGTCAACGGAGTAGGACAAGGTTGGTCCATAATCTATATACCTTTCCTATCTTCTAGATGGTTTGCTTATATTGTTGTTTGTTTGGTTGTACAGATTATACAAGCTAAAACTTTGTACCAAGAGGAAGAAGGACGATTGTTCATGTTCTTACATTGCTGGAATGTATTGCAACACCATCCTAAGTGGTGTGCTCGGTTATCTCAGAAGAAGCAAAAGACATCTAGTAGTGCAAGTCCGGGATCTTCTAGTCCTGTTAGCTCCAATGCAATTCATCTTGATGAGGACCATCCTAGTGCAGAAAATGAACACTTAAGTAGACCAATTGGACGTAAGGCGGCGAAAGAACGAGAGCGTCGAGGTAAAGAAGTTGCTGCAACATCAAATCTTTACATCGACGCATTAGAAAATTTGAGAAAAGAGAAGAGAGAACTTGAGCTTGTCAAAGAGAGGAAGAAAGATGAGCGGTATGAACGACTGTATGCGCAACAACAACTGCAGATTGAGCAAGACAAGGTGAGGATTGAACAAGAAAAAGAGAAGATGGAGCAAGAAAATCAAAAGATGGCGCAAGAAAGAGAGAAGATGGAGCAAGAAAAAGTGAGGCTTCAATTCGAGAAAGATCAACTTGAATTCAAGAAAATGGTCGAGGAGGAGAGAATTATGGCCATTGATCTAAATGGCTGCACGGAGACACAAAAACAGTACTACATGACCTTGCAGAATGACATAATAGCTAGAAGATGTAATAGGTCAGGTTGAACCAAGGTTGTTTCCTTTGCTTCGGTTATGGACTACATACTTTTGGGATGTCCCTCAGTACTCACTTGTTCTTAGTTATGTTGGACTACATACTTTTGCTTCGGTTATGGACTAAATCACAGATGAATATTATCCCATCTGATGGTTGATTGCTAAATCACACATGAATGACTGCATACAACACATAGATTCACATGACAATACATGGAAAATATAAATTACTACATGACAATACATAGAAAACATAAATTAGTACATGAGAAACACTACTGAATTACACCCCTCCATAACGCTGCCATAAGTGCTCCACTAGATCCTCCTGAAGCTGGTGGTGAGTTTCCCTATTCCGAATGGAATGATGAGTTTGAATAAACTCAAAGAGTTCAGGTGTATGCTCATGTGACGCTGCAACTGTTTCTCCCATTCCTTCGTAATTGTAGTCAAGTGGTCCTCCGTCTCGCTCATCTTCAACTATCATGTTATGCATGATGACACAAGCTGTCATGATATCTCCTAGTGTTTGTTGATCCCAGAAACGTGCTGGTCCTCGAACAATTGCAAACCGAGATTGCAGAACTCCGAAGGCTCGTTCCACGTCCTTCCTAGCTGCCTCTTGAGCTTGGGAGAAATATTTCTTCTTATTCCCTTGAGGAGCTGGTATTGTCTTCACAAATGTTGCCCATGCAGGATATATCCCATCTGCAAGATAGTACCCCATTGTGTAATTGTGACCGTTGATAGTATAATTCACTTCCGGTGCTTGTCCTTCTGCTAGCTTTGCGAAGAGAGGGGAACGTGAAGAACATTAATATCATTGTGAGATCTGGTAAACCAAAAATGCATGCCAAATCCATAGATCTTGTGAAGCAACGACTTCTAGAATTATTGTTGGCTTGTGTACATGCCCGATATACAAGCCTTGCCATGTCAGAGGACAATTCTTCCACCTCCGATGCATGCAATCTATGCTTCCTAGCATCCCAGAAAACCTCTTTCCTCACCGATTGCAAGTAATCTAGCAAGATCATTCTCATTTGGAGATCTCAAGTACTCATCTCCAAAGAGGACAATAATAGCTCAGCAAACCTTTTAAGACTCTCTATGGCGTATTTCTCGCAATCCGTAGACAATCATCAATAGCATCTGTCGGTACTCCATAAGCTATCATCCGGAGTGCTGCAGTTACCTTCTGTAAAGAAGATAACCCGATAGTTCCAGCACAATTCCTTTTTTGAACAAAATAATCATCATGGGCTTCTATAGCATGCAATATGCGAAGAAATAGAGAACGGCTCATTCTAAACCTGCACCGAAAAGAAGAATGAGCCATATACAAGATGATCAATCAGAAATACAAAGAAATAAAATATTTCTCATCACAAACCTCCGGCGAAAGAAGGCTGGGCCGTAGACCGGAGGATCAGCAAAATAGTCTCGGTATAGCCTAGCATGCCCTTCCTCTCTATTGCGATGTATGGATTGATGGCCAACAACAGAACCCCCACGGCGTCAAGCACTCACAAACTCATCTTACTGCTGTGCTAGAAATGCAATTGTAAGAAGAGATTCATCGTCATCCGACGATGAGTCTTCGAGAGGAATTTCGAACTAAGTTCTTGACGACTCATTGAGATATACTAGATAGTGAACATTCGAAATGGCGTGGTTTGGAAGTGCAAATGGTCGTGTATATATAGCCATTGCAATAATATAGAAATAGTTGAAATATAGCCGTTGCAATATAGCCGTTGCAATAAAGAAGTTGAAATATAGCCGTTGCAATATAGCCGTTGCAATATAGCCGTTCAAATATAGCCATTGCAATATAGCCGTTACGTTGACCGTTAGAATAAATTTCGAATTTTAAATTCCCGTAATTAAAAATAGCCGTTTGAATTTTTTCCGCTAAAAAATAAATGTGACTGGTATGGCGGTTATGAAATAGCATTATAATATAGGAGTGATGATATAGGGAATGAGATTTGGGGAATGCTGTTGGAGAGAGAAGAGATATAGGGAAGGAATCTTTTTAGAGAATTCTGTATATAGGGATATATGGAATGAGATTTGAGGAATGCTGTTGGAGATGGTCTAACAACTTAAAAGCTCTCGAGTGATCCGACTTTTTTCATCTGGCTTGAAAGCCCAAATAAGCTGAATATATCATACTACTAATACTAGTACAACAACTAGTATAACAACTTCTCGTACAAGAAAAGGCAGCCCATCCTGTAACTACCAAAAAGCCAACATATGCCAATGCCATGCCCTTTCCATAAGTTCATGTCATTATATACACAACACTAGTACAATATTACATATCCCTACAGGTGCCAGAATGCTAAACAAAAATCCGTCCTACTAAGCTACTGGTTGCATTGCATGGCTTCCTGCCTTGTATACCAGAACAAATTCTCCTAAAGCAGGCATGCTTCAAACACATTGGTGCCTTTCCATATTTCTGAACTTGTCCTTCAGATCGACCTGCACATAAAAAACCAAATTTCAAGATCAAATTGACAGAGCAAAGAAGAAAAGGAAACATGCGCTAATATAAGCAAACCAAAACACATACTGTTGATCTGTCTTGGAACACATCAGGGTAAGCCATTTTGATATCCTTCCAATTGCCTTTGCCATACCTTCATGAAAGATAAAAAAATCATCATATACAAAGCATAAATACCATCAGTAAGCAATGAAAACAAGGTCTCTTTAGGGAATTTAAAATAAAATGCAAGTCTGAAAATTATGTACTTCTCCACCCCTTCAATCAAGGTTTTTTCCTGCATCTCGCTCCACTTCTTTCTTGTCTTATGTGGAAATGTAGGATAAGGTTTCGGTTTGATCTTTTCAAACGTGGGTAACTGACGCTTTGATGATGGCTTTTCAGTGTCAGAGTCGCCCAAGGCATCCCACTGCACTTAAATGATGAGAAGCTACCATCATAATACTGCACAAATACTGTTTACAGCCAAAAAAAAAAAAACCTTGAAGACAATCACAGGTAAATAGAATACTCTATGTACTAGCATAGTTAAACTGGTCGAATACAGTTTACCAGAAAAAATACAACAGTCAACAACCAAATATCAGGTCACTCTCCACCACCCCTTGCAAAGCACACAAAAATAGAAGCGTAACAAAGTGTTGAGGGCAATAAGATTGCTAACATCCAGCAAGTAATACATAAAGAGAACCCATTCCTCCTGTATAACTAACTACATGTGTTTTAAACCAAGATGAAACACAAAAAGAGAGAGGCATTTATGCTGAAACATTGATTATCAAAGGTCCGACCCCAACCTATTGGGGCAAAAGGCTTGGTTGTTGTTGTTGTATTGATCATGAAAGGTGAAGAGCTAAGCACGCATACCTTAGTGCTAGACTGCATGTAATACATAGGTTTTATAGGCTACATAACAGTGATAGGATACATGTAATATGTGCACGACCTTCACAATATCATATCTTCCCCACAACAATAACAAAAGCACAGTGAAATCACCTCATAAGTGCTTGCAGTAGGATTCCTCTGCATTAGACTACGCTTCGAACCTGGCACTGGATGGTTCTTGTTATTGTCAGGGACAAATTGCCCAGTGAAATTAGAAGCTGTAGCTTTGTCCATCATTTCTGGAATATCACGATCCTTGCCTTTGACGGTTGCCCTTGTTACTAAATTTTCTGGAAGTTGGGCATCCGGTGCTCCTTTCACTGGCCCTTCTTGATGTCCAGCACTATCTTCTTGAGCATGATCAACTTTGACATTTTCCTTAACAAGATCAGTTTCACCATCTTCTTGAGCATTGTATGCTTCATTAGCACCGCTTGTTTTGGGTACACTAGCAGCTGCTTTATCGACTTTAGGTGCAATCGGTGGATGGGGAGCGGATGTATCTTGTCCAAGCTTGCCTAAAATCTCACGCTCCGTGGACTCCCCTACTGCAGTAAACAAAAACCGATTCAGATATGTGATTTTTCAGCTGTGGTGCATATTTTTCAAGACCAGAGGCAGAGCCCAGGAGTGTTCAACTTGTTACTTAGTCATGACACTAATTTGAACTGAATCGATAGTACACCTGTAAATTGAACTGCCTGAAAATAAGTTTCGGATAGGCCAAATTGGTTGACGCATTAGCCTTGCAGCAAAAGCGCAGCAAACTAAATCCCTATATGGCATGTACTTTTTTTTTTTCTGAAGTGATCTCTCTGTAGAGGAAGGAAAGGAGATGCTCACCGAGCAAGCGAAGCTTTTTACGTTTGGCGTGGTCGGCGTTGGCCCACGTGTCGAGGGATCCGACGCCGGCGATCCGGTCGGCCGCGATCTCGAGCATGGAGGGAGGGAGGTTCCCCCACTCAACGTCGATGAGGCGCTTGAGATCGGGCAGGGAGAAAGAGAGGCTCTGGGGGAAGCAGGATGCGAGGTCGGGGTCGGCGAGGACGGCGCGCGCCTTGTGGAGGAGGGTGTCGGCGTCGGCGTCGGCGTCGGAGAGGGCGGCGTCGAGGGCGCGGAGAGCGAGGCCTTTGCGTAGGCGCGGGGAAGTGCGGGGAGAGACGGAGGGGAGAGAGGCGAGGAGGGCGGTGAAGACGGTGTGAGGGACGAGGCGGTTGCCGGCGACGAACTCGAGGATGAGGAAGGCATCGTCGGCGGCCAGGGGCGGCATGGCTGGCTGTCCTCCCTCCACTCTTCGCCCCTGCAGCTTCTTCCGCTTCGGTGGGCCTTCTTTGGGTTTGGGTCTGGGCCTGAGCCGATTACCAATGGATTCCTTCTTTCAAGATTCGCTCAACTTTGTATTGAGAAGTGATGCATTAAATATTACAAGTTGTATTTAATTATGTATTTGCGTTAAGACTGTGCATATGATATATTTAGTAAATACAGTTTTTATCAAAATATGGTAAGTAAGTGAAATGCGATACCAAATAAAACTTCGGTTCGATATCGGTAAATACCATAATATTTCAGTTTGGTATTGGTAAATACTATATTTACCAAAGTAATATGAATTTTTATTTTTTACTTGTCGATTTGGATATCGATATAGTTTCTAATACACACATTTGACCATTACTTTATCTAGTTATATGTTAGTAAAAATTATTATACACTTTTGACCATTATTTTGATAAATCTAGTGATATTATTTTTATGTGAAACTGTGCTTTATACACATTTGACCATTACTTTCTCTAATTATTGTGTATTATTTTTATTTCAGCATTTGGTTTATTTTGGTTTACTCGTGGTTTTTACAGTAAAAATTGTATCCCAAAAATCAGATTTTTGCTACACCGCATCGAATACCATAAATCGATCAAACCAAGTTGACTGATTTGATTCGGTTTTTGGCATATTTTTTTATTCGATAAATTATGCACAACCCTAATTTGCACTTGATATCTGAGAGAAAAATTGATCTTGGTCCTCTCAAAGAAAAAGGGAAAAAAAGCTTGGTCTCGTAGCATAGGAAGCTTGGTCTGCCAGGAATTCTTGCACATGCTTTTTAAACTAAATATTTAATAAACGTGTAGCCCATCAGATGCAATTCATTATAAATAAATCCAGAACATGTCAAAGCAGAATCACATAGATATTCATTTGAACTAACATAAAGTGGAGAGATAATGAGGGCACCTGAAAACATACAACAAACAAATATGATGGCCATTGCCAAAAGAAAGCGCGCATGAGATAAACCTACCGCAATTTCATTCCTCCGGGTAAGTTCAAAGTGCTGTAGCAAGGAAACCAAAACCCTGAACAAATCTACATGTCAAATGCCATTGAAATGTGATAGTGATCGCAATGTCTTCCCGGCAACAGAGATCTCTGCTTTCGGTTCCAATGGCTATGCTTTCGGTTGTGGTAGAGTTATTGAGGGCTTCTCCTCCCATTAGCAATCTGTCCATTGCCAATTATAAAATCAAAACCCTGAATAAATCTGCATGTTAATTGTTGATATCTACCTCTCACTGTATTGATGGAAAAAAAGAAAGATTATGTTTTTTAGATAATGCCACAAAAGAAGAAAAACAACAAATCATAGTCGTTGTCCCGGTATAGCAAATGGTGAAGTTGCTTGCGACGACGTGCCAGCCGCAGCACAATGCAACCCATGGTGGTGATGGGGAAGGGGAGTGTTGGTGTTAAGGGTGGCAAGGGAGAGAACGCCATCACCATAGAGGCACCATCGATTTGCCACCATCACGGTGATGGAGAACATTTTTTGCAGCGGTACACGAAGGAGAGGGATGAAGGGGCTTGGTGATGCGAAGAGTAGGTGGCGCCGAGCATCGCTAGTCAAGAGGAAGATGATAGAAAAAGACACAAGAAAACAAATTTACAAATTTTGAGGAGAGGAGAAGTCTACCTATGTTGCAGCTAAGCACGTAGCCAAGCACTCCGTGAGAGTAAGACTTCTAAGGCTGGCTTCCCACAAGAAAACTTCTTCCTAGTGAACCCATCCACCTCCTACTGGCAATTGTGGACCCATCCTCGACCAGATCGAGCTAATTTCACCCAATTCACCTCACTAGAGGAAAACGGTGACCTCAGTCCCAAGCGACTTAAAGGGGATGAGGGGCGAGGAAGCAGCGAGTGAGAGCAGCGGCTTGATGTTGGATGGGAAGAGAAGCTGACATGAAGCTTACAACAAGCCTGCAATATCTCTGCCACATCTGCCTTTCTCTGCTCTGATGCCTCTACTGTCAGCCCACCCACAAGCCATTTCAGATCCTCAACATTGATAACCACCCCCATCGTGCTTCTCGGTGTGACTATCGAGCACCACCACCTACTCCCTTTTCCTCACCATCTTGCTGCAAGCTAGCTTGGTGATTGGGACTATAGACTAAGCAATGGCAGGGAGGGTGAGCGCAGAGAGGAGGCGGTGTGCCAACGAGCACATGGTGACCAGATCCACCTCAGTCTAGCCAAATCTAGCGCCCTCGATGGAAGGAGGGAGCACCATTACTGATGAGCAGACGACGGTGTCTAGCAGTGGTAGATAGCAGGAGGAGAGTGAGTCACATGAGGGAGGAGACGGCTTGAGAAAGAGGGAGCGAGCTTGGGACTGCACTCGTGCTAGGGTTTTAGGGGGCGGGTTGGGTAGGCAGTGCGGGGCTCAGACGCGACGTGGGCCTAGAAATCATTGGGACCATATGTCAGAAAGCATGATGCACATGCAGGTAAATTAAAGGTAGTTACGGGCCATGGGTGATTTTTTCTTCTTTCATGAACACGGTCCACACGGAGGAACACGATCCACAACCATGAAAGCGATATCGAGTGGCTAAGGAAGGCTTGGTCCTTGCAGACACGATCCATGCGGAGGCACATGATACAACCTATCTCCCTGTCTGATCCGACGACCAAAAACAAGGTAGAGCGACGTGTGCTCAACTAGTAGGGCCAATTCAGTGTGAAGCTCCTATCCTCACTTGCTAGGAGCGCAGCCTCCTCTCGATGCTACGTGTCGAACAATCATTACCTCCACAGCTTCCCAATTCCCATGAATCACTCCCATGCGAGCAAACTGTAATACCTTTTAATATGTGTAATGTCTTGCCCAGCAACCCAAAGCTATTAGGCCCTATTTAGGAGGGCATAAAACCAGTTTGAGCTTTCAAAAAGCTAGTAAGCCCCTCAAATAGCTCAGCTTTTAAGCGATTTTTAGCATAAGCTAGAAATCATATATAACTAGCATAAGCCAAAATCTGAAAGCTTAACAGAACTTTTTTTGTAGCTTATTGCTAAAAGAAATTAGTTGTTTGTCAAACAGCCACTTATAAAAAGCTATATCTACTTTTTAACCTAGAAACCAAAAATAACTTTTTAGAAAAGATACAGCCCTCCGAAACATGCCCTTAAACCCACAGCACAAATGCACAATACATTCTCCCTCGCGCTCATTTATTTGATTGGCATATATTTTGTAAGCTAAGCTCAAAAGCAAAAACATGAATTGCTATTGATTTTATTTACTAGTCTATATTCCTCACCGGTACAATGCTTCAAAATTGGAGGCCTGGATATTACGTGTTTTATGAGTAGCTACTAACGACTAGTAAACTAGTAACTCAAACAGTTAAATCGAAGGCAACTGAACCCATGCGCTCCTCTTCTTGTTCGTTATTCCGCGCACAGGTTTTATTTTTCATCGAAAACCGCTCAAATTCACAAAATTCATTCATACCTCTTTAGTTTAGAAAAGGATTTTATTCAGTTTACCGCTCAAGTTCAAATTCAAAATAAAAAATTCAGAAAATTTTAAAAAAATATCCAAAAATTCCCTAAAATTAGTATTAATAGCTTTATGACCTCTAGTGTGAATATTTTTTTTAAAAAAAACAAAGGTTGGAGTTCTACAACATTTTTTTTACAATTTTTTCTAATTTTTTTAACCTGTAGCCGATTTTCGCAAAAACTGCTCTGAATTCGTCGCTTTTCGAGCAATTTTCGATCCTTTTGTTTGAATTTCTCTCCACGGTTTGATCAGATTTTAAATTCGTTTGACTTTCAAAACCGTTTGATTTTTCATAAATTTTGTTTGATTTTTTATAAATTTTAGTACCGATGGTTCGTGAAAATCTGAGGTTAAAAGGTATTGTTAGCCCTGGTTCCACAAAACCTTCACAGGCAGAGGCAACACCGGCCGACGGCACCTGGATCCAACAGGTCGCCCGCTGGAGAAGACCACCTTTGCCGTCATCTTTTTTTTTCCTTTTCTTTCACTCCCTTCCCAATGCATCTCCCATCTCCATCCGTCGGCAGACAGTTTGGGCTCAGCTCAGCTCAGCTCAGTGAGTGACTGTCTCCAAGATTATCTTACGAGAGAGAGAGAGAGAGAGAGCGTCATGGCAATGGCATTCCCTCCAGCTCCCACTCACTACGCCGCCTTGTTCTTCCTCTTGCTCGTGCAGGTGGAGACCATGGCCGCCACCGCCGACCCGCTCCTCCTCGCCTGC
Source organism: Guadua angustifolia (assembly GCA_036346375.1). Lineage (NCBI taxonomy): Eukaryota > Viridiplantae > Streptophyta > Magnoliopsida > Poales > Poaceae > Guadua > Guadua angustifolia. The sequence continues at coordinate 120,487 of CM070521.1, read as the reverse complement.
GGCGCGCCCGCCCCCATCGCCCTCCCCGACGGCCGCGTCTTCCTCCCGGACACCAATCATTCCATCTCCATCTACCCCGCCCACGCCTCCCGCACCCACACCATCACCGCCGCCTCTTCACCGCTGTACTCCGCCGTGCGCCTCTTCTCCGCCGACGCCACCTACTCCCTCCCCGTCCACCGTTCCCGGCCCGACCACCACCTCCTCCTCCGCCTCCACTTCTTCCTCCCAGACCCAGCAGGAGGCGCCCTCCGTCCCCCCGCGTTCGCCGTCGCCGCGGGGGACCTCCGGCTCATCTCCAACTTTGCTAACTCCAAGACACCTTCTTGGGGTCGCTACCACTACCACGAGTACCTGCTGCCGCTGCTCGAGCCCTCGCTACTGCACCTCCGCTTCTCGCCGCACCCCGACTCCCATGCCTTCCTCAACGCCATCGAGCTCTTCCCGGCCCCCGACGGACTGCTCCCGCCGCCCAATCCTAGCCTCCCATTTCGGCTTGCTGAGACGCTCTATCGCGTCAATGCCGGTGCCTCCGGCGCCGCGGCCGCGCCGGCCTCGCTCAACGACTCCTTCTGGAGGCTCTGGGAGGGCGACGCCACCTTCCTCCTCAACGCCGCCTCCGCGCAACCCGTCTCCGTCGACCCGTCGAGCATCCGGTACGGCCCGGGGGTCCCGCCGTACGCCGCTCCCCGCGCAGTGTACGCACGCGCGCAGGAGATGGCAGACGCCCATGTCGGCAACCAACGCTTCAACCTGTCATGGGCGTTCCCCGTCGATCCGGGCTTCCACTACTCCGTCAGGATGCACTTCTGCGACATCGTCGGTCGCAACGCCACCGACCTTGTCTTCAGCGTCTACCTCAACAACGATAGCGTCCTCAGCTCCTTCGATTTGTCCGGCAAGCTCGGCTTGTTCAATGCTTATTTTGTGGATTTCATCGTCGCTGTTCCCCCGGGATTGGAGGCCATCCTGCTGCAGGTTGGGCCACCTCTCGTGTCATACTCACAGCCGAATGCCATCATCAATGGCATCGAGATCATGAAGCTCGGTGACAAGGAGGGCAGCCTCGACGCCATGCGCCGTGTGAATGCCCTCACCGCTCAGCCATTCCTCAAGAGCCGCAAGAAGGTTGCAGTTGTCACTGCTGCAGCTGTCGGGGGAGCAATGCTCATTGCTTGCGTCCTGGGGTTGCTCTTGTTCTTCAGGCGCCGCTGCAAGGAGAAACACCGGTCTCTCAGTTGCCTGCCATCCTCCATAGGACTTGATACGCACACCGGTGTCTCTGCATCCAAGGTTTCAGCTAGGAGCTGCCCTTCATCAGCGCCCTCTCTTCGCATTGGTCAGCTGATGCCATTCTCGGAGATAAGGCAGGCGACCAAGAACTTTGCTGAGGGCTTGGTCATAGGTGTTGGTGGATTTGGAAAGGTTTACAAAGGGGTTCTGGGCAACGACATGATGGTCGCGGTGAAGCGGGGTAACCCTCGGTCACAGCAAGGCCTGGTGGAGTTCCGCACAGAGATTGAGATGCTATCGAAGCTGCGGCACCGCCATTTAGTGTCCCTCATCGGTTACTGCCATGAGGCTGATGAGATGGCACTGGTCTATGAGTTCATGGCAGGCGGATCTCTCCGCAAGCACTTGTATGGCTCTGAGCTCCCGCCATTGTCATGGAAGCAAAGGCTCGAGATCTGCATCGGGGCTGCCAAGGGTCTGCATTACCTCCATACAGGAGCCTCCGAGACGATCATCCATCGAGATGTAAAGACTACCAACATCCTCCTTGACGATAATCTGACTGCCAAGGTTGCCGATTTTGGCTTATCAAAGTCGGCGCCAGCTGTTGACCAGACACATGTCAGTACTGCAGTAAAAGGCAGCTTCGGTTATCTTGACCCGGAGTATTTCAGAAGGCAACGACTGACGGAGAAGTCAGACGTGTACTCTTTTGGTGTTGTCCTCATGGAGGTGATCTGTGCCAGGCCTGCCATCAACCCTGCCCTTCCTCGCGAACAAGTGAACATCGTGGAATGGGCGTTGAAATGGCAGAAACTTGGCCAATTGGAGAGAGTGATTGATCCCTGCCTCGCGGGCTACATCAGTGTTGATTCACTGCGGAAGTTTGGCGAAACTGCAGAGAAATGCCTAGCAGAGTATGGTGTGGAAAGGCCCACGATGGGCGACGTGCTGTGGAACTTGGAATATGCTCTTGAATTACAGGAGTCGTTCCTATGCTCTGCGGGCGAAGGAAGCAGCAGTAGGAATTGCGTTCAGGAACTTCTAGATTGGATCCCTCATGTGGGCAATGCTGAAAATGATAGTTGCAGCATCGTTGGTAGTGATATGACAGATACTGCATCAACAAGAGTCTTCTCACAGATATTGGATCCAAGGGGAAGATAGACAGGTTGGATGCTAATTGCTACTGTAATAGGATGAGCTGACACTAGACAAATCTGATCTCTCTGCAGTGTAGTTATTTGTTTGCATACAGTCACACTATTTGCGTCTAGCTAGAACATGATGCACTCTTTCTATCCACTAATTTGATGGTTTTTTAGGTGCTGTTAGTGTTGTAGTTGAAAGATGTCTCGAGTGGTTACAAGATAGATAATGAAAAGCTTGTTGAACGATGGTTAAATCTCACAGGAATTTGTATGTATGGATGCATGTCTTGCAAGACAGATCCTGAGCAGACTAGTCTCTACTCTTTAGTAGAAGCTTGGAACGAGTCGAGCCATGCCCTGATAATCTGGGACTGAGCTCAGTTTTGTTTTGCTTCGTTGAAGAAAAAACAAGTTCGAGATGAGTTTCAAAACCACAAACTAGCATTAGTTTGTTTTGAAATAAGTAGGAGCCAGAACGTTGAAATGAGTCATGGAAGCTTACACGTGAGACGGGAGGAAGTCGAAATGTAAGTTGTGCATAACCCGTCATGTGAGGCTTATGGCATACTACTAGCAACATGAGCTAGCTACGCTGGTGTTCATCTGAGCAATCTTTGTAGTCGTCGTTGTGTTGATTTGGAAGGTGGTGCACTTGAATTGATGTTTCTTTCTTTGAGAGTTTGCAAGATGCACGTAGGAATGATTCATTTGTCGATTCCATTCCATTCCAAGCAGGGGCGGAGCTACAGGGTGGTCCCGGTGGGCCACGGACCACCCTAGTCCAGTCCATTAGCCTTTAGGTATTTTTCTGTAGGGAAAAAATCGTAGGTTTCTCAGCCGATGCTTCTTAAACTATCATTATAGGTATGTAAGCTACAGATTTAATACCTTTTATTTTAAGATGCTAGATGGTTGTTAAAGCTTTTTATTTGATCATATTGTGTTTGGTATTTTTTTTATTTAAATGTTCGTATGCTGCACTTATATTGTTAAAAAAAGTTAAGCTGGACCACCCATGACTAAAATCCTAGCTACGCCACTGATTCCAAGTATGTTATGATTCTGCCAAGGTGCCAACTCAAGCTTCCTTGTCCTTGTTTCATATCCATCGACATATGCAGTAGTCAAGTGACTTAGCTGTCTGAATTAGTTTACCGCTAAAAACTAGATAGATTTTTCACCTTTTGTTACCGCTAAAAACTAGATTGCTGTTTGAAATAATCAGCTAAAAACTAGATAGATTTTTCACCTTTTGTTATCGCTAAAATATACTATACTATCTGAATTAGTTTACCGCTGTTTTCATTCCATCTATTTCCATTCTTGTCTGTCGTCTAGCTTAAAGCTCATTCGCCAGGATCATGTCACTCTTCTTGCGCCTCAATTTCCTACTCTACCGCCTCCATTTTGGTACTCTTCACCACCAAATCACATATGAGATCTCATCCGACCATGCATGCAATGCAAATATTATTCTACAGTGCGAAGTATATATTGCAGGAAGATAAATTTTAAATCTCCCCGTGGCCGATTTTGCCTCCTGATCACACATCAATTCATGCAATCACTATAGCCCACCCATACATACTAGAATTCACAATCCATTTCATATGTACTTTTGTGGATTATAAGGAATACAAATATGAGAATGCCACTAAAAGTTCCAAGTAATTGCCCACTAAATGTCATCTCAGAATCCAGAATCCAAAAATCAGCTTCTCTACAACTACAATCCAAAATTAGCTTTTGGAGAATCTGATGCAAAAATAAACAAGCCCTAAGGCTAAGCCAGCTTCAGCTTTTCGCATAAGCTAGAAGTTATATATAACTAGCAAAAACCGAAAGCTGAAAGTTAGGTTAGATCTAATTTTACAGCTTATTATTGAGATAAATTAGCTATTTGTCTAATAATTTCTTATGAAAAAACTACAGCGGCTTTTCAACATTGAAAGTCTAAAATGCAGCCTTTTTTTTTTAAAAAAAGAAGAAGCTAAAGTCTGCTAGTGCTGTTGCTTCATTTCCTGAATCAATGGCTAAAAACAACAAGAAGCCTAGGCAACAGGTGGAGCAAACGTTTCAGCTGTTAGATTTGGAAAGAAATGGCATGGTGAGCATGTTGACGGTCTTCTCCGGAGCGGGCATGGCGTCGCCGTTGCCGGAGAGGGTGTTTGAGTGCAAGACGTGCAGGCGGCAGTTCCCGTCGTTCCGAGCGCTGAGCGGGCACCGTGCGATCGACGAGAAGCCGCGGGTGGCGGCCACGCCCAAGGTCAGGCTGCACAGGCCTCTAAAATTCATGGGCCTTATTTTTTTTTATTTATTTTTTATTACTACTAGTTAATCTTTGTATTAGGAAGACTAAGAACTAATAGATGCATGTGTAGCTCTTTTTATTCTCTTTATTTTCTTTTTTAAAATTTTACTATAAAATTGCCCTCTTGATATTTTAAGTTTTTGAAACAGCTAAATTATTTCCCAAATGCAATTTTTGCATATAGAATTTTGTTGACAACTTTGATGACTATTGCACATGCAAAAAAAAAAAAGAGCTTATATAAATTGAAGTTGAAGTTCTACTTGTGTTTTGTAGTGAACCAGGAAAGACTTATCGATAGCCGTTGAAATTAATTTAATTTGGAAAAGACTAATTACAAGGATAATTGAAGATTCTATTTCAAATAACACTAGAAGAATGGTGCTTTTCAAGTACAGGTTATATATGAAATTTGTTTTTTTAGTGTGATATGAAGAAAGAGTTGGCTTTGGATAGAAGTGCGTGGAAAGCAGCTATTCACATGCCTGAACTTTGATTAGGCTTTATACCACGTATTAGTATAGTTTTAGGCTTTGTTCTATTTTCTCATCTTTCTCTTTCTCCTTTTGTTGGCGGATCGTTTTGGGTTTCAACTCTAGTCTACCTTAACTTGATTCGGACTAAAAGGCTCTGTTGTTGTTGTTGTATCACATAATCTTTGTACTGTAAGAAAAATTGTACTACAGCTGTAATATCAAATAACTATTTTGGTAATTAATTTTTATCTAGTATAGCCTAATTTTAAATTTAGCATGTACCCAGGCCACACTAGCTAGCAGCGGTGTCATGCAGAGTTAAGTAACACTAGGTTGAGTTGCGCGCGATGCCGCGCAGTGAGGAAAAAATCTAGCACAAGTTTTTTGCAAATCAAATTTGCGGAACCACGGGTCTCTTTTTTAAAATAACCGGCAGAAGGATCTATTTACGATTTCAATTTTTTTAATAAAAAAATCGACGAAAGGACCTAAACGTAATTTCCAATTCAGCTATAAACCCTCAATGAATCTACGTTTTTTTAAAAAACGTTTTTCTAGAAAACCGTGTGCAAAAAAATCGACGAAAGGATCTAAAAAAACCGTTTTTTAGAAAACTGCATGAGAAAAATCAGCGAAAGGACCTAAACGCGATTTCCAATTCAGCTATAAAACACGTGTAGGGACCTAAATGTAATTTCGATATTTCTCGGGTCTATTTTACCAAAAAAACGACCGAAAGGACCTAAACGTGATTTTTGATTTTACCAAAATGATCTAAATGCGATTTCCAGTTTTTCGAGGGGGCCTCGCCGGGGTCGCGACACGTGGACTGGCTAGGAGGGCAGCAATCTTTGGGGCTTTAATATATAACATATTATGCATGCATGAATAATACCTCTATTATGTGTAGAAGATTTTGAGCTCATCCAAGGCAGTAGGTACATTTTTTTTGCAAAAAAACTCTTCAAGATTCTGAAATTGCGAATAGGTCCTTCCACCGTTTATTTTGCAAAAAGGGCTCCAAAAATTCTAAAATTACGAACAGGTCCTTCCGTGGTAAATTAGAAATCACGAGCGGGTCCTTCTATAAGTTATTTTGCAAAAAGATCACAGATTTGGTTCTTTCGACGAGAGATTTAAAAAATTGAAATCATGAACAGGTCCTTCCACGATTATTTTGCGAAAAGGGTCTGTAGTTCATAAATTCGGACGCGATCACGGTTCTTCGGTCAGGAAGATTTGAAAAAAAGTTGGGATCACGAGCAGGTCTTTCAGCCGGTTCTTTCGACCAGGAAGATTTAAAATGCTGGTACTTTTGATCTGGAAGATTCCAAAATCGTGAACAAGTCCTTTCGCCAGTTATTTTGCAAAAAATACCCCGTAATTCCGCAAATTCAACACAGACTTTCGACACAAAAGATTGGAATTACATTACGCAAAACATCTATTATGTGTGGAAGATTTTGAACTCATCCAAGGCACAAGGTACTTTTTTTTGCAAAAAAAAGCCCTTCAAGAATTCCAAAATTGCGAATAGGTCCTTCCACTGGTTATTTTGCAGAAAGGGCTCCAGAAATTCTTAAATTGCGAACAGCTCCTTCCGTGGTAAATTAGAAATCATGAGCGGGTCCTTCTACAGGTTATTTTGCTAAAAAGACCACGTACTCCAGTTCTTTCGACTCGGGAGATTTAAAAAAATTGAAATCACGAATAGGTCCTTCCGTCGATTATTTTGCGAAAAGGGCCCTGCAGTTCCGCAAATTCGACACGGTCGCCGGTTCTTTCGGTCCAAAAGATTTTAAAAAAAGTTGAGATCACGAGCAGGTCTTTCAACCGGTTCTTTCGACCCGGAAGATTTAAAATGTCCGTTCTTTTGATCTGGAAGATTCCAAAATCGTGAACAAGTCTTTTCGCCAGTTATTTTGCAAAAAATACCCCGTAATTCCGTAAATTCAACACGGACGCCGATTCTTTCGATACAAAAGATTGGAATTATATTACACAAAACCTATATTATGTGTGGAAGATTTTGAGCTCATCGAAGGCACAAGGTACATTTTTTTACAAAAAAGCCCTTCAAGAATTTCAAAATTGCGAATAGGTCCTTCCACCGGTTATTTTGCAAAAAAGGCTCCGAAAATTCTAAAATTGCGAACAGGTCCTTCCATGGTAAATTAGAAATCACGAGCAGGTCCTTCTAGGTTATTTTGCTAAAAAGACCCTGTACTCCGGTTCTTTCGACCCGGGAGATTAAAAAAAAATTGAAATCACGAACAGGTCCTTCCACCGATTATTTTGCGAAATGGGCCCTGTAGTTCCGCAAATTCGACGCGGTCGCCGGTTCTTTCGGTCCAAAAGATTTTAAAAAAGTTGGGATCACGAGCAGGTCTTTCAACCGGTTCTTTCGACCCGGAAGATTTAAAATGTTGATTCTTTTGATCTGGAAGATTCCAAAATCGTGAACAAGTCCTTTCGCCAGTTATTTTGCAAAAAATACCCCGTAATTCCGCAAATTCAACACGAACGCCGGTTCTTTCCATACAAAAGATTGGAATTACATTACACAAATTCATCGATGACTCCTAGCCAGCCAATTTTAAAAAAACACCGCCGAGAAAAACAGAATTTCATTTTTTTGTAGAAAAATTTGGATCAGATTTTTTCGCCGGCGCGACATCACGCGCCATTCTACCCAGGGATTACAAAACCATTTTTCAAAATTCGCGTCGAAATTCGCGGTACGGTTTTCGCAAAAACCGCTCAAACCGTCAAAACCGAAAGGTTTAAAAATAAAAAATTTGAATTTTTGAAAAATCGAAAACCGTTAGGTTTTCAACGAAAACCGCTTCGGTTTTAAAAGCCGCTTCGATTTTTGACGAAAACCGACTCGGCTATTTGAATGTTCTTCAAACGGTTTTGGCGGTTTTGCCGCGGTTTTGGCGCGGTTTTCGCGAAAAACCGCTCACATAAATTTTTCAAACTTTTAAATTTTAAATTTTCTTTTTAATTAGAACGGTTTACGAACGGTTTTGAGTTTCGAACCGGAGCGGTAAGGTCGAAAACCGCGGTTTTCGAGCGGTTTTCGTCGGTTTTTTGAACCCTGATTCTACCTAGTGTAGTAGATGAACGGCAGCCAGATTGTTTCATGGGATACCGCGATTTCGACCCAGCTCGCATTAAAATTATTCCAATGTTGCTGTAGCACGTGTGTACATGCAAGCAATTTTACCGTACTACACCACTGTCACCCACCCTTAATTAACCACGCCTACAAAAGCTGGCACAACAAGGTGCGACACAAACAGGAGCATCTATGAAATGGTTTGCAAAATTGCTGCTCATGTTAAAAGAGGTCTCTCACCTCTTCAACAGCAAGAAGGTTAATACAGTGAACTAATTATTCATGACCTTCGAAGCGGAACGCCTCAAAGAAGCTAGGGGAAAGGAAAAGGCAAAACTTCAGGATGGTGTGCGAACAGTACAGGCTGGACAAGTCGGGCCTGCAAAGTGTTATTTTGCAACAGTTTAAAGGAAACACAGGTGCAACATCACATCAGGGGAACTTGATCGGCTCTGGCTGCAATGCTTTCTTGACTAGTTCTGACTGTTCCTGCACGTGAACCGACAAGAAACCAGTAGCTGTGGCAGCGGAAGGTGCCCTGCCCACATACTTGATGTCATCAAACGAACCCCGCCCGAGAGTCTTCATAGCAGCATACAGGCGAGGAGAGATGTAACTATATGCACCCATATTCATAGGCTCCTCTTGGCACCAGACGATCTCCGCATCTAGATAGATAGTGCAAACATGTTAGTTAGAACAGTTGTACAACTAAATCTACTCAGACGGAATAATGCATCATAACAACGTGGAAAACAACAAGTGCTAGTTGGGCCAACAGTGCATTGGTGGAGACCAGCTACTGCCAGCCAGCAATCAGCTAGGACCCACTGGTACTGGTGTCGTCATGTCTGTCCAGCACCAGCTCAGTGAACTTAGGTACCAACTATTAGTGCCAAAACTGCCTAGGTTTTCTTATCAAGATCTACAAGCTGTATACTCAGAAAAGTACAGCAAATGGAGGGAAACAACATTACAGGTGCGGCAAGATCAAAGCACATGCTACGAAACAAGCAGTGTCACCATATTATCCACATCCATTTCTAGGACCAACAGTCTAGGAACTACTGGCAGATATGGCAAATCATCATGCATGCATGCATTCACACAAACAATGGATTAAATATGTGAGGCATCCATACTTGGGTATCTTTTTAGCTCTCTCTGGATAAGGTCATACGGGAATGGGCAAAGTTGTTCAACTCTGCAAATTGCAACATCACTGCGGTCGGTCTTTTTCCTCTCTTCGTCTAGTTCATAATACACCTGCAACATGGCAATTTTTGAAGAGGGTGCATATTTGTATTGAACCAGTAATTTGTTTAAACTTGAGTTGTTAAAAGGGCCTACTTACTTTCCCAGAACATAACACAAGGCGGTTGATACCCTCCTCGACTTGCTTGTGATCGTTACGGTCCTTTATCAACCGCTTGAAACGTGTTCCTTGCTTATCAAATCCTGGATGGCCTTCAACATCATCAAATTCGGATAGGTTGGACTTACAATCCTTGTGCCGAAGTAGGTTCTTCGGGGCCATTACAGTCAGTGGCTTCCGGAACTCCCTATGTATCTAGTTTCCCCCAAACAGTAGGTGAGAATAGGAAGATTAATACATGTAAGCGAGCCACATGCTAGTATCCAAAAAAATTTCAGCATAGTGAAGATAAACTGACCTGACGACGCAACACATGGAAATAGTTTGCAGGAGTTGTCACATTCACGACTTGCCAATTACACTCCTGGATCTGCTTGCGAAGTGTTGGTTCCATCTCAGGTATGACAAAAGGATTGTCATCACTCATCTGAGTAGCAAATTTACAATCTCGAATAAGCAATAAATATTCAAGGATGAAACATATCATCCAACCAGAAAATGTGAAAATGTGTGAAAGCCAAATCCAATGTTCTAAATAACGGTAAATGGTGAACGAACAGCCACCCCACCTTTTAGTGTTTATATGGTAAGCGGCCTTGTGAACGGTTTTACTATTTAAAATTAAGATAAATATATACATATGTTTGCAGTAACAAAATAAGTATCTAATTCATCTTCTTTCATGCATATAGATCGAAACTACCAGGCTATCAACAATTGTCCACAGCAGTGACATAAAGAAAAAAGATAGCATGAGGTGTACATAATTAAAGAATCATAATTAAATGAATGAACAACTCAAGTAGCAATAAAAAGCAAAGCTAGCATCCATCATTCCATGTCATATGGCAACCTTGCAACTTTACCCAAATAAACAACCCGATAAAACAGGCCTGTTAAACATTAACAGCCATTAAACCGAACAAATGGCCCGATAAAACAAGAAAATCTTGAAATATCCATAAACATAATAGGCAAGGCACCTTTACTGTTTTAATGGCTGTTTACAAGGCATTAACAGCCTTATTTAGAACACTGGCCAAATCATCACCGTAATTTCTTAGGCATATCAAAATTTATCTTTTAAAAATTTGGAACCCGTTATACTAATGCCGACATGACTATTGATTGCCCAGATAGAAAGGATGGCCTCGATTGCATATAAAAATCCATCGTATTTTCTTTTCAATCTAACAATAGCATGTTACTCCCTTCAATGACAAATAGTTGTCGTTTTGGACATATGTGCAGTCAAACTTTCAAACTTTGACTGTAAATATCTTTTTAAATATTTTAATTGGATACATGAAAATCATAAGTGTAGATTTGTCTCGGAAAGTACTTTCATAATAATATAATTTTATTGGCTTTTATAAATATACTATAATAGAAATTAGTGGTCAAAGTTATGTTTTGGAGACTGTGTCGATGTCCAAAATGATAACTATTTATGACCGGTGGGAGTATGATGTTAGAAAATTATCAAACAACAGAGATGCAAAACAAGAGCCTTCTTGCAACTGGATGGGATTCAATGGCTACATGACATAGATAACAAGAAAAACTATCAATGTGAATTACCTGAAGAAAGCGCTCCAAACGGGCACTCGAGTGTTCAGGGCCTTGGCCATCATAACCGTGAGGCAGTAGAACAACAAGGCCAGTTTGGCGCAGCCATTTTGCCTCTCCACTACTTAGAAACTGGTCGAACATCACTTGTGCACCATTGGCAAAGTCGCCAAACTGAGCTTCCCAGAGTACTAGTGAATTAGGGTTCTCCATGGAGTAACCCATTTCAAACCCAAGAACAGCAAATTCTGAAAGTGAGCTGCAAACAGCAAATTCTTATTCTTATTCAAGTATGATAGTAGATGGGGAAAGACTTGTGCTATTACAGGTAAACAAAACAGATATCATAGAACAATGTATAGCTGGAATCAACCAGGTTTGACCATGAAAGGGGATAACTTTAGAAAGTTATGTGGAAAGTCAAGGCAATAAATAAGGAGCACATGGTTCTCAAGAACTGATTCTTCTATCAAACTATCCAAGGAATAAAAAAATCTCCTTGATGGCAATCTGAACAATGGTTTTCCGAGCTGAGATAGGCCAAATAGAACTACAGGACCAGATATAGGTTCTCTATGCTTGTCCAAAGATTAGAAAAACAGAAATGCCCTTATAGGCTTTCAAACTTAACAAATCCATACAACATTTCAGCACTTGGAAGAATAACATAAATGATAAATCCATAAGTAAACTTACCTGTTGCTAACAGTAAACAGCTCTTCATTTTGATTCATCACAACATGGTCGAGTGGGCAGTATTTCCCTCCGGTTTCCTGGTCATGTAGAACCGCATGCCGGTGGCTAAAAGTTCCTCTTTCCACATCCTGTCCACTCAGCCTAACATGATTGCCTTCCACTATAAGTGTTGCAAAGGCAAGGGCTTCTGCAACAGCCCAATCAATTCCTTCACCACTCTCGATCATTGCAGCACGTTGCTCAAAAATCTTCTTCACTGCTCTGTGGGGCTTGAAGCTTTCAGGTAGAGTTGTAATTGCTTGTCCAACACGTTTCAGTACCTCCGGCTTAACCCTGCAGGGAAGGCAATTTCAACGATGATGGATGATATTTGTTTAAGACAAAAACTACAAAGGGTGATCAACGCAGATAATGTTGCTACCCGGTGTTGCGGACACGTGATATTTGCTCGGGTGACTTAAAGCCAGTCCAGTAAGCCGAGAGCCAATCCCTCTTATTGGGAACATAATCTTTGCTTTTTGCAAATTCTTCATTCAGGATTCTGTTAACCTTGTCGTGGATCCTCTGAACATCCTCTTTCGAGACTTCGCCTGTTCCTAGCAGTTTCTGTTCGTAAAGCTTCAATGAACTGGGATGGTTCTTAATGACCTGCCACAGAATAATTTTGGTCAGGACCATGCATCGTGCTAGGAAATCAAAGAATATGTACCAGCAAAACAGCACAAACAATGATGATACGAATGGTAATTGAACAGAAAAACATTACACAATAAAGAAGGTAATTAGGTGCAGCTAAAAAGAAATGTACGCTGAACTGTATACCTATGGGGAAATGATCAATGGTGTAGGCAAAAATAGTCAGAAACAGTAGGAGGATCACCTGATACATCTTTGGCTGCGTGAAGGAGGGCTCATCAATTTCATTGTGTCCAAACCGGCGGTAGCAAATCAGATCGACCACAACATCAGAATGGAATGTCTGGCGCCACTCAGCTGCAAGCTCACAGACACGTACAACTGCCTCCAGATCATCGCCATTTACATGGAATATAGGGACGTTAAGGGCTTTGGCAACATCTGTACAGTACTGAGAAGACCTGCCGGCTCTTGGATCAGTCGTGAAGGCAACTTGATTGTTGACAACAATGTGAATGGTTCCACCGGTTGTGTAGTTTGGAAGGGCACTTAGATGGAGTGTCTCGTAAACCACTCCCTGCCCAGCAAAGCTACCATCCCCGTGTATCAGAATACCCATGTTCTTTGTCCTGTCAAGATCGTTCGAGTAAAATTGCTTTGCCCGTGTCTTTCCTATGACAAGTGGATCGACGGCCTCAAGATGACTGGGATTCGCAACCAAGGACAAGTGGATCCTCTTGCCACCTCGAGTGGGCCGGTCATAGGAGGTACCCAGGTGGTACTTGACATCGCCAGTTCCAGTGTAGAGCCCATCTTCACCTTCAACGGGTCTTGTCCCGCCTGTGAACTCGCTGAATATCTGAGACAAGGGCTTGCGGACCACGTTGCCAAGCACATTGAGCCTTCCCCTGTGTGGCATCCCGATGACAATGTTCTCAACGCCGAGGTCAGCGGCCCTATCAAACATCTCCTTCATGCCAGGGATAAGCGTCTCGCCACCCTCAAGGCCGAATCTCTTGGCGGTGGCCCACTTGGTGGCAAGGAAGTTCTCGAACTGGGTGCCCCAGATGAGCCTGTCGAGCAAGACGAGGCGGCGGTCCTTGTGGTACTCCTTGGGCTTGACGGTCTCAATCTTCTCCCTGAGCCAGTTGCACTTGTCCCTGTCGGGGATGTGCATGTACTCGTAGCCGATGGGGCCGCAGTAGGCCTGCTCGAGCTTGTTGAGGATCTCGCGGAGGGTGAGGACGGGGCGGTTCTCGGAGAGGAAGCCGGACATCCTCCAGACGCCGAGGAAGAACTCGCGGTCGAGGTCGGCTTGGGTGAAGCCGTAGAGATCGAGGTGGAGGTCTTCGGGGACGGGGCGGTCCTCGAGGCGGAGGGGGTCGAGCTTGGACTTCATGTGACCGTTGACCTGGTAGGCCCTGACGAGGAGGAGGAGCTGCATGCTCTCCTGGATGGTCTGGCCGGAGACGCCGGCGGAGGGGGAGGCCTGGCCGACGAAGTTGCGGAAGAAGTTATCCCAGGACTCGTCGACGGAGGAGGGGTCCGCCTCCCAGGCGCGTTGGAGCTCCTCGAGGTAGACGCTGCTGGTGCCGTCGAGGAAGCTGTCGGTGAGCCTGGAGAGCGGGACGGCGCGGGGCGCGGGGGCGGAGCGGGGGCGCAGGGCGGAGGAGTGGAAGCCGGCGCGGCCGCATCGGGGGGCGGTGGTCGTGTGGGCGAGGAGGGTGCGGCGCAGGGCGTGGCGGGCGACGCCCGAGGCGGCGCGGAGCCACGGCATTGCCCTCGCTGCTCAAATCAAATCAGATAAAATCGAATCGAATCCCTGCAGAACAGAACAGTTAATGGGGTTGGTTAATCGGTGAATCCTCCTGCTCCTCCTCTTATACGCATGCACTCGAATCGAACGGAAATCTGAAATCAAATCAAAATCGAACCGAATCGAACGGAAATCTCAAATCAAATATGGGGTCCGGTGGAGGAGGAGTCAAAGAAGAAGAAGCAGCAGCAGACCTCGTGTTGAGAACGGGGGAGGCGGCGGCGCGATCGTCGTCGTCCTCCGTGTTCAATGGATCGAGTTGGATGGAGTTGGGGAATTCCTGACTTTCCCCCTGACTTTTCCTTGTTGGGGAAGGGTGCAATAGAAGATGAGCAGCGCAGACAGAGAAGAGAGCGGTGGGGTGGTGTGGTGGGTGGGGCATCGGTTCCCATTCAAACCAGACCAGAGACGCGCACGCGCACGCTGGCAGTCCTCTTACTCTTCCAGCCGCCGTTGGATCTCCTTTGGATTGATCTGAGCCGTACAAAATAGGGTGGGGTGGCGACCCATGGTGGGCTCGGCCCGTGCACCTTCTCCTCAGTCCTCACTTCCTCAGCGTAATCGAAATGATCACTTTTCCGACGTAACTCCCCCCCCCCCCTCCCCCCTCTTTCGCTAGGGATAGCAGTTTTATCTATAGATTTAGATACCGGGTATCCGATCTAAAAAAATTAGACACGGATAGCATTTTAGATCATAGATTTTTAGGTTTGGCTACCCGATAAGAACATAGAATAGGCGTAGATATTAATTTGTACACATGAGTATCCGATGGGTATCTTGTAACATATGGGTCCTACTTTTTATAAGATATATATTAGAAAATTGAAACGCTAACTCACTAACTTAGTCTACTCGGGGCCTTCGCCGCCACAATCTCCTTGCCTTCTCCAGAATCCCCTAAGCCCCGCCGCAATCCCTCAATTGCCCCTCCCTCTCGGCTCTCCCTCCCGTCGCCCTTCGCCTCCCGCCACCGCCTCCGTCTCCCCCTCTAGCCCGATCCACCTCCACGTCGGGCTCCGCGTGGATGCACTCCATGTGCGGGCTGCCCGATGCGCTCAAGCACTGCATCGATCCGGCCAGGTTCATGATGAACGCCATATTCGAGGTGTTCCTCGTGGACAAGCGAGTGGTGAGGTCACCACCGACCTGGCGTGGGCGTGCGTTCTGATACTGGAGGCAACGGTGACGACGCTTGCCGAGCCAGATCCAGAGATCGGGGCGGTGCTCTTGATGGTGTCGCAGGTGGCGCATTGGATGGCAGCGGAGTGAAAGGAGGCGGCTGAGCGGAAGGGTGGGGTAGAGGGCGCCAAGTAGCCAGATGCGCACGCATTCCTGCAGCATGTCGCGACCTTCGCGGTGGTAGAGAAAGAGGAAAGGGAGCAGTACAGGAGGATTGTTGTGAGCTTCTCTTGGCGCATGTAGATGCCAAGCCTCGCTCTCATGCTTGGCCTCAAGGATGAGATGGATGGCAATATCTTAAAGTGTGCTCACTTCGCTCTGGTTGTTGTTACATATTATCTAGATCAAGAAAGTGCTGAAATGATGAATCTAGCTAGCTATTGGTAGATGCAAAATATACAATCGTTGGAGTTATCTTAGATCTAGCGTCCAGGAGTTAGCCTATGTTAACTCTCTGTTTTCAACATAGCTTTCTACCCATTGGTACCCATTAGGTATCGGGTATCCATCAGGTTTGGGTATGGACATAGATCTATACCCAAAAAGTCTAGTGAGTTTAGGTGGGCGGCACAGTTTCGATTTTCGGGTTTGGGTGGACGACAGTTGTACCCAGAGGTACCCATCCGATTACCATCCCTAACTTCTGCACGAGCGTGGTATGAGATTATTTTTACAATTATATATAAAAGAAAGCAGTTTTATATAAAAGAAAATATTACATATTTAGCTAGAAAAGTGATGATTTCAGCATATTCTCCTCTCTATATATCACCACATGTGCGACTACTCATACATTGCGTTCAACTTTGAAAACTAAACCAAGTTCAAAGCATAAATAGTTCAACTTTGAAAATTGAACCAATGCTTGTGGACACCTCTAGATTTATCTACAAGTGGAACTGACAATATTGATTTTTATCAACATACCGGGTCCTAAAATATTCGAGAGGATGTTAGAGAGCAATAATCTCTTATACTCTTTTGATGTTGTATTTAAAGAATTTACAGTTGGGTCCGCTAAATCTTTTCGCTCATCATGATTATTTCGTTGAAAGAAGGCAGCTTTATATATACACACACACATATGTTGCGGTCGATTTTGAATCAACTTTGAAAATTGAACCAAGTTTGAAACACAAATAGTCTAACTTTGAAAATTGAACCAATGCTTGTGGACATGTCTAGATTTATCTAAAAGTGGAACCAACGACATCGGTTTTTATCATCATGGTCTTAAAATATTTGAGAGGTTGTGAGAGAGCAATAATCCCTTATACTTTTTTGAGGTTGTGCTTAAAAAATTTACGGTCAGGTTCGCCAAATCTTTTCTCTCATCATGCTTACTTCATCGCCGTTACTTTGGTTCTCTCCACGAGATTAATCTTCATCATTCTCGAGACTGTGCACTCTTGTACCATATCTCACAAAACTTTAATCTAATCCGGGAGCTGCTGCGCATAAGAAGTGGTATCAGTGTATAACAAGTGGTATCAGAGCCAAGCCCAGATTAATTGGATTTGTTAGAAGGTCGATAAAGCATCAGGTGGTACACATTTAAGATCAATGTCACTGATGTAGAATCTAAGTTAAGAAATTTGATGGTGGAGAAAATTTCAGCACGTGGCACTGTATGGTGAATGATGTCCTTGTCTAGTAAGAGTTAATCACTAAAGCTAAAAAGGATAAACCAGTAAAGACATTCGAGGTAGATGTTGTAGGCAAAAGCAATAGTTATATGAAGAAGGGTAAGAGTAAGGGCACAAATGTATGCTATCTATTTGACGAGGAAGGTCATATGATAAAAATATATTTGAATTTGAAGCAAATGAAGGGTGTGTGCTCACTGGTGGTAGCAAAAGATGATTCAGACGTACTTATCATTAGTCAATCAGGTACTTCCCATGGATGCATATTTGATTCAGGTTGTTGCTTCTATATATGTTCGGTGAGGGAGATATTTGATGAAAGAACTCTATGTCCGGCTCACAGAACTATTTACTTGGCAGATTGCAAAGAGTATGCAATAACTGAGGTGGAATAATTACATTGGAGATGTATGATGGAGTACATCACACATTAATAGGCGTTTGGTATATTCTTAGCTTGAAGAAAAATTTAATATATGTGAGGTTGCTTGAACTCGAACATTATGACGTATCATTTCAAGTGGAGTCATACAAGTCACTTGCAATGGGGCAAGTGGTCATGAAAAGTATCTAGAGCAATAGAGGATTTGATGGGTAAACCTAATGGAATGCAACCAATGTGAGGATTGAAAAAAAACTGATCAAGAGATGGAAAACTGTGTTGTCAATAGTAAGTACTCAGATCTTAGCTGTAGTTATGTCCAGAATCAAAAAGATGATTACAAAATCTAGCAAACTAATAGGCAACGGTGCAAGCTGTTGGAAAAAGGAACTCGTCGTGAAACCAACCATACAGTACCAATGAGCAAGGGGAGCTCAAAGGCAGTAAAACCCTATGGCATGGAGGGTTGTAGGAACATAAGGTGTGGTTAACCAAACTACACAAAGAAATAACTCTCATGTAGAGGGTTTGAATGGTTAAGCCTGAACTGCAACACACCTTGCGGTGATGTGCATGAGCTCTTGTGGTGGGGGACTCCAAAAGATGGTGTTTGCACCCAAATTTGGCGAGACATGGTTTAATTGTTAGGCTGAAGGATGAGATGGGTATTTTTGGCGATGTCAGTTTAAATAGGGAAAGATATGTTAAAGTTATGATTATAGCCAATATTGATTCAAATATGGAATTTTGATCTGTATAGATGCTGATACAAATCACAGTTGGCAACATATTGGAAAGGATACAATTGGTCGATACACTATAAAAATGGATCAAGAGCAAACAAAAACAACAACACAATCAATCAAATAACTCGCATCTATTTTTTATTTACTTTCCTGTCAATTAGGAGTAGCTTTGTAATTTAGCATCTCTCTTGTAATCCGATTTTGATCAATAAACTTGCGCATCACCAATTGTTGGTCATCCTAGATTACGCCAGGTTTAATTTTCTTCGATCTTATTGCAGATCGTCTTTTAAAAAAATTCTACCTTTTACCATCTAACCAGTCCTAATCAATTGTTTAGACTTATTGTTACCTTTGATTTAATCGGCTTCTGGTGGCTATTTAGATCTTTGCTGATTATTGCATTAGATCGGCTTTGAGCGTACATTTTCTATCTATCTTGCCAATTGCAGGATTAAATTGGCTGGCACATCATGAACTAATCTGAACCCAGTGTTCTCATGTGTTTGAGCCAATCAATCCTTCATCACATTTTTTTGGTGCAACACACTTTTGGCACGCCTAGTAGGACACGATGTCTTCTTCTGAGAAATCGATTCCGCCGTCTAATCTCAATACTATAGCTATAATTATCCCAATATTGGACAATTTGACATCTGAATAGAACAAAGAGATTGAAGATAAAAAAAACGTGCTTGAGGAGATGATGTTAAGCTGTTATCAGAAAACCTGACGTGGTATCACTCAGAAAACCACGTTACTGATGGTCAACCCTCTTAGCGATGCAAGATTTATTGATGAGTCAGTAAGTCAATACATGCCTACATAAGCTAAATTATCTACAATGATTAATCAATATATGCACTAATATGTTTTGATTAACTAATGATACGGGGAAGTGCCCGATCTTCATGACGTGAGAGCAAGAAAGAGGATAACTAGCGCCACCTGAAGGAGACGATGATGATCACTGATTCCAACCAACAGCGCTCTTGGATAACTAGCTGCAAGCAGCTAAGATAATAGTGCAACCTGACGAATGTACTTGAAACTAAACACTGTCTCAATACAGCAACCTAAATCAAATCATTAGCCCAACTACACTAAGAGTTGTCAAACGACCAGGGTGGATAAGGATCCCTCCATATAAGCATTCCATGGTGGAGAAGACGCCATGGTGGCTGATTCTAAAAATTGCTTATAACATTTTTTACTTTTCACTACTAACAATGGAGGAGTACATAGAGTATTTGTACTAGGAACAACCCTCCTAGCTAGGTATGAATGCAAATAATAATGGAGGTATGTGGAAGGTCATATTGGTGGAGCATTTGAGGAGTCTCCTTTTATAACTAATCATCGGCCTTAGTTATAACTCTTAAGTCGATGATAGCTAACAATGTAAAGACTATAGCTCAAGAGTTGGCATCGACCGGGAGCCTGCTCGATCCGATACAACCCCTGCCGAATTACCCTGTCTATTCGGTAGAGCCAAAACATGCAAATAGCTGATCCTAAGCCATCGGTTATGACTCCACCTCTCACTATGATGCCAACCAAACCTACTATAATACTGTCATGAGATCCTCTACAAGTGGAGCTGTGCATTATCAAGCATATACCGATATCGATAAGTTGGATGCATCGACTAACTTACCATCATCGGCTCCGTTTTATGCCTTTCCTCAATTGGCACTACAACCGATTGAACCTCCTAGGCACTCACAGTACACTGAGCCAATTTTACGGAGAAATATGGCTCCATACAAGGTTGTAACGTACTTGGAGCCCTTTGTTTTAGTATCAGAGCCGATTGCTAGGAAAAATAACATGGGTTATAAGCAATCTGGTCAAATTCCCATTGGCTTAAGCAGCCTATCAATCCAAGCTTACGCTGGGGGGTATAATGGTAATTACGAGCATAATTGGCAAGCTCCTAATATTGCATCGGCCAATGTAGTAAATTGGGCCGATCAGATATTCGTCGTATTGCGAGACCAGTTCAGCATACAACTCATGGAGAAGGTTATCAGCTGTCAGAAGCCATACGTTGATTACATTGATCAGATGCCTTACCCTAATAATTTCAAAGTTCTTGATTTTTGCGAAATTATCAGGGGATGACTCTGTCGCAACTTTAGAGCATATTGGACGTTTTATCATGCAATGTGGTGAAGTCGTTAAGTCCAACGGATTAAAAATTAGGTTATTCATGTTATCTTTATCAGCAGCTACTTTTACATAGTTCACAGGCTTACCCCCAAATTCGATCAATTTGTGGACCGATTTGGAAAGCCGATTTCACTAGTACTTTTTCTATGAAAGTCTGGAACATAGAATTTCTGACTTGAGTTCTGTTCGCTAGAAATTTAGAGAATCGGTAACAGATTATATTAAGAGATTTAGAGAAGTAAGAAATCGGTTTTTTAGTGTCACTTTACCTGATAACTAATTAGCCAATTTAACCTTCCAAGGGTTAATTCCCCAGCTAAAGGAGAAGTTCATTAGTGAGGAATTTATCAATTTGAGTCATCTATTCCATTGGGTATCGACTCAGGAAAGCCGCTTTACCGATAAAAGAGGCTTTAGGGACAAATTCAAGGATAATAATAATAAAGATAGAGCCAAAATTAATCTCGTCAAGTACGGTTCAAGCTATTCATCTGAAGATGATGTGGCCGAGATAAATATAGCCGAATGGGTTAAGGGGTCTAAGAAGTCCTTGATTTGTTCTTGACTCAAGCCGACTAAAAACAAGTCAAAAATAAAATATGTTTTTGATGTCTCTAAATGTGATTGTATTTTTGATCTGTTGTTGTAAGAAAAGATTATATGGTTGTCTACAGGACATATTATACAATCGGCTGATGAAATAAAAAAAGCGAAGGTATTGCAAATAGCATCATTCTTTTTTCATAATACTAATGATTGCAATATTTTTTTACAATAGATACAATCGGTTATAGAAGATAGTTGACTGAAATTTGTAGAGGAACCGACGATGCAATTGGATGCTAATCCTTTTTTAATTGATATGGTTCAATATTCTAAAAAAGGAAAGGAGCCAATGCAAGATGCAGGGTCAAAAGTTGCATGTCATGTTGACGTTCAGTCGAGCTCTAGCGGCAAGGAGACCCAAAAGATCACAGTAAGTTCACTGCAAATAGAAACATACCTTGAAAGGAGAAGTTCAGGGACTATTAAGCTAAAGGAAAACTTGCAGATCGGCAAGTGGTACAAGGCTGAGAGAGCATCGCTACCACACAAACCGATTTATAAGCTAAAACTAACTTTCTCTCGGTTATTAGAAAAGTATGAAAGAAGCAACAAGCCATGTTATCCTGCACGTCGGCCAGATAATATGTACTAGCCTAATAACTTGAAAAGGCTCATCAACAATGCCCCTTCTAGTAGTTTTGTTGAGAGAGGGGATCAGCTCTGCCATCACCATATACATGTCCGATAGAATATTACCTACTTCGACATGACTGGAAACAACGGTCAGCTAAAGATAGAATATCTGAGCCGATGCAGGGCCATCATGAAACCCATATAGGATCGGTCCATCAAAGAATTACTAGGCCAGTCCAGCCTTCAATGCAAGTAGAGGAAGAGTCAAATTTTATAACCCAGGTCAATCTGACAGGAAAACTAGATGAGTCGATTAAACCTAAACCCAGATGTCCTCCAAGGCTTAGCCGATCAGAACACAGGCGACTTCAAAGACTAAGGACCCAAGAGATGAGAGAGGCCGAGCAGGTAAAGCAAAGAGACCAAGAATTCAATGAACTCTGCCCGATTAAAATCACTAAAAAGAGAGTGGAGGAGAAAAGAATCGGTTGAGGAAGAATTTGATTCAGCCGATGATCTGGATTCGCCTGTGATTCGAGATGATTCTCTACCTCTGATGGACATCAACATGATGATCACTTTGCCGATCGAATTCAAGATAAGTAATGTATCACCCAAAGAGACATTTGACCAGTTATGCCTGGGGGCTCAAGACGTAGTTTTTGAAAATTTTCAAGACGATCATCGGCATCTAAAGCCATTATATTTGAATGGGCATATCAATGGCAAGCCGATATCAAGGATGCTTGTTGATGGGGGAGCAACCATCAATCTGATGCCATATACCACTTGCAAGAAGCTGGGTAAGTCTGACAAGGATCTAATTAAAACTAACATGGTTTTAAATGACTTATAGGCGATCCCGCTAAAGTAAGAGGGGTTATGGTAACAAAGTTAATAGTCGACAACAAAACATTGTCGACTGAGTTCTTCGTGGTTGACACCAAGGGAAATTACAATGTTCTGCTAGGGAGAGATTGGATTCACATCAATTGTTATGTCCCCGTCGATCATGAACTAGAAGCTCGTTCAATGGAACGGGGACAAGGTTGAGGTTGTTCAAGCCGATACATCGGCTCATATAGACAATGGCGAGTTCAGACGCAAATTGGTAACATGAAAAAGCTGAATACATATCGAGTAAAGCTCTACAAGGTTGTGATTTCATATGCATCAACAAAATAGGGCTTATTTGGATCAACGTAAAGCCAAACACACTTAATCGGATAGATGAAATTTTATGCCGAAGGAGTCCAAATCTGCAATAAAGGCTTTACAAAACAAAATACGAAGTAATCGACAAACAACAGATAGCTATGAGGGCATTGAAGATTTTCAAGAAATTGAGAAGTTAGGCCAATGTTTTATGTTGACTGATTTGCTGAAAAAAGTCGACAAAGTGATGGTGATAGAAAAAGACCAACCTTCTGTAAGTTCAACCTTCATTAGTTATGGTTTTGGTGTTAATGACAAATCTAATATTGTGATTATCCATTACTGTGGTTTTGTTGTTAATGACAAATCCAATATTGAGTTTATCCCCTAATGCGATAGTGTTATTAATGACAATCTTATATCGAGACTAACATGTTTGTTTAGAATATCTTTGTTTAGTCTCATCGCATTGAAAAATGGAAAACCCGAGGTATGTATGCATATTCATTATAGTATTAATTACATACTTTGGATTCAAGTTAAAGTATGAATGTCCCCATTACATTTGCCACAAAATGTGCATTATGTTTCTCAATCCATATATTACATGGATGCATATATTTAGGGGGAGTTTGTAGTTTAACTTGAAAGTCTCTTTGTATTGATCGATTCGTTATTGACACACATAAGGATCAAGACAAAAAGCTAAATCCTTGAGTATATATTTGAATTGCCTAGTTATAAGTATACTCGTGGAAATATAGGATATGCTCCAATACAATCAAATTGAATATGTGCATATTATATCCAAGTCAATCATACTTATGCACATATAGATGTGGAGTTTATTCTATAGTTGATGACGTAGAGTAATGATCAATTTCATATAGTTTACATATAATGGATCATTACTTTTCATCAACATGAGTATATGAAAACTTGTGTAGTTAATATATACTCATATCAATTTAAATGATAATTTAAATTGAGTTCATTTGTCTTAATTAGTTATTAAAGAACACTTCATCATGTGTTGATGGTGTTCCGTGATTAATTGAGGACAAATGAATAGTTCTTAAGTATAATTAAGCATGTGTTGCATTATTATACTTAAGACACATTTACAATCATTTCAATTGATTTAGGTTGTGCTCAATTGATCTAGAGGCATCCATTATGTGTTAATGGAGTGCAAAAGATAATTGAGACAACCATGCATCTTGGACTAACTATTTGTATGAGTTGTGATTGAGTTAGGTCCAAAGATGGATGAGATGATGAGAACGGGACAAGGACGGCATCATGAGTTGATGGGCGTCAATAATGGATCCCGAAGATAAAGAAGGGTAACGATCCCGGGGGAGTATCAAAGCGATGATCATAAAGACCCCAAAGGGGATTGCTTGTGCGCGGCGGCGAAGGTATAATTAGATAGGCTAAGGACTTTTGTAGTCTTTGAGTCTAAGGTTTTATTGTCGTGCTATTAAGAGGGGTCGTTCCCTTTGCTTGAGCTTCATCATGTGTTGATGATCTCATTCCGCGTTCACTCAAGCTCAACCATTTGGATTTGGTTTTTGCATGAGGGTTAACCATTTGGCATGTGTTGCGAATGGGTTAAACTTATGCTTGGTTGCATTTGGTTTTCGCATAATGCTTTGATTTGCATGTGTTGCAAGAAGTGATAAGCTAGTGCGTTGGCTTTTGCGTGAAGTTCACTTTTGCATGTGTTGCATTAGTTGAAGCTTCATGTTTTGGTTTCGCAAAACATCTTTATAAAACCTTGGTGTTGCTTGGAGCTAAGTTTTGCATGTGTTGTAAAAGGAGTGAGCTCAAGCATGATTTGATGTTTGTGTGTTTGTATGGAGCTAGAGGTTTGCATGTGTTGCGAGTAAAGAGCTCATACGTGTGATTTGGTTTAGTTAATGTTTGGTTTTGGTGTTGCATGGAACTAGAGAATTGCATGTGTTGCAATTAGAGAGTTCATGTATATTGATTTAATGTTGCTTGGAGCTAGACTTTTGCATGTGTTGCAAAGAGTAGTGCTCAAGCATGAAATGTGTTTATTACGTTATTTGCAAGTTCGTTGTGCGAATAAACTGAGGTTTATGAGTCCGGAATTCCGAGAGCATGTGAGTGGGGCTTGCAACGGGTGTTAGCAAGTTGACCGGGTCTTGTGTTGACCTTCACATGGCTAGGGGGATTAATCTCATAAACTCGAGTTTGATTTGCTTAATACGTTTTGCAAATAGTCTTTGAGTTGATTGTGAAATGTGTTTTCGCAATTTGGTTTGAATTCTTTGAGCATGAGCTAAGTTGGTGCAAATGTGTTTTGCACGTGTGTATGATCATGTGTTGATCATCTAGAGGCTCAAAGAATGGGTTTCGGTTTTTGGAGAAAAGGTTTTCGAGTTAAATCTGGCTTTCTCCTTGAGTCCCAACTCTATTGTGCAAGGTGCAAGGCGGTAGTACCTAAGGCACCTTGTAGGTATTTTCGATCTTGGTGATTTTTGGTGAGTTGAGGTAGGCACTACGTGAGGAGGGCGGTAGTACTGTGAGTCAGTACTAGGCCCTCGAGGGCTGTAATATGCATAAAAAGTGTCCGATTGGCCGACAGTTGGGGCTCTGGCGGTACTACTGCCCTTAGAGGCGGTAATCTAAGTAAAAGGCTGATTCGCCTATTTTGCCTCCAAACGGCTAGTTTTCTTGTGGGGGCTATAAATACCCCTTGGGGGCTTAGGGCAGTGTTCTTTGGTGTTGTTCTTTGTATGTGGGAGTTGTGTGCATGTGTTGCTCTTCTCCATTTGCCTCTTGAGCTTAAGAGTGAGACTAATTGCATTTGTTGCAATTAGGAAGTGGTTTGGGTACCTCTTGTGCATGTGTTGCACTTGAGGGAGGCCTTGTGCATGTGTTGCACTTGGTGATCACCGAGGGCGCATTTGTTGTGCGGTGAAGTTCATCTTGAAGGGCGGTTTGTTACTCTTGGAGGTTGCCGACTCCTAGGCGGCGTGGCGTCGTCTTGCGGGAGCTCTCGAGGTGTGAGAAGCCCCGCAAGTTTGTGAAGGTTCGGGTTGAGCCTACGGCATAGCGTGAAAAACCACGACTAGTGGAAAGAGGCGGGTGCTCGGCGGGAGCCGGTCCAAGTGTGGGCTAGCCTCAAGCGTGGACTAGGGAGGCAAGCAAGTCTCCGAACACCACGGAAAAATATCGGTTGTCTCTTGTACTTTCAAGTATTTACATTCATTGTTGATATATTCATGATAGCTTGATTGTGATAGAATTGCTTAGTGTTAATTGATTGTTCAATTTAGCAATTCTAGTTTAGAGACATAAATTAGTTAGTGCACTAGTGAGCCTAGTTGATTTAGGCTTTAATTGTCAAAACCTATTTATAAACTTCGCATATATCTTTGATTAGGTTTTGCTTAGGGGTGCATTAGAGCGAATTGTTTAGTGAGCGATCGAATTTTGTAAAACGCCTATTCACCCCCCTCTAGGCGCATCCTCGACCCTACACCTTCATTAGTTCAAAGTTAGACATATATTATAAAGAAAGTTGGTCAAAATATTAAAAAATTATAAAGATTGTTTTGCTTGGGAGTATCATGAGATGCTTGACTTAAGTCGACAACTTATTAAGCATCGGCTACCTATAAAGTTAGGCCATCAACTGTTTAAACAGCCATATAGACGATTTAATTTGGCTTTGTATATTATTATAAAAGAAGAAATTAATCTATTATTGGAGGCAAAGTTTATCAAGTCTTGCCGATATACTGAATGGATTTTTAATATCGTTCCTGATATGAAGAAAAATAGCAAACTCAAGGTGTGTGTTGATTTTAGATATTTAAATAAAGCCACTTTAAAAGATGAGTACCTAATACTAATAGCCGATATGCTTGTTGATGTTGTATCGGGGAACAAGATTATTAGTTTTCTCAATGGTAATGAAGGATCAAGATGGCGAATAGAGGGGGCTGAATGGTCACAAACAAAATTTTCCCCACAAAATACTCCAACTAAGACCTCGAAAAGATCGCGCAAAAGAAATCGTGAAAGACCCGAACAACTTGACAACTATGGGCCTGTTTGGGAGAGCTCCACTAAAAAAATATCAGCTCCACTCCACCAGCTCCACCATAGAGTAGCTCCACCATAGAGTTGAAGTAGGGAAGGGAGGTGTTTGTCTTGCAAATTAGATCCAGCTTCAAGAATAGATGGTTTTGGTGTGGATACCCATTTATGCCCTTGGATGTTAAATGGAGATACCCATTTATGCCTCAAGTGTGTAACCAGTGGCAAAGGTGGGTAATTATCTAGAAACTTCACGAGTGGGTATGAAACGGTGTTTCTTGGAGTACCCCTTGAGGAGCTCCACAAAAACCATGAAGTAGCCCCCTAGATTCGCATTTTTCCTGGAGCTAGAGTTCTGTGGAGTTGGGATGTTTGGCTACGCGAATTTGGAGTGGAGCTGAAAATTGAGGAGCAGAGCTCTCCCAAACACCCCCTATATATACCCCTAACTTGCATGGATGAGAACCATAGAATATGTAGGGATTTTTGAGTCACAATCCTGGTTGTCAAGTATCCAAAACAAAAGGAATCAATTCAACTCTTACTTTTAGAAAGGAGATTGAGCCAAATCACAAAAGTAACTTTCAGAAAAGCAAAAGCAGAATTTCCAGAAACTATCCTCACTTAGAGCAGGTGGTTGGTGGACTTCTGGTGCTTCAGAAATTTTGAAAATTTTTTCTTCCTATGAGAAAATGCGTCTTAAAGCACTCCACCAAAGATTACCTCAAAACGCCTTGTAAAAAATAAAAAAAATCAAATATCACAGACTGTCAAGAACTTTGAGCAGAAAAAGTTTGGGGCTCGATTTTCACCTCATAGCGCCCAAACAGTGCAACCAGTGGACTCCAAAATTTTTTCACAGATGTATATGAGAGTCCCTCACCTTCTCCAATAAGAATCACTCAAAAATAATTTTTCTAGATTTTTCTAAATATCAAAAACTGTTTGCTGCGCGAAGAATAAGTTATGGACAGAGATGCAACTTGATAGAAAACTTGATCTCTAGTCTATCACTAGCATAATGCCCGTGCTAACGCTACGGCGATATTTAGTAATACAATTCAAATAAGCAAAAGGTGTTATATGTTTTGGTAATCAAGTGTAGTAAGATGTGATTATGATAGAAGCACAAAAGAAAGATACAAAGAGTTATTATATTGTTGATTACATAAACAAGTGCATAAAGCAACATCACAATTGTTTATCATTAAAAATAATCTAATCTCTGAGATGATTAAGGATTTCCCGTATAACTTCAGGAATGCTGTCTTTCGATTTATTCTCATTATAATTCAGTAGGTCCATGAGAAACTTCGCCCTCAACAGCTTCCCATCCTATACATGCATTATTATGGACCATCATCAGAAAACATTAATTGCGTTACGGTAAGACAAAATATAATAAATAAATAAATAATAGTACTCACAGTGCAAATTGATGGTTTTTGTGAAAACAATTGCACTAATTCTGTCGATAGTATATATTTCTTAATTATGATATTAACTATGTTTGATGCATCAATCCATTCATTGATCCTTTAATTAGTTATTGAGTAGTGCTTCAATGCTTTTCCTCTCAATACAAGTTGCACAAATCTTGAAACAAACGAAGAAGTAAGTAATAACTATCTAACATTTATTCATACTTTAATATTTGTGCAATTGTAAAAAAAAAGTATGAAAACACCTCTCTTAGTTATTCCTTGAAAGTTCAAAGTTATTACGAAATCAACCATTAAAAAGGGATACCATAATGAAAAATATTTTAATCTTGTATGTGACTCTACCATTCTTATTTTTAACTTTACCTTTGACAAATTTGAGCAGATGACTATCATAACAGGCACATCCCTTCTGCAAAATAATGTTGTGGCAAGTATATAAAGTTAATTTACTTGATTTTTCTATTCTCAAATGCTGCTAAGCTAGCTAATTGAATTTACTCCAAACAATAGTCACAAAGCCAAAGAGGTGCTGCAAATGGCATATCTACAACTGCAATGTCCTTCTTCAAGGCAATTGCTCCGGTAGGAGCAAGTTAACTGTATACAAATATTCTCTTTGGCTTGTGAGTATCCCCGGCCTGTCACTTATTCAAATATTCTCTAAATACAAAGTAATGTACATGTTAACTGTATGTTTTTTTATAATATGTCAAGCCTAGCTATGTGTACTGATTGGATTATTGGAATATTCTTCAAGAGTTAGGTCTCCTATAAGACTGAACGCATATTTGACCTATAAAATTTAGAAAACATGGGCTATAATAAGAATGCTAAGTCAACAATTATAATTACATGAACAAAGTCTATGCACAATTAAACTCATAAGTGTCATTTGCGATTGTACTATCAGGAACTGGCTATTTGGAACCTATTCTAGGGGTTACCTCTATCAGGAACTGGCTGTACAGCTCGGCCACCAAGCGTCGGACTTGGGGAAGAAATGGCGAGCCGCGGTGGAGTAACGACCGACTTGAGTTGAAATTGAAGAGGCAGTGGAATTGGAGAAGGCTGCTCCAGTAGTGAATTGCATGAACGCCCGCTGCTCCTCTCTTCCAAACTCCCGCAAGATCTCCAGGAACTGCAGCAATGCATTATTTGCATTTCGGTTCTTTAGTAGCAGCTCAAGGGAAAAAAATTATTTGAGAGGCTTGGGTGTATCCATTCTACTTACACTAATTACCGATGAACTGCTCACATCATAGCCATGCTCAAACTCGATGTGATCCTCAAGTTTGTTTGACTGCAAGAAGCATACCAAGTAACCTTTAAGCAGAAGCTCTTTGCGGAAATGAAGGGAAAAAAAGATTAGAGAAACACGCGCTCTTGCATTTGCAGCTCCAGTTTATTTGTCAGAAGGCTGCTCATGAACTGATGCCAAGTGGAGTTTCATTGCGAAAAGAATTGACCAAGTGCTCACCTAGTGCCGGAATTTGTGAAAACGGGCTCGCCGGTCTCGCCCCAGAGCTTAGCATGCTCTCAGTGGTGAGGTTGAGAAATAGGTTAGCAGGGTTGTGCGTGAGGCAGTGGAGGCATGGGCAGTACTCAGCTTTGTTGCATGCGCGCGAAATGGTTCGTACTCCGTGCGCTAATTACTCCGCATGACCATGCTCGCGAAGAGATGGTTCGTTGGCCATGCACAATTAATTAGCACTGCATGCATGCAAGTTGTTATTGGCTCTTCGTTAGCACAGCATGCATGCATGCACAATTAATTAGCACTGCATGCATGCAAAAAGCATGCACACACTTAATTAGCAGCAATTAAACAAACATCAATACCATATACAGACTCCAATGCATTCAAAATTCCTTCACAGAGGTAAAGATTACAAGGAGATCGATTTCAGACTATCACCAGCGCGCACAACATTAGATTACTAAACCATTCATCGTCTGATAACACAGGTAAATAGCAAATAGTTCTTGACATGCTCTGTTTTTTTGCACTGTGCTTTATACTGGCAATATTCATAAACTAATGCAAGAATTAGAAAAATATATATGAAGACAAAGCTTTAGTAATGGCAGTAGTGCCATATGTAATTGTTAAGATGTATTTACAGCACAGAAGTAAAGGTTTCTTGTAGGCTGAATCAGTCGCAAAGCGCTAGAACAGTCTTAAGCCGATTCGTAAGTCAGGAAAACTAATAAACAGATGGGTAATGTAGAACACAGCAAAGTAAAATGAGCAGGCAAACTATTTATCAGCGGTAGTCCCGATGTCTAAATAAGCTGAACACTAAAAGATTGTTTTGTATAAAAAGAGCTTGTTTCACTTACTATAGGGCAGTTTTTCTATCATCGGTGAGGCAACTGCTATTTCCTGTTAAAGCAAAACAACATTTAGCGCAAGATGTGAACATAATCGACAGATAATTGCATTTGGCTATATCTGTTCCTCCAAAAAGTCAATGAATGGATCAGTAAATTGGTTGCTAGTGTGCAATTTAGAAATTTTGAATTAAGAATAATGACGGCACCAGCCTGTGCAAACCTCAGGACTGTGTCACCACCAACTCTTCCCCTAACATTATGTAAACTCTCACCATGTCTGGTAAGCAAAATAGGCCGGGGCGTAAGATGAGGATCACGCGCTACGCCGCTCCATGTAAAATTTGGTAATAGCATAAATTTGTATTAATACTTTTCTAAATTAATGTTTTTCTCAAAAAAAGTGATAGTTCAACTTTATTAATTAACGCTAAACTAATAGTTGTGATATTCTTATCAATGCTTCAAATTTGATTTTCGCATCCCCATGAAACAGGACAACCCTTTTAAGACATTTAACGGTAAAAGACTAACGAAAATAAGTTCAGAAACTAATCCAATATGTCAGTGCACCAAATGACGTAACAAATAATTCAGCAGGAACAAACAGAAATGAAGACAGGTAGAAAACTTCGGGGGCCATCTAGTATGGAGTTCAGTTAATATCAGCTTCAGTTAATTTGTAGCAACTCCAAAATCAGCAAGTTTGACAAGGCCCTAAACAAGAAATTGTATACAAATGAGAACATGTACAGAAAAAGTTACATGATTCTAGCAAAATGTGACTTGTAATGCTTTCAGGCCTTGGTTGTCTACCGTAAGTATAGATTTCAAGTTTAGTCATGAGTTATATCAATCATGTTATATATTCCCATTTAAAATGCTAGTAGCTAACTATCTACATAGTATTCCTTACACACCAATAAAAAAATCTGGTAAGTTTAAGTCGCAGTCTGAGAATCAACTGATTGTTATCGATGTTGGATTTATCCATTGCACTATTTTCCAAAAAAATCAAGTGTAGATAACTGTATCAGCTAACATTATATGATTGTACATTTACAGCTCCCTGTTCCCATAATTTCTGCTAGACTATTATTTGCCCATGAGTTAATCTCAAGGTGCCCTTTCTTAACTTTTTTTTTTGCGTTCTTCAATTTTCAAAGAAAATTTATGCAAGAGGTGGCTTTTAAATATGCTATTCAAAACATATTTTTCAAGATCGGTGTCCTTATACCTTTTCCATAAATTTCCATTATTAGCTAACTTCAGGGGCCATGACAGACAGTGGAATCACAATGCAATAGAACAGGAATGGCAGGATGGAGGCGATGACCCTCGGTACAAAGAAAAAGCTGTACAGAAGGTGAAGTTTCTTCCATACGGATACGCCCTGCGACACGCATAGTCGGTAAATAAACATATTGCATAACAACCCTATAACTTATTTCATTGTGTCGTACACAAGAATGCTTGCCTTGCTTATAACAATTTCCCGTGCCATTTTTATGAAGAGGTTGGAAACACCACAGATCCACTATGTTGCTGATGATGGTAGGCCTTGAAGGTGCTTGGGAGTTCACTCTTAACCTGTATAAGATCCGTTATCGTAACAGGTTACATTATACGCATGCTTATTGGAGAATCAATTATTTGAATGTTGTAGAAAGGCATACCCTTATATCGCCAACATACAAGAATTGCCTCCCTTGAGGCTTGACCATACGGCCAAGTCCATGTCTTCAACAGTTGAGTGATCCTTCCATCATCCTGCCTCATTAATAGCCAACACACACACCACACACCAGCAGTACCTGTAAAAGGATCAGTGCTGCTGTTACGAATAGACTCGATCTCACGTAAATGGTGTGACATTGGCTCTTACCATTGAAACCAAAGAACGCATGCATAGATGAGCCCGATTCCTGCTCTACCTTCAAGTGATAATCCAGCGACATCTTCTGTATCCTTGTCGTCAGGCAAGCATCATAGCTCACTGCAAAATTGCCCGACAAAGGCTAGGGCAGGAACATCCTATAATCAAAATGAACAAAAGTTATCACTTGAGACTATCAATATCACTGCATTACCCATCGGAAAACTGAACAAATTGCGTAAGAAAACCAGCAGTAGTGAGAAACATTTAAAGCTAAATAACTTAAAACTGCACAACATAGCATGGGTGGATGTGGAGGGCCTAAAGGCATATGCAATTTGGGGATCGGACCTACCGGTAGATGTGGAGACTACCTGGGTCCCTAGAGGCATACGGTGAGTACAAGGGGATATGGATCGGAGCCACCGCCATGAATCAACAAGCGGGGCGGCACGATCTAACTGGTGGACCACGCGAGGGATGCACAAGGAGGCAGGCATGGATTCGGCCCTGCTGGCGAGATCTGACCGCCAGAGCTGGCCTTCCTTGTTCGGTGCAGAGAATAGCGGGGAGGAGGAGGTCCCGATGCTAGATGTTGCCACAGTGGATTCGGCCCCGCAGGCGAGATCCGTGAGCCGGAGCTGGCCTTCCTTGTTCAGTGCGAAGCATAGCGGGGAGGAGGAGGGGCAGTGGATTCACCCCCGCTTGCGAGTTTCACACGCCAGATCTGGTGGGTTCGGAGGAGGCAGGGGGAATGGGAGCTGCGGTGGAGGGCGGATGGCCACGGGGTGAAACGATAGCGGCGCAGAAGGCAGCAGGGCGCAGAACGCGTAGCGACGAAAACGCTGAGCGATGCGGATAACCGGTGGAGCCATCGGAGCCGGGGAACCGAACAACCGAAGCGACGATCGATCGAAGGGAATAACCAATCCCAGCATAGCGAAGGCGAGCGCAGCAGGAGCGAAAGGGCAAAAGGGGGAAGTGGCGGCCCTCCGGCTCGAAGAAGACGCAGACCATCCCAGCATAGCGAAGGCGAGCGCATAATGCGTAGTGAATTGGCGGGCGCCGGGAAGACGGGGCGCCGGGCTTCGGGCGATGGGGCGCCGGGGCAACGGGCTTCGGGCGACGGGGCGCCGAGGCGGCAGGGACCGGGGTGCGCGGCGTGATTTGTGTGGGACGGGGAGGGGAACAGCGGCGCGGGTAGGGGAAAAGTTAGGCGCGATTTGCGCGCGATTAGATTAGAAAGGATGGATGAACCTAATGATTTGGACCATTAGATTTGATGAAGTGGTGTGATAAAACATCTTAGCGCTTCATTTTGAGGAAGGGAGATTTTTGGGTGCACATATTAGGGTGGATAGAGGAAAAGTACTCTCTGTGGAGGCAAAAGACTGTGTGGATGTAGAAAAGATTCAACTGGTGAATTATAAAGGGGTATAGATATATTGCATAAGAGATATAAAACCATATGAACATACTCAAGACATCCAAGATCAGCAGAATTAAGAAGGAGGGGAGGCAAATCCAAATTGCAAGAAAGTAAATTGCAGAAATTTAAATGTTGAATTTAAGGTATAAATTAAATACGTAATGTAAATTCAAGCATGAATAAAAAGATTTGCATTTCTGGAAGGATGAGATTTAGAAAGCCTCACAACAAGGTGGGCAAAGCTCAAAGGAGCATAAAAACCTCTACAACCTTCAAGAGGAGGAGGCTACCCCTCCCCCTCTATTTATACTACTTTTGGGCTTCCCACCACCCTTGGATGAGTCCTTCAATCCTAGAGCACTCATCCAAGGACTAGGATTAACCCACTCACACAGCCATGCAAGGGCTAACCCAAAACCCACATACATAATGGGTTTTCTTGCATGGTTTTCAAAGCATACTATCTAGACCCACTAACCTATCAACTAGACCGCGATCCAACGGCCCTCGTCGATCCACGCAGCATCTAGCTAGCATCATCTCCTTTCCTTATCTTCTTGGCTTGCATGAACTCTGTATCCGATCATCTTCCGGCGATCTTCGACCGTCTGGACCTCCGACGCACCTCGCCTAGTCCCGGTCATCTTCCGTCTCACCATGACCTAGCACCGTCATCCTGCAACTATCAAAAACAAGGAAAACCCATCACAT
Source organism: Guadua angustifolia (assembly GCA_036346375.1). Classification (NCBI taxonomy): domain Eukaryota; kingdom Viridiplantae; phylum Streptophyta; class Magnoliopsida; order Poales; family Poaceae; genus Guadua; species Guadua angustifolia. Next base: position 85,775 of record CM070521.1, on the reverse strand, counting down.
AGCAATGCCCACAAAGATATTCAATGATTATCTCAAAATCATTAATCAATCATAATTTCGCTCAAAGGTCTAGTACCACCGCCCCTAGGCCGGTAGCACTGGGAAAAGCAACCAACACTCAAATTATTTCAAATCGAAAATCCAATTCAAATCAAACTCAATTTCAAATCAAAACAAGCTCAAATCTTGTCAATTACTCATCACACACAAGGATAGACCTCCACATGGTCTTTCAGGTAATAATGGATATACTCAAATATTCATGGTAGAAGCCGATATACCTAAAACAACTTTTAGATGCCTTGGTGCCTTAGGTTTGGTTGAGTGGGCGGTGATGATGTTCAACTTGAAAAACGCTGGTGCAACATATCAATGTGCCATAATTTAATTTTTTATGATTTGATCGACCATATTGTGGATATTTACAATAACAATGTTGTTGTGAAATCCAAGGAGGACTTGCAGCATTTGGCCGATTTGGAAATAATATTAAAAAACATAAGGGTATATGGTTTAAAGATGAATCTATACAAGTGTGCTTTTAGTGTGTCGGGTGGGTAGTTTTTGGGCTTCATGGTTCATGAAAGAGGAATTAAAATTAATCAAGAAAGGGTTAAAGTCATAGCCAAAATTAAGTACCGATTTGCATAAAGGACTTACAAAATTTGATCGGTAAGATTAATTATTTACAGTGATTTATTTCAAATTTGTCTAGCCATATTAGTTCTTTTACCCTATTATTGAAATTAAAGGATAATCATGATTTTGTCTAGGGAGCCGATTAGCAGAAAACTTTCGAGAGTATAAAGGATTATTTTTCTAATCCTCTAGTTTTAGCCGCACCACAAAAAAGTATACCATTCAAATTATATATATCGGTTGAAAAAGTGACTATTGGAGCTGTGTTGGCGCAAGAAATTAACGGTAAAGAGCGGGTTATTTTCTACTTATGCCGACAGTTAAATGATGCAGAAATCAAGTACTCTTTTGTAGAAAAACTTTACTTATCATTATATTTTGCTTGCACAAAATTAAGGCATTATATTTTAACATTGGCTTATAAGGTTATTTGTAATACCGATATTATAAAATATATGTTGTCAGCTTTAATTTTACGAGGTCACTTGGCAAATGGGTATACACGCTCATCGAGTTCGACTTAACATATGAATTGGCTAAAACTGTTAAAGGTCAAGTAATTGTCGATTTATAACAAGGCGTGACAAAGTAAACTTGCTAGCTGAACAAGCATCGGGCTATAAAGTTTTTGGTTAATGAGAGGAATTCGAACTGATAGAAAAAATAATCATATGAGTTACCAACAATGATTAGAGAATAAAAATGGCCAATCCCTCAAAACCTATAGATTGACGAATCAAACAACAAGCCCTCAAGTATGTACTTTTAGGTAATGTACTTTATTATCAAACTTTAGAAAGTTTGCTCCTGAGGTGTCTTTAAGCCAAGGAAGCTAAAGTGGCTACGGGAGAAGTGCACGAAGGTATTTGTAGATCTCATCAGTCGGCTCATAAGATAAAATGGTTGTTAAGGCATACTGGGTATTTTTCGCCGATAATACCGGAAGATTGTTTTAAATATTATAAAGGGTGCCAGACTTGTCAGAAATTTAGCAATGTACAATTAGCTCCAGCATCGGTTTTGTATCCAACTATCGAGCCTTGGCCATTTAGGGGATGGAGAATAGATGTAATCAGACAAATATTCCCTATGTCAAGCAAAAGCCATAAATTCATATTAGCTATGACCAATTATTTTTCTAAATGGGTTGAGGCAATCCCACTTAAAAAGTTTACAAGTGTTGAAACTATCGGCTTTGTTATAGAACACATTATCCATCGATTTGGAATTCCATAGACTATTACAACTGATCAGGGTACTGTATTTATGACCGATGAGTTTCAAGCGTTTGCTAGGAGTTTGGGTATAAAGTTAAATTCATCACTCTATTATGCTCAAGCAAATAGTCAAGCCAAGTCATCTAATAAAACACTGATCAAGTTAATTAAGAGGAAAATTGAAGAAAAGCCGAGGAATTAGCATGTGGCGTTTTCAAAGTCATTGTAGGCCTATTGGATTGCATACTATGGTGCAACGAAGTTATTGCTCTATCAATTAGTTTATGGATAAGAGGCTGTGTTGCCCTTAGAAATCAGTATTGATTTCGTACGAACGACCAGATAAAATGGTTTGTCATTAGGATTATAAGGATTTAATGATCGACAATTTGGACAATTTGGCAGAATTATATTTACATACACTGGATTAGCTTAAGAAGAACAAGGTCAGAGTTGCGAAGGCTTACAATAAAAAAGTGATGCCTAAATCATTCTGTGAAGACGATTTAGTATGGAAAGCTATATTGCCTATTGGCTTTAGGGATTATTGGTTTGGCAAATAGTCTCCAACATGGGAAGGGTCATATAGAATTCATCCGCTTGTACATAGAAATTCTTATATTTTGAAAACATTAAAAAGAGTGGTATTTTTTAAGGCAATTAATGACAAGTACTTAAAAAATATTACCCAAGTGTTTTGATTGGGTCATGATCGGCTAAAAGCTAATTATTGGTCATAATAGGCCAAATTAACTCGTTACAGCAAATTTTGGCCAACTAATGTGTGAAAAAAGAAAAGAGGCTAAAGCTGATTAAAACATCACACTTCGATAGATATTTGGAGCTTATAGAATCAGCTTTGTGTTATTTGGAGCTTATAGAATCTGTAGAATGAGCTCTATGTGACTATATATGAGAGATCATTTTTTGTACTGAGGTGGAAATTTCTGTTGATTCAATTATTTAGTATTCCCTACAGGAGAGATTCTTTGATGGCACGCAGTTCCTTGATGATATCTTCAGTTGACATTCTACAATATGCTCAGAACATCTTATTTTTTCTCGGTGAACACCTTATTTTTGCAGAGCATGACATCAGCAATGGCAATCTTATTGTGAATGTTCTTGATATGGCAATTGCTGATAATTATGATGCTAAACTCAGGAGATAAAGGCCTTCTTCAAGCACTGTTTGCCAAGTTGTTTACTATAAAGCACTATTTGCCAAGTTGCTTACTATAAAGGACTTGGTATTGTTATTGAAGTGCACTTAAAATACTATGCATCACAGCCTCACAGGCACAGCAGCACTAATCTGGAGCCTGAACTGTGCCTGCTATAAGTGGGGTTGCTCCAAGAATATTTCTGTCTTGTTGTATCAATGCGGTTAATTCTGATCTTCCCATACTAATTAAGGCGGTGCATGGTCATGTCTAGATTTTTGCTCAGTTATTCGATGCTTCACTCCTTGATACCATGGGTTGATACAAGTGAGATGTAAACTTTTTTATGTACTCTGTTGCTTACATTCGTAACGAGCTTAACGAGCCAACTCGAGTTTTTAACGAGTTGAGCCGAATTGAGCTTTCAGCTCATTAAGAAAACGAGTCGAGTTCGTTAAGAAAACGAGTCGAGTCAAGCTGACTCGTTATCTTAACGAGTAAGTCGAGTCAGCTCGATATCCACCCCTACAATGATCGATCTCAACCCTTTGTAACAGCTTAAGTTGGGGACTACTCAGTAGGGTGGCTGAATCCAATCCCTCCTATCGAACTAGGGAACTCATAATAGCAAATTACACAACACAGGTCCCCGTCTAAATTTCCATCCCCAATCCTAATCACTGCAAAACATACTGTAAATGTATTCCAAATTAAAAAAAAAATTCTAAAGCATGCCTACTTTTGCAAAGATTACCACAACTAGGATGCCGACTGGCGGCTGCCGTGTGGTACTACGACTGTTTGTTGTTTTATATAAGGAAGGACAGGAAACTGGGTAAGTAAATGCTGTGTTGAATCGCATTGTGAATGGGACACAACATTTGTGGGAGGGCTTCAATTCTCTGTGTGTTCAAACTCGTTGGGTTGCTTGAATTCAAAATGCACTTGATTTCATCATTTCAAGGCGGAAGGAACATAGCACACTTTTTGCAAGTGGAAGATAGAATCGGTAAAAGGGAGAGAAAAAGACCTCGTTTGCAATTAGTACAGAACAAAATGTACGTATAACATCACTCAAAACGATCAGTATGCACATGCAGGCATCGGCTCATGTCTGGTGTTCTATTCCAGGTGACAAACCCTAGTCCGGCACAAGCCACTTTTGGCTCACAGTTACTCTTCAATTTACCAGGACTACGTGAATCAAAACTTGCATCAATGTTCTTCAATGTCTCATCCTGGACGATTATTTCCAATACCAAGAAGATCCTAGGGGTGATGTTTATACAAAAAGAATGATCAAATCTTGGCATATAGCTCGATTTAATGATTTAAAACATAAACTATGCATTAGATTTCTCAGTTGACAACACTATATATGGGTATAGGTGCCAAATGAGCACACCCCTTGAAAAAAAAACCAAAACAATGGCACTACAGGCATGGTTGAAACCTACATCTAAGGATTGTCCTGACTAGATAGTAGTGACAAACTTGTTGCAGTATTTGGCATCAAGTTGTGCTACTTGTAAATTGCAAAAAACTAGTGCTCTAAAGGATACAGGGAAAAAAATGAGGTAAACGTGCGTGCGTGACACATTGCCACACACATCTCAATGTAACCAGTCAAAGATCACACAAAACCATCATGTCAATAACACTTCGAGGCTGCACAGTGCCACCCTTACATCCCAATGTAACTAGTCAAAGATCATACTTAACCACCCTGTCAACAACACTTACTTAGATGCTGCGCAGTTTTCCCTTTTTAAAGGATGGGTGTGTTCCTTTCTGTATTATATCGTTGTGCAGTAACCTCGGGTCACTATGAATCTTGTAAACATCTATGGCAAATTGGCAATACATCATTGCAGGCCTTCCAAATTCTGGCATTATATCATATTGATATTCTGGTTCTAAACTACACATTATGTGAACATCTTGAAATCCATCACTTCTTCATCCAACAAGATTACAGGATGCAGTACCAATGTGCCAGTCTTTCCACGGAAGATTCTAAATAAATCATCTGCTGACTCATGTAGTTTTTACATTTTAGCTTCAATAGTTATTCATTATGCAATAGCCACTGCAAGGATTTCCATATACTGTATTTCTGGTTTGTAAGCCAAGAATGTATTTCTGGTTCGTAAGCCAAGATAGAGAACGCTATCTAAATATGACAAAAAAGTGAAAACCAAATGATAAACTCTTGCTTACCTGACAAGCTTTGTTCTTAGCTCTAGTTTCAGCTGTACTGGGAATATCATGGTTTGGTTTGTTAAATCTTTTCTCTTGTCGATCACATGAACCCCAACCGTCAGAAAACCTGCCACCTCTAAACACAAAAGAAAAAAGAGAGAGAGAGAGAGAGAGTAACACTTGATAATAGAAGTACTAAGGGCTGGTGACTTTAAACAAAATGACTTGAAATTGCATATAAAATGACATACTTCATAGATGCTCGAACAAGAAATTCAGCACGGTTGACATTGCGCCTGTCATCAAACTCAATGGAGCGGTCCTTGATTTCAAATGAGATATTGAAGAAGCATGATATTTTCCTCCACCCTGAAAAGGGTTAGAGAAGTCAGCAGGATGATGATTCGATCTATTATCAGAACTCACAGTGACGGTTGAGTAGAAGGACCTGATTTCTTAATGTATGGATTCCCACTGATAAAGGTGTAATCGCTTTTCTCTAGAATCTGAAATTGTGTTGGGGGAAATGTAAACCATAGAATTCGAGAATATTCCAATCTTTTTCATCAGAAGTAAAAAGGTGAAGAAACTAGCAATCTAGCATGCATGTAATGTGGAGACGACAATTGCCCAGTATGCATTACTCGGAATAATTTTCCCTGACAACTCTATTTGTATCCATCAACACATGCGGCCTTTGCTCAAATTTCGCAGAGTACTAATGATCTGATCAAGCTTTCCCAAGCTTAATTAGTTTCAGTCAGCTTATTGTAAACTCTAACGAGAAAGTAGTGATCAGATCGAACTTTCCCAAGGTTAATTAGGGTGTGTTTGGTTGCTTGTACCAAGTGGTATATTCATAAGATGGTTCAAAAAAAACAATCTATATGTTTAATTGTTTGAATGGAACCATCCCATACTAGATGGTGGAATACAAATTTGAGAAATATTGCTGAATCCTATTCAACCTCATCCCTCCAACCAAACACACTTAGTTTAGGTGATCTGACCAAGCCTTCTCAAGCAAGCTTAATTAGTTTCAATCAGCTTATTGTAAACCTAACGAGAAAGTAGTGTTCTGATCAAGCATGGCAGAGCAGGCGCACGGAGTCGGGGATGGGACATGAGAGATGATGGGTATACCACCGTACCGAGAGGGCTATCTCCTGATACTTTTTGAAGTTGGCCACGGACACGCAAGGGAAGAGCCCGTGCCCGGGCAAGCAGCCGTCGTGGGGCGGGCTCTCAACGACAACCAGCCTCCTGGCGTCGTCGGGCGTCGTGAACGGCGGGGGAGGCGAGGGCAGCGGCGAGGGCGGAGGAGGTGTGGCGAGGGAGGCGAGGCGCGGAGCCTTGAACGGGCGGGCGGGCTGCAGCACCTCGCCTCGATGGTCGTCGTCGTCGGGGACACGGATGGAGGGGGAGGGGGGCTTGGGGAGGAGCGGCGGCGCGCGTCGGGAGGCTTCGGCGGCGGTGTCGACGGCGGCCCAGAGGGCAGCGTCGTCGAGGTCGCGGTCGTCCATGGAACGGAAATTATGGAAATGGGACACGCTCGCTCAACTGCGGTGGAATACAGTTTTCATGTCGAGGCGAGAGGACGAGTAATTAATTTAATTATTGCCAGGGATGGTCTGGGCTGGGCCCATGTCCAGACTGGCCCAGAGAGTAGCTCCTGTACCCTTCTGCGCTACGGCTATGCTTCCGTTCCGAGCACCGGATCATTACCACTGCTAGTAATATGATCACCAACCAACGCAAGATAACACTATGAAATACCAAAGATTATCAATAAACTATGATCCATTCGCTACTATGCTTATAGTACACTTGATTTTTTTTCCCTTTTCAAAAAATGCAGTAATAGTAGGTTGAACACTGACAACGATCAGGCTAGGCTGTTGATTCAACATTGACAAAGCCAATCCTGAATGGCAAAGCGAAGAGCATGGTTGGGGATGAGATTGAGATGCTTCAGTTTCAGGTTAGTCATCGGAGACGTTTCCCGCCCATTCTCCATCCACTCACGGATCGCTCGCCCTTCGTACGTGAACCCATCCGCGCACAACTGAGGATCACGCATCATTTCCTGCAAAAACAAATTGACCAACTACAACTACTTTCATCCTACCCTCAGGGAAAAAAAAACCTACTTTCATCATTTGTCTTTCGTACTAAATGCCACACCAGAGCCATCTCTTCGTACTACTAAAGTCTATATCAGATTAAGATTTCAGCACTTGCCTTCAGAATTGGGCACAGGAAGAAGGAGGGTACTTGTCGCTCCCTCATCAAATGTAGATGTCCCAAATCACGTACCGTCTCTGGAGTCAGCTCTGGACGATCTCGGCTGCTTGCTTCGCTACATTTAAGCCCAAACTCTGCTAGCCTTCGAGCTACCTCCAAAGGCCACTCTCCAGCTGTTGAATCTAACACTGATGGTAGCTTTGCACAAGACATAGCACGCCTTACTTCAGTAGCAAGGCCTAGAGGCTGTTTTCCGGTTAGCAACTGAAGTATGACGATTCCAAAGGAGTATATATCAGACTTCGGTGTCAACAGTTTGGTTGTTTGGTACTCCGGGTCTGCATAGGGAAATGACCCTTTCAGTTCAGAACCAGCATGAAATGCTGGATAATCCTTCATGTTCTCTGTGAATAACCGAGAAATACCAAAATCGGCTATCTTGCAGTGCAAATCGGTATCTAGAAGGATGTTCCCAAGCTTCAAGTCACCATGGACGATCATCTGAGGTTTACAGGAATGCAAGAACAATAGAGCACTTGAGATCTCAGCGACAATACGTGCACGGATTTTCCATGGCAACTGTGATGTGTTGCATTTGCTGAAGAGACGGTCATGAAGGTTTCCATTTTGCAGATATTCGTAGACAAGACACAATGCTTCTGGGCATACCCCAATCAAAGTCACTAGATGAGGGTGCCTCACCTTGCTAAGGATGTACACCTGTCGTAGGAAAAGGAAATAAATATCTTCAGCTAAATAATCGTAAGTGGCACACACACTCCTAGGTTATTACAACCATTCCAGTAGAGCTGTAACAAAAGGGGGGCCTTAAAAGGAATTTGTTTAATATATTTGCCATCTCAAGCAGCGCGTAGATATGTGAATATGTAGGGATGGCAATCGGGTAGGTACCTCCGGGTATGATTGTCGCCCATCCAAACCTGAAACTCCAAACTGTGCCGTCCACTCGAAGCCACTAAACTTTTCGTATATAGATCTGTGCCCACACTCAAATCGGATGGGTACCTGAACCCGATGGTTACTCATGGGTAGTTTAATGTAACTAAACATGGGCATCTACGATACCTATTGGGTACCCATTGATGTAACTTAATAGGGTTATGTGTCTCTAAAAAGTGGGACCCACTGTTAAATATATTGCGGTATTAGCAATTTTATCATGACAATAATTCCAAGCACATACAATAACCATCAAACAAAAGATTTATAACAGCACATGTAAATAAATTGAAACATGATAATAGACCATATCATAGTTAATGAACTCATAATCAAAGATATAAATATGTGCATTATTTCAGAGAGGGCATAACAATTGGCATAAAGCTCAAGTTGATTATTTTGAGTTGTTCTCAGATGTCAAGTTGCCTTTAAAGGCCCTCCTCGCCACTAGGGCAATATATAGACTTGTTTGTGACAACCTTACCTCAAATTAACAGTTCCAATACTTGATAGTTTAGGAACTTAGGGTGTGTTTGGCAGGGATTCAGCTTCTCCAGATTCGTGAATCTGGTGAAGCTGAAAATTCTAGCTTCACCAGATTCGTGAAGCTGAAGCTGTGAGTACATTAAGAGTGTTTTGATAGATCATCTTATTTACATTTTAGACAAAAAATATAAACTTAATTCACTTTATTTTAACCTACAAGTTTCAGATTTCAAGTGAAGCTGGAATCTGGAACTCTACCAAACAGGCCCTTAATCAAATGATGATCTATAACAATGTAGAAGATATATAAGGATAGACCAGATTAAAAAATGCTTACTGGACAAAAGAAACAAACAATAGCATGAATGAACAGAAACTGATACCAACAGAAGTAACCAAAATAGCAGAAATGCTATTGAACAGAAAGCAGTCTATCACATATATATGTATTTACATGTTACAGAAGACAACCAAATGATCTAACCAAGTATTGCAGCATATGAAATCTAATTTTGTTGTCACAAACAGTCTACCTTAACCCAAATCCTCACAGAACAATTATTTTCCACATGCAAGGTCCCCAAGCCAATAAATTGGTTGGCCCCTTTGCAATATACTTGCAAGGTCCCCAAGCCGAAAGACTGGCCCTTTTGCAATATACCAACAGAGAGCAATCATAGAGGAGTGCAAATACTTACAAAGCACCAACTGCCCAAGTCAGTGCAGCCGGCTAGGCACGTCGCACGCTGTCCCAGAAAGAAATACGCCGCTGCAATGCCGCAGAAAACACCGGCGCGAGTTCCAGAGATACAAAGCCGTAGTTCCCAAAGTAAGGCACTCCACCAGGGAACCCGAGATACAACAAGCGCCACACAGAGCCACAAAATCAACACCCTCAGCCAAAAGGAGTGGAAATGCTGAACTGGAACAGCAACAAACCGGCCTCAAGGACCAGCTCCACACAGTTGCAGCACTACTGCCGAACCAAGATACAAGCATCGTGGACTGATCTTACACCACAAACCAGCAGGTTCGAGGACGAACTTCAAGAACACGAAGTGCTCCTCAAATCCTCAGAGATCATCGAGTATTCAGTCACTGCTCAATCCCTTCTCACAATCAATTAGGGTTACACACCAAAGGCGGCTTCCACTAATTGATGGAGCTCGGATCAAGAATGAAGAACACAGGATGGCCTCAAGAGGATGTAATCTTGCCCAGGAACACAAGAGAGTGGATTATCAACCGATCAATGAATGGGGAATTTTTCTTGTTCTTCGCTATGATTCAAGAACGCGAACCTCATGGGAATAAAAGGAAGCACGAACGAAGGAGCTCGGGAGAAACGATAGCCGGGATGGCCGCTCCTCACGCCGCACGCGGGCGGCTGGAAGACGCGGGCGTCGCCGCCACCGCCGGCTCCCCAAGACCCGCTCTCCTGGCTCCCCATGGCTGGCTCGGGATAGGGCACCGAGAGGTGCGTTAGACCATCTCCAACGCCTTCCCCGTCCCTTTCCCTCGCAATGGGAAAGCGGAGGCGTGAAGGAATCAGCGTCTCAGCGGTTGCCCTTCCACGCCGGGAGAAGCGGGGAGAGAGAGTTCCCGCGCGGTTTCTCTCCTTCGCTTTCTCTCTCAAAGCAGTTCTCGTCAACGAACTCCATTTAGCGTCCGCTTTCGAGCTGGGAAATCGGCGAAGTCGTCGGGAAGCGGCGCGTGAAGTCGCCCACACCCGGAGAGACGACGTCTTAAGCGGTACTCGGCAACGAGTACGTCATCCGAGCACCCTATTCTGAGTTCGAGTTCGATTTCAGATCTAGGTTTGTTCAATACATGGTGAAATACCAATTTGTGCTCGAATGGTCGATAGATCCTCAACACCCGATGTAGGAAATGGCGAAATCGATTTGGATTGTCGCTTTGGATTGCCGATTTGGTTGCATTAGGGTTTGGATTGGGTATACGATGTCTGATTGGGTTGCATTAGGGTTTGGATTTGGGTAAGCACCATGTCAGATTGGGTTGCATTAGGGTTTGGATTTGGGTTAGCACGATTTACATGGCGGGGTGAAATCACACTTCAACCTGAATCGTTGAAGAACTTCATTTCGGGTTAATCACTTGGGTGCACTTGTTCAATCGGATAACTTTTGTTTGTCCTCATGTTGAATGGGAAAACTTCGCACTTGTTGAACCAAAATTTAGGTAGGTCGAGCGGAATTGCAGTCGGATGCACGCCATTTTACTTAGGTTAAGTACAAGTACGGTTTTTCTTTCATTTCCTTGCGTGAAGTTCATGAACTATTTGTCTTTCTGATAACATTGCGAAGGCTCTAGCATTTACATAACCATTTAGAGAAGCATGTCATGGCTTGTTGTGGGAGATGATGGTTTGGATTTGTCTATTTGATAATTCAAAGTGGTGATTGATTTGATTAATTTCTTGTTGCTGGTTGATGGGTTAGTAGCAGCTCTTGTGCTCGGTGTATTTTGGTAACATTGGTGCGTGTCTTTGGGACATCATATAGTATGATCATGGTGCAACATTGTATGCTTTTTTAGTTTAGTTAACACATCTACGCATTTCATACCAAGACGACCGCATTTCATACCAAGACAACCTTGAGCCGCATTTTGTTTGACACGATATTCTTAGTGTACTATTGTGTGATATTCTTAGTGTACTCGTATAATTGCTGGGTTGGATGTGAAGGAGGAAAGCGCATGTTAACATTTTATTTGTTAATTATGGGGATATGTGGGGAATGAAGGCGGAAAATAATTGTCTCCGTGTGCAAAGCGATTAGCACTGATACTAGTTCTTGTTGTACGAATCAAGATTTCAGTAGGAATCTTGATGACCCATTCGTGTTGATGTGGTTTTATAGATGGAGGCCGAGAGACTTGGACGGTCATCTCGAAGATGAGAGATATGCTCGATGAAAAGGCCGAGGACTGAAAAAGGTTGTTGGGATAACCGGTCGAGTGATGCTAGTTGGGACGCCGACCTAAACATGGCCTTGCTACATGTCGACGCCATAGCCGATAGCCTCCGGAGATGGTGTTGCGGCGCTAGTTTTGGAGATAGCTTTGATGCTAGTGTGGGCGTGAGAGTGCAGATTTGGAGGCGGCTGCGGTGGCATAGATGTGGAGGCCGCCAGAGGAGCCATAGATCGGAGGATGAAGATAGCGGCAACTACTCCCCAATTAGCGGTTGGTGCGTGGAGTCGATCGCTCGTGGCACCTAACGTGCACTGTAGTGTTGGTTAGATGTTGGTCTTGTCTTTTGTATGTCAATATCTCGCCTGTCATTGTAATGTAGGCGCTTTCTCAAGCGTGAGCATCACGGACAGGAGGTTCGATGGATGATGGTAATGTAATGTGATGCGTAGTATGAACCTTGTTTGTTTGAAGCACATCTTCTTTGTAGGTCATGGTTATGTTGTGCACTTTTGAATGAATGTGAACTTACCTTTCATGTGTGCGTTGGTGTATATTGCTTAATGAAATGGACATGTACTCACTCGTTGGATAAATTTAGGGGGCGAAACAATGGACCCATTGTGCGTGAATTTCCTCTGAGGGCGACTCAATTGAGCTCCTTGGTCGACAACACCATCGGTGAATGCACCTCTCGAGGCAGATTTGGAGCAGTGTCGCAGAGTTGGAGGCGGTGGTCACTCCCGATGGGCTGACTTGATGCGGATTCGCATGGCCGGTGGTTGCGAATTCGACAAAAAACCGTGCTAGAAGCAGCAGTAGCGGGAAGGGGAAAAAGCAAGCATCCAAAGCAGAGAGGACAAAATGGATTCTTTGAAGAGGATAAAGTACTTGTCTCTGCTGGTTGAATGTCGACCAAGACCCCATTGTTGGGAAGGACCAATCGTCGGATAGCTCTTGGACACGAATTGCTGAATATTACAACACTAACAAGGCCAGGAGAATGTCACGCAAGGTCCGTGAAGGCAATGGTCAACCGGTCGTTGATAAATGAGTCGCGTGAGCAAATTTTCCGGGTTCCTCAACCGGACCGATGATTTGAATCGAGTGGAACCCTTGGCGAGACAGGTAATATTCATAAACCTCTTCATGTCTTTCTGCGGTGACATATGAGTAGTGGTATATTGTACTTGTAGAATCTCCCATTTCAAAAGGATTTCGTGATTTCAATTGGCGTTTCTAACGGATGGCACATGCGTCAACGATGTACCAAGACATCGAGGGCAAGCCTTTCGCGTTCCACCATTCTTTGGATGCTATTGGTGACCATCCAAAGTGGTCGTCGCACATGTTCCACAAGAAGCACAAAAGCGGGAGGAGGTGCTCCAACGCATGACGGGTCAAAGCGCACTCCTGTGGACTTGGCCTCATAAGCTTCCTCGACGAGGAGGCCAAGGCCAATAAGTAGGGAGGCAAAAGCGACGAGGAAGCGAGTTGGTTCCTCTAGTGCGTCATCGGTTGGTTTGTACTCGAGACCATTTCGACAAGATGAATGAGTCGAGTGCAATCGTAGATATCTGACGTGAAAATTGTCCTTATCGGAAGAAGCGGAGAAGGAAAGGATTATCAACATGGACTTGAATACAATGAACCTAGTCGCGTGAGTACTATGAGAGTCGGCAAGTAGCGAGATTATAAAGGCTCGGCGGAAATGGATAAACAAGTGGACCCTAATCCGGATGTCATTGCGGTTTGTTAGGGTGCGACCTATTTTGTAATGTTGGAACTATGTCCTTTCTGTTTGAGACATGTGTTGTTCGAACTCTCGCCATGTCGGGCACCTTTTATCGCTATGCTACTTTTGGGACAACGTTGCTACTTGAGATGTCATTGTCGTTTTATGATCTGTTTTAATCTACATTTTGCTTATTCAATTACTGTTTGCTGTTGTATTCTGCATTGTGCTTATTCAGAACCAGCACCCATTTGTACCATTTGGACAGGTAAGTCCATTCGATTTGTCGTCATGTCAACTTCAATGTCAAGTAGCCCTAATTACTTTCACTTGGCTACAAATTGTTTGAGATGAACATATGTTTGCCCTTTTTTACCGAAATTATCGTGTGCAGTTGTTGGACTTTGAGTTCTGTTTTCATTCTTCGGATCGGGATGTTGCCATTGAAGATCTGCATGTGTATGGCAAAATGGGTGTATTACTTTTGTCGAGGTGCATGCTGTGAAGGTGTGGTATTCATTACTAGCGGCTGACTCACATTTAAAATTTGAATGGCGAATATCTGTTCTCATTTGTGCTTTATGTGGTTATTCTCTAACTGCGTGAGTATTTCAGGAAAGATTTCTCTGTGATCCACCGTGAGTATTTGAGGAAAGATTGCTCTCTGACCCTGTTCCCTCCTTGTTGCTCTGTGATGATGTGGGTGCTCATATGATTAGAACAATTACTTACATTAATTAGGCCTCGATATGTGGTGTTGTCTTGAGAAATATTGTTTTCATTCACTACTACGTGTCGTAGGCTACATGTTAATATGACCACACGATTCGGGGTTTATCTTTGCTAGATTAAGAGTTATGTCATGTTCTTGATTCTCTGGTCATTTTATACATAATTATCTGGCTAGCTTCTTGGGTTGTCTTTGCTAGATTATCTTTGGGTTTATGTTGGTAGATTAAATTCTCTGGTCATTTTATATATAAATATCTGTTAGTCCGATAGTTGTGATTACCAAATAGTTGACTGTTTAATTGGGACTCTCTGGTTGTCTGATGAAGGTGGTAAGAGTTTGAGGCCTAATTTCTTTGAAATAATTTGTTAGCCGATTCGTGATTGTGGTGAAGATTCTAATCTTCACCACGACCTGATCTGAGCACAATAATATATATTTCTACATGTGTGCTTTGGTGTACAACCAATGGATCGACATATTCGATACATATGCTTCAAAATTTGTATACAAGGAAGACTTGAAGTTCTTATATGCATGTGTACAAGTCGTCCATTGGGTAGTGATCTTGAAAATTCTGCACAGGTCCCTCCTATTCACGTGTCGGCAAGCGACTCTGAATGTGGACTTGCTCTGCAAATGAGGTGACTCGATTAGGATGGACTTGTTGTGATTAAGGGAGCATGATGATTCTGAAGGCGATAATGCAAAGTTCTCTTACACATTTTACGGCAAATCGCAGATAGATGGTTACGATCTTTGGTAATGGGTGACCCGGTAAAGCATATATTGCATGGATGTGGTGGTAGCTAGATTTGAGACCTTGTCGTGAAAACAACATTCCGGGTTCTGGTTTCCTATTAATTATGCTCGATGTGAACTTTGCTCCATGTTTGTGTTTATCGATTCTGATAGTGCTTCAATCCATGTGAGTTAGATATTCATGACTAGTCTTGTACTAATCCGGTTACTATATTAACTTGGTTCGTCAATTTGTTTACTATCTTGTGATCTTGAATTTGGCTTAATATGTACTGCGGTGAAATCTTTGCATGGAATCTGAGGACATGGATATGTAGTATTGCATTTTTAATGGTGTAGAGTGTGCTTATGGGTTACGAAGCTATTCATGGAAACCTATTCTTTCTTGTGAGTTGGAGCCGTCTGCAATTTCCATACCGTAGTTCTCGATTTGATGCATTTTCATTGTCATGCAGAAGTGTGCCTTGTAATGGATTAGAGGTTCGATTGTTTGTGGTGGTAATCCATCGTTGGAGCATCGCTACAAAGAAAAAGGTTTTAAAGAAGGCATTGTAACCACTTGGGCATTTCGGTTCAACAGTTCTTCGAAATATTGAATACCAATTCAAAATTCACATCATCTTCTTTGCTTTTGTTTACGTGTTTGTTCTCATCGAACTTGGTGGTATGAGGCGGCATTGAGAAGAGTATTACATGAAAGGTTACCGACCACGACACACAACAATCTCACGCTTAAGCGTGGCTTAAAGTGATTCATAACAATCTCACACGGAAACATAGCTTACAATTGATGCGTAACAATGTCACATGAAAACATATCTAACACTTGCATTAACCCGTCGCGTGCCCAAAGGTGTTCGACCGGTCGATTGCAACCGATGGTCTTGTTGGCGATCCCTCGCCTTTGAGTTGCTTCTATGCGATGCAAGATCGACCGTTCGGTGCGATGGGTACATCCGACAGGAGTACCCATATAGTCGAAGTTAACTTCTGCGGTGGCCCATTCCTCTCATCCTCTACGATCATGTTATGAAGAATGATGCATGCGATCATTATATTCCTTAACGTACTCTGGTGCCAACATCGGTAGGTCCCCTTACAATGGCGAACCTAGCTGGAGCACTCAAAGCGCTCTCTCAACGTCCTTCCTTGCAGCGGCTGCATCATCTGAAGTAGACCCTCTTGTTTCCCATCGGTATTTGCAATCATATATGAAGGTGGCCCGCTCCGGGTAAATGCCGTCCATGAGGTAGTAGCCCATCTCGTCTTGATTGCCATTGACGGTGTAGTTTACTGCGGAGGCTGTACCATCATTATCCTAGAAAAAATGTTAGAAGCGGTGCAAGACATTAATATCGTTCATGCTTCACGCATCCCGAAAAAGGCATGCCAAATCCACGGTCGTCTGAAGCAAGCGCCTCGAGGATTATGGAAGGCTTGCGAGTATGCCTGTGAAAGCCCTGCCATGCTTTGGGCGGTTTTCCAAGTCCGGTGCATACGATCGATGCTACCAAGCATTCGAAACCGGTGCTCCCCGACAACTAGGAGTCTATTAATGTCTTGTGCGTTAGGAGATCGGAGATATTCGTCCCGAAAACACGGACCACGGCCTTCACGAACTTCTTGAGAGCTAGAATGGCGGTACTTTCCCGATTCGGAGGTACTCGTCCACGGCGTCAGCGAGAACGCCGTAAAGCTAGTTAATGAGAAGCGGTATTGCTTTACGAAGAGGTGACAAACCGAGCTTCGGTTGCATCCCTACTTTCTTTGGAACCAACCGTCGTGTCCTTCTACTGACATTAGTTATCGCAAAAAAGGAGCGGCTCATCCGAAACCTCGTATCGTAAACGACTTAGACATAATGAAACCTCACAAGTACATCGTTCATATTTGCAAGAGCTATTGGGTTGTTACCTCACTTTGAAAAATGCGTGGCGTACGGGGAGGAAGCGAAGTAATCACCGTAAAAGCCGAGCCGCCCTTCAAGCGTGACCTCGGTTTATCACGCATGGCCTCGAACCGATCCCGTCGACGGTCCGTGGGTTGCGCTTCCATCTCCTCCTCCTCTCTGCGATAGCTATGAAAAGGAGTCCTCATCATCGGTGAAGAATAGTTCATCACTTGAGGAAGAACTGAAATGACTCATTGTGAGGTTGTCAATTGCTTGTGGATGACTAACCTGATGAATGTAACCCCTCAATATATAGAATGGCTGGGTTGGATGAGAGGGGAGGAGGAAAAGTTAGGTATTTCTGGGAAGGGAAGGGAATGGGGAAGGGAAGCTGTTGGAGTGGATTGCTGGGAAGGGAAGGGAATCTGGGAAGAGAATCTCTTCAGGGGCTGGGAAGGGAATGAAACTCTAGGAAGCCCTTGGAGATGGTCTTATCAACAACAGCCTGGGCTGGCTTGGCTCGAAGGGGCAAGTCAACCCAGTTCGTCCAACAATTTTTTTTTTTTTTTTTTCATAATGAAATTTGGGGAAAGCCCAAAATGCCCCAACACTCACATGTCATAGAATACTTATTGGGTATTCATGGGGTACAAATTGACACCCACACCTATCCTTTGAGTTTATCGGGTACTTAAACCCGAAAACCCGTGGATTTGAAATGCTACCTACACCCATCCTTATAGGGTCGGGTACTCGCGGATACCCAAACCCATGGATAAAACTGTCATTCCTATGAATATGTGACAAACAAGCATATACTAAAAGTAAATGTGCAAGCACAGCATACCAAATTAACCTATTGCTTAACGTCCACAATATTCCTGGCTTGATCATATTCCAAAAAGGTAGTTCTATATTCGCTGATTTCATTCTTGGTTTGTTTCAGTTCTTGATAACAGATATGGTAGAACAAACAATCTAGATAAATCTATAGAAAGCACGTCATTGATAATTCACTAAGCCCAGCAAAGTATTTAAGTGATGTAAGTGGCTGCAAATAGCTTTCTGAGGTTTCATGACACCATATTAACAAATCACTAATGTATCAAATGCAACCAGAGTGAGAAGCAGGGTAACAGGGCGTACCTCTTGCTGAAACTGCATCAAGCTCTGAATACTATGCGAGTGCAACTTATGAATCATCACACTTCTGTTCATAATCTCTCCTTTGTAAACACACCCATGACTTTGTGCCCATATTTTGAAGCTCTCTGAGAATTTACATGTTGCAGCTTGCACATCTAACACTGTCAATTCTCTAAAGTAGTATGAATCATGACCAACAGCAACTGAACTCCAAGTTGGCGACGTAGCATGGCTGTATGTGCATGCTGCAATCTGGTCAATATGGCTGTCTTCTAGCTTTTGCGTTTTTGGATTTTCCTGCCTGAGAGTTTCTATGGAAGATTGAATCATTTCCAGCTCTGCTGCAGCTTCAAACATCCGAAGGCCTATGTTTTTAGCATGCACATCAAGGATGGCTAATCTTCTCATAGAAGAGTCCAACCCTGCTGCAGTTTTTTCTTTATTTTTTACAAGATCTTCATGCTGCTTTCTGGTGGCTACCAATAAACCTTCAAGTTTCTCCCTCATTTTCATTTCTCGTTGTTGAGCAGAATCAGAAGCTTTTGCCTGATCAAGGAGCAGAAGCCAGGTAAGCAAAGAAAAAAAAGCATAATTTTCTTCACACTAGTTGAAATGGGATGTTAAAAGCCAGCTTTCCCTTCGTTTTCCAATAAGGAGTTGAACAGTTTAAAATACATAATAGGTTAGATTGTGAGGATAGATGACTGCATACCCTGGCAAAAGCATTGGCGACTTTTGACTCTGTTTCTTTGCGCTTGAGCAGCTCAGCAAAAGCTTCCTTTCTTGATCTCTCAGCTTCCACCATGACTTCATTGAGACTTTTATCCAATATTTCCTGAAAAGTACCATCCATTTTAAGTTTAACACAACAAGATCAACTCTTCAAGTACAAAACTACCAACATATGAATGAAGCAGAGGAGCCACCTTAGAATATAGCTGTAATGTTTCCATGTGTACAGAAGAATCAGGCCAGAAGGATGAGTTGAATGCAGATTCTGCATCTTGCAAATTTGATACGTTCATATTGTAGAAATGGTTGGCATCAGCTCCAAGAGCTTCATAATCATTAGATCGACCATTACGTGAAACAGTGTCTTCGTGAAGGCCAGCAGGTCTTGCTATGCCACACTTAATATATCCTCCATCAAGTATGGGTTCAGCATAATTGCTATTCGAGCTGAACCTAATTCCTTTTCTGGTCATAACATCATCTTGGTTGTAAACTGAGATGCTGTTGTTAATGGCTGCACTTGCTTCTTTGGTCCAGATGTGTCTTCCTCTCCACACAAACCAAATTTCACAAAATTCTGGAGAATTCTTTGCCACAAAAGATGATTTGCTGTAGCTTGTTTTCAACTTGAAGCAACTGCATTTGCAGACAGAGGGCGTTAAATTAAAATTAGAAATGGTTGTTGTTCAAATATTGATGAATACTCCCTCCGGTCACAAATAGTTGTCATTATGGATATAGGTACAGTCAAACTTTCGAAACATTAACTGTCAATATGAAAATTATATGTGTAGAACTGTCTTGAAAAGTACTTTTATAATATTACAATTTTATTGGGTTTTATAAATATATTATAATAGAAATTAGTGGTCAAAGTTTCGTTTTGAAGACCGTGTCGATATCCAAAACAACAGTTATTTGTGATCAGAGGGAGTAATACACAAGACAATAACAACAACATGAAGATGAATGACAATTTTTGGCAACAGCAACATGACAGGACCTTCTGATTTTAGTAAACTAGGACGCAACATTCAAATCATGACAGGAGCTTATGTTTACCGTGTCCATAAAAAAGGAATAGCACGAGGGGACTTAAATTAGTCAGTGTCGATTCACTCGGCAGTTACAAATCTGTTTTGTGTTTCTTATACCAGTGCTCCTTATGCATGCATGGGTAATTGGAGTTGTTTTAGTCTTCGAAGCAGGTTGGCAAGAATTGCATATAAGAATTTTTCATCTAACCCACTTAGTGAGCAACATGTTTTAACAGTAGAATTCCTTGTGCAGTAGTACAGAGACATTCAACAGATAACAGTAGAGATAGCAGCAGTGCTAAGAAGACTACTTTGTTCCGTGTTGCGTTGACACGTAAATGATGAGAAGCGTAGTAGTACGTACTTATCCGGCGTAGAACCCATAACAAGCCTTGTAATGCCATAACCTTTGACCAAAGTGACAATACCATCGTGGATTTGTTCATTATCTGTGACAAGAAGACTTGCTTGTACCTGTGAACAAACTATTACTACTTAGCTTCGTTATTACTCGTATAAAGAATAGAGAGAGAGAGGCATTTATGGATGGAATAACAAGAAAGGGAAGGAAGGAAATTAAGTTACCTGCGCCCTGTGACAAAAGGTGAGGTAGGTGAGGAGGATCTTGTTCATTTCGTCCTTCTCAGACCTGCGATGAGACAAGACAACCTCTTCTGTAGCTTGAGCGGCAGGAATCTTTCCTACTGAGAGAGAGTGAACGAACGAAACTGTTAGGAGATGCGATGAAATCAATACAATTCAGAAAAGGAACGCGGTGCGTACACAGTGTGGGGATGACCGGGGAAGGTTGGTGGACATGGAGGAGGGTGATGTGAGCGCAGGCGAAGCGGCGGAAGGCCCAGCGCAGCAGGGACAGTGTCTTCTCCGGCGACCTCCCGACGGCGACGTGGACCCGCGCGTCCGCGTGGAGAGGCCTACCGCCGTACATAAACTGATCCATCGCAAGGCCGGGGCCGGGGCCGGGGCTCTGCGGCGGCGACGGGCTCAGGATCTCCATAGTTGATCGATCAGCTGCCTCCTCCTCCTCCCCACTCCTCTCCCTCCCTCCCTCCCTCCCTCGTTTCTCGACGCGGTGATGCCAAGCCGAAGGCAACGAAGACTTGAAGACCAACAAGCGAGACCAACAAGTGGGAAGACGAGGAAAAAAATGGGAATTGCAATTCCATACGGTCACATCAGCACGCTACAGTACTCCCTAAGTAGTTCTATTAAGTAAATCTGGCCAACGGTCGGCGACGTTGACCGTTAAGCCACCACCGCATTGGATCTCATTTCAAGGAAACGACTGCACCCTTTTCCACCGTATCCTGTGCAATCAGAGAGTTGATGAAACCACGGTGCAACCCAACTAGAAAAAGTTTCAAAATTTTTTGAAAAAAATCATGGATGTACATCTCAGCTTACCCCATCTACATATAAAATTTCATGATCAAATTCGTCCTGTGCTAGAAGTTACAAAAAAGAAGTTATGAACAAGAATAAAGCATCGCTCATGATCAACTTTGTCTTTTTATTACTCTTAGCACAGGACGAATTTGATCATGAAATTTTATATGTAGATGGGGTAAGCTGAGATGTACATCCATGATTTTTTTCAGAATTTTTTGAAACTTTTTCTAGTTAGATTGCACCGTGATTTCACCAGCCTGTCTGATTGCACAGGATATTTTTCCTTATATTTCCCCACTTGAATATGGCTCCCATGGTCACGAAATTTTATATATAGCAGCGTGCAACGATCAGTGTTAGACACATGGCAAAATTCAACGGAGCGGTAGCATGGGATTATTTTCTGCACTTAGGGGGCATAGGAATCTTCTTTTCGGCGCTTGTGCTGCGTTGGATTCCAGTTGACACCGAGCGAGAAAAGATGACGTGTGATGGGATGGTGGTGCAGACATTTTCCATGCAGTCGAGGTGTTGGAATTGGCTTTGTCGTGGACCAGTACAACTGAAATTTTTATTATTATTTTAACAGTGTGGCAACGTTGGAATGTCCTAGCCCAGACAATGACACCAACTGCTTTGCGCGCGCGGCTAGCGCCGGATGGACCACACGATGCGTGTGCTGGTGGGCCTGGCGCCCATGGCATCCAACGTTGTGGCCTTTTGCGCAACTGGTATTTATGTCGTCTCACTCCGTCCCATTGATGCACTGAAAGCACCAACTGACGACCGCGTCTGCCGTGCATGCGCATTGAGAGGTGTACTATAAATTAGGACTCCCTTCAATGGTTTGCATCAGACATTTGCTTCGATGAGGGAAAAAAAGTAGAGGGAGTTCGGAAACGTCTTAATGAGCTGAGGAAACCGAGAGACAGAAGAGAGGAGATGCGGGACAAAAGGGAGGGAAAAGAGAGGTGGAAGAGGAAATTTTGAATAATACTTCGAGAGGAATTTATTAAGGGTTAATTTTTTGAAGGAATTTATTCGGGGTTCATATTTTCTAGCATTTGATTCAGGAGTCTTTTTTTTGCAGGTAATATTCAGAAAGGTTAGTTTGTACATTGCTCGGGCTATCGTAATATTCAGTTGAGCTTCATAAAAATTAGTGTAAATAGTAGTACCTGAAGCCATGGTATTGGCACATGAGTAGTATGTAACATCCTAATTTTTTGTTTATTAGAATTTAATATGCATTTTGTGAATTGTTTAAATTAATTAGATGTTTTTATTTTATTTGAATTTAGTTAATATTATTAAATATGGACTTTGTGAAAACTATTAGAATATTGAGAAAGTTTGAATAAAGTTTTACCAAAAATATTTTATTTGGGTTCCTAAATATCATAATATTTTCTAATTTTTTTCTAGAATTTTTTTGATATTTCACTATTTTATTTGGCTTTGTTTATTTTTTGGAATTAATTTAAATCAAAAACACTAGAAAATCGGAAAACAGTGTTGGCAAAAGCCCAGTACTGTGGGGCCTAGCCCAGCTTCACGCCGTTAGCCGTGCCAGCCCGTTGGCCTATTTTCTAGAAGCGAATCGTCCGTCGTTGGATGCGTATCGGACGGCCATTTTCAGTCGGCAGAACCCTAGCGCGCGGGCATCGTTCTATCAAGATCAAACGCTAGAGATTAGATCGTGTCGGTTCAGGACTTTATCCAACTGTGGCCGTTGGATTCCGTGTGAGGTTTGGATTGTGCCACGTTCGAGTGCATCATGGACGTTCATCAAGAATGTGGACGGTTCCTATGCTTTGTCCTCGTCGGTGAGTCGGTGACGGACTCCTCTGTTGCATCGGTTCAGCTTTTTGGGTCGTGCAGCACGGCCATCCAGGCTTTAAAAGGGCAGCTGAGACCCCCTCCGATGATCACCAAGTTCTTGCACACCTTTCTTGTCCGTGTGTCGTCGGCTGAGGAGCTTCAAGCGCAAAGGAAGAGCTCGCCGGAGTAAGAAGAGCAAGGAGTCATCGGTTTTTGCAAAGAACTTTGCTGTCGTTGAGTCTTCGGCAACTTTGAGGGCACCAGCGAGTTTGCAAAGTCAAGATCTTTCGGTTGCGGGTAAGCCTTTGTAGCGTCGTCGTGTAAGCTTTGTCTCCAAGCTTTGCTGTGCATCGCCGTGAGGTCCATTGTCACTGCTAGCTTGAGTTCTCAGCCATCTAATCCATCGGGACTCGATGGATTGATGCCACGCGTTGTAATTAAGGCGATTGGTCCACGTGTCTACGTAGCTGACATCCTCGCCAAGTATTAATCCACCATCGGATTATGCGTGATCAGCTAGGATCTCGTTAGGTGTCATGCGCTAGGGTAGCCACGTCTGCAGTGTTAGCGTTGATTTGACCGTCGATCAAACTTCCATGAATTAGGTTCATAGTGGACCGAAGGAGGTCCGTGGACTCAGTCCATGCGCCAGGGCCACATGTCACATTCTAGTTGGTCCAGACCAGGGCTAACATTATGCTGGCGTAATAAATCGATTTTCCAGTATAAAAATAATTTGGTTAATTAATAATTTTCTGATTTTTTGTATTTTCTTAATTTTTAAATCTTTTTAGAACCCATTCTTCATCATACAAGCTCCGATTGATGTGATTCAAATTTTTAAAAATTTTGTAAACTTGAGATCTATTTAATGGTGAATTTTATTTAATTTTTAGAGATTGTTTGCTATCTATTGTAGTATTTAGTTGGTATTATCTCTCGTTACGCGTAGACATCGAAGTGCTCGGAGCATCCGAGAAGAATTCGTTGACTCAAGATCAGGTTTCAGAGCACAAGTGCTTTTCCAAGGCAAGTTGTACTTTGATCATGTTGAACCTAGTTTATAAAATTGCTAGATTGTTTTACTTTATGCATGATATTTTATGTGTATAACTGTTTCAAAATAGTTCATGATCTAATTAATCTACCTAATTGAACTATACCCTACCTTATTATTTGTATGCCATGATTAATTGTCACCCTAGATTGGTTCATTACTAGTTAGTTAATAATAGTAATCAGTATGGGTTGGTTAGACTGTGTTTACTATGCTTAGCCATGCCACGTGTGACTCATGTTCTTTTGAGATATCAAAACTTAATCTTGATTAATGAAATATGGAACATATTTATGGATTTGGTGTGTCAGGTGTTATCACACAATGATGTTGAGTTGTAATGACGAGAAGATCACGTAACGATGTTGACTTGTTGATAGCACATGGTGCTTGGTAATCACTGGGGTGGTAATCATTTATATTGGGGCAAATAGTGAGGGGCAGTGTGCCAAGGCAGGCCGGAAGGGCAGAAGGTACATGGAAGTCTTGCCCTAGTCATCTTAAGCACTTAACCTTACAAATCTTTGACAAAGTCAAATATGCAACCACATGTCTGGAATAGGATAGACCTAACTGATTAATTTGCAACATCTTAGATTTGGTTCTACCAGTGGTGTTGTGAGGCCCTAATTGTGGTAACCAGTCCTCCTTTCATAGATCAACTCACATGGCACAAGATGAGGGCCCTGATTGTGGTATCAGTCCCCTTAGTGTTGAAACCTCAGCGGGTAGTACTGGGTTATGACAGTATTGTAAAAGCTTTGTCATGATCTCTCTGCGATACACCAAAGGAAATGTGCTAATGATGTTGCACAAAGAGACAATCATGTCATATGGGTAAAGCGTATAACCTTACAGAGTGTAAAATCAATTCAGATAGTCGTGCTTGCGGTATTGAACAATGCTCAGGGATTACAGTCAAGAGTTAGATTTTATAAAGCGAAAACTTGGTTGGAATGGCAGATTGCTATTTGAAAGTTTGGAATTTGATTTAGGGTTGGATGCCATGTTTATTTGAGAAATGCTAAAAATAACTATTTACTGCTAATTATTTTACTATCTTTTCAATCTACTTATTGTATTTATTTGTAAATACTGCTTAGTGCAAAATAGCCATGTTAGCCATTTTATTGGAATAAGCCTTACATATAGTTATGTTAGAATTGTATTCTGTGCACAACTTGTTGAGTACTTTAAGTACTCATCCTTGTCAACAACAACATCACCAATTGATGAGTCTACACTAACTCTGGAGGAGAAGTATCAGGAGGAGACGAGTATTTAGGGTGCGAGTCTTATCAGTTGCCTGTGGTATACTGAAGTGTCATTTACGTTTTTCCTTTTTGTTGCAATGTTTTAGTTTAATATTCTTAGTCTAGTCGTGTGTGGCTTAATCATATAAGTTGATTATAAGGTCATTCAACATGTTATAATTTATATATGGAGTCTTTTATTATATTCCCGCTACGTATGATTGTGATATTCACCTATGTTGAGCCTGTGTGCATTAGCGTGATTCTAGACTAGTGCGATATACACAGAAGATTCGGATTTGCATATTCGGGTCCCGATAGAGGTGGTATCAAAGCCTTACTGACCGTAGGCTTTGGCCCTAGATAGTCTGGTGATCTCCTAGGTGTGTCCAAAATTATTTTCTAAAGAAAAATTCAAATTTGACAAATAAGAAACTCTTGACTCTTCTTATTCTCCTATTCTGCCTATTCTCATTGTAGATGCCTTCAACAACTTGGATCGATCCCTATTTATTCTGGTTGAAGAGGCGGCAATTGTTCTCCAAAAGGGTGTCATGTAGCGAAGAGGTATCTTCTCGCCAAACAGTATCTTCTCACCAAAGGGTGTCTTTTCCATAGATAACTTATGGGTGGTTACGTATACCTATCAGACAACTGTCGATGTGCAGGGATAACCGCTTGTCCCCGACCAGCTCACAAGTTGGGGTGGCTATTTCACTGGTCAGCGATGACCAGTGTGAAGCAAAGTTTTGACTATTTTGACTGATCTGATTGGAGACCTAACCATTCTATAAGGATGGGTTTCGTTCATTGCATTATGGCCTTTATGCATTGCAGGTCCATTAACAAAGTATAGTCATGAATAATTTGAGGGCCCAAAACAAATGACAGGCTTTTAATCCTCATCAACTAGCCCCCAAGTCTTGAGAAATAAGAGTTTATTACTCAAGGCTTTTTGTCTTCTATGCCTCTATATAGGGTTATGCACCAATTATTTGATCAGTTTAAGTGTTAACAATAAATAGAAAATCATTGCACTTTTCTCAGTAACTGAACCAACGCCAATCTTCTTTAATGTGTAAGGAATATATAGGGGGATGAAGGCCTCCTTCTGAATCAAGAAAAGATTACATCCAAACTTCTTTAGTTGTTTTAGCTTCTCATCATCTTCTTTTATTTTTTCTTCATCAACTATGATTAAGGCTATAATCGAAGAAAGATGGTGAAAAGCTGAAATATCAAAAAAAGTTTGAGGGTAACATTTGATTCCTTCGTACTTTTAGACTTCTGAGGAGAAAATTACTTTCAAACTTTTTCTTAGATTTTTAAGTTTTTCACCTTTGTCCTTATTTCTTCTCTCATCAATCACAATAAGGATTATGATCGGGGAAAGGAGGTGAAAGGCTTAAATAACTAAAATGAAGTTTGAGGATATCAAACCGATGTCAGTTATCATTTATTAAAATGGTAGTTTTTTACTCTTTCTTGGAAACCAAAATAGTGTCCAAAACTGACACAATCTAGGCTATATAAAAAGGGGGCTAAATCCTCTCGGATTTCTCATGCCTTTACTACTTTCAAGCGTAGAAGTAAATTTAAAGTCTTTAGCGACCTCTGAGCTCTTGCCTTCAATCCCTTTTTCTTCCTCAAACCAACGGCCATGGAGAAGTTGATTCTCACCAAGGGGATGAATGAGGAACTAGAAGGTCAAGATTTGATTCCTCCTCACGAAATGCCTTAGGAAGGCCATCTCATTCTTTTCTCTACTTTAGTGAGATTAGGGTTTTGCCCCCCCTAAGAGTGAGTTCTTGGTTGACGTGCTTGATCATTATGAGATCGAGTTGCACCATCTTCCCCAAATTCTATTTTGATTTTGAGTGTTTTCTCTCATCTTTGCCAAACTTTTCTTGGCATTCCCCCTCCACTCCATCTTTTTCATTGTTTCTATCATTATAATAGGAATAGCAAGACCTAGGGTCTTTTTGGGAGCGTATATTTCAAGTTGATAAAATAGCATCTCAATATCCCCCACATTTGATCAAGAATACATGGCATGACTCTTAGAAGGAGTGGTTTTATTCAGAATCCCAAGGCTAGTCGCATCTGATTTACAAGGAAGGCAGCCCCAACTTGGACAAGGACTAAAGCGAAGAGAGAGAAAGATTCACTGGTCCTCACCGAAGCTGAGAGAGACATCGTCAAGATCATCAGCAAGCTGGTGAAGGGAGGCTTGACGGGGTAGTCACGTTCTCTGCCGGAGCCTCTAGGGGCACGGTGGGTACGGGGGGCACCATCTCAGGGGCCTCTCTATGCTCTACCGGGTCTGTGAAAGGGCAGTGAAGCAGTGTAGGCATGTAAGAGGAAAATCCACCCTATGTCAACTCAACGTAAACGTGAAGACGTACCTTCAGAGAAGCGGAAGAAAGACTCCATGTCATCAAGGTAGGCATACCCAACGTCCTCCCCCGCCACGGCTTTGGCTGGGGAGGTATTCGGGCCATCTGGCCCAACGCCCAAGAGCCCTTCGATCTCTCGAGTAAGCTGCTGGGAGCGCCCGACAGAGCTCCTCGGCTTAGGATCGAGACGCAGGCTCGCTCGAAGAGCTGGACGTCGAAGATGGAGAAGGTGAGGGCGAGCGCCTGCTCGTCTGCTGAGGGCAAGAACCAATGCCCTCCCGGTTGGGTACCTTCTCCATCCCGGTACCCATTGCACCTTTGCCCTTAGGGGCGGGGTGTGGCGGAGGTCTTCAGGACTCCACCGGGAAGGCCCTCTCGCCGTGGCACGGCCGTGGTGGCATTGCCCTGTGGGGAGGTGCCACCGCCACGACCTTCAGTGGTCCTCTTGGCGCGTGTCCTGGTAGGTGAAACCCGGGTGTCCTCCCCCGTGACCGCACGAGCTCTCTTCCGTTTAGCCTGGTCAGGAGCAGGGATGCCCCGCGGGGGGAGGCGTAGGCCGAATGCCTCAGCCACGGAGTTCCTTCCCTCTATAGGGATGCCCTCGGCTTCGTATCCTCGTGCCTCGGACGTGCACCATCTCCCTAGGATCATATCAGCTTCATCTCTCGCTGCTTCCACAGAGCGAACTACATGCAAAAAAGGAAGCGTGAGAGGTAAAAAATTGCATGACAAGGAGAGACAAAGGCCAAGCAAGGACACTTACCTTTCCCGATGCCAGGGTGAAGGCCGCCGTGGAACCCCAACCTAGCACGTTGGATAAGGGTGCTTAGGTTAAGGAGTGTCATCTCCTCCATGAGATCTCGGGCGCCCTTCCTCGCATGCACCTCTCGGATGGCGTTGCGTAGTTTCCAATCATCGTCGAAAAGGTGACTCATCTCGGGATAAGTCCGTGTCGTCAAAGCCGGGTGTGACCCGGTGTAAACGAAGTCCTCAGCCCGCAAGTAGAACCACTTCTTTGTGGCGAAGGGCCAACATTC
This sequence comes from Guadua angustifolia, assembly GCA_036346375.1. Lineage (NCBI taxonomy): Eukaryota > Viridiplantae > Streptophyta > Magnoliopsida > Poales > Poaceae > Guadua > Guadua angustifolia. The sequence goes on along the minus strand of CM070521.1, from coordinate 56,917 downwards.
CTTTAAGGCGTGCACGGGGAACTCCTCCTCGTGTCGCGGGATGGTGTAGATGGACCCCAAGGGCCCTCTCCTGACATTCCCCCGCTGAGAGCGAAAGTAGTGATCGAACAGGGCGACTGATGGCTCCATGGGCGTCCCCGGGATAGCCGTCTCACATAGCTATAAGAAGACCCTTAACCGAATGAAGAGGTTCGGGCTAAGGTGAGAGAGCTCCACCCCGAGTGCCTGAGTGTACCTCTTGATGAAGGGGTGCATTGGGAGCCCAAAGCCGACGTCCACCCATGACTTGAGAGCCACGACGTACCCTAGAGGAGGGTTGGGGCACTCCCCCGATGCTGGGAAGTCCACGTCTCCGGCGGAAAGACGGCTCCCTCGACGAATGAGAGAAAGCTTCTCCACGTCGGTGAGCTCTGATGGCCGGGGTCCACTTTCGCCTCCTCCAGGTCGAACCCATGGTCGCCCGTCGAGCCCGCACCAATGGCGGAACCAACAGGACCCATCATGTCCACATCCCTTGTGCGACAGTCCTCTCCACGAGGAGGCCTGCTCTTGCCCTTCCCTTTCGCGGGGGCGGCCTCATCCGGCTTACCCTTGCCCTTAGCAAGGGCATCACGAGAGCGGTCACCTGCAAGCATAATTGGAATCATCTTCACTAATGCCCGGCTATGAAAAGCCAGCAAAAAGGGGCAGCCGAAGGTAGGTGTGTCCACGGCCTTACCCATGGCCGATACCCCTTTGGCTACGTGCAGGATCGCTGAATCGACGATGCGCCCACCACCTATAAAAAGAGAAGCATGGCGTCACTGATACTCGGTGCGGTTTAACAGTATAGACCCCGAACAAGCTTGAACCCCCGAGCGCCTTCCTGGAAGGCTCACTCAAAGGGCCTTCGTGGCCAAAGAGGACTGGGCAAAATGAGAAGAAGGGTCCTCACCTCTGAACCAAGTCCAAGCAACCTCCAGAAGGGTCCGTTGGTTGTGTCTGCTCAGTCCTGTCGCATGGAAGCCAGTCAGTTCCTTTTATACACTTTCCCCAATCCTTTTCGGAGGCAAACCCACCATCAGCCATCGCTGACACTGCTAAACCGGGGCTTAGGTGGAATCGGAACTAGAGGATTACCTGTAAAATCCACGCGTGGTGTCAAGGCCTGAGGAGGTTTTCTCATTTTGATGATGAGGATGAGCCCGACGGCGGCGGCACCTAGTCCCCGAGCAGAAGCGTCTCCTCCTAGAGCAGGCTGCAGCGGCATATGCCCAAGCTGTGGCGGTGAGGCCCGCCTACCCCAGTGGCTGTGGCGTCCTTTCCCTGCACGACCGCACCTCCTCCCAGCTCGGCGGCGGCGCTTTTCTTCCTGTGCGCCTTTTCTTCTCCAAATGGCAAACAGCGGTGGCCTTCCCAGGCACTTGGAGGGTCTTCAGTAGCCTGTGATGGCGCTTCTCCTCGCACGACCGAGAGCCACCCGAGCTGCCAACGGTGATGCTTGCTTGTGCCGACTCTGGCGACGCTGTTCTTCTCGTGCGCTTGCTTCTCTCCGGGCGGCGGCAGCTCCTCGAGCACCCGGAGAGTCCTCGGCAGCCTGTGATGGCGTTCCTCCTCGCACGATCGGGGCTGCCCGAGTTGCCAACGGTGACTCCTGCTCGCAAGGCCCTGCCTCCTTGCGCGGCGGTGGTGTCGCTAATCCTACCCGGCAGCGGTTGCGCCGACCTGGGCGACTGCTACCTTCCCTCCCGTGCAAGACGCCGGACCGGCTCGACCCAGTGGTGGCAGGGCTTGCCCTGCGTGGCCACGCCCTTCTCCGGTGCGGTGGAGGTGCTCTTGCCTCACCCAGTGATGATCCTTGCGCTGCCGTGGTTGGCTGGCTCACGGGAAAGCAGGCGCGCCTTTCGCTCTTTCCTTCCTACTACTGCTCTCTGGAAACGGCTAGAAATAAAGGAGGCACAAATGCAGACAGCTAATATAAGTCTCTAGCAGGCCCTCCGTGTGACATTTTGGGCGCTAGGCAGAGTGCCCGGTCTGCAAAGGGCAACGCCCATATCGCCTAGAGGGAGGGTCACGGGCACTAGCCCCAGCACCCTAAAACGCCCGCCGTAGGGGCTCTGTCCGGGGGTTGAGGGGACTTTGAAATATGTCTTTCCTTTGTCCCTTTGTTCCCATGAGTCAAGAAGCGGGCGAAGACAAGGAAAATGTAACGATGTGGAGCACAGAAAGGAAGTCTCTGGCGTTCTCTAGCAGGCTGCTTTTTCCAAGGCATCGACCATACCGCTCACGCCAAGGAGTGGTTTGAAGATAGCTCATGAGTAACGGGCGCAGCCCCTGGCGCCCAAATTGCGAGCAACGGGCGCTGCCCCTCGCGCCCAAGCTACGAGCCACGGGCGTTGGCCCTATCGCCCATGCAAAGGGCGGGTGCCTACAGGCGCCCCAGTGGCATCAGTGCTCAAAAGTCACTACCTCGGGCGGCTTTGCTTCTTGAGTGGTGGATGCTACAAGCCTACAGCTGTTTCTTAGCTAGAGAACAGAGTCGTCCGCCTAGGAGCGAACCTAGGTCCAATTTGGGAACTGATCCGGCAGAAGTTGGCCATATTACCGAATTTGGATCACCAATTCAGCATGCCACATGGGACCAACCCCCGGGCGCTGGCCTTGTGGCCTTCGCCTCGTCAGCTCGAGCACGACATGTAATTGTGATGACGCTCTGAGGAAGATTCCTGAGAGGCCCATCTAGACCACGGGCACTCCCACTACCATTTGTTTAGGATAGCATTCTGCAAAGAAGGCCCACTAGTAGCCTAAGCACCAGAGATAGTCCGAGGAGTGTGGCAGGGTTAAAAGGGAACTTAGCTTGACTCCATAAAGGATGAGCAATTCTCTTGTCCCTAGGGGCTCTTCCTAAAGCTCCCGAGGGACAGGGGGGCTGGTGTTGGAGGAAAGTATACCAACTCTCGAAGGGGGAGACCATGTCCACCTCATGCCTCGCAAACATACCCCGCGGGAGTCACCCTCCTACCTCGTGGGGGTCCGCTGAAGGCCTCCCCACTCCACGGGCGTCTACGGGAGTCACCCTCCTGCCGTGGGGAGCAGTGAAGGCCTCCCACTCATGGCGTCTTGGGACTCACCCCTACTCGTGGGAGCCGTGAAGGCCTTCCTACTCCATGAGCATCTACGGAGTCACCCTCCTGCCGTGAGGAGCCCATTCAAGGCCTTCCCACTCCATGGGCATCTCGGAGTCACCCTCCTACCGTGGGAGCAGTGAAGGCCTCCCACTCACGTGGCGTCTTGGGACTCACCCCCCTACTCCGTGGGAGCCCACTGAAGGCCTCCCCACTCCGCGGGCGTCTACGGGAGTCACCCTCCTACTTCGTGGGAGCCCGCTGAAGGCCTCCCCACTCCACGGGCGTCTACGGGAGTCACCCTCCTACTCCGTGGGAGCCCGCTGAAGGCCTTCCTACTCATGGCGTCTCACGGAGTCACCTCCTACTTCGTGGGAGCCCGCTGAAGGCCTCCCCACTCCACGGGCGTCTACAGGAGTCACCCTCCTACTTCGTGGGAGCCCGCCGAAGGCCTCCCCACTCCGCGGGCATCTCCTGGACTCACCCACCTACTCCGCGGGCGTATGCGGGCGTGCCTCCTTGGTATACCCCGTGGGTGTGCCTCCTGGGTTGCCCTGAGGGAGGTCCCCGTGGGGGCCTAAAGTCAGAGATTAACTCCTACGAACGATGACGTGGAGCTCACCACCAACGCCCGCGAATGACCAAGCTGCCCTCGCTTAAGTCTCTGCAGTAGGGGTAGGATGGTACTTTCATGTAACTAAGGCTGGGCGCCTATAAAACCCGGCTGTAGCCCTCACTTGTAACCCAAACTGCTATTGAATGCAAAAACTAGAACCATTGGCATGTCCCGCGAGAGCCTGAGCTAGGAGCCCCCTGCTCCTCTTGGGGGACACGCCGACAGGAGTAGGGCATTCCCTTGAGTGCCTGAACCTGTATAAACTCTCGTGTTCACTTTGTCTCCATTGGACGGTGGCCCGTAAGACGGCCAGCGTCCCCTCTCTCTCTCGTGTCTTGTTTTCACACATACGACACCAGGCTTGGCATAACAACTTTTAAAATTATTTAAAATTACATGAATTTTTTTTAACTAAAAGTAGAACCTTCCGGCTGATTAAGGGGTGTTTGGGACGACTCGGCTCCACCAAATCTGTGGAGTTGGTGGGCAGGTATTCTAGCCCAGAAATTTGTGGAGGCTGGAGGCGTGGGTACATTAAAGTGTTTAAGTAGATCATCTTGTTTACATTTTAGACTAAAAATATAAACTTAATTCACTTTATTTTAGACTATAAGTTTCAGCTCTGGTGGAGTTGGGATCTGGAGCTCTCCCAAACAGGGCCTAAATAGCCAAATTTGTACTGATCCTTTTAAGACAGTAGAGAGGTAGTTGGCCATTACCTTTTCATCACCTCCAGCACCATGGATGACAGTGGTATAAACTTGTAAGAATTCTGATGGATTTTAAATTACATCAAAACTCTCCAGAGATCCTAGCTTGAATTTTTCAAGCCATGTTACATTACTAAGCATGGGGAGAAAGCTTTATATCCTGTATACAGACCAAGACGTAATTGTATGTTAGGAACTTCTCTGTCGTGGACCTTCTCTTAGTTGGTGGCTAATGCCTTGCTGTCGCGACCAAACGAGGACCCCTCCACGCAGGAATCTCTCTAAGACCTTGTGGATATAGACCAAACTTGTACTTCATTTGTAGCTTCTTGTAGGTCAGGAGTAAGGGATCGTATGACTATTGCATTAAGCACATCTTCTCCCTCTGTTGGATGATTAAGAATTGTATTTGATAAAATACTAATATTCTCAATGGGGTTGTCTCTTGTGAGCCACATTTAGCAAAGTTTAAGTCTCTTACAGCCGCCTTGGGAGGTGGTGGTGTAAGATGTCTTGATGAGGCTGTCCTCCAAAGACTTGAAATCTTCACGAGGTGCTCAGTTGACCCTTATAATACAAGCGCTTGGCCTCATCAATGGATCTTTGTTTCTCTACCATACGTTGCTTATATTCATTTTGAGTGGTTTTTGTAGCCTCTTGCTGAGCTTCATGATCTTTATGCTCCACTTTTGCTCTTCTACCTCACTGGTAACCACACAAGCATGGAAATCCGAGTAGATAGAAGGCGTTAGTCCTCCATCTTCATCTGATGATGGGGTGTAATCCAGACCTTAGAGACAATCTTCTGAGGCTAAACTTTTCAGAAGATTATTACTACCTTTTGACTCATTTTCATTGTCAATTTCTATAGAACATACTTTATGGGTATCTTCTTCTGAATTTACTAGAGGAGTGACAAGCGGTTTACCTTTTGACGCTTTGGATGATTGTTCCTCTGCTTCAACCTCTGCCTCTATTTTTGCTAATTTCACTTCAGAAACTTTTTCAGAGTAGAAATCGTACTTACATTCTTCTTCTATTGGTTCATCTTCTGTGGTGAGACGAGCATAATCAACGAGGTCAAACCAGTTTTCTTCATTTATTATAGAGAATTTCTTTGTTTTGATCACCGGAACCCTCCTTCTAGCGCCAGCTATCGATGTTCAAGACTTGGGGTCTCTTAATTGAACTTATGGAAATGTAATTGTAGGTTCCTAGTGAATAAAATAGAGACAATGGGGATTGTTTCTTTATTAGCCAAGCGGATTTTACAGAGTATACAGATTACAGAGTGGTCTGAATAATCGTAGGATGCTAATCATAAATTAGGTTAGATTCAAGATGATCGTAGATGCCTTCAATAGTGTGTATCGGTCCCCTATTTATTTCGGTTGAAGAGGCACTGTTGTTCTCCAAAAGGACGTCATGTAGCAAAAAGGTGTCCTCCCGTCAAATAGTGTCTTCTTATCAAAGGGTGCCTTCTCCAGAGAAAACTTCTGGGTGGTTACATATACCTGTCAGACAATTATTCGCATGGAGACATGTGTGGGGATAACCACTTGTTCCTGATTAGTCTGGTCAGCGATGACCAGTGTGAAGTAAAGTTTTGACTATTTTGATAGATTTGGTCGGAGACCTAATCGTTCCTATAAGGTTGGGTTTCGTTCAGTGCATTATAGACTTTATGTATTGCAGACCCATTAACAGAGTATAGTCACGAATAGTTTGAGAGCCCAAAACAAATGACATGCTTTTAATCTTCCTCACCTTTCATCATATTATAATTTTATTGGATTTTATAATTATACTATAAAGAATCATATATATCTAAACGATAATTATTTGTGACCAGAGCAAGTACTAGTGTAGTGATCCATTACTAGTAAGGTATGGAATTGGTGATAGCAGGAAATAAAAGCAAGCTAATTAAATACGCGCGCGCTTGACTTATTCCAGATCAAGCATATACTCCTATTATTGATATGACGAGGGTATATGCATCTAATGCTATGTATATGCTCATCGTTAATAATTAATAAGATCATGCATTACTATATAGTACTATGGAATACTAGAAAAGAGAAGGTTGTTGTAACATCCCGAGTCAAATGCGCCACGGATGCTACCAAAAACCCTAAATAACGAATGACACCTCTACGAAACGGACTGAAACTGAATGCAATCTCTAAACTCTTAAACCGGCTTAAAATTAAGTCACTGAAATTTACAAAATTTCGGTATGACCTCTCTAGAACAGAGGACATCCAATCAGCAGACAAAAGAACAATAGCAGTTATATGATATATCAATCACTCAAAATAGACTAAAATATTCTAGCAAGTCCTTAGATAATCAATCATATATCCAACCGGTAATTAACCAACTACGCAATGATGATCAACACAATACAATCGCATTAGTTACAACCAGACTTAGTGAAACAATTGAATGGGTTGATGGTGACCGAAGTCGTGCACGTTCTCTACTCCCATCCCAGCGAGTCAGCTTCAAAGTACCTAAAACAGGAAGCAAGCAAGCGTGAGTCCAAGACTCAGCAAAGTGCAACAATAATGAAAAGTAATGAATTCAACTGAATTACTTTTACTCTAGAATTTAATATAGCCATTACTTAATTGAAATCAACCAGTAAAAGAAGCACTAACTAACTCCACTTACCACAACCAACTCGAAAACGTAACTAAATCTTACACATGCCTCAATAATCATTTATGGAGGAGTCCACGTCTCAATCCTTAACCTTCCCTTTCCATTCTCATCAATTAACAGCTATCAATGTAACACAATGCAATGTCATATTTTTATGCTTTCATGCTCAAAATGCAACCTTTTAGCCTATACCGGTATAGGTGAGTGCACACCCGTCGGCGTGCACCCTTTCATTCCAACCATCCCGTGGCGGGGCCTACTCTTACTGACTCACTCCCATCCGTAGATGGGACTACGAGGTAGGACTTTTGTACTCACTACGTGTGAGTACAGAGGCCCACATCAACATGGGTGGCCTCTTCTGTAATGAATGCGCAAATGCAAGTGACATGAATGAACTACAAGTTTCATCCTATTTCAACTCCACATCGGTCATGGGACATGTTTATAAGCACAACACAAATGTGAATATAAGCACGCACATTATCATTTAAGCACTTTATCATTTGCATCAACATAACCATACTCACTTGTACAATTCATAATGCATTGCAATGATTGAAATTGAATAGCTTACTTACCAATTTGCTAACATTCATCCATCCTCATCACCATACTAAGAACAACTTCTAGATATGCTATTAAACATAACCACATCATTAGAATTTTCATAATCTTATCGCAAACAAAGCATTTAACACCCTAATAACGCTCTAGGGGATGCACTTGCCTTTTACCGACGGAAAATGGAGTGGCATTTGGAATCTTAGCATTCGCATGACTTCCCAGGATTAAAGAAAGCCTGAATTTAGAACACATACACATAATATAACTTAAGACAACAAACCACATAAATTGGTTAATAACTCAATAACACATGGTCTACTTTCAACAAGCTCAAATGAAATTCAGAACACATACACCTATTCCGAGAACGCAAGATGGTAGCTCGAACACATAAATGAAATCTCTAGAACTAGTGCCATTTAATCTCAGGAAGATGCAACACGAAAACATATGCATTGGTCCTAGATTTCAATAGCATCAGAGCATGAGGAAATATCATTCTACCAAGGCACAAAGAGTAACCCTCCCAACCTTATCACCTACATTTGGCTTGCCGATCAGACCCTAGCGCCTCATTTCAGAATCCCATACAATCAATACTCACTTGACCTCTCAAAGAACAATGAAAGCTTAAATCAGCTCACACACACAAGGAGAAGGTTTATTATTGATCACACAGCAAGTGGTATAAACTGCCTGAAGATTCAATGACCCACTGTCCACCTTCTATGTGCTCACATGAGTTTTAGAATACATACCAACTTCCAGTATGGATTGAGTGCATATATATATATATATACACACACACACACACACAAAAACTCAGCATTTAATCATGTACACTTGAATCACTAGGACACAGCACAAGCATGTATGAAAATGCACACATATCAAGTTAGCAGATTTATTACACTTTCTAAGCTCCATTCCAATAATGAAGCACACGCATAAATAAATAACTTGAATCAAACATCAAAACATTAATATCTTTTCATCTAAGCCTCGCAATCCTTACCACATATTGTTGCAGAACACAAATATTCATTCAAATCTCTTTGTCTTGAGATCTCAAAATCATGCATGAATATATGCATATATTTATATACATATGGACTTCACAATCGTAGTGCTCAGACAACATATGACCTTATGATTTATAAGATCAACCAAATCAAAAACTCAAGCATGCAAAAAAATCATTTCATTCTCATGAAAACCTAGCTAGGCATTTCATCAAGCACCTGGCATGCACAAGGAAACTAAACACCACAATTTCAATTTGATTGAGTTCTCACCACCAGAAGGCAAGGGGGGAAAGGCCATGTTCTTTGGTTGCCGCCGCCGCTGCTATGGGCCGCCCGGCCATCGGTTGTCAGCCAATGAGGAGGGCACCGGCCAGGGGGGTTTGCAGGAGGTGACTGCTGCAAGGTGAGCAGGTGCAGGAGACTGCAGGCGCCGGCCAGGAGAAAGCTGTGAGGTGTAGGGTCGAGGATGCGCCTAGAGGGAGGGTGAATAGGCATTTTACGAAATTCGACGCTCAACTAAACAATCGCTTAATCAACCCCTATGTCAAAACCTAATCAATTATAATGCGGCGATAACTCGGTTTTGACAATTAAGGCCTAAATCAACTAGGCTCACTATGTGCACTAACTAAATTATGTCTCTATGTATAAATTGCTAAATTGATCAAACAATTAATACTAAGCAATTCTCATTCAGCAATCAATAATATGCAAAAGGTAAATTCTGAATGTAAAGAGACAAGGACAAACCGATGTTTTTCTCGTGGTGTTCGGAGACTTGCGGCCTCCTAGTCCACGCTGGAGGCTAGCCCACACTTGGACCGGCTCCGCCGAAAGCACTCCGCCTCTTTCCACTAGTCGTGGGTTTCACGCCGCCAGAGGCTCAACCCGAACCTTCACAAACTTGTCGGCTTTCACACCTCGAGAGCCTCTCAAGACGACTCCTACGCCAGACAGAGCTCTGCAACCTCCAAGAGTAACAAGCCGCCTTCGCTTGAACCTCACCGAGCATAACAAATGCAAGAACCGGTGATCACCAAGTGCAACACATGCACAAGGCCTCCTCAAGTGCAACACATGCACAAGAGGCTCAACCCACTCCTAATTGCAACACATGCAATTAGTTCACTCTAAGCTCAAGAATCAAATGAGAGTATGCAACACATGCAACACCTCACCCAAAACCTCAAACACAAGAACAACACTCCAGCCCCCAACCCCCATAGTATTTATAGCCCCCACAAGAAAACTAGCCGCTTGGGGCAAAACAGAAAAATCAGCGGCTCGGCCCAACCGGACCAATCCTTCGCCCGACCGACTACAGGCAATCGGCCGGAAAACCGATCAGATTCCGCGGCCGGCATCGCACCGCCTTCGTCGCACCGCCGGCCGGCCGCATCGCTCCATCCGGCCGCACCGCCCAACCAAAAATCAAAACGTGCTTCTCGAAAATACACACCAAGACGGGTCGGCAGACCGCCCGGCCGTCCGGACGGATCTGCCGTGGCACCGCCACACGCCACCCGCAGCGCCATCGAAAGAATGCACCGGAGGAGGGGTCCGATCAAGACGCTTGGCCGGGTCCGGCCGATCAGGCCACCCGACCGCCCCTGCTGCATCTGGATCCAAGCAAACACTTTTCCAAAGAACCAAACACCATTCTTGAGCTACAATATGATCAACACATGATCAAACACCCTTGCAAAAACACATTTGCACTAATTCAAACCATGCTCAAAGAATTCAACCCAAATTGTAAAACACATTTCAGAATCGACTCAAGAACTATTCGCAAAACGATACAAATCAAACTCGAAGTTTATGAGATTAATCCTCTAGCCATGTGAAGGTCAACACAAGACCCTGGCCAACTTGCCAACACTCGCTGTAAGCCCCACTCACATGTTTCTCGAATTTTGACTCATAAACCTCAGCTTATTCGCACAACTAACTTGCAAATAACGCAATAAACACATTTCATGCTTGAGCACTACTCTTTGCAACACATGCAAAAGTCTAGCTCAAGCAACATCAATCAAGGTGCATGAACTCTAATTGCAACACATGCAATTTCTAGTTCCATGCAACACCAAATCAAACTCTAAACTTAACACCAAAACCAAATCAATCAGATGAGCTCTCTACTTGCAACACATGCAAGCCTCTAGCTCCACACAAACACACAAACACCAAATCGTGCTTGAGCTCTCTCCTTGCAACACATGCAAAACTTAGCTCCAAGTAACACCAAGGTTTTATAAAGATTTGTTTTATAACAAAGCATGAAGCTTCAACTAATGCAACACATGCAAAAGTGAACTTCACGCAAAAGCCAACGACTAGCTTATCACTTCTTGCAACATATGCAAATCAAAGCATTATGCGAAAACCAATGCAACCAAGCATAAGCTTAACCCATTCGCAACACATGCCAAATGGTTAACCCTCATGCAAAAACCAAATCCAAATGGTTGAGCTTGAGTGAACGCGAATGAGATCACCAACACATGATGAAGCTTTGCCAAAGGAACGACCCTCTTAATAGCACGACGATTAAAACCTTAGACTCAAAGACTACAAAGTCCTTAGCCTATCTAATTATACCTCGCCGCTACAAGCAATCCCCTTTGGGGTCTTTATGATCTTCACTTTGATATTCTCGATATCCACTCGACTCCACTTCGGGATCCACTTGACGCCCATCAACTTATGATGCCGCCCTTGTCCTGCTCATCATCTCATCCATCTTGGACCTAACTCAATCACAACTCATACAAATAGTTAGTCCAAGATGCATGGTTGTCTCAATTATCTCTTGCACTCCATTAACACATAATGGATGCCTCTAGATCAATTCGAGCACAACCTAAATCAATTGAAATGATTGTAATGTGTCTTAAGTATAATAATGCAACACATGCTTAATTATATTTTAAGAACTATTCATTTGTCCTTAATTAATCACAAAACACCATCAACACATGATGAAGTGTTCTTTAATGATTAACAAGATAAATGAACTCAATTTAAATTATCATTTAAATTGATATGAGTATATATTAACTACACAAGTTTTCATATACTCATGTTGATGAAAAGTAATGATCCATTATATGTAAATTGTATGGAAATGATCATTACTCTAAATCATCAACTATAGAATACACCCCACATGTATATGTGCATAAGTATGATTGACTTGGATATAATATGCACATATTCAATTTGATTGTATTGGAGTATATCCCATATTACCATGGGTATACTTATAACTTAGGCAATTCAAATATATACTCAAGGATTTAGTTTTTTGTCTTGATCCTTATGTGTGTCAATAACTAATCGATCAATACAAAGAGACTTCAAGTTAAACTACAAACTCCCTAAATATGTGCATCCATGTAATATATGGATTGAGAGACATGATGCACATTTTGTGGTTAATATAACGGGGACATTCATATTTCAACTTGACTCCAAAGTATGCAACTAATATTAGAATGAATATGCAAACATACCTTGGGTTTTCCATTTTTCAATGCGATGAGACTAATCAAAGATATTCTAAATAAACAAGTTAGTCTCGATATAAGATTTTCATTAATAACACTATCGCATTAAGGGATAAACTCAATATTGGATTTGTCATTAACACAAGATTAGATTTGTCATTAACACCAAAACCATAACTAATGAAGGTTGAACTTTTAGAGGGCGACCTGAGGAGCTGTGGGCGCCACGTGAGGAGACCTGGAGGAGCTGGCAGGGCCGGAGGCGCAGGAGTCTGCCAAGGCTCAGAATAGGAGCCAAGATTGGGGAAAAAATGACTCAAATTTTTGGGGAGGAGAGCTAGGGCCAACAAACTGGCTAAGTGGCCAGGATTGGGGAGAGTCTTCCAAGGGCAAGAAGGTAAGTTTGCTAAAAGCCTCTCAAAACTCCAACTGAAGCCCTCCTTTTTAACAAAAAACGAAATTCTCGATAATACACACATCATTCCGTATCATAGAAACTTCATACAAGGGAGCACAGCGCAAAAGCTCACTAAATCCCGATGCAAAAGAAACAAAGGTTCAGTTAAAACCCAAACCCGATATGCAAACAGCATAACCCAAACCTTTAATAAACTGCGAGGCGACAAAACTCTTCTCCAGAATAAATCCTTGAATCAAGAAAATGAAAACATCATCGACCAAAACCCTACAAAAGATTTGCAGTATTACAGTTGTTGAAGCGATGTGGTACGTTAATCAAACCAATTTAATGGCCTGCGCTATATATATTGTTTGCAATTAATTAAGGGCTGGGACCGGCTCATGAAGTTAATCTGTGTGTTAGAGTTCTGATATTACTTGTTAGGGATAGATGCACGATAAAATATTGGAGACACAATTTTAATGTAGAAAAACCTTTACGGGAAAAAATTACGGAAAACAATCCACTATAATACTTCCAAGATTACAATTACAGAGGGTGGCTTATATAGCTAAAGAGTTTGAGTTGTTGAAGATTTGGACTAACAACCTATTTAGATAAAACCAAAAGATATGGTAGTTAAAGATATTTGAATTATCTCCAACAAACCTCCCCTTAACTCAAAATCTTTAACAAAATTATTTCTAAAAAAACTTATTTAAGCATATGAATACAAGTGCGTTAAAAAGTCCAAAAGACTAATTGAAAGCATCTAGATTCTTAATTTGATTTGGTTTTGGTAATTAATAACAATCATGGTTTAAAGGACTAACCTTTTCAATTTAAATATTTTGAGAATAGGTTGGTCTAAAATTCGACGAACATAGAAGCATGAATAGAAAATCAATGTATCAAGACAAGATGGCTAAGGTATAAAATTTAAGAACCTTTTCATAGCTTTTGCCGATCTCGGTGTTTGGAGAAAAAGATCGGATTGCTAGAATAGGTGCCATACTATTAAGAGGGGTCTTTGTCGCATGTTTGATGTCGATAAAGGTGTCGATGCTCAAATTATTATGCATATAGACACTTCGGAGAAAATGCATCAAAATGAGGAAATAAAAGATAAAAAATTGTGTGTTTGGGCTTGAGGGGCCGGTATGACGGGCCTAAGGCCAGTCTATTTTTTCCAGTAAAGGGTGTTTTTGCACCTAGGGAGGGCTGTATGACCGGACCTGGCCTCCGGTATGACCAACTCCCCTCCCGGTGCATTTTTCCAGAGGAGTTGTGTCGGTGTTTCGTATAACCGGCAAGTAAATTTGTAAGTATAGGGGTCGCGCATTCCCTCTCCTTGATGATTGACTCAGGGAGTCCAAGACGTATACTGGTTCGGGCCGAATATCCCTACATCCAGTTTGTGGTGGTTTGTATTACCCAGGATGCAGTGGTCTGCTCGGGGTTACAAGTGAGGACTCAGGACAGGCCCTGAGCGCTCGTCCGAGTGAGGGACTCGGGAGTGCTTGTCTACCGGTTTGACTGGACGGAGGTTGGATGTGTTTTTCAGGTTGGAAGGCTTGAACTCAATTGATCTCCCCCTCCCTGAGGGCCCCTGCCTCCCCTTATATAGATGGCGGGGGCAGGTTACACGGGAATTTAGAGAAAAGAGGTAGGGGTATGCTACGCCCGGGAGTCCCTGTCTTCGGTCTTGATGATTGATAGGTTCCTGTGTATCCCATGCCGGGTTAGTAGACACAACGGACTGCGCTCCGTTGGGAAGGTCTGACCGCCTCCCTCTTCTGTGCACTGCCTGAGATGGCGCCTGAAGGATGGGTGCTTGACTCTGGCGGCCCCCGGGGCGTCTTGGGAAGGAGCCACCCATCCTAGCATGGCTGTCATGTCCGTGGGGCTGGTGACCGGCTTGTCGTTGACTGACGACGTGGCGGAGGTCGTGGTGTTGAAGCTCGTCGGGACCCCGGCCTGAGGCCAGGTTGGAGCCCGCGGAGGCGTCGGACCCGGGTCTAGGTCGGAGACGGCCGGGGCGCCTGACCCGAGGTCAGGTCGGAGCCTACTAGGGTGTCCAATCAGTGGCGAGGCCGAGTTCGGCGGGGCGCCGACCGAGGCGTGTCGGGCCGCCTTTGGTGGGCCTGAACGAGGCCAAGAGTCCTTCATGGCCCCTCGAGGCCTAGAGCCGGGCCCAAAACGGATCATTTGGTGTTCCCGCCAATATTCAAGTGATAATCCCATCTGTGGGGGCGAGGTTTGGTAATACCTCTCCAAAGATTCGCATCGCTGCCAACCTTGCCGCCATATCCGTATGACTGAGAGAAAAACGATCTTGAAGTAGATGTATACTTTGCTGTGGGGTACCCTGGGTATGAGTATTCGTCAGTAGCCCCCGGGGCCATCCTAAAATGCGTGCGTTCCTGGGCGGGCCCACCGTCTTCGGTGGCGCGAATGCTGGGCGTGTATGGGGCTAGCCGGGTTGAGTCTGACCAACCTGGTTGGGTGACTTCATCCGGGGGCGCGAAGCGCACCAGCCGTAGTGAAGTTTCAACCCCGAGCAGTGGTCGGAGAGCCGGGTCGGGGTTACCCGGTTAGTGAAAAATTGACCGAGCGAAGTGAGCAGACTCGGTCAGTCGGACCGTTCGGCACGCCTATCTGGTTCGGGCGGTGAGGTCCGACCAACTTGATCGACGGAACCTGACTGGGGGCACTCGGGCGGAGTCAGTCGGTCCGAGCCCCCGAGTGGGCCGGAAGTCCGACCAACCTGGTTGGCCGGTTTCGATCGGGTCCGTGAGCGCACCCGGTGGGTGTAGCCCCCGAGCGGGTCGGGGAGCCGGTCGGGGGGTTACTTTGGTCGAAGCGCTAGTTTTTCATCTTAGCTGGACGCGGCCTTGGTTGGCTGGGATGCCCGAATGCCCGAGCAAGATTTCGGTTCCCGAGTGCTCGTTTTACGTCGTAGCTAGACGTCGCCTAGGTTGGCGCGGACGACCAAACGCCTTGGGCGAGGTTTAAGTGTCCGAGAGCTAGTTTTTCATCGTAGCTAGACGCTTTTGTCGGCGCGGACGACCAAACACCTTGGGCGAGGTTTAAGTGTCCGAGTGCTAGTTTTACGTCGTAGCTAGACGCTTTTGTCAGCGCGGATGACCAAACGCCTTGGGTGAGGTTTAAGTGTCCGAGTGCTAGTTTTACGTCGTAGCTAGACGTGTTAGTAAGGCTGGTTTAACGCCGGAGCTAGGCGAGTTTGTCGGCGCGGACGACCAAATGCCTTGGGCGAGGTTTAAGTGTCTGAGTGCTAGTTTTACGTCGTAGCTAGATGCGTTTGCAGGGCTGGTTTAACGCTGGAGCTAGGCGAAGGGCGTCCGTCCCGAGTCCTTGTCTGGCGAGGCTATCTGCGGGAGGAGTAGCCACTGTCTATCCCACGTATACGCCCCGTCCGCAGGTGTGGGACCTGGAGGGGGTGAGCAAGCGCGTGTTTACCAAGCGTAGGTTTAAACACCGTGCTCGTGGAGCTACAAACGGGTTATCTGAGTGAGCCCTGGAGATCATGCGATCTCCGAGCGGATGATCCCTGCGTTGGGTGTCCGACCCACTGGGGGCGACCTATAAAAAACCTTTCTTTACTCGATCCCGTATCGGACCCCGAGTCATTCAGAACTTCCGAGCACACCGGGTCGCTACCCTTAGAGGGCTCCATGAGAGCATGAAGTATGGTCTCGGACACGAGTTAAGGCGATTGAGTCGTCCGCCAACTCAACTAGAGGCCCACTGGGGGCTCGCCTTGTCCTCGCCCCTCACTCGATTTTGTGCCGGGTGACCCTGGATCCGCTCGGTGGATTGGGGCTTTGGAACCCGTGGCACCAGTACTAGGCCTTGGCGAAGGGAGTTGAAATTTCTCACCACCTCGAGGCCGTAGCCACTCGGTGGGATTTTCATACCTGTCTCGGCCCAGTTGATCCAGCCCGGAGGCGGAGTTCGAGAGGTCGGGGGGCGTCCCGCCCGGGGCGGCGCCCTGGCGTCCCCTGCAGGCATTTAATGCGCATGGGAATTTAATGCGAGGTGAAATGATTGGGGGCGATACGTCTCACCAGCGGCGTGGCGTGGCAGCCCGACAAGATAGGCGACGCTTCGTCCGAGACAAGGTCCTCTTGACTGGCATCCGCTTGGTCGATGCTTGTTCGACTGGCGCGTGCTTCGGCTGGCGCCTGTAAACTTGGTGCGCGGGGTGCTAAGGCACGCTTCTGGCTTGGCCATGGTCGCCTCCTTGTCTCCGCTTCCTGCTTCTCCCACCTTTTCGTGTTTTCCATTCCTGGAGATGTCGTGGTCCGTGTGTTTCGACCGACTATGGGTCGCACCGCACGGGCACTTCTCTGTACCACAAAGCACTACTTCGAAGCCGTAGCTGCTGGGGCGTAGGCCGTAGCGCTCGGGTCGAGGGGGTTACCACCTTTTGCTCCTCATGCCGGGGATGATGTGGTTGTTGGGCCCATCGCTCAGCCTGCCACCGGGGTGGTGAGGTAATCGGCCTTTCAGCTATCTCGGGGCCACCGCGGCCCCACCCAAAGCCCTTTGTTTGTGCTGCCACGCTTGCCCAGCTCAGAGCCAAAACCAAAGAGCCGCGTTGCCGCTCAAGCGAAGTCCTTCCACCGTCTGTCCGTCGCGTTTTAATGCGAAGTGGGAGAGGCGGGAAGGTCGCGTCTCGTAGCGCAGGACATGGAGTTAATGCGCGTGCGGCGCTTCGACCGGGGCGACGCCCGCTTGGACCACTCCGTCCCGCCTCTGCATATATAACATGAGGGGCGCGAAAGCGGCCACGCTCAGCCAGTTGCCTTCGCTTGCTCGCCACCCCACGCCCTTCTTCGACACCGAAGGGAGTGGTTCTTGCACTTCGAGTCGACAAATGGCGAAGCGGTGCAGACGACGAGAGCCGGCAGCGAGGAGGCAAAGGACCCCGGTTCGGACCCCAAGAGGCCCCGCGCCGATGCTGGGTCCTCTGCCACTACAATGGGAGGCAGGATCGCCCTGCCCTCGTTGATCTTCCGCATTAGGAACCCTCTTACGGAGTGAGTCCCCTTTGCCTAGTCTCGGTATAGCTTTGTCTTTGTCTCGTTGACGTTGAGCTGCTCCTTCTTTCTTCGGTAACCGCTCGCTCAGCTCACGCCGCCCGCCGCCGTGGCGCCACCGGTGGCCACTGCGATGGGGGAGGCAGAGGTCTTCGAGCGGCCTCCGACGCCTCGACGCCAGAGGCGAATCCCCGGGAGCCCGGCGGTGGATTTGGCGGCACGACGTGGTAAAGCCTCTTCGACGCCTGTGCCGCAAGGCCGCTTCCCATGAGGCAGAGTCGCCAGGCAGCGGGGCTCATGCGGCACGCCGAGGAGTTTCGCGAAGACGCGAGGAGGCCTCGGCGCTGCGGGCTCAGGCCGAGGGGGCCGAGGTGGAGCTCGCGAGGATGCAGGAGGGGCGCTGGGTCTAGCGCGACGATCTCCTATCAATGCTTCGTCCCGCCGTCGAGGGCGTAAGCGGGAGCTTGGAGCCACTGGGGGTGAGGTTGCGCGAGCCGAGCGCATTCCATCGGGTATGCCTTCGCCACTCAAAGTGGCCGACGCCGGGCGACCGCCCCACGCTTACGCGAAGCGCCGCCACGAGGGGCGGAGGTCGCCACACAGTGGTGGAGTATATGTTGGTTTCGTTGCGCCACCGCGACACTTCCTTCGACCCGATGGCGACAGTCACCGGGATCGAAGGCGACGCGGGCAGAACCGCGCCAAAGAAAGCGGCAAGAACGAGAAGGTGGCGGGGCTGGGCGACGTCATCATAAGCAATGACAACTCCGATGATGATGATGTCGCTGCTTAGCTTAGAATATCCTGTATGCCTGCATCAACTTTTGTAATGCATGTACATTTTATGCCACAGAGCTTTTGCTTGATATTTTGCATCTCCCCTCCGTGATGTGCACTCGTCGAACGACCGTAGCCCTCAGGAATCACTGAGGTTGTTAGTGCGTAGGTCAGAGCGCTGAGAGCCTGAGGAAGATGCCAAAATTGCAAGGGGCTTAGCAGCCCAAAGGTGCGTCCTAGGTCGTCCGTGGATCGCCTCGCACGGGCACTTCCTTCTTCCGCAAAGCGCTACGCAAGAACCATAGCCGCCGGGCGAGGGCCGAAGCGCTGGGTCGAAGCGGGCACGCTATGGGTCTCAAGGTCGGCCGGGCGCCGACTCGGGTGAGTGCGTGAACAAGTGGCCCCCGAGTGGCGTGCGGGGACTAGGATGTGGTCGACACGCCGCGCTTTGAGCCCAGGGGTTTTGTCGAAGACGCAGGAATAACGCAAAAGTTTTCAGGGATAGAATCGCCTTAGCTTCTCAATATTCCATGCGTTGGGTACAACGTTGCCATCAACGTCTTTGAGTCGGAAGGTGCCAGGTCGGAGGACTTCCACGACGGTGAAGGGCCCTTCCCACGGAGGGGACAGCTTATGCCTGCCAACGTTGGACTGAACCTGACGCAGGACCAGGTCGCCAACATTGAAGGACCTCCCACGGATCTGCTGGCTGTGGTAGCGCCGCAGCATCTGCTGGTACTTGGTGGATCACAGAACGGCCGCTTCGCGTGTTTCGTCGAGCTGGTCGACGGCGTTTTGTTGTGCGTCGAGGCCCCGCGCCTCATCGAAGGTTTGGAGTCTCAGGGCGCCGTATTCCAGGTCGGTCGGCAAGACGGCCTCAACACCGAACACCAAGAAGAATGGTGTAAACCCGGTCGACCGGGTCGGTGTGGTCTGCAGGCTCCAGAGAACGGAGGGCAGCTCGGCCGCCCATCGTCCCGCGAATTTCTTCAGTCGGTCGAAGATTCGCGGCTTGAGCCCTTGGAGGATCATACCGTTCGCTCGCTCGACCTGGCCGTTGGTCCGAGGATGGGCCACGGCAGCCCAGTCAACACGGATGTTGAATTCATCGCAGAACTCAAAGAATTCTTTCCCTGTGAACTGCATTCCGTTATCGGTAATGACGGAGTTCGGGATCCCGAACCGATAAACAATGTCGCGGAAGAAATTGGCCGCCTGCACCGAAGTGATGGTGGCGACCGGCTTGGCCTCTATCCACTTGGTGAACTTGTCCACCGCGACAAGCAAGTGGGTCAAGCCCCCAGGCGCCTTTTTGAAGGCCCCGACCAGATCGAGCCCCTAAACGGCGAATGGCCATGTGATGGGGATCATCTGTAGGGCTTGTGCCGGGAGATGTATCTGCCGAGCGAAGAATTGGCACCCTTCGCAGGTGCGAACAATTTGCTCAAAGACGGCCATCGCGGTCGGCCAAGAGAAACGCTGTTTAAGGCTTTCCCCACGAGGGATCGCGGTGCGGTGTGGTGGCCGCAGACTCCGGCATGGATGTCGAGCAGTAGCTGCTTCCCTTGGTCCGCCGGAATGCACTTCTGGAGGACTCCCGAGAGGCTCCTCTTGTAAAGGTCTTCCTCGACCAGGACGAAGGATTTTGCCCATCGAGCGAGGGCGCCGCCTCGGTGGGTCGGCAGGAGCGATCCATCGGTCACCGGTCGATGAAGGGCTTCTCCGCTTGAGTTTCAAGAATCAAAGACGCCGCGGCCTGACCCGAACGGCTCCGCGTCCGACCATCCGGCGGTCGGAGCGGCCGTGTCCAGAGAGTCGGTTGGTGGCTTGGTTGGCGAGTCCAGTCGGACTGAAGGCTTGTATAGGTCGGAGACAAAGATCTCGGCGGGACGGTCCCTACCGAGGCAAGATTGGCGGTAGTCGGCCTCACCGCTAGAAGCGCCGGAGCTATAGTGAAGTTCGAAACCCCTGAATCTTTCCTCAAGTTTGCGTACCTCCCGACAGTACGCCGCCATACGGGCGTCACGAGGCTCCGAGGCCTTCATGACTTGGTCGACGACAAGCTTGGAGTTGCCGCGCACGTATAGTCGGCGCGCGCTCCGAGGTCGGCAGCGATCCGGAGACCGTTGACGAGCGCTTCGTACTCGGCGACATTGTTGGTTGTGTCGAAGAGTAGTCGGATGGCGTACTGGAGCTTGTTTCCTAGCGGGGAAACAAGGACGACCCCGCACCCGCTCCGTTCTTGGTGTAGGACCCGTCGAAGTACATCGTCCAGTGCTTGGGGTCTTCGAGCACCGGTGGCACTTGGGCTTCGGTCCACTCGGCGATGAAGTCGGCCAAGACCTGCGACTTTATCACCGTCCAGGGGACGTACGATATGTCGTGGCTGTTGAGCTCGAGCGCCCACTTGACTATCCTTCCGAAGGCGTCGCGGTTGCGGACGATTTCGCCAAGTGGCGAGGAGGTCACCACAGAGACCGGATGTCGGTCGAAGTAGTGGACCAGCTTCCTCTTTGTGATGAGCATCGCGAGAGCAAGCGGATACCGACTTGACTGACGGATCACCGAGCCTTGGACTCGGACAAAGACTTCATCGATGAAGTACAACGACTGGTCGGGCGGCGATGTAGAGGAGGCGGTTCTTCGACGCCGAGCGACTCAAAGACCGGAGGTGAGGTCAAGAAGGCCTTCGGCTATCGAGGGCCTCTCGCCTCCCGGTCCGGTGAAATAGTCGACTTCGAGCGGCTTGTAGAGTGGCATTCGCGTCACGAGGCGAGACACGAAAACGGCTCAAAGCCGCAAGGCATCTGTCGCCTCCGACTCCTTTTAAGTCACTGATCGGACCCATCTTCATGATTGCAGAAATCTTCTCCCGATTGGCTTCGATGCCACGCTCGGAGATGATGAAGCCGAGCAGCTTTCCCTTGGGGACTCTGAAAATACATTTCTCGGGGTTGAGCTTGATGCGAAACCTTCGGAGGTTCGCAAAAGTCTCTTCTAAGTTGGCGAAGATCGTCGGCCTTCTTAGATTTGACGACGATGTCGTCAACGTTCGCCTCGATGTTACGGCCTATTTGGTCGCCGAAGCACGTTTGCATACATCGCTGGTATGTAGCGCCCGCGTTTTTTAGACCAAATGGCATCGTTACGTAACAAAACAAGCCGAACGGAGTGATAAAAGAAGTCGCGAGCTGGTCGGACTCTTTCATCGCTATCTGGTGGCTACTTTTTTAAAGCATAGGGTTGGCTAGCCACTCGAGGTGGCGTACCTCTTTTATAAACCCTGCGCCAGAGCTTCGCAATCTCCCCACCTATAATCTTGCGCTTCTCCTCGTCGAAGCGGCGCAAGCGCTGGGCGACCGGCCTTGAACCGGGTCATATGTTCAAGGAGTGCTCGGCGACCTCCTTCGGGATGCCTGGCATGTCGGAGGGCTTCCAGGCGAAGACATCCCGGTTGGCTCGGAGGAAGTCGACGAGCGCGCCTTCCTATTTGGTGGGGAGCGTGGCTCCGATGCGCACAGTCTTGGTTGAATCGTGGGGATCGACCACAACCTCCTTCGTGTCCTCGGCGGACTTGAAGGAGCCTGGCCCCGATTTGCTGGAGTCGGGGCGCATCGGGTTTCTCCCGGCGCCGAAGTTCGGTGGAGGCAATGAGCGTCGACGCCAACTCGCAACTGCCGCGCTCGCAGTTGTAGGCGAGCTGAAAAGACGCGGCCACGGTGATGACTCCTCGTGGCCCCAGCATCTTCAGCTTAAGGTAAGTATAGTTGGGGATCACCATGAATTTGGCGTAGCAGGGCCTCCCCATGATGGCGTGGTAGGAGCCAGGAAACCCCACGACCTCAAAGGTGAGGGTCTCGGTGTGGAAGTTGTCCGGGCTCCCGAAGGTGACGGGCAGATCGATCTGCCCGAGCGGATGGGCCTGCTAGCCCGGGACGATGCCGTGGAAGGGCGCCTTGCTCGGTCGGAAACGTGAGCGAGGGATCCCCATGGCATCGAAAGTCTCAACATACAAGATGTTGAGGCTGTTACCGCCGTCCATGAGCACCTTGAACAGGCGTTTCATGCCTATGACGGGGGCGACGACCAGGGGATATCTTCCTGGGTGCGGGACGTGATCGGGGTGGTCGGCCCGATCAAAGGTGATCGGGGGCTCCGACCACCGGAGGAACTTAGGCACGGCGGGAGCCGCCGTGTGCACCTCCCGAAAGGCGAGCTTGAGCTGCCGTTTGTCGGCGTAGCTCGTCGGTCCGCCGAAAATCAAAAGGCAGCCGTCGGGTTCGGGGAACTCGGCATCCGCCCCCTTGGCCCCAGCCTCTGGTGCCGGGTCATGCCTCTTCCCTTTGCCCCGCGTGGGGTCTCTGGAAATGAGGCGCTTGTGGTCTCGACTTCGAGCTTGTGCTCGACGGTACCGTGATGCGGACACGGGCTGTCCATTAGCTTGTCAAAGTGGTCGGGCGACTGTCGTGCCTGCTGCTTGGCGGGGCGGTCGGTGGCCGCGACCACATGGCCCTCGCGGCCTTGCTTCCCCTTCCGTTTCCGCTTATCGGGACGGTTGGAGGGCGCGCTGGTGTCAGCGCCGGGTTCTCGTTTGGCCTTCCCCTTGTCGAAGATGGCCCCCACGGCCTCCTCGCCAGAGGCGTGGTTGGTGGCGATGTCCAAGAGCTCCTTGGTGGTCCGGGGCTTGGCGCAACCCTAGTTTGTGGACCAGAGCTTTGGACGTCGTGCCATAGATGAACGCTCCGACGACGTCAGCATCGCAGATGTCGGGGAGCTCATTGCACTGTTGGGAAAAGCGCCAGATGTAGTCCCGGAGAGTCTCCCCGGGCTGCTGCTTGCAGCCCATCAAGTCCCAGGAGTTCCCAGGGCGCTTGTAGGTGCCCTGGAAGTTGCCGACGAAGAGGTTCTTCAAATCGGCCCAACTCCTGATGGTATCTGTGGGCAGGTACTCGAGCCAGGCTCGAGCCGAGTCCGCGAGGTAGATGGGGAGGTACTGGATGATGAATAGATCATCCGTAGCTCCCCCCGCCCGGCACGCAAGCCAGTAGTCTTCCAACCAGACACTGGGGTTTGTCGCCCCAGTGTACTTGGTGATGTTGACGGGTGCCCGAAACCGGGTAGGGAAGTCCGCGCTGCGGATCTCATGACAGAACGCCTGAGGCCTGAGGCCGTCAGGGCTCGAGTCGCGGTCGCGGTGCCGACCGCTATTTGCGGCCCGAGAGCGGGCCGCCTCGTCCACCATCCTCCTCCGCGCCTCGACGGTGTCGCGGATGTCGCGATCGCCGCCAGCGCTTACAAGACCGGAGTGCGTGAAGCCCGATCGCCGAGGGTGGCGCTGCTGTCTCCGGACCTCGCTGGTCCCAAGCGGCGGCACGGCTTGGGTGGCTCGAGGAAGCCCCCGAGTGGTGGGAGCTGGAGCCTTGTATGTGCTGCACGGCCGCACGCTCCACCAGCCCCCGGAGGTTCTGGTACTTGGTTTTGGCCTCCGGGTCTTCGAGCTCGGGGATGCCGCGAAGCAGCATCGCTGCTGCGACGACATTTTGGCTGGTGTGGGGAAAGAACGGAAGACCGTCAGATCCCTCGGCTAGTTGATGTTGGACTGCACGCGCGCTGGCCAGCGCCGCGAGGGCTCGGGCAGTGCTGCCCAGTCGGCTCGAGCTTGTCCGGTGGGCCTTCGAGCCTCCGGCTCAACGCCGCCGCTTTGAAGCTTCAGCAGTGGCGAGCTCGAGCCCTCTTCACCGCTTGCGCCTCGGCGCGCCGGCGGCAGTTCTCGACTTGGAGGGTCGCGGCGGTTCGCCACGCCGCCATGTTGCACTCGCGAGAGTACAACCCGTCCGGCGCGCCTCGCGTCGAGCTGAGTCGCCGCCGAGGAAACCTCCGGCCAGAAGCCAGGACGAGGCGCGATAGCCGCCGTTGCCACGAATCGTGAGCCCGCGGGGGATGGAATCTCAACCCGCTAAGGCTTACATGCGCCACTGCCAGAAGCGGCGCAATGGTGGACAGTTCGGCGTCAAGGTCCGTGGGCAGGGGTCTCAAGCCGAGGTCGCCGAGGGCGCTGGCGATGGAGTCGTGCTCTCGACGGAGGCTCGGCTCGAGGCGGCGAGGACGAGCACGAGCCCTCACGGAGTGGCGACGAAGTCGAGGAGCCGGCGCGATCCGGCTTCTTGACGAACGCTGCTGTGGATGAAGAAAGCCAACAAGGAGGTCACTGGGAGTCCGGAGACGAAGATGATGACGCGCGAAGTCCCCTACCTGGCGCGCCAACTGTCGGTGTTTCATATAACCGGCAAGTAAATTTGTAAGTATAGGGGTCGCGCGTTCCCTCTCCTCGATGGTTGACTCAGGGAGTCCAAGACGTATACTGGTTCGGGCCGAATGTCCCTACGTCCAGTTTGTGGTGGCTTGTATTACCCAGGATGCAGTGGTCTGCTTGGGATTACAAGTGAGGACTCAGATGAGCCCTGAAGCGCCGTCCGAGTGAGGGACTCGGAGTGCTTGTTCACGGCTTGTTGGATGGAGGTCGGATGTGTGTTTCAGGTTGGAAGGCTTGAACTCAATTGATCTTCCCCTCCCTGAGGGCCGCTGCCTCCCCTTATATAGACGGCGGGGGCATGTTACACAGGAATTTAGAGAAAAGAGGTAGGGGTATGCTACGCCCGAGAGTCCCAGTTTTCGGTCTTGATGATTGACAGGTTCCTGTGTATCCCATGCCGGGTTAGTAGACACAACGGATCGCGGCCGTTGGGAAGGTGCGACTGCCTCCCTCTGCGGTGCACTGTCAGCAAGAGCGCGCTGGGGACGGGTGCTTGACTCGTGGCCCCGGGCCATCTTTGGGAAGGAGCCACCCGCCCCTAGCACGGCCGTCATGTCCGTGGGGTTGGTGACCGCTTGTCGCTGATCGACGACGGGCGAGGTCGCGGAGTTGAAGCTCGTCGACACAAACCGAGGCCAGCCTGAGCCCGCGGAGGCGTCGGACCCGGGTTCAGGTCGAGCCGGCCGGGCGCCGACCCGAGGTCGCCTGAACTGTTTGGGCGCCCAATCGATGGCGAGGCCGAACTGTGGGCGCCCGACCTGAGGCCAGGTCGGGCCGCCTCTGGTGGGCCTGAACGAGACCGAGTGTCCTTCGTGGCCCCTCGAGGCCTAGAGCCGGGCCCAAAACGGATCATTTGGTGTTCCCGCCAATATTCAGTGATAATCCCATCTGTGGGGGGCGAAGGCTTTGGTAATACCCTCTCCAGCATTCGGCATCGCTGCCAACCTTGCCGCCATATCCATATGATTGAGAGAAAAACGATCTTGAAGTAGATGTATACTTTGCTGTGGGGTACCCGGGTATGAGTATTCGTCAAGTTGTTTTTGGCATCGGTGATGGGCGGTATGACTGGGGACTCTCCGGTCATACTAGCGAGCGGTATGACCAGAACCCCTCCAGTCATACCGGCCATGTGACCAGCGGTCACTAACGGTGCATTAAATGCACTATTTTGACCGTTGGCTACTGAGGGGCGGTCATACCGGCCTAAGGGCGGTATGACCGGCCTCTCAGGAGGTTTTTAGCTAACTTTTGGCCAACGGCTAGAATTGGTTGGTGGGGATTATAAATACCACCCGACCTGCATTTTAGAGTATCTTTTGGACTTCATTGATGATATTTAAGCTCTAGTTAGTCTCCAAAACTCTTTGTGCATTCAATTCACACTCTAAGAGAGTTACGAGCAAAATTTAGTGGTGCATTTAGTGTTGAGCCTCTAGACACTCAATTCAACCTCGAGCAAGCGTCAAGACTTGTTACTCTTGGAAGTTGCCACCTCTTAGACATCTTGGAGGCATGAGGAATTGGTGATCTTCTTAAAGAATCTTGTGAGGAGACCTGATTGGTTGTGAAGACAAGGAGCTCGCCTACCCGGAGTGGGGAAGAGCTATCACGAGTGATCGAGGAAGGCTTAAGCGGGGTGGAGCCGGCTTGAAGGAATTCAAGTCACTTCAACGTGGATTAGAGGAGAATCAACAAGTCTCTAAGACCATGTGATAAAAATTCTTGTCTCTCATTTTTTTGTGACTTGCATTTAATATTCTTGTGCTCGATTCTTATTTGTAGCAAATTGTGTATAATGGGAACTAGAATCCTTTGTGCTTATACTTAACTTGCTAGAGTACTTGTGATCATTAGAAGTAATAATTATAAATTTTCATGTATTGCAATCTTCACTTAGAAGCTCAACGAATTGCAATTAGTTTTTTTTTAAAAATAGTAACCTCCTATTCACTCCTCTCTAGTCGGTTATCCTTGATCATACACTAATAAACAAGAAGATTGAAACAGTTAATCCAAATACTTGTAGTGCAAAAAACCACAAAGGGTATAAAAGAATGGAGCTATCTTATCCAAACACTTCTCACAAACAAGATTGAGCAAACCGCTAGAAGATAGTGAGAAAGACTGGAACAGTCAAACCAAACACACATTTATAACAAAGCAGACGAAAAAAATCTGGGTCTTCAATGATTTATAACCCCAGTAAAGTCTGAACCTATGCAACCGATCTTCTAAAACAAACGCTCAATCATCAAATGGTATAAGCCAAGATATCACCTGTGGTGCTGGGTAGATAGCGAAGAATACATAACATGGATTTTTGATATGCTCCAGCTAAAACATAAAATTCAGCAAACTACTTAATGAAAATCCATAACATGGTTGAAATTGCTTAAAAAAAGTCAATACGAAGAAAATTCTTGTGCTAACATTGGAGTATAAATTGTAGTAGACCCCTTATTTCAAACAAAGATAACAAAATAACGTTGTAGTATCCACGCAGAAACAAACTCCTTGCACTTTAAACCTTCATCTCAAACTGACATTAGAGCAAAATCTTTACTAGGAAAAACTCCTAAGAGTATTCTGTTACCAACAAGGTGTCAACAAATTCCAAATTAACGGTGATGAAATACCAAATTTAGTTGTCTCCTCAACTGATATTATTTTTTCCCCAAAGTAAATAATAAAACGTTGAATAAATCTCTAAGAATCTGTCAATGATAAATCCTACATGAATGTTGCCATTAATAAGCACAAAAGCACATGCACTTGTTAGAGTTCTGATGCCACTTGTTAGGGATATATAGATGCATGGTAAAATATTGGAGACACAATTTTAATATGAAAAAACCCTTGTGGGAAAAAAAATTACGGAAAACAATTTACTATAATGCTTCTAAGATTACAAGTACAGGGGGTGGTTTATATAGCTAAAGTGTCCGAGTTATTGAAGACTAAAATTGAGATATGGTAATATATATTTGAGTTTTCTCGAACACGGTGCACAAATTTTGCTAATTCGCAGACGGCCGCGATAGGGTAAAGCCAAAGGAAAGATAGTTTTGGGGGAGAATTGGATTAAATTAAGGGTGTGTTTGGCAGGGATTCAGTTTCTTCAGATTTGTGAATCTAGTGAAACTGAAAATTCTAGCTTCACCAGATTCATGAAGCTGAAGCTGTGAGTACATTAAAAGTGTTTAGATAGATCATCTTGTTTACATTTTAGACCAAAAATATAAACTTAATTCACTTTATTTTAGCCTACAAATTTCAGATTTCAGGTGAAGCTAGAATCTGGAGCTCTACCATACATGCCCTAACATGAAAGCAAACGTACCTGCAATTGTACAGCTCCTAGGCGGCGGTGTAGTTGGTCTCTTCTTCTACCTTAACTGCCTAGCTTGGAAGAGAGATCTAACCAACAAGCCGAACGTTATTCGGACGTACGTGCAGAGTCTCTGGAAGAGATATCTTCAACACTTCAAAGATTTTAGATTAGATTCTTGATCTTTAACAGGAAATTTCGTTTCAATTATTTTAGGCTAGGATAATGCTTTTGATGTTCCATTTTAATTATTTGAAGTCTAATTTGGCGCGTGCTTGCCTAATGCATCGACTATTATTGTAGCCGTTAGCCTAAGCCACACGTAAGTTACATGTTAGATACTACAAACTTTGTAAAATTTAGCCACGCAAATACAGGCCAGTCATCTCGCTAGTTTAGATGATGACCAAATTTGTTAAACCTAGCTTATTCGTTTGGAAAGATTAGCTCAAATATAGAAAAATTATTGACCAAGTTCTGAGGTTGAGATTGTACTCCAGTTTTTGGCCGTGCCCCACGTTTGATTCGTGAAAAAAAAAACTTAGTGACCTCATGCCATATTGAGAACTAATCACCTCATTAGACAGATGAGGAAGAAGATGAGGAGGGGGTCCCACGCTATCTCAGAACGAGGACACGACCACGCCACGTCAGCACCAGAAATCACTCCTCCAGTTCAGTCGCCACACCCGACCATTAGTTTCTTTCGTACCGCAGCGGAGAAGATTGCATGGCAGCGGAGAGCAACTTGATTAATCAATTAGATTCCAAGGAACTCATGAATTGAATCCAAGGGGCCGGGAGAAAGAATTCATTCAGATTTTGACAGAACAAGGAGGAGGAGATAGCAGATAGCTGGACAAGATAGATATGGAGGCCACCGTCTCCCTCTCGCCGCTGCCGCTGCCGCTGCGTTACCCATCATCGTCATCAACAACTGCTCGTTGTCTTCCGCAGCCTTTTCGCTATCTCTCTGCCTCTGCAGTACCCGTAAATCTGCGGCAGCACAAGCGTAATAATATTAGTACTCGCTCCAGCTCCTCCTCCTCCTCCTCTGGTCGTATGTATGCCGCCGCCACCGCCACCACGACGACGGCCGTGACGGAGCCGCGGAAAGAAAAAGACCTCGTCTTCGTTGCGGGTGCCACCGGAAGGGTTGGCTCCCGAGCCGTAAGGTACAAGCTAGATCTACTCTACTGATATCCTCTGATTACCAATTGGGGCACCATGCATGCACAGAAGATGAACGTCAGCATTGAAAACATATGCAATGCATTGCAGGGAACTCATCAAGCTTGGCTTCCGTGTCCGCGCTGCCGTCAGAAATGCGGAGAGAGCATCATCCCTTGTGCAGGTACGTACGTACGTACGTACGGAGGAGTAACTAGCTAGCACACGTAAAATTAATACAACCTTTCTCTTCATTTTTCCTAATATTGATCGTCGGTACTTTCTCCTATGTTTTCCAATTTCCAGAGCGTTCAGCAACTGAAACTAGAGGACGGAACTGCAACTTCGCGTGCGATAATTAAATCGAGCTTAATCTCGTTTAATTTCTTTTAAGTTGCCACCGATCAATTTGTTTCCTCAGTATAATTCGGCCGATCGAGCTAGCTAGCTATAGTGGAACTTAGGATGCATTAATTAATAATCGGCTTAATTCTCTCCCTAGGCCAGCCGCAGAGAAGCTTGAGATCGTCGAGTGTGACCTGGAGAAGCAGCCGCAAGCAGGCATCGTTTCAGCCATTGGACATGCCGCAGTTGTGGTGTGCTCCATTGGTGCAAGTGAGAAGGACATCTTGGATGCCACAGGACCCTACCGCATTGACTACATGGCCACCAACAACCTCGTACAAGCCGGTAGTATATAATCTACGCATGCTGTACATGTTCTCCATTGACCGACCGATCACCGATTAACTAATTGAAGCCAGCTTAATTGTGCATGTCTTGCCAGCGACTGCTGCAAAGGTTGAGCACTTCATCCTGGTTACATCCCTGGGAACAAACAAGATTGGCTTCCCTGCTTTCCTTTTGAAGTAAGATAAAAGCATGGCTACTAGTACTTTCAATTTGTGAATTGCATGCCATGCTACGATCGATGGAGAGCAAGCACTTATTACTGTCTGTCTGTCTGTCTTGTGTCTCTGCGTGTGGTTCGGCCAAATGAAATGAAATGGAATGCATGGGAATAATAATGAAGCTTATTTTGGGGGGTTCTGTGCTGGAAAAGACGAGCTGAAGAAGCACTGATTGCCAGTGGCCTTCCCTACACGGTATGTATCCGCCCTGTCCTGTCGGATCTTTGAAATGAAAAGAATGGCGCCAAGCATGATTAATTCTACTCAGCACAACACTAGCCAGTCAGGGATACATATGTCGACGCATCATGTGTACATGCTTGCAGATACTACGGCCCGGAGGAATGGAGAGGCCAACGGATGCTTTCAAGGAGACACACAACCTGGTGGTGGCAGCCGAAGATACCTACGTGGGTGGCCTCGTCTCAAATCTTCAGGTTGCGGAGCTGATAGGATGCATGGCCAAGAACAGGAAGGCGGCCTACTGCAAGGTGGTGGAGGTGATCGCGGAGACCACCGCGCCGCTGCTGCCCATGGAGGAGCTCCTGTCCAGGATTCCTTCAAACAGGGTCAGTACTCACTTCAGTCACATCCAATTTGTTAGAGCATACGCATGCATGCATGGTTTCATTGGAAGGGATCTCGATCTAGTCCTCCTTAATACTCCAATTAAGGGCCTGTTTGGTAGAACTTTAGATTTTAGCTTCATCTGAAATCTGAAATGTAGTGATTCCTATTTTTACATAAATGCAAAAATAAAAATCTCATGTGCATACAGTGCTAATCCCATGATCAGTAGCTAGCACGCACATTTATAACAATTGATATCACATCCATACTCTTTATTACAAATAATAATGATAATTTATACAATAAGATTTTACAATTCAGAGTAGTGCAGCGGAAAGGATTAAAGTCTTGTAGTGTGCCCATCCAATTCTTCAGGCAACTGACAAGGCATAATCTCTAGAAAAACTCGTTAACATTCCCGAATCCTGCGTCAAGTAAATTTCGTCGAGTTATTCTAATTCTTCACCTAAAAACAACAAATAAGTAAGGATGAGTATTTGCGTACTCAACAAGACTTTTGCAAAACCTACAATATATGCAGGCCATTTCAAAGGAAAGGCTTCTACGGTTAATTTGCATAAAGCCAATTTAAATTGTAAAACAAATAGTAATTGCAAAACAGAATTTATAAAAGCAAGTTTGATAGATATGAAAATAACAAGTAAACTAATAGTAACAACTCACAGTCCTCCACAACGTGAGCATTGAGTCGTCCATTGCCAACACATGGCTCAAATCTGAGACAAATACTTTCCAACAAATGTATCCAATTCAACCCATTTAGAAAATATCAAAACTGCTAACTAATGCAGGCGCACCAAGTGTCCCATGACCACGGGAACGGCTTTTCGAAAAGATTTTCACTCTGCAGAGGTGTACAGCTTTACCCACAAGACATGACTGACTCTTTGTGCAGATCATTAGCACACTTCCTTTGGTGTGTCGCAGAGAGTCATGACATAACCGTTACATTACTTAACCCTAACTTTGCACCAGCACGGGACGAAAACCCACAATATGGCAGAAGAACTCAGAGCATAGAAATGATGGAACTTCCCCACAGAGTGGCGTACACCGTTGTATCGGTAAACGTTTGATCCATGATCACCTCAGTGTGGACGTCCCTTTAAGCAATCCATTAAGAAACAAACAGACTACTCTGACCTTCCAATGTGCAAAGCTAGTTTTAAGTAACTTAATAGGTTAAGCCTGTCCCATACCAGCACTTGTGGTTGTACGAAAAGACTTGGATATAACGTACAATTAGTTCGGTCCTTAATCCGACACGAGCAATAATCTCCCCCTACACTACGTGCAAATCCATGCACCTTCGGCTATTGCCAATAATTGCCCGCATCAAAATAATAGTTTTATTTTTATTTTTAACCAAAATACCAATAACCATCATCATGTCTCAATATTTCCATGTTTCATCTGATCAAGTTTTTCAATTGATTTATCCCAAGTCTAAAACATGGCTAAGCATGATTATTAACCATCGTATATACCCAAATTGACATCAGATATTGTCTAACCATAATTCTAGAGTTATCAAGGTTCACATGTCAATACTAAGGGAACTTCATAAGACAACAGGTATATCTACCAGTACCCACAAATTAGTAGAGTTTAATGAATATACGCATGCAATAAAAATATTTAATGAAAACATTTATAAAACTGGGATCAACATGGTCAAAGGGGGTGCTTGCCTTGCTTATTGATGTCTTCAACGAAGTTGAAGTCGCAGTTGACGATGAAAGTAGTGACGTCGAGTTCTACACGTTGCGAACATAACAAATGACAAATAACAAGTTTTCAATAAGGACAAAAAAGAAATCAGATGGAAATCCAAATATAAACAAATCATAGAAAATAGGCATGATTTAAGGTTGGGTTCTTATGATTTTACATATTTGGATTCTTATTGATCTTATATAGTTAGCAAGGATACTGTTTCTTATTTTATGAATTCATTTTACCATTATTTGACCTCATGAATTCAAGTTAATAACTACTCTAACCTTTATGCATTCCAAAGACAATATATCTTCAAATCTAATTCAATTTGGATTCAACTCTAAATGTTTTTGCATATCTAAGTTCATTACTGATTTTTGGAACTTACAGAACTGATTTTACATGATTTACATCCTATTTGCAAAATATATTTATATTTGAATACTTAATACATTGGAAGCAATCTATTCTAGAAAATGATTCAAATTAAGTTAGAATCTAAATATTTTTATATATTTGGGTTCCTGAAGATTTAAGGTTTCCATCAAAATTGGTTATATTCAAATTTGAACTTGTTTGCATAAACATTGTATATAGCATACTTGATCTACTTCTTTTAGTTTAACTTTATAATTCAAACAGAGTTTGTTATTTCAATATTTTTGAATATTTAGAGTCCTCATGTGTTTATATGAACATATAAATTTATGTCATGATTTAAAGAATTATAATCAGATATTTATAATGGTGTCATATTAGGGTTGGTTTGAACTTTTAAATTCAAATAACATTAATTGAGTTTGAGAATTAAACAATTTTGCACAAATGAGTTTATTATGGGTTCAGGAGCATGCATAAATTATTTTATCATTTTAGGATTCATGATGCATAATCTTTATTAAATGATCATATTAGAATTCATTCAAATTTCAATTACAAATAAATCAAACCAAGCATGAGAATTAAATATTTTTGCATATTATGAATATACAGTATTTTATATGAATTTAGAAATTTATTTCATTTTATTTTGACTGATGGTTCAAAAGTTATAACTAATTGAATGAGCTAGGGTTTGATAAATACTAGAAATCAGAATTCTTACCGAAAACGGAAAACACGCTTTTGAAGATTGATTGCGCTTTCTGTTTTGGGCAAGTCTGGATGGAAGTGCTGACAACTGGGCCCATGATGTCAGTGATGCAGCACGAGCTGGAGACTGGTAGCCGGGCCCGCATGGTAGTGAAGAGGCTGAGCCGCTACGACTGGGCCCGCGATGGTAGAGGGATGGCGATGCACAGCGCTGACGGAGCGGTCCCGCACGGCAGTGACTAGGAGAGGCGGGGGACTAACGGAAGGGACCTGCTCGTCGGCGACAGAGAGCAGAGTTGCTCGGGTTCCGGCTTGCCAGCGACGGAGGAGTGCCGGAGAGGCCGAATCGGTAGCAGGGTTAGATCGAGAAGGTGATTGCGCACACGGGGGTGGTACTTCGGTGGTTGGAGATGGCCGGAAGGGGTTCGCTACTGGAGAGGGGCGACGACGCCATGGCCGGTGAGGCGGAGCTCGAGAACTACCGGTGATTCCTAAGAAATGATGGACGGATGAGTATTAATGAGTGATAAGCATCTCGTTTATCACTTTATTCAAAGAAAATGCATGCTGAACTGAGCTCTCACCGTGCGCCATGGGCGGCGGAAGGAGGAGCACGGTGTGGCGGCTCACCGGAGAAGAAGAGCATAAATTGGCAGTGGGGTTGGGTTCTAGAGGTCATGAGGAGGCTCTAGCCCTGATGGTTCGGTTTGATTTGGAGCGTGGAGGTGCGCGCATGGTTTTCCTCCTTTTCGGGTCTTCACCGGCTTTGGGGAAGAAAGCAGTGGTCGAACGGTGTTTTGGTTGTGGGGGCAAGCTAAGGGGAGCTCTGAGGTACTCAATGAGGTGATGAGGAGTTTAAATGGGCGATAAGCATGGTTTGAACGTGGTCACTGAGGTGATGCCGCAAGTGTTGCCATGTTCTTCTAAAAGCTTACCGTGGCAAGGATTTTTGGTGGAAAAGGTTGCCGTGGCAAGCTTTGGCAGGGCACTGGCAAAGGGAAGCTGCCTAGGTCATGCCGACCTTGTGCCATGGCAGCTAATTGGTGGCAGAGGTTTGCCGTGGCAAGGAATTGGCAGAGATGGCAGAGCGGGCGAAGCTTCGCGGAAGGGTTCAACGCCTGGCAGGGGCGTGGCGGCCGAGGCAGCAGTGTGGCAGAGGGCTGGCAGAGGTATGGCAGGTCGGCATGCCTTGGGTTGTGCAATAGTGGTGGCAGAAGATGACAAACCAAAGAGGCGGTGTGGCTGGCCGTCTCTCGATTCTTCACACAGGAGAGAGCAGTGAGGAGAAATGAGGGAGAAGAAACTGACGAGTGGGCCATGGGGCCACATGGCAGGGAGAGGAAGAGGGAAAGGTTGGAGTGTTCTGGTGCTTGGGCCCAACTGGCTGCGACTGTAACCAAAGGCGGTTCACTGGTCGGCAGGGGATAGCTGGACCATCTGGGCCCACATGCAAGTGAGTGAAGGGGACAACTATGGAGAGGTTTCTGGACAGAGCCGGAGTTGATCCATAACATTGAGCTAGCAAACCGACTCAAGACTTTATGAAAATTTTAGTATAGGTTGGCAAGATAATTATAGTTATCCATTTAAAATTTCAAATTAAAATTCCTGACAGAAAATTTTAATTAATTCTGACAATGCACGATACATAGAATTTCCAATTCTATTTTTGATTTATTAAAGTGTCCCAATGAATATTTTTATTTTTGAAACTTTTTTTCAGATTTATTTGAGCTAATAATGCTTCTGTAAAATTTTCAGAATTTTATCTTTAATATTTAAAATTTAAATATTCTGACATTGTTAATTACAGCTTTATTGGTTTTATGTTTTTGAATTTCTAAAAGCTTCAAATTTAAGTTTTTATTTCTGATATTTTTACCAGAGGTATATTATGTATCATGAGTGATTTAGTAATTTTATTATCTTGAGATAAAATCTTAATGTTTTTCATTAATTCGGATGATACACTATTTCTAGTCAAAGTTTGTCTTTTCCATCATTACTAATATTTTTACCATGCAATAAAAATTAAATTTACCAGGTAAAAAGTTTACCTGAGAGATAAAAATTTTATTATAAATTTTTCAAGATTTTACTTTTACCTTTTTATCTTTTTACCATTTTATCATTTCATTGAATTTAACTTTTCTTTTAAAAGTAAAAGCTCAAGAAATTCCAATAATGCAAGATAGTTCAGAAAAAAATGTAAATTCAAATCAATTTCACATTTCAAACTCATTTTGATATTTTATTTGTTTTGATAATAATGATTTTACGTTTTGAAATCTTCTTTTCATTAAGATTGAAATGAAAGAAATAAGGAAAGAATATTGTTTAAAATCAAAATCTTGATTTCAATTAAACTTTTAATTCATTCCTATTTTCAAATATAAAATATTCATTTTTCTTTATTTTTGAATTTAGAGGGCTGTTACATGAAACTTGTAGGCTAAAATAAAGTGAATTAAGTTTATATTTTTGGTCTAAAATATAAGCAAGATGATCTATGTAAACACTCTTAATGTACTCACAGTTTCAGCTTCATGAATCTGGTGAAACTAGAATTTTCAACTTCACCAGATTCACGAATCTGAAGAAACTGAATCCCTACCAAACACACCCTAAGAGAGTTTGACGAGCCTTAATTTGTTAGCATTTAGTATCTGTTACTAGTACTTTGTAGTGACCCTCATTTTTACATAAAATGTATGCTCAAATGAGAATCTATATGTATACGATGCTGCTAGTCTTATGATCAGTAGCTAGCACGCACATTTACAATAATTAATATCACATCCACACTCTATTACATATGTAAAAGGTAATTTATACAATAAAGTCTTATAAAGTAGAGTGTATTGCAGCGGAAAGAATCAAAAGTTTTGTAATGTGCTCACCTAACCCTCAAACAACTGACAAGCTACAATTCCTAGAAAAGCTTATCGTTAATATCCCCGATTCCTGTGTCAAATAAGTTTCATCGAGCTAATATGATTATTCAGCAAGAGTGAGTATTTTTGTACTCAGCAAGACTTTTGCAAAATTTATAATATATGCATGCCATTTCAAGGGAAAGGCTTCTACTGTTAATTTGTATAAAGCCAATTTGAAATGTAAATACTAAATAGTAGATTGCAAATGAAATTTAAGTAAAAGTAGATTTAATAAATAACATAACAATATATAAGTATGAATAAGTAAAATCACGAACTTGGGTATCTTGACCATATCCACGAACCAACTTCTACCAACACTCGATAGAATTGAGTTTTATGCAAATAAAAGCATCTAACTAGTGCTAGCGCACCAAGATTCCCAAAACTACGGGAACAACTTTTCGAAAAGTTTTACACTCTGCAGAGGTGTATAGTTTTACCCACAAGTCATGACCTTTCCTTTTTGCCGCATATTTCATGTATCTTTGGTGTAGTAGCCAGAATGTTCACGACGAAAACCTTTACATTATCTAGGTTAACTTTGCACTAGCCTGGTGACATTAAACCTGTACTATGATGTAAATGTTTGTACAGTCACTGTACAATAAATGATTAATCATATCCATAGTATAGCGTACACTGTTGTATTAGTAAACGTTGCTCCCAACATCTCAGTGTGGGCACCCCTCTGAGCAACCGGTCACTGAAGAAGCCCATACTACTCTAGCCTTCCAATGTGCAAAGTTAAACTAGATAACTTAATTAGTTTAAGGCTGTCCCATACTAGCACTTGTGGTTGTATGGTAATTCTTGGGTTTAACGAACACTGAGAGTTCAGTTCTTAATCCGACACGGGCAATAATCTCCCCTTACACTACGTGCAAGTCCCTTGCACCTCCGGCTATTGCCAATAATCGCCCGCATCAAAACCATAGTTTTATTTTCATTTTTAACTAAAATACCATCCATAAAGAAAGATCATACCCAATATTTTGTCATATCCAATATTTTTAACCATATCAAAATTTTAAGTTCTTTAAGTAGGGCTAAGCATAACTACTAATTGTGAGGATTCCCATATTGACATTAGACATTGTCTACCCTATTCTAGAGTTATCAAGGTTCACAATTCCATACTTGTCAAGTTTCATGTGACTCAAGTATAACTACCAATACCCACAAAGTAGTAGTATATAATGAACATAGCGTATGCAATAAAACATTTAATAAAACTTTTGTAAAACTGAGATCAACATGATCAAAGGGGGTGCTTGCATTGCTTATTTGTTGTTTATGACGAAATCGAGGTCGTAGTCGGCGTTGTCGACGATGGATGTAGGGACATCGGTTTCTACGCATCGTTCAATGGAAATATAGCAATTAACAAACTTCAATAAGAGTAAAAAGAAGACAGACAGAGAAACAAATAAAGATTTATTATAGAAAATAGGCGTGGTTTAGGGTTTGGTTTGCATGATTTCACATTCTTGTGTTTTTAACTGATTATGTATTCATATTGTTAACAATTTTTAGGTTGAGCGATGATACGATTTCTTTTATAGATTATATATTCTTGTTTTATGAATTCAAGAGGCTAAAATTATGCATTCTTATACTTATAATATCTAATTGAAGAGGCAAAAATTATTTGAATTAAGATATTAATCACTTTGTTGTATGTCATGTATGAATAGTACTTAATCCTTAATTGATGTTGCATGAAAAGTGGTTTCTAATATATTAGAGCTATTAAGTTAGGTTACTGGTTATATTTTTGTGGTCTTTAAGAAGGTTTTAATGATACGAATATCTTAACTATAGATTTCTTCATTACCACTGTGTTCATTTATTCATATTATGTAGTTCGAAAATCATAATACTTAGAGTTATACTGCTATTAGGATTTATATGCAAAGTATGATGAAATGAGATTATTTCATCAGAATAGGGTAATCTGTTCCTAAACTGATATTATAAATTTTTAGGATTTGGACGAGATATTATATTTATCGCTGAAATAGCCTATATGGTTTATGTTATATGGAATCGGCTAGTAAGGTGAAATGTACGATTAACACTTAAGGGTTTTGCACTAGCTGAATTTAGTTGAAAAGTAAGTTGTAAATAAGATATTTTTCTAGAATACGGTAGTTCATATACTAAAGTATGTTTCTAAGCTATTCTTCCCAAATTTGCATTTAGACGAGAAGCTTTACGAGTTGCCGAAAAGGCTTAAGTAGTTTAGTTTCCTGCGCGACTAATTCATGAAGGGTGTTTGTAGTAGCGGGATTTATATCCAGAGCAAGTTCTAAATAGAATATTTTTTCAGATTATAGTAGTACATATTATGAAGAGTATTTCTGAGCCATTTCTTCAAATTTTTGCATTTAGCCGAGGTATTTTACAGAATGCTAAAAAAGGCTTAAATAATTTAAGTTCCACGCGTTTTACGTCTTGTTTTGGTTTCTAGTTTGCAATTGCACCTTACAGGATAATTTAACCATTTTTAGGAATTAGTTGAGAATGGCTCTAAGAGTGTTTCAAAGCTAGTTCCGTGATATTTCACTTTTATCCAAGAGGTTTTTCATATAAGTGATCATTAAGGTCTAATGTGAACTTAATTCAAATTTACACAAACATGAGATATTTTTATATAACTAAAGGGTATCATTTTTCAAGATCCTAGGATTTGGTTAGTTTCATCAAATTTGAAGTTCATTTATGAAAGTTATGACTATATGAACTATGTATGCATTGAAATTTCGACTACTAAACATATTATGCAAACTTAGTTATCCTTTTAATATTTTTATATATTTGGAATTCTTGGGACCTTAGGATCACAACAAAACTAGTTTTATCTAGATTTGAATACATTTGATTCAAGTTTTAACTACTTAAATTTCTATACGTGGAAAGCATTCTTTAATAAATTTTTAGTTCAAACTGAATTCAAATCTAAATATTTTTACATATTTGGAACTCTCATATTCTCAGGAACATTGTAAAATTTATTTCATGAATTAAAGAGTTATGGTTTATGTATTTTTAATAGTAACCATATTAAGGTTCATTTCAAATTTGGGTTTAAATATTTCAAAATGTGGTGCAAAATTTAATATTTTTGAATATTCTAAAACTAAATGATTTAACATAAATTTAAAAACTTGTTTGGCTAGTTTTAGAGCTAAGATATGAAAAATTTAAGCATTTGAATGCTTCACCAAGCTAGATAATCACTGAAATGGGAAAAGCATGTTTGCTATAATGTGGAAGCGTATTCCACCTTTACCTTTGATCTGAGTTTTGGCGCATATCACTGACAAGGGGGAAACCGGCCGACTGTTAGTGGGCTGGCTTGGTCTATGAGAAGCACCAGTTGCCTTAAGCTTGCCGAGTCCTCGGCCCTCAGGTCAGTCACATAGAACGGTGGCGCTAGGTGCTCTCGGAGGTGGCTCTGGCGAGCTGGTTTGCCAGTGCGACAAGTGCAGGGAGACGAAGTTGAGCCCCAAAATGGGTTGCCAGGGTCTCGCTTGTTGAAGCTTCACCGATCTGCTCTTTACTTCAGCAACTTATCGATGAGGACTTCAGAGAAATACCAAGTAGCAACCTGAAAGAAACAATACAGAGAACAGGAAAGCAGGCAAAACAATCTTTGGTGCTGCAAAACCACCCTAGCTTTTCTGGTTTTTCTTCCCTCTATATATAGCAAAAGATTACATAAGTATTCTTGTTATCGGACTCTGTCTCGGACAGCAATTCTAAACTAACTCGGACTCGCTAAACATCTTGCTTTTCATTACGTGATCAAACCTTGGCGCCAGCATAACAACTCTGGACTTCTTCTAGCTAGCGACAATAACTAAAACATCAAAATGAGTAAACTATCAAAACAACCAAACGTCCAGAATTCTGCAACAATCTAGACTCTACACACCTGGTTTATCTAACATGTCACCTCCTAAACTTGGTGTGTAGGCTTCAGGTCAATTACTCCCAATTTTTCACGTAGCTCAATGAATCTCACCCGCCAAGAGATTTAGTCATCATATCTCATGTTGTTCTTGATTTAACATATGCCACTTCAACCTTTTCCTCCTCAATACTATTTCTGATAAAGTGATACCTTGTATCGATGTGTTTGCTTCTCTCATGAAATACCGGGTTTTTGCACAACAAAATTGCAGACTTGTTGTCAATTCTTAATTCGAATCTTTCTTCTTGTTCTTCCAGTAGACTTGATACTAATCTTGCTATCCAAATTCCTTGACAAGCAGCCACAGTTGCAGCGACATATTCAGCTTCGCATGAAGATAATGTCACAATTCTTTGCTTATGTGATTGCCAAGTGACTAGATTTCCTCCCATGAAGAAGACAACTCCTATAGTGCTTTTCCGGTTATTTACAGCACCGGCATAATCACTATCACAATATCCAACTATCTTGAACTTCGTGCTGCCATTCTTGCAATAAAAACAGCCAAAGTCCAATGTTCCACACTCACATACCTTAATATGTGCTTGACTGCAGCCCAATGCTCAGATGTGGGCTTTTCCATGAACCGATTGACATACCCAACGGCAAATGCGATGTCAGGACGAGTATTTACCAAATATCTCAAGCTCCCAACAATACTCCTATACATGGTCGCGTCCACGATTGGTTCATTGCTTTGCTTACAAAGCTTCAATCGATTCTCCATGGGCGTATGGTAGGGATTACAGCCCTTTAGGCCTGCTTTTTCAATGATTCTTGCTGCATAGCTGCTTTGACATAAAGAGATGCCTTGAGCTGATTGCTTCACATCAATGCCCATGGCAGATAGTAACTCAAGAGTCCAAGGTCGCTCATGCTGAATAACTTTTTCATCTGGTTCCTGAATTCGTTTATGGCATTAAGGGATGAAGAGGTGATTATCAAATCGTCCACATATACTCCCACCAGCAAGATTGCACCTGCACTCTTCTTCTTGTAAACAGCATACTCATGTGGGAACCTCTCAAATCCCAATGATTCTAGACTCTTGTCTAATTTCACATTCCATGCTCTCGGTGCCTGACGAAGCCCATACAAAGCTTTCTTCAATTTCAGCACCTTTTGTGGATTTTGTTTGTCAATAAAACCTGGAGGTTGTGTCACATATACTTCCTCCTTCAAGTCTCCATTCAAGAACGCAGTCTTTACATCCATATGATGCACCTCCCAATTCTCATGTGCCACAATTGCTACGAGCAGCCTTATCGTTTCAAGCCGAGCCACCGGAGCAAATACTTCTTCAAAGTCGACTCCATGCTTCTGTGCATAACCCTTGGCAACTAGACGTGCCTTATGCTTGATAATATTCCCAGCAGAATCCTTCTTTACTTTGTAAACCCACTTCAGACCGATTGCCTTCTGACCTTTTGGCAACGGCTTCAGCTCCCAGGTTTTGTTCTCCCGTATGGAATGCATTTCTTCTTCCATAGTCTTCCTCTACCACGGTTCTTTCATTGCCTCCATCAAGTCTGCTGGTTCTTCCATTGCCAACATAAGTTGCAAGTCTTCCTGCAACTCTACTTCTGTTGTTTCTGCGTACAACTCTTCTAGTGTACGGTACTTCACTGGCCTTCCTGGAAATGGTGCTGAATCTGGGCTGGATGTGGTTGATGAAGATGAGTCTGTCTCCTCCATTTCATTGGTTCTGTGTTTCTGGACTCACAAAAGGATGAGGTTCCATCTCAATTTCAAACACGTTTCCATAGCATGCTTCATCTGAGATAGCTTCGGTTTTTGTATCCCAGTTCCACTGTCCTTCTTCATCAAACACTACATCACGGCTAACCACCAATTTTCCAGATACAGGATCATAGAAGCGATAGCTTTAGAGCCCATTTCATAACCGATGAAGACAACCTTTTTGCTTCTAGCTTCCAGCTTTTTAATATGTGGTGCTGTTACTTTGATGTGAGCCACACACCCAAACACCCTGAGATGTTGCACTTTTGGCTTTCTGTTATACCACATCTCATACGGTGTCTGCGCCTCCACACTATTGAGTTGCATGCACCAGCCAATTCACCCAAAAGCTTAAGCTGATGAGGAAAGGTGGGCAATTCCCTTATACTTCAACACTCCCCCTCACGTACAGACTCCCTCAGGCCTAGGATGTGGAATAGAAGTGGGCTGCAATTATTTTTTAAAATTGCGCCAACCGGGTCTTGAACTTGAGACCTCTTGGCTCTGATACCATATTGAGTTGCATGCACCAACCAGTTCACCCAAAAGTTTAAGCTGATGATGAAAGGTGGGCAATTCACTTATACTTCAACAATTGCGCCAACCGGGTCTTGAACTTGAGACCTCTTGGCTTTGAAAATTCAAAAATGGAAAATTTAAAATTTATTTTTATAGTTTGTTTGCTTTGGAAGAAATGATTTTAATATTGCTATTTATCCTTTTCTTAAGATTAGAATACAAGAAAATGAGGAAAAGATATTGTTTTAAATCAAAATTTTGATTCCAATTGAAATTTTTATTCACTTCCATTTTAAAATTTTAAATTTTTCATTTTTGAATTTTCCGGAATGTTACATACTTGTATGCATTTAATTTGGCAGGAGCCCCAAACTGAGGATGAGGACTTGATAGTAGAGCCTGCAGCAGCAGCAGCAGCAGGAGAGGCAAAAGCAAGAGCGGAGCAACCACACTCACCCTACACGGCGTAAGTAATGTTATGTGATGCCCAGTTAAGCAAGCAGCAGTTCCTATTGTAACATCCCTTGCGGCGCCGTAAAAAAAAAGAAAAAAAAAGCTAGAAGCTGCTGGTAGTAGCTTAGTTGCTAGCCTGATCGATCGGATTCAGATAGAATATATGATGGATATGTACAAATATGTATGCAGATATGAGGGGTTGAAGCCACCATCCTCCCCATCTCCCACACCGAGTGCCAGTGCCAGTAGTGATGACTCTCTAAACAGCAAGAAGATCGCAGCTTCATCGTCCGCATTACTGGACTCCAACGCCAACGGTACCCCCATCAGCAGCACTAGTGATCAACTGCAGCCGCAGGTGAAGAAGCAGCCGCCACTTTCACCATACACAAGGTACGGATACATGCATGATCAATATAATTAGAGCAATTAAATCATCGTTTTGTTCTTAATTCGTGCATGCATGCTGCTCAGTATAATTCATCAATCTATGTATTATGTATATAATTTCAAGGTACGTGGAGCTCAAGCCTCCAAGCTCGCCAACACCATCTGCGCCCAAAGTATAGATACATAGATTTTAGTTTAGTATTG
Organism: Guadua angustifolia; assembly: GCA_036346375.1. Classification (NCBI taxonomy): domain Eukaryota; kingdom Viridiplantae; phylum Streptophyta; class Magnoliopsida; order Poales; family Poaceae; genus Guadua; species Guadua angustifolia. The sequence goes on along the minus strand of CM070521.1, from coordinate 13,122 downwards.
TTGTTCCTGTTGGATCGGCCGGTCACATGTTTGAAGTGGCAAATACCCAAATGCCCCTTCAATGCGCGTGCACTCTGCAGTCTAATTAAGTGGATCACATGTATATGGATTTTTTAATTTTCCCCTGGAGAACACACGTGCATGTATATATGACTTAATTTTGATGCATTATGTAACCATGTGTATGAGGCCAAGAAATTAAGTAGCCTATGGATAGAACGATCGATGCAGAAGCAGATCTACTGAAACAAGTACACACCAATACGTGTGTGCGCACGCGAGGGCACCACCTTTGACGCGCCTAGAATGATGAAGCCTGAGGATAAATTCGCGAGACCAGTATCATACCCCCTGTTAAACCTTGCAGGGTTCCGGCAAGGAGAGGCTGCCCACGTGTCAAGCCGGCGATTTTATGAAAAAGTCCATCCGTTCCTCCGAATTACGTATAGGTCCTTACGAATTTACAAAATGGTCCTTTATGATTTTTTGTGAGGTGAAGAAAAATTTTCCGGATTGCGTTTGGGTCCCTGGTTTGTTACTTTACGAAAAGATGCGTTCGTTAAATGCGAATCGCGAGCGAGCCATTTTCTAATTTTTCGGGATAGCGGTCGGGTCCTGTTGAAGAATATCTGAAGAACTGCCGACAGTACAATATACAGATCACGAGACTGCAACCTGGAGACAGAGGACGATACTACCCCTCGCTTGTGCTAATAGGCTAGTGTCCTTATAAGGGGTATTTCGGTCAATTGCACCAAAAGACGACATTACCCTCCATTTGTAATTATAGCCTTACCATTCATGTAAGGGGTGTTTTGGTCATTTGTGTAGACCATGAACCCTATAAATACCCCCTCCCCTCTCATGTACAAGGAGAGCTCTCTTGAGCATTATAAAGGAAGTTCTAGAATCGACGAGCCTCGGGGCCTGCCCCGGAGGCGGCCCTCGTGAGGCTCGTCGACAGAGAGTAGGCGGTCCTCTCGGACCCCAAACATGATAAAATCCCATGTCATTTTCACTCTCGTGGACGCCTGCCGGCGATTAAGCGGCCCGACGCCCACCCCTCGCTTGTGTTTGGTTTTCACACTTACAACATTGGCGCCCGTCAAGTGGGGACCGTGGCTAGCTCATACAAGGCTATGGCTCCTACCAAAAACACTCTAAGGCTCCCTAGCCCCAAAAAACAAAGAGCGCTTGAGATGATCCTCCTCCTCAGCGGAACCCGGCCAAGCACCGCCTCGTAAATCGGTGCCGTTCACCCTGGGGTCGACAACGTCCTTCAAATTCCGGAGCTCCCGACCGCAGCATCCTCCGTCGAGCCGGGTGCCTTGGGCCTAGGGCACGGGGTCCGCGGTGCCCTCACTGCTGTGGTGTCAGGGGCTCCGGAGCCAACCCTTGTTCCCGAAGTCCTAGATGTAAGCAAGTGGCAAGCTATGGTGGAGACGATCGCGAGGCAAACTGTGGAGTACATGATGGCCTCGTACCGTTCTCGAGGTGGACCTCTGCATTTCTCACCGCTCCCACCACCGCCTTCGGTCCAAGTGTCCACAGACCCGGGGGCACGCGGAGGCCCGGCGTTCACTCTTGGAGGTGGGCAAGGGGGGAGCTCGTTCAACCTGCCCCCACTCGTTAGCGGGGCGGTGTCAAATAGAGCTTCCTTCTGGCCGGTGCATCCACCAAATTTGGGGTTTGGTGGGAATCATCCTGTACCACTGCAGTTTGTGCCGTCACCATCAAATCCAAGGCCTGAGCTCACATCCCCAGGGATGGGAACCCTAGGCCCTCCACCACAAGCACCTTCTCCTAGGCAAGTACGCCTGCATCCAGAAATGGTGAATCAACTTCCGTCGGCTGGAGCAGACCTTTACCCTCAAGGTGTGGCATGGCCCAGGGTGGCAGGAGAGCCCCCAAGACCAGAGGTGGCCGCTCCCTCAAAAGCAGTCTCAGACGCTGCGATTATCCTCGAACACTTTCAAAGCTCGAGGGGCATCCATTGCGCTCAGCACAGTTGCGGGGATGGGAGCGGTTTCCACTCCGCCACCACCGGTCGTGCTTCTCATTCACCAAGTCATCACTATCATCCCCGCCAGCATAGGCATCATTCTAGGGGAAGGGAAGTCGAATCTGGGGTACTCCCGGCCTGCTCAAGCCGCTTGTTGGTGAGGGTACTCTGGCTCTCCTAGACATGGACGTCGCACGACATCGCCATCGCCCTCGACAAGCCCAAGCTCTCCCAATTTCGAGGAGTCTCGTCCGCCATCATCAACGTGAGAGGTCCCTCCCTCGTGGGCATGGTCAGGAAACAGATCCGAGAGACGGCAACCCCCAGCCCGGATATCTTGAAACCTCATTCCGCCTGAGTTAAAATCAACCTAGCAAGAGGGGAAGCCATATAGCCTCCCCCCGCTCGCCCATGCCATGAGATCAAACAGGGTTCCTTCTAGCCACTACGCTTGTTGAATGAAGGGTTCAGGGGGCTACTCCTATACCATGGCAGAATATGTAAGTACCTCGACTCTAGAATGGATAAGTACATGAAAGGAGTATGAAAGATAGAGCATCACTTCGATAGGCTCGAGGCTCATTGGATTTCTCAAGGAGACAATTATTGGGTGGATAGTCTAGCCTGAGCCGTGGGCTCTTAATAGTCCCTCCCTACAGAAGTCTTCTTTGAAGTTTTAACTATGCCATCAGACCCCAAGTTACTTATCAAGGATAATGTGGCTACGATTTCACCTCCCTCTTGGATGACTCACACCATCATATGCATTTAGGGGGAGAAGGAACCTGAAGAAGCATTAATGGCATACAGGAAGTCATATGTAATCCTTGAAGGAAGGTTCTACAACTATGAGCAATCAGCTTTAATCAAGTGCATCATAAGAGAAGAAGGCATCTCGCTCACTGTAAGTGTGTATGAATGGCCTTTGTGGCTCCGGCAACAACAACAAAAGTGTTACGCCAAGACTTCTGTTGATCCATAACAGCATAAGACGCTGTCAACACCCTCAAGTTATGCAGAGGATAATAAAAGATGGCATCAATCGCTATGCTCTTGCCACTCCTCTACACTCTATACCAATCACTCGATCTTTCGCCCAATGCGAAATGGACCTACTTGGACCATTCCCATCGGCCGAGGGGGATATGAGCAAGAAGTGGTAGCTGTGGATTATTTCGCTAAGTGGATAGAGGAACTTCTGCAGTTCCGTTGATACTACATTGCATTTCATAGGCTATCCTCCTTGAAAAGCCCAGGGAAAACTTCATCCAAAGTACGAAGTCCCTTATTGTGCCTTCTTAGTTTTGAGGTCGGACTCTTGCCGCCTTTCAACTTTGAAAAGCAAGGAAATGGAGCACGCGTGAAGTATGAACAAGCTCCGCAAGCTTTACATCTAAGCTATATTGTATACCATGGCTCCTATACATTTTCCTTGTATGGGATTTTCACCGTCGCGGTGCATAGGGCGCACGACCCCTGTGGTCTCCCCTAGCAAAAGTCCATGGTGGCTTGGGCGTCCGTCGCCTCCATCATGGCAGTCCTTATACATTTCTCTTGTATAGGATTTCACCCTTGCGGTGCATAGGGCGCACGACCCTTGTGGTCTCCCCTAGCAAAAGTCCATGGTGGCTTGGGCGTCCGTCGCCTCCATCATGGCAGTCCTTATACATATCTCTTGTATAGGATTTCACCCTTGCGGTGCATAGGGTGCACGACCCTCGTGGTCTCCCCTAGCAAAAGTCCATGGTGGCTTGGGCGTCCGTCGCCTCCACCATGGCAGTCCTTATACATTTCTCTTGTATGGGATTTCACCCTTGCGGTGCATAGGGCGCACGACCCCCGTGGTCTCCCCTAAACAAAAGTCCAAAGTGGCCTGGGCGTCCGTCGCCCCCACCACGGCGGCTAATGTCCTACTGGACTCAGGGCATTAGTGACAACTTGGGCCTAGAGCCCAAGTTAATGGATGTGCTAAGGATTAGTCCCCCTTGTAGCCTCCAGGCCGTGCGCCGAACGACCTCCGGGTCACCCCTTGCCTTGCTCCGCTGCTTGGCAAAGGTTAACCACACTCATGCACTCTTGATCTTCTTGGGAAAGCCCCCATCTATGGGGCAAAACGGCTCTGATGCCCACATATTTAGTGAAGGCCGCGACATGCCCCTTACGAGGGACTTAGTCGTTGGTCCTCACAAAGTTCATGTTGTGGACGGTTTTGGACTCCGCAACATGAAGCTATTGTGCAACGCCAAGCATATCTCATTAATTCACATGTGTGTGAACTAATGAGATGATCCAATGAAGAACCCTTTGCTCGCTCATCAGGGGGCATAGGGGAGGGTCATGTAGGGAGTTTGCCTCTCAAGAGCTTTTGGCGGCAAAAGATTATTGTGCCTCCTTACAGCTCTTTAAAGGTGCTCCATGACTTAGTCTCACAAGCGCTCCACGATTGTGCTCCATGACTCAGTCTTAAGATACCTCGTGAATGAGCACCTCAAAGCCTTCACCCCTTTGTGGCCATGCGGTGTTTATAACTTAACCTGATTAACACCTCTGCTCCATGATTTAGTCTCACAGGGGGCTCTCCTTAGCAATCAGGGGCAATCACTACTAAAGTATCAGTTATATTATCTCACCTGTCCCTCAATGCTTCCACTGCCACATCCAGAGGGACAGGGGGGCTAGTGGTGCAGCCAACAAGAAGACAACATGATACTCAAAGCCTTACCATGGTGGCAGGCCTTGGGCACCCACGCATCACTCACTCAGGCCTTACTTCAAGCATTTGCCATGCTTAAGCACAACAATAGCCAAGCTAGCAAAACTATGTACCAACTTAGCATCTGTCCTCGTGGGAAACCTTCACTCAAGTGGGGCACGTGCGCGACATCAAATCAAAAAATTGGATAACTCCTGGGCGTTGGTGTGCCTGCTGAGCCCATTTTCGGCTGTCTTGGGCACCTACATGCCCATCGAGCCAAAAGTTGGATAAATCATTGAGTGCCCCCTGCATGGATCCCTCGAGCCTCGTGCCCGTGCCTTGGAGCAAGAGTTCGTCACATGCAATGTGGCGACATCGCATGCCCTCAGGTTTGGGAAGTGAAAGAAGTAAGCCAAGTACAACACTTGGGCGGCATCCGTGCACCCCGAGATGGCATGTTGTAATTGCGCCTCGGGCACCGGCGCACAATGCCCTACGGAAACAGACTTGCATCCTGTGGCCGACCTCTTGGCCCCTCGCGCCATCCCGCTTGGGCTCAGCGGTAGCCACACCTGTGCATGGCGACTTGCGGTCAGAGCGCCTCGTGCCCAGCAGCTATCGTGCTAGCACTCTGCGCCCAGGCACCCCACGTGACCGCGCCCCATGCATGCGGCTACTGCTCCACGACCAGCGCCTTGTGGCAGGGTTGAGCCAGTGCACGATGCCCTGCTCCCATGCCCGCACGCCTGCACCTGCACGAGGAGCTGGGTGACGACGCCGTGCAGCCGAGCTGTGAGGAACCGCACAACACCGTGCGCCCGCTCACTATATGGCTCCGTGCCCTGGCTGCGCCCTGCGCCATGGCTCCGTGCCTTGGCCGCGCCATGCGCCCTGGTGGTAGCGCCCTGCGCCCTGGCTGCGCCCCGCGCCCTGCGCCCTGGCTCCGTGCCCTGGCTGGGCCCCGCGCCCTGGCTCTGTGCCCTGGAAGCGCCCCGCGCCCTGGCTCCCGTGCCCCCGATGTGCCTCGCTCGTGCTCCCGGCTTCAGCAACAGGGGCCCGTAGTGCCCTGCTCAAGCCAATGCCCTGCGTCTCGCGCCCCGCGGCCAGTGCCTAGCGCCATGTGGTGGCCCTGCGCGCCTAGCGCCCCTTTCGCATGCCTTGTGGTTTATGTCAGGCGCTCGTCACTCCTCATGGCGAGGCCCTGCGCGAGGCTGTGTCCCGCGCTCGGCGCCTGTGCCCGGTGCCCTGTCGGACGTGCGCCCTGCGCTTAGCGTCTTGGTGGTTCGCGCACTCACCAGCGAGGCCGGCGCCCCGAGCACATCATAGTTGCGCCCAAGTGCCCCGTGGCTGCTCCTCTGCTCCCTGGCGACCGAGCCAAGCTACCAGATGCCCTGCGCCTGTGGGGCTGATGGCCTGTATACGCCGTGGCTGCGCCCATGCTCATGCCCTGACGGCCAAGTATCCTGCGTTTGTGTCTGCGGGGATGCTCATGCCCTGCCGCCCAGGTATCCTGCGTTTGTGTCTGCGGGGATGCTCATGCCCCGGCGCCCAAGCATGCCGCGCCCTGGCGACTGAGCCAAAGTGCCCCGACACCTGACCACCGCGCCCAGCAAAGCCATGCTCCGGTGCCCTTGCGCCTCAGCCTCCCGGCGTGCTGCGCCCTGCGCGAGGCCTAGAACTTGTGCGCCGCGCCTTGCATGTGCGCCCAGAGGCCAACGATCTGCACATGCATCCTAGGTGCTTGGCACAGCGTGGCCGGGCGTGCGGCGTGCAAGCCAGGCGCTAGGCCGGAGAATCCGTCCTTGGGCGCGGGGTTTGAGCGCCCTGCAGCGCCCCTAACGAGCGCCCTGCACGGCCAACCACCGTCACTCCGATGCTACGGCGCCCTGCGTGGGGCAGCTGGCGGCGCGTCTACATCAAGCATGGCGCCCTGGCGACTGCGCCCCGCGCCTGCGCCCAGCGTCCTGGTGGCATGCGCCCTGCGCCCCATGGGGGATCTCGCGCGCGTGGGCACGGCGCCACGTCCGTCGAAGTCACCCCGTGCTTCACTCGTTTGGCTCCTGTGCCCGCACCTCTGGCGTGTCAACTCCTTTGCTCACGCGCCCTTGATACCAAGGCGCCCTGTGCACACCCACGCGCCCTGACGTCTAAGCGCCCTGCAGCTCACGGCAAGCGCCCACCGCTCAAGGCATGGGCGTCCGCGCCCTTAGCAGCACCCGTGCGGAGCTTCGTGGCTGGGTGCTCGTGCATCCTCACCGCACCCTGCGTCCAGCACCCTCAGCAGCACCCCGCGCCCTGGATCCGTGCATCGGCGGGGCCCCGTACCTGGCGCCCTAAGCCCGAGGGCTCGCACCCCACGCCCTCGCACCTCGCCTTGCATGCTCGCGCTGGAAAACCTTGGCGCCTGCTCTCCACAGCAAGGCACTAAGTGCATCCGCGCTACTCGGCCTCGCGTGGTTGGATCTCTCAAGGCGGTTCTGCGTGAGGCCATGCCCCACAGCCACGGCGCCCTGCAGCTCATGACGCCCTGCGCCCCTGGATGCGCCTAGTGCCAACGCTGTGGCCCGAGCGCTACGCGCCCTGCAACGCCCAAGTCTGATTGTTTGCCCTGCTACGCGCCCTGCCGTTTTCCTTACGGAGATTCTCATTGTTTCTCCAGCGTCCTCCGTCTTGCATCCGAGCGCCCTGCACGGCCAACCACCGTCACCCCGATGCTACGGCGCCCTGCGTGGGGCAGCTGGCGGCGCGTCTACATCAAGCATGCAGTTGATCTGCGTCTGCAACGGATAAAGCGCGCGTGGGAACAGCTACGATGACCTGGGGGCTGCCATGATGGCGCCCGTGCGCTCCGCTGTCCGCGCTCAGTGCCCAGTGCCTTACCCCCATGGACTCAAAAGGCGAAAGGAAAATGCAGAGATCCCTGCCTTCATGCCGGTTCCTTCACCGATGCGTCCAGTCCAAGCCAAGCTCCTCCGTTCCGGATCCTTGTGGCAGAAGAGAAGGGGTTAAAAATATCAACGAGTCTAGAGCCCTGTCCCTCGAACGCCCTGGCGCCCTGCGACGTGTGCGTCCAAGCGCCCAGCGCCCTGTGCCAACATGCACCTAGTGCCCTGCAGCGTCTTCCTACTAGGCCTGAGCGCCCTGCGCCCTGCGCCCTGTAGGGCGGCTCGCCCTGATGCGCCCTGCAGCTCACCCTGGATGCGCCCTGCTGCCAAAACTCATGCGCCCTATGTCTCCCACACTTGCTTTAAGGTACCCTGCGGGAATCTCAGAGAAGAAGATGAAAAGAGCTCACCTGGAGTCGCTCTCTCCTCCACCCGAGTGCCCAAGCCCAGGACCGGCTCCACTACGTTGTTGCATTGCGTGGAGAAGAGGCTTAAATACTGCAGGGGCTGGCTCATGCAGACAAAGTCCTTGTGTGCTGGAGAAAGGGCAGTTCATGGCAGCAGCCTTCAGAAAAAGTAAAAAAGAAAGCAGTCGGTGAGGCAAACCAAGTCTATTGATGGAAAAAGAGGAAGTGCAGGGCAGCAGCCTTCGGGGTTGGACCAAACAGTAGAAAAGAACTTGCTGGTTACTTTCGCTGCTAGGATACCTACCGCTTGGACCAGTCCAAGGCCAAAAGGAAGATTTTGCTATGGCTCAAATTTGGCTTAGTGTTGGAATTTGCTGCGGCCTCAAATTTCCAACTGGCTTAATGTTCGAATTTGCTACGGCCTCAAATTCATTCCAGCATGAAGTTTTGGCTAAGCACAGGAGTTTGCTGCGGATGGTTCTCATAGCTTGATCAAGCTCGGTGTCTCTTCTGCAACTTTCGCAAGTATATGTGATGAATAATACTACCCCTTCGGCGCTTTCCTTAGCGCCAAGGGAGAAACTCTTGTTGAAGAATATCTCAAGAAGCTGCCGACAATTACAATATCTGAGATCACGAGCGCAGAACTGGAGACAGAGGACGATACTACCCCTCGCTTGTGCTAATAGGCTAGTGTCCTTATAAGGGGTATTTCGGTCAATTGCACCAAAAGACGACATTACCCTCCATTTGTAATTATAGCCTTACCATTCATGTAAGGGGTGTTTTGGTCATTTGTGTAGACCATGAACCCTATAAATACCCCCTCCCCTCTCATGTACAAGGAGAGCTCTCTTGAGCATTATAAAGGAAGCTCTGAATCGACGAGCCCTCGAGGCCTTGCCCCGAGGCCGGCCCAGAGACTCGTCGACAGAGTAGGCGGTCCTCTCGGACCCCGAACTCAGTGATAAAATCCAGTGTCATTTTCACTCTCGTGGGACGCTGGCTGTTAAACGCCGACGCCCACCCTCGCTTGTGTTTGGTTTTCACACCTACAACAGTCCAAAAATATAACAAATAGGTCCCCTCTTTACGTCTGAGTCCTTTCTCCGTTTTTCCCGGAAAAAATATTTTCGTGCTCCGTTTTTCCCGGAAAAAATATTTTTGTGCTCCGTTTTTTCTCCGGAATAAAACGCAAATTCGTTTTTCCCCGGAAAAAATGTTTCTGTGGTCCGCTCTCCCTCGTTTTTCCCGAAAAAATGTTTTCGTGGTCTGTTTTTCCGTTTTTCCTCAGGAAAAAAAACGCAAATTCGTTTTTCCCCGGAAAAAATGTTTCCATGGTCCGCTCTCCCTCGTTTCCCGGGAAAAATGTTTGCGTGGTCCGTTTTTCCTCGTTTTTCCAAAAAAATTGTTTCGTGGTCCGTTTTTTCTCCGAAAAAAACACAGTCCTATTTGTGGAAGAATTCGCGGCCTCGTGAACATTTGAGCCGAGCCGTCCGGCTGACTCGGCTTAAAAACTTTTTTTGTGTTTTGGTTCTTACATAAATTACGAATAGATCCTTCGCGATTTTTTATGAGGGGAAGATATTTTTTTCTAAAACGCGTTTGGGTCCCTCATGCGCCATTTTACGGAAAAAAGCTCCCGTTAAATTTTTCACCTTTTTTCCTCTAGACTATTTTCCCACCTCGGTTTCCCAGCTTGGTCTCTAATATTTTCCAAATAATTCGCCGAAAGAGATATTTCTACAACTCTATCTCTCTATTCCCCCCGTAACTCAGTTTCTGCTATTTTCCGGAGAGAGAAAAATGTGTACGGTTGTATCTTTATAGGCTTGTTTTTGCAATTTGATCTATAGTATTTTTCAAAGCATGTATTATTGACGGTTGAACGTCTAGAGCGTTAAATTCAGCAAAAGAAGATCCTTTCTCCGTTTTTCCCGAGAAAACATATACTATGTATTAAAGTTGAGAGGTTGCAGGACCTTAGAGGGTGTTTGAGTGCCACAACAAAAAAAAATCCTCCGAAGATTTAGGAGCTACGCCTTTGTCTATTTTTTCATTCCGATCCATTTTCCCAAAAAAAAGATAGAAAGATCCTACGAAGATTTTAAAAAACGTCTTGTTCCATTTTCCAAAAAAAAACCGGGAGACCCTAAAAAAAATAGAAAATACATCTCATCCTGTTTTTTCTTAAAAAAAAAGGGAAATCATTTACCGTTCACGCGCGCGACGTGCGCCGCGCTTATGTTCCTAGTTTGATATATGCTTGCTCAAATGCCTTCGCTACAGTTTAATTTGATTATTTGTCCTTACCTGTATTTTTTTTTGTCAAAAACAGGTAGAGGAAAAGTTTGCATTATTAATTTACTTACTGGAAAAATTAGCAAGGGGAATATATAGATATATAGAAAATTTTTAGTTGTTTTTCTACTGATTGAAGTTTGCTGAAACTTTGGCAGAGTGGATGATTGATAATCACGACGTCTTGATCAGCAAAGTTACCAAATTTCGTCAGAACAATCTATATAAATAAAAACAATCGGTGATATTCAAGACACATCCTTCGTTTTAAAGAAAAAAATCTCTTAATAACCTTAAAAAGAAAAATACTAGAAATTCTCACAATAATAGAAAGAAAAAAAAGAAGGATCACCGTCACTTATTTTGGTGGGATCAGATTATAACAGTGCAGAATTCTCTACACGAACGCGGAGTAAATCAGCAATAGTGTCCTTGCTAATTCAACAAGGATTGTCGGTTAACCCTCTTAATAAGAAAATTTATTCGAATGTATCAACAGAATTTTTGGATTAACAGGGTTAATTATCCTAACCAAGATCGACTGTTGGATTACAACAACTTTTTTATTCTCGAGTTTTATTCTCAGATTCTATCCGAGGGTTTGTGATCATTGTAGAAATCCCATTCTCGCCACGAGAATTATCTTGTCCGAAAAGAAAAGAAACACCAAAGTTTCAGAATTTATTGATCTATTCATCCAATATTTCCCTTTTAAAAGACAAATTTTTGCATTTACATTATCTATCACATATAGAAATACCCTATCCTATCCATTTGGAAATTTTGGTTCAACTCCAACACTGGATCTAAGATGTTCCATCTTTGCATTTATTGTGATTCTTTCTCAACTACTATTCGAATTGGAATAGTCTTATTACTTCAATGAAATCTATTTTTTCAAAATGAAATAAAGACTATTTTGATTCTTATATTACTATTTTGTATCATAATATGAAATTTTCTTGTTGTTTCTTAGTAAACAATCTTCTTGCTTACCATTAACATCTTCTGGAATGTGGAATGAATCCACTTTTCTAGGAAGATCAAACATTTTTTGGTAATGTACCCAGTTTTTTTTTCTGAAAACCGTATGGTTCTTTATGGATCCTCTTATGCATTATGTTCGATATCAAGGAAAGACAATTCTTTCATCAAAAGGAACTCTTCTTTTGAAGAAGAATTAATGGAAATGTTACCTTGTCAATTTCTGGCAATATTCTTTCTCTTTTTGGACTCAACCGTGAAGGATCCATCTAAACCAATTAGCGAACACTTGCTTCCATTTTCTGGGGTTCCTTTCAAGTGTACCAATAAATCCTTTGCTAGTAAGGAATCAAATACTAGATAATTCATTTGTAATAGATACTCGAATGAAAAAATAAATTCGATACCATAGTCCCCGCTACTCCCCTCATTCAATCCTTATCAAAAGCTCAATTTTGTACTGGATCGGGGCATCCTATTAATAAACCAATTTATCAGATTAGGATATTCTTGATCGATTTGGTTAGATATGTAGAAATCTTTTTCATTATTGTAGTGTATCTTCGAAAAAATGGACTTTGTATCAACTAAAGTATATACTTCGACTTAAATGCGCTAGAACATTAGCTCGTAAACATAAAAGCACGGTACAGACTTTTATGCAACGATTGGGTTTGGTATTTTTAGAAGAATTTTTTTACAAAGAAGAGCAAGTTTTTTCTTTGATGTTCACCAAAACAACCAACTTTTCTTTCCGTGGATCACACAGTGAGCGTATTTGGTATTTGGATATTATCTGTATCAATGACCTAGTGAATCACTACTACAGAATGGTACATCACCATCGTTTTATCTGGGTCGGTTATTAAGTTTTTAGGACAAAACGATTGTGATAGATGACTTAAGAGGGGTGTTAATAAAAATTACTATTGGTTCTCAGGTTAGAAGTGATTGTGATGTAGCACTGGGCACATCACAATCGGTTCTTTTGTGAGAACCGATAGTGATGTGCATATGCATGTGTTCATCACTATCGCTTCTTTTGTGAGAAGCGATAGTGATGATCATGCATATCACTATCAGTTCTTAAGAACCAATAGTGATGTGCTCGTCGTCATCAGTATCGCTTCTCATGTGAGAAGCGATAGTGATGTTCATGAACGATAGTGATGAGCATACACATCACTATCGCTTCTCATATAATAGTGATGTGCATGTAATCATCACTATCGCTTCTTATGTGAGAACCGATAGTGATGTGCTCGTCGTCATCGCTATCACTTCTTATGTGAGAAGCGATAGTGATGTGTATGACCGATAGTGATGAGCATGCACATCACTACTGCTTCTCACACAATAATCGATAGTGATGTGAATATAATCATTACTATCGCTTATTATGTAAGAACCGATAGTGATGACGATGCGTATCACTATCGCTTCTTACTAAGAACTGATAGTGATGTGCATGATCATATGACTATGGCTTTTCAAGTGCGAACCGATAGTGATGTGTGTGCACATCACAATCGCTTTTTAAGTGAGAACCGATTATGATGTGTCTCGCTAGGTTATTTATACTCTCAATTAACACTTCTGTTGTTCAGAGGGTTTAGGTTTAGGTTTAGGGTTTAGGGTTAGGGGTTTAGGGTTTAGGTTTAGTGTTTAGGTTTAGGGTTTAGGTTTGAGTTTAGTGTTAGGTTTAGGTTTAGGGTTTGGGGTTTGTGTTTAGGTTTAGGTTTAGGGTTTAGGTTTTAGGGTTTAGGTTTAGGGTTTAGGTTTTAGGGTTTTAGGTTTAGGGTTTCAGGTTTGTGTTTAGGTTTAGGTTTAGGTTTGTGGTTTGTGTTT